>OZ004710.1:1200000-1800000 GCA_963924515.1 Vespertilio murinus | reverse complement strand
AGTGAACTTGAAACCACCTCAGTAGCAGCCCCTCAAAAGAAACAGCTCTGCCAAAACCGGTTTGGCTCAGTGGTAGAGCGTTGGTCTGTGGACTGAAAGGTCCCAGGTTCGATTCCGGTCAAGGGCATGTACCTTGGTTGCGAGCACATCCCCGGTAGGGGGTGTGCAAGAGGCAGCTGGTCGATGTTTCTCTCTCATCGACATTTCTAGCTCTCTATCTCTCTCCCTTCCTCTCTGTAAAATATCAATAAAATATATATATTTTTTAAAAAGAAACAGCTCTCCTGGGTGCGTTGGCCTGGAAGTACCCACTGGTTCCTTTACCGAGTTAGTCTGAGACAGCGATGGTGAAGCCAATGTAATCTCGGCTCTCTATTTACCCCGTCAGTGCCGCTAAGAAAGAACCCGGTCCAGGTCTCCTTGCTTCGGCGGGTGACAGTCTCTGTCACAAAAGATTCTTTCTTCCCAAACATCTTGCTGCATCTTTACAAAGTCCTCCTCCCTCCAGGACTTGCGGGGAAAGCTATTCTTGTGAGAAATAATAAATCAAGCGAAATAAACGCCGGCCCGAAAAGGGATTTACACTTCCGTATGAGAATGGAGAGCGGCAGATGAGTCAAAGTCAGCTCCCTGGGTTCACTGTCCTAACGGGGGTGCTTATGTGGCTCTCCAGCCCGCAGGAGGGAAGGAGCAGGTTAGGGGAGGGCTGGACAGAGGAGGCTCTGTGGACTGTGAGGGGGCGGCAGGAGGCAGGCAGAAAGAAATGCCTGTCTGACTCGCTGAAAAAAAGTATTAAGAGAGAGTTTAAAAGTAGATATAGCCCTGGCCGGTGTGGCTCAGTGGATAGAGCGTCGGCCTGCAGACTCAAGGGTCCCAGGTTTGATTCCGGTCAAGGGCATGTACCTTGGTTTCAGGCACATCCCCAGTGGGGGGTGTGCAGGAGGCAGCTGGTCAAAGTTTCTCATCAATGTTTCTAACTCTCTATCCCTCTCCCTTCCTCTCTGTAAAAAAAAAAAAAATAGATAAAATTTTAAAAATCAATAAGATATATGTATTTTTTAAAAAGTAGATATAGCCCTGGCCGGTGTGGTTCAGTGGCTAGATCATCGGCCTGGGGACTGAAGAGTCCTGGGTTCTATTCCTAGTCAGGGCACATACCCAGGCTGCAGGCTTGATCCCCAGTAGGGGGGTGTGCAGGAAGCAGTCGATCCATGATTCTCTCTCATCATGGATCTCTCTCTCTCTCTCTCTCTCTCTCCCTCCCTCCCTCTCCCTTCCTTTCTGACATCAATAAAAATATTTTTAAAAGGTACATTGCAAGACCCTCCGTGGAGGCCTGAAGCCTCGGAGAGTACCGGACCCCATACACACTCTGTCTTTCCCGCACACTCACACCGAGCAGAAAGGATCCTGCCATGCCAAGGCCAAAAGAGCATTACAGAACCAACGAGCAAGTCCCCCTCGAAGCCGCTTAATTTCATGCCATTTAAAGCAGACGCCTGTTGATAAATTAGCTCCAGAACCGCCACCTGTGAAAAATGGGGCTGCAGTCAGAGGCGCCGAGACATAGATTATTTGTCAACAGGAGCAATGAGCCCCCAGAGCAAGTGACCCCCGCTGCCTGCAGGCCACGCCGCGATTCCGGCAAGTCCCCAGGCAAAATCACCCGGTTGCCATTAATTACCAGGTATTAGCTGTGTAATTCTGTCTTAATCCCTTTTGTGGTGGTGGTGGTTCATCCTCGCCCGAGGATATTTTCCCATTGGTTTTTAGAGAGAGTGGAAGCGAGGGAGAGACAGAGGGAAACATAAATATGAGAGACACACATCGGTTGGTTGCCTCCTGCATGCACCCAGACCAGGGCCGGGGAACCTGCAACCGAGGTACGTGCCCCTGACCAGAATCAAACCCGGGACCCTTCAATCCTCTGGTCGATGCTCTATCCACTGAGCCACACAGCCTAGGGCTCAATCCACATTTACAGCCGACAAAAGAAGCGCAAATGCTCTTTGCTTGTCTTGGTCAACATACATGACTGACTGACATACATGACACAGAATACTTTGCATCATGTGCTCTTTCTGCATACCCTGACAACAGCCTCATTTTGTGGTGCATCATGGGAAAGACTAGATTTGCTTCATTTAGATAGAGAAAATCTGGAAACCAGAGAAATATCCTTGGGAAAAGGCTATCTTTCTCAAATTATTGTTTGCAGAGGGACATTAAAGCTAAAATAAGCAGTTTACAAGTATCAAACAGTCGATCGGAAGAGTAATTTCTCAAAAAAATATGCGGACTGTCCACGGAAGGCACACAGATGTTCCTATTAAGGCAGCCAGGCCGAGAAGCGAATGGCATGCTGGGAAGTGTGCATTTCCCGCCTGCCAAGGCCCGGGTCCTTATGAGGCAGCAATTCACACAGTCATCTAGGAAATCGAAATGATATAACTGTCATTTGGAAAGCTTCTAAAAACTTGTTACTGGCACTTATAAACGACTCTGTGCCTTTTAGAAAATATCGGGAAATGGGTTTAGCCACTCCTTATCCACAGGAGATATGTTCCAAGATACCTTCCCCCCACCCCATGGATGACTGAGGACATGCATAGCCCTACATACTAGTATACTGTGTTCTTTCCTATACATACATACCTAGGATAAAGCTTAATTTATAAATTAGGCGCAGTAAGAAATTTTTAACAATATATTTTTATTGATTTCAGAGAGGAAGGGAGAGGAAGAGAGATATAGAAACCTCAATGATGAGAGAGAATCATGGATCGGCTGCCTCCTGCACGCCCCACACTGGGGTTGGAGCCCGCAACCCGGGCATGTGCCCTGATCTGGAATCAAACCACAGCCTCCTGGTTCATAGGTCAATGTTCAGCCACTGAGCCACGCCGGCTGGACCCGTGCTATTTAATCAAACATGAGCTATCCGGACAGGGGTCCCAGAGAAGCTAAAGTCTCTTCCCCCTTACAGAGCGGCGCTGGGTGGATGTGACTCCCTGGGCGGTGGGTGATGTCACTCCCTCTGTGCATACAGTGGCACATACTCTCTGCAAACCTCACTGCACTTCCCGGGCAGAGACCTGGAACTAGGCCGGAGGCCCCTCCCTCAGTGGCCTCTGTGGGGAGCGGGGAAATGTGGCCTCAGGACAGCAAAAGGCAACGCTTCCACAGTGGCCCCTGCACACTGGCAGGGCCGACCCCGCGGGCAGCTGGGGCTCTTCTGGTGTCTCACTTTCAAGTAGAAAGGAGAGTTTGTTAACTACAGAGGCCGCCGCAGGGTCTGAGAGCTGTAAAGGGCAATGACATGACTAACGTTTTGAAGAACACTCATATACTGTGCAAGACTGAGTATTGGCCTCGCCCATGTGGCTCAGGGGTGGGGTGTCAACCTAGGAACCAAAAGATCAGGGTTCGATTCCCGGTCAGGGCACTTACCCGGGTTGTGAGCTCCATCCCCAGAGTGGGGCATACAGGAGGCAGCTGATCAATGACTCTCTCTCATCACCGATGTTTCTATATCTCTCTCCCTCTCCCTTCCTCTCTGAAATCAATAAAGATATACACTGAGTGGCCAGATTATGATGATCTCTGAATGCATAATAATCTGGCCACTCTGTGTGTGTGTGTGTGTGTGTGTGTGTGTGTGTGTGTTATTATATATATATAATTAGAGGCCCGGTGCATGAATTTGTGCATGGGTGGGCGGTTGGCCAGCCTGCCTGCTGGTCGAACTACTGGTTGAGGGGACAATTTGCATATTAACCTTTTATTATGTAGGATATACACTGAGTGGCGAGATTATTATGTGTTCAGATCATAATAATCTGGCCACCCAATATATATATATATATATATATATATATATATATATATATATATATAGTTTGCATATTGTTTAGTTTGCCTATTTTATTTTATTTAAAAATATATTTTATTGATATTTTACAGAGAGGAAGGGAGAGAGATAGAAAGCCAGAAACGTCAATGAGAGAGAAACATCGACCAGCTGCCTCCTGCACACCCCCCACTGGGGATGTACCCGCAACCAATGTACATGCCCTTGGCCGGAACCGAACCTGGGACCCTTCAGTCCGCAGACCGACGCTCTACCACTGAGCCAAACCGACCTCGGCTAGTTTGCCTATTTTAATTTCAAAAGGAAATACTTCTCTTTGGCGGTACTGCACACCGTAATGCAGCCATGAGAAGAATAGAGTATTTGATTTCTAGAAGGCACATGCTTAAACATAGATGGCAAGAAGTCCCATTGGGGCTGAGTATGCAATTGCTATTCCCTATACTTCTTGTACTGAACACGGCATGCGTGCTGATGAAGCCTCTCCCAGACATGCGTGGATGTAAAAGAAAACAACACCACCCAGCAAACGATGACCTTCTAAAGCACTAATGTGTCACGGGTGGAATATGAGGCAGTGAGCATTTACAGAGAAATGCAAAGGAAAAAAGAAAAGTGGGCGAGAGGATTGGGGAGCCGTGACTTTTCTTCTGCCTCGTTATTAAGAACCCCAGAGCTCACATATGTGGAGCTGTGGGAGCATACAGCTAGGAAGTGTCTTTTAAAAATAGAAACTAGCCCACTGTTTGCCTTTTGCTTAACAGGCAGGATTTCACCTGCTCACATCACCTTTCTCTGAGGACACCAAGTGAGTTTCTGGAATAATCTACAAGGCACAGTAAGCACAGGAAGAGAAAAACTGTCTCGCCGTGCATTGCTCTCAGGCAGTACACAGAGACCACACATGATGCTGATGATGCTAATAGCAAGGAGTCATGCTAATGACACACAACAGGTACAAGCTCGCTAGTGCTCACTCTTGTTTTCACTTGAGTTTCAGATCATGTATGTGGGGATTATCCGACTCTGGAATCTCCTCCCTATAATTAATTTTAAATCCCTTTGGAATTCAGGAAAACTATTTATCTGGACCCGGGGTAGCCAAGTACAGCCCTCAGGACAAGTCCAGCCCATCACCTGCTTTTTGTAACGTCCTGTTGTGCCTTAGCCGGTTTGGCTCAGCAGATAGAGTGTCGGCCTGCAGACCAAAGGGCCCTGGGTTCGATTACAGTCAAGGGCACATACCTTGGTAGCAGGCTCCTCCCTGACCTAGGGCCTAGTCAGGGCACGTGTAGGAGGTAACCAATCAATATGTTTCTCTCACATTGATGTTTCTCTCTCTTTTCTATTCTCTCTAAAAGATTAATGGAAAAAACTGCCAAAACCGGTTTGGCTCAGTGGTAGAGTGTCGGTCTGCGGACTGAAAGGTCCCAGGTTCGATTCCGGTCAAGGGCATGTACTTTGGTTTCGGGCACATCTCCGGTAGGGGGTGTGCAAGAGGCAGCTGGTCGATGTCTCTCTCTCATCGCTCATCGACATTTCTAGCTCTCTATCTCTCTCCCTTCCTCTCTGTAAAATATCAATAAAATATATTTTTTAAAAAAGATTAATGGAAAAATAGCCTTGGGTGAGGATTAACGAAAAACCAAAACAAACAAACAAAAAGAAAGTCACGTGGGAACCCAGCCTGTCTATTCATTTATATCCATACTAGAGGTCTGGTGCATGGATTCGTGCACCCATGGGGTCCCTCGGCCTGGCCTGTGCCTTCTCCCAATCTGGAACCCCTCGAGGGATGTCAGACTGCCAGTTTCTGCCTGATCCCCAAAGGCCAGCCGAGGGACCCCACTGGTACACAAATCTGTGCACCAGGCCTCTCATATGCATATAAGATCTTTGGTTAATCTCTTCCTGTCCTCCCCCCTACCCTCTTCCCTCTGAGATTCATCAGTCTTTTCCATGTTTCCATGTCTGTGCATTGAGCATCTGCCCCCTGGTGGTCAATGTGCATCATAGCTACTGGTCAAACAGTCCAACGGTCCAACAGTCGGACGGTCACTTAGGCTTTCATATATATATATATATATATATCCATACATATATAGGCTCTGGCTGCTTTTATCTATAACGGGGTGGTTCAGAGGTTACAACAGAGATTGGATGGCACACAAAGTCTAAATTATTTATTATCTGGCCCTTTACCAAGCGATGCGCTGGACAGTTAATTATTTACTTTCAGTGTCTCTGTGGATGATGATATCAGTGATGTGAAATGTCCATGTCCTGTGTGCCATTTTCCTGAATGGAATGAATGGGATTGACATTGAGGTCGGGGCATGGTCTCTACAAACCCGGCTGCCAGTGAGTCCTCCCTTCCAGGTGTTGTGCTCCGCTCTCTCCATCTACGTGGAGTCTGTTTTCTCTCCCCTTGAATCGCTAACCCCGGAACCGGCTCTGACGGCAGCTTCCGCTTTGCTCTTGGTGCCCTCAGGCACCACGTGGGAATCCGCCTCCCCTGCTGGAGACAGAGTCCCCCTCCCCCGCCCCCAGACTTAGCAGACACCCCAGCTGAGGTGACAGTCTTGAGGGAAGCTGTGGAGAGCGGCCACAATGTTTGGACAGGTCCCAGCCTCAGACTGATGAGAGGGCACAGTCCTCTCATGGCCACGTGCAAGCCCCATCTTGGATGGCAGAGCCTCCCAGCACCATGATAGCCATCAGCTGTGGTTGTCAGCTTGACCCTGTAGTCCGAACACTGGCCCCACGTGCCTGAGTGATGTGGGCTTGATAGAGTTCAGGTGCATGTAGGATGGAACCCTATGAGAAGGTTGTAAACATCTGGCCACAACCTTACTATGCCTACAAAATAAAGACATGGTTTGTAGTCCGTGGTGCTGTCACTGCCTCTCCATCAGAGAAGCAGCGTCCCACTGAGACCCAGCTTTCATTCTCTTGTCTGTCTTTTCTCCATCCTTCACCGCCCCCTCCCAGGGGCACCCTTGACCGTGCTGGTGCGGCACAGGAAGCTATGTTGGATGTCCCAGTGGCCCCAAGGCAACAGCTCGTGGTGACAGCCAAGCTCAGTCTTGGCAACCAGCAGGCGATGCGAAGAAATCCTTGTTCAAAACCACCCAGCATACATGAACTGAAGGCTTTGATGTTCCGTTTAGTATTTCAAAACTTTAGGATGTTTAAAAATAGTTCTAAAACAAGCAACTCCATCATCTTCTTTTATATCTTTTGAAAAAATATTTTTTATTGATTTCAGAGAGGAAGGGAGAGGGCAAGAGAGATAGAAACATCAGTGCTGAGAGAGAATCATTGATAGGCTGCCTCCTGCACACCCCTATGGGGGATTGAGCCTGCAACATGGACATGTGCCTTTGACCAGAATCGAACCCTAACCCTTCAGTCCGAAGCTCTAGCCACTGAACAAAACCAGGTAGGGCTTCTTCTATATCTTTTTAAAATATATATATATATATATATATATTATTCATTTTTTACAGGGAGGAAGAGGGAGGGACAGAGAGTTAGAAACATCGATGAGAGAGAATCATAGATCAGCTGCCTTCTGCATGCCTCCTACTGGGGATGTGCCCGAAACCAAGGTACGTGCCCTTGACCAGAATCGAACCTGGGACCCTTCAGTCCACAGGCTGAAGCTCTACCAGGGGTGGGCAAACTTTTTGACTCGAGAGCCACAATGGGTTCTTAAACTGGACGGGAGGGCTGGAACAAAAGCATGGATGGAGTGTTTGTGTGAACTAATATAAATTCAAAGTAAACATCATTACATAAAAGGGTATGGTCTTTGTTTTTGTTTTGTTTTTTAATTCAATAGTTTTACTCTCCAGATCCGGCCCGCGGGCCATAGTTTGCCCAGCCCTGCCGGCTTCTTCTATATCTTAAAAGCAAGACACACTATTCTGTTCAGACGGCAGTGTGAGCAGGCGGGATGCCACCACCTCTAAACTACAGGGAAACTCGAGAGCCATCCGAGACAGCGGCGGCAGCAGAAGCTACGGAACAGAAACACAATCTGGAAAGACCTCTTTTTTTCATCCACCATCTCGGTGTCGGGCGTTTCAGAATCTCCTCTTTGAAGAAAGCTTTTCCCCTCTCTCCTTGTCTTATTACACAGCACACGGGTCAGGGGAAAGACAGGGATGGGAAGCAAAAAGAGATGTTGAGTGTCAGTCGGTGTTCTGGGGAGAGGCTGCTAGCGGTTGACTAGTGCTGAAGGCATCAGAGCTGGGAAGGACTCCCAGGGCAACGGAGAAAAGAGTTAGGAGAGGAAGGCAGTGGGAGGAGAGATTGGCGCAAATCTGAGAATGAAAGACCCCCGGAGTCACAATCGCAGAAGCTGGGGCAGGGAGGGGCTTAGCCTCCCGGGGCGAGGGAGAAGGGGACTCAGGCAAACGGAATTTCCATCTCAAAGAACAGAGGGACTTCCACTAACCACTGAGGCACAGTGCCCCCCAGAGGCGACGAGAGGAAAAATCTCCAAAGTGCTGCGGGCAGCTAGCTAGGGCGGCGGCAGGGTGGTGGTTGTGTTCCTGCTTTTCACCTGTGCTCCCACCGGCTGCGCCTTTTGGTGTCCGACCTTGCTTTATGGGGGAGGAGGGGGAGGGCTGAAATGTTAGTATCTTTTGATTCCCAGAGAAATGGAATTGTTGCTTAATAATATTGACACCACTAATTATACGTTCCTTAACATTTTAGAAGTTTTTTTTTTAATCTAAATAGGATGAAGAATAAAATGATGCCTCTCAAATTCCGAGTGTTAAAGTGGATCTAACAGCAGCTATTGAAAAATGTAAGGAACAGGCAGGCGTGGCTGCGATATAGGTGAAGAGCTAGACCAGGTTTGGCCAATTTGGGAACCACTGAATCCGGAGTTAAAGGTCAAAACCCGCCAAAGACACTGACGAGTTGATGCGCGACCCCTGAGTGCGAGGGCCTTCTGGAAGCATGTTCACCCCGAACCGGAGAGAGGGTCAGTCTGAGCGTCGGTGGGACGCCAGCTGGCAGATGCGCCCCCCAGCGCCCCAGCGGCGGGGACGGGCGCGCTGATGCCTGCGGGGAGGGGCGGGGGCGGGGGGGGGCCCCGGGCTTTGGAAAGGGCCTTTGGGGCTGAGGCTCCCACGTGGGAAGAAGGGGCGCCGCCCAGAGGCCGCCCCAGGAGCAGCTTGGGCATCGGGCCGGGGAGCTGGAGCGAGCGGAGGAGGCGGGCGCCCTGGGCCCCTCTCCAGCGCCCTCTCCCGGCAGAAGCGGGACGCAGGCGCGCGCAGACCCTCCTTATGTTGGGGGGGGGAGGGGGGACGACTGTCAACACCCTGAAACTTCGTTAGAAAACTTCCCCCAAGGGCACAGACCTCGCTGTCTAGACCCCAAACCGGAGCCTTGATTCCAAAACGCTTAAAGAAGGACGCGGCTGATAACCAGCCTCAGATGCTCCTTTTCGGAGCGATTGCCGGGACGAGCCAGAGGTTGGTTCACGAATATTAATCCTCATTGGAATCCTGCCTGCGACCCGTCTGCCCTGGGCGTTTTAAAGGCACGGATGTCGCTTTCCAATCGTTTCGTTCTTCCCCGTTGTTCCATACAAAATACATGATGGGAGTCTTCCGTCTACCACCCAGCGACTCTTAGCGCCAGTTGTAAGAATCTTAACCCGAGAGCAGCTGCAGGGGGCATTCTAATGTAGAGCCAGCTTTCAATGGCTTCCACACCCAGAGCCTCCGGGCGTGCTGACAGCGTCCTGTTAGGTCAGGTGGTCTAGAAGCTCAGAGGACAGGGGGCACACACAGTTTTTTGAGAACCTTTATTCTGAGGAGTTGTCTTGTGTTTTAATCCACTTTTGAGCAGGGATGTGTAAAATCTAAGAACACTTATTATGTTTACATATGCTTTTGTATTGATTTTTAGAGAGAGAGGGAGGGAGGGAGAGGGAGAGAGGGCCACCATGGGTGGGCTGCCTCCTGCACGCCCCTACTGGGGATCAAGCTGGCACCCCGCATATGCCCTGACCAGGAATCCAACCAACGACCTCTTGGTTCCCGGGGGGATGCTCACCTGCTGAACCACACCAGCCGGACAACAATCTAAGAGCCTTTAGCTGCTTGCTGCTTAAGGACAGAGTGGTTTTCTCCTGTTTCCGGAGAGAATACTGTTTGACCTGACCTTGAGCATACCATGCATGGCATGTTTACGTATCACGTCCTGGCATGATAAATGCAGGCTTTCAGACGGCCTTTCCATTGAGGAAACCGAAACACCTGGGTTGCCTTAGTGACTAATAAACCCGAGACCCCTCAGAAACTTGAATGGAGTGTGTTTGCCCCGTTCAAAACAATATGTGAAATACCCCTTGGATGGCCCATGAACCCCTTTCCGTGTCATTAATAGTTGCCCTGGAAACCAATTAGTGAGCAAAGTAGCAGACCATCATCTCTTCCCCTAAATTTACCTTTTAAAAAATTTTTAAAAATTATTCTTTTAATATATATATATATATATATATATATATATATATATATATATAATACATTTTATTGTTTTTTTTACAGGGAGGAAGAGGGATAGAGTTAGAAACATCCATCAGCTGCCTCCTGCACACTCCCTACTAGGGATGTGCCCACAACCAAGGGACATGCCCTTGACCCGAATCGAACCTGGGACCCTTCAGTCCACAGGCTGACGCTCTATCCACTGAGCCAAACCAGTCAGGGCCTTTTAATATATATTTTTTTATTGATTTCAGAGAGGAAGGGGGAGGGAGAGAGGGATAGAAACATCAACGATGAGTGAGACTCATGGATCGGCTGCCTCCTGCACGCCCCCTACTGGGGATGGAGCCTGCAACCTGGGCCTGTGCCCTGACCGGGAATTGGACTGTGACCTCCTGATTTATAGGTTGACGCTCAACCCCTGAGCCAAGCCAGCCAAGCAGATTGACTCATTTCTTATTTTTGTAATTTCTGTGAGCCCACCGAATAGCAATTTCCAGTATTCATAAAACACTGGGGTGGGGTGGAGTGAGATGAGGTAATGCGAAAGGTTTCAAAAGGATTTCAAGTTTGCATCCAGTTCTTCCTTTCTTAGCTCCCTGTTACAAATCTGTCCCGCAAGATGGCTGCCCTGAAACCTAACACCCAGAAACTCTGATAAGGCCAGGCCCCGGTCTACCGGGGTAACTGGAGACTCTAGATGTGACAAGCATGTGCCTGCCCACCCAGCAATCCTGGCTGTCCGGCTAGAGAATGGCGTTGGGACACAAGGGACGGTGTGGAGGGCTGATTTGCAGCTGTCAGTACGGGGAGCAGAGGCAATCTGCTTGTCCGGCAATGATGAAGGAATTAATAGAGCCCTGTGACAGGCCCTTACACAGCAGTTAGGGTGAAAGTACATGTGTGTACATGTAAAAACACAAACTGACATGGAAATATATATGCATTATACATATCAGGTATGTAAACACGCACCTGTGTGTATACACATGCATCTATGTGTATGTCAAACACATGCTGAAGAGTACAAGAGCAGAGTCCCATGTGTACAATCTGAGCCCACACAACTCGGGCAAGGACTGCCTCTGGAAAAAGGTCAGGGAGGCCATGGCTGGCTAGCTCAGTTGGTTAGAGCAGCCGTGGGCAAACTACGGCCCGCGGGCCGGATCTGGCCCGTTCGGCTGTTCTCTCCGGCCCGCAGAGCCAAAAGAGCGGAGGGTTCTCTTGCTCTCCCCTCCGCTCCTTCACCAGCAGCCCAAGATAAGAGTGCCAGCATGGTCAGGTTGCTTTTGTTCCGGCCCTCCGGTCCAGTTTAAGAACCCATTGTGGCCCTTGAGTCAAAGTTTGCCCACCCCTGGACTAGAGCATCGTCCTAATACACCAAGATTGTTGGTTTGATCCCAAGTCAGGGCACATCCATTAATCAGTGAGTGCATAACCAAGTGGCGCAACAAATCCATGTTTCTCTCTAATTAAAATTTATTATTTTTTTTGAGGGACAGGGGTAGAGATCCAGGTAATGGTAAAGGAAATCTAACGTGTTTTTTTTTAAATAGTGGCTGGAAACAAATCTTTTTTAAAAAATATATTTTTTTATTGACTTCATAGAGGAAGGGAGCAGGAGAGACAGTGACCCCCTGGTTCAGAGGTCAACATGCAACCCGAGCCGTGCAGGCCCAGATAGAAATATTTCAGTCTGTCTACCAGACCATGGTTCCTTCGGGACTGCCTCATTGATAAAGGGCTTCAGCGCAGTGATTGGTGAAGCTTGATGTGCTACAGAATATAAAAGGTCCCACGAACTGTCATATATCAAAAGAACGTCTTACTAGGTTCTCTCTCCAGCCCAGCACTTTCTTCCCACTTTGTTTTATGAACTGCCCACTCGCGTTTAAGCGGCGCTCATGCTGACACTAAGAGGTGTGTTTCTATCCAGCTCACAAATCATCTCCTCGCAGATTATTTTCTGGAGAATAACGGACCGCGAACAGAAGCTGACGAGGCGAAATTGTCTCGCAAGCCACCTTTACGACGGTGGAGACGGAGCAGTAAATAGGACCGCAGGCGGCTGTGATTTACCTTGTGCCAGAGATCTCCGAAATGACTTATTCACTCATCCCCAGAAAGGCTGTGAACCTGAGTGAGAAGAGGAGGAATCAATAGGAAAACGCAGCCGAGCCCTTGGCTACCTGTGCTTCCGGGAGGATGAAGATGGATGTTGCGAAATGCTGAAACATGAACACTTACAAAGGTGAACTGGCTAGGATTTGCATTATTCGTGATGCATGTTATGTTCGAGGTCACGGATCCATTGATTAACCTTTTATTGCTTTTCATGATAAGGTGGTATGTACGTATGCCCATGCCCCTTCATGCAGAAGGATCTGGAAGCCAAAGTGTGAGGACCTCAGTTCACGTTTGCTCACGAAGGAAAGGGCGGGAAGGCAGCGCTGGATTGCCTGAACGTCAGGGGAGGTGAGAACCAGCAGTGAGGGAGGGAACGGTGTCCGGCCCCAAAGAATATTGGGTCCAGCAGCCTTTTGGATTCTCAAAAATGGGATTTCACGGTGTATTTTTCTGGAGGCTTAGCCATAGCCAAGACCTAGAGCTCCGTTTTAACTGAGATGTAATTCACACACCATAAAATTCACTGTAAAATTGTATAATTCAGTGGTTTTGAGTACAAGATTCTGATGCTCAAGTGACTGAAATATTGTTTGCAATACACCTTTACAAGCCTCCAAAGGAACACGTGAACACATGGATGTGACACTCAATGGCAGGCTTGGCAGTTTGGGAAAGTAACCGTTTAAAAATGGACAAAAGGCCGAAACTGGTGTGGCTCAGTGGATAGAGCGTCGGCCTGCGGAGTGAGGGGTCCCAGGTTCGATTCCGGTCAAGGGCATGTACCTTGGTTGCGGGCACATCCCCAGTAGGAGGTGTGCAGGAGGCAGCTGACCGATGTTTCTCTCTCCATCCCTCTCCCTTCCTCTCTGTAAAAACATCAATAAAATATATTTTTTTAAAAAATCCCTGTGGCTCTTGTTGTTCATGACCAGTGAGCGGCCTTTGGAGATAAGGACAACGGACCTGGATTACAAAACAAGGCAAGCCGAAACGGTGTGGCTCAGTGGATAGAGCGTCGGCCTGCGGACTGAAAGGTCCCAGGTTCGATTCCGGTCAAGGGCACGCACCTTGGTTGTGGGCACATCCCCAGTGGGGGGCATGCAGGAGGCAGCTGGTTGATGTTTCTCTGTCATCGACGTTTCTAGCTCTCCCTTCCTCTCTGTGGAAAATCAATAAAATAAAATAAAAAATAATTTTAAAAAACAAGGCAAGCGCTATCCTCAGGGCCGGTGCGGGACCGGCATCCCTCCCATTGAGTTAGGGATTTTCTAAGACGTCCTGGTGGGCGAGTGACTGAAACCTCAACCACTGGGTGGCGTGAGAGACTGCGACGAGGACCAAAAGGGGGACCTGAGGGACCGGCAGGGGACAAATGGGTGGACCCCTGAGCCACAAGGCGGCAAGAGCTGCACCAGCCGCCAGTGCCCGCCTCCCAGCCCTGCTGCCAAGCTCACAAGGCCAAGGCGAGGAGACCAGGCCGCCCCTGAAAAGGCCCGAAGGCGAACCAAACCGAAGTTGGGAGCCGAGAAGCCACCTACTGGTCTTTGAAATAAAGAAAGAGGACCAGGCCAGACTGCGAGCTCTCCTGGCTCTAGCGCCAGGCGGGCGGGCTTTATTCGGGCCATCCGAAGGAGCGGGAACCGTTAACTACACAGCCGGGTAGGGCCGGGGCGTCTCCATCCGGGCAGGCGACGCTTCCTTCCATCACCAAAGGCAAGGCCCCCGGGAGAGGAGCCGGCCGGCCAGGCCAATGCCCGCGCCCCCTTCGCCTGCCTCCGCCAGCGCTTCCTTCTAACATACGTGGGGACTACGTCACACTTCCCGAACGAAACCCGGGTTTGTGAGGAGTTGCCCGCCCGGTGCCATCTAAGAATACAAAGGGGGGCAAAACCATTCTGCTCAGTGCTAACGAAGAACTAAAAAAAAAAAAAAAAAAAAAAAAGGTTATCGTTGCTAACGATGCCAATTCCTAGGGAAACAGCCCGGCCTGAGCGCACGTCGCCGGGGGCCTCCTGGGGACACGGCTGCTCTCTCTGCCCCCTTGGGCCGAGGCCGGGGGATGTCAGAGGCTGATCAGGCATCGGGAAAGGACTAGTAACAGAAAGAACTATAGTCTGGGGTAACTCAAAGAACGGGGCCCGCCTCCGCCGGGGCCCCCCGAGGGCGGGCCCCCCAGCTCTCCCCCGGGCGCCGGCCTCTGGGCCCGGCTAGTACATGGCGCGGGGGTTCTTAGTGCTGTAGTGCGCCTCGCAGGCGGCGACGTAGGCGGCCTCTGGGAAGAAGTCGTCGTGGTACTCCGCTAAAAACCTGCGGGGACAAAAGCAGCCCGTCAGGGCAAGGCAGGCCCCCACGATCGCCCTCACGCGTGGACGCTAATGACCAAGTAGACGGACGGACGCATGGAGGGGATCCGGAGACAAGGAATGAGTGTGCGATCTCGGAGGGAAGGAGGCGAAGGGTGGTGGGTGGGAGGTGATCAACCACAGGACTCGTATGCGTACATGCATGGCCCATGGATGTAGACAATAGGGCGGCCTGGGGAGGAGGGCAAGGGGTGGGGGGCAGGCTGGAGGGGGTCAAAGGAGAGAAAAGGGGACATATATAATACTTCCAACAGTAAAGATTTATAAAAAAATAAATCGGTTTGGCTCAGTGGTAGAGCGTTGGTCTGCGGACTGAAAGGTCCCGGGTTTGATTCCGGTCAAGGGCATGTACCTTGGTTGTGGGCACATTCCCCGGTGGGGGGTGTGCAGGAGGCAGCTGGTCGATGTTTCTCTCTCATCGATGTTTCTAGCTCTCTATCTCTCTCCCTTCCTCTCTGTAAAATATCAATAAAATATATATTTTAAAAAATTGGCCTTGAATTGGGTAAATTTGACATTTGCTTTTATATATATATATATATATATATATATATATGTATATATATATATATTAGTCCTAACTGGTTTAGCTCAGTGGATAGAGCATCGGCCTGCGAACTGAAAGGTCCCAGGTTCAATTCCGGTCAAGGGCATGTACCTTGGTTGCTGGCACATCCCCAGTAGGAGGTGTGCAGGAGGCACTGATGGGTGTTTCTCTCTCATCGATGTTTCTAACTCTGTCTCTCTCCCTTCCCCTCTGTGGAAAATCAATAAAATTTATTAAAAAAATAGATTATAAACTCAGCAAGTGTCACCTGAGAGATTCACAATGCTTTCAGGGGCCAAGTTACCCCGGAACTGAACAGTACAGCGAGTACAGAGGACTTTGGGTCCTAATTGGCCACGCCGGAAGTGGTCCAATTCCAGCTTACAGACCAAAACATCAGCAAGGCTGACTTATGCCTGGCACGGCTGCCTGACCATTCACGAGACTAAAATACACAGACGCTACTCTGAAGTGTCATTCAAGACTGGACTTTACCTTCTTTGATTATATCCTTTTTAAATATATATATATATATATATATATATATATATATATATATTTTATTGATTTTTTACAGAGAGGAAGGAGAGATAGAGAGTTAGAAACATCAATGAGAGAGAGACATCAATCAGCTGCCTCTTGCACAGCCCCCACCGGGGATGTGCCCGCAACCAAGGTACATGCCCCTGACCGGAATCGAACCTGGGACCTTTCAGTCCTCAGGCCGACGCTCTATCCACTGAGCCAAAGCGGTATCGGCATGATTATATCCTTTTTACAGCAACTAATGATTCTTTAGTTCAGTGGTCGGCAAGCTCATTAGTCAACAGAGCCGCAGTTTGCCGACCACTGCTCTAGCTGATGCCTTTGGATACATTTTCAAAACCAATTACTGTACTTCCTTGTAAGTCTTTTTAAATTACTTCCTAAAATCCCAATCTCTATTTTGTATTTGGCATACTTCACAATTAGCAGTCTTTACTATGCTAACTTATAGCTATCTCTTCATAGTTGGTTGGCATTAATTGCTTTCAGCTTAAAAAATTTTTTTAAATCTTCACCCGAGGATGTTTATTAATTTTTAGAGAGAAAGGGGGGGGGGGGGAGAGAAAGAAAGAAACAGAGAGAGAGAGTGTGTGTGTGTGTGTGTGTCAATGTGAGAAACATTCATTGGTTGCCTCCCATACTTTCCCCAACCGGGGATTGAACCTGAAACCTGGGTCCATGCCCTGCCTAGGACTCGAACCCGCATCCTTTTCGTGTACGGGACAATGCTCCAACCGAACCACCCAGCCAGGGCTCAGCTTACATCACTTTTAAGCCAAAGGGAACTGTGGTGTGTCTGCCAGGGAGGCGGGGAGGGGAGAGGCTAATTCTGAAACGTGTTTAGAATAAAATGTTACCACGTCTATTTTCACTCGTGGCACTTTACTGGAAATGGCTACTTGAAAGTATCTTTTTAAAAAACGCCAAGACCCAGTTCTCCCTCCGGCTGAGTGCTGAGTGCTCTCCGCTCTGTGGAACGAGATTAGCTCTTGCGGGTTGGGGCAAGAGCTTCAAGAGAAGGAAGAAACCGTCAGGGGAGCTGGTCAGCAGACACCTGGGTGGGGGGCCGGAGCTGGGCCCCAGCGTGGTGGGGACGGGGGGGGGGGGGAGGGGGGAGGGGGAGCGAATGGGGGGGCCGGAGCTGGGCCACAGCGTGGTGGGGACGGGGGTGGGGGTGGGGAGGGGAGGGAAGGGAGGGGTGAGTGATCCTGTGATGTGCTGAAATGACCGGCCCCATCAGGTGAAGGGCATGCCTCTCTCTGCACTCACATAAGAGGCTCAAGCTACAAAGTAACTAAGTTCAACACAACGCTTGCAAAAAAGGAAATGAGCAGTATCAATGTCAACAGCGGTCATTTATCTTAACCTTAAACGCCCAAATCCAGCCTGCCGATGCTAATATTGACATTAATGTACTTGCAATAAAGAAAAGTCTAATACTTAAGGTACTCCGGCATAAAACACACAAAAGTTATCAATCATATATAGCAGTGTTTCCCAAACTTGATGAGAATCACCTGGTGGGGTTGTTAAAATACAGATTCCTGAATCCCAACTAAGAAGTGCTAACCTAGAATTTTTGGGAACATATATAGAGCACTAGTTAAGTATACAATTTTACCTATATGTTCCCAAAATTTTTAGTTTAGCACTTCTTAGTTGGGATTCAGGAATCTGTGTTTTAACAACTCCACCAGGTGATTCTCATCATGAGACAAGTTTGGGAAACACTGATACACACACACACACACACACACACACACACACACACACACACACATACCCATATCCCTAACCGGTTTGGCTCAGTGGATGGAGTGTCCGCCTGCAGACTGAGGAGTCCTGGGTTCGATTCCAGTAAAGGACATGTACCTTGGTTGCGGGCACATCCCCAGTGGGGGGTGTGCAGGAGGCAGCTGATAGATGTTTCTCTCTCATCGATGATTCTAACTCTATTCCTCTCCCTTCCTCTCTGTAAAAAAGTCAATAAAATATATTTTTAAAATATGTATATACATATATATGTATGTATGTATTTATTTCAGAGAGAAAGGGAGAGGGACAGAAAGACAGAAACATCAGTGATGAGAGAGAATCATGGATCGGCTGCCTCCTGTACCCCCCACACTGGGGATCGAGCCCACAACCCAGGCCTGTGCTCTGACCCACCCGGAATCAAGCCATGATTATGGGTCCATGCTCAACCACTGTGCAACACCGGCCGGGCAAAATCAACTTTCTTTTCACTAGGTTATCCACTTGAATTTTTCTAGTGACACCAAAACTCTTACCTCCAAACAACGAGCACCCTTGATTGAGAAAGCAGATGAATTCTGGAGAAAGGAGACGGCTAGAAGCCCCAGTATTACAATTACAGTTAGAACTGACCATACGGAGGGGGCACTGCTACTATTTAAACATCAGAGCTGGCTTCCACATCCGCTAGAGAGAAGTTCAGAGAAGTCAGGTAGAAGGCATAGACGTAACTTGTGACAAAGTAACAAAAGTACCTCAGAAAGAGATCAAAGTGCTTCAGTAAAGCCTTCAGGTTCTTCTCAGAAAACGCCATCTTTCCAAGGATTTCTGGAAGTTTCACTGCATTGAAAAGAGAAGCAAAACCATTTACCACGGGCAGAATCTGGCAACCGGTCAGACATACCCAAGGATCATCGGGGTCTGTTTATCCTTATTTACTTCAACATTATCAAACAAAACTAAGAACTCTGAGAGAACACAGCAATAGTACACATATTACAAATATAATGTTTAGGAAGTGTAAGATTTACTAAAAATAGGGCTTTCTGAGGTAGCTTTCAGTACTTTTTCTTAGACCCCAAAATTACAAGTGCACATAAGCTAACAAGTGTGTTAAAGTCAAAGCAAAATAGCCAAAACCGGTTTGGCTCAGTGGTAGAGCATCAGCCTGTGGACTGAAGGGTCCCAGGTTCGATTCCGGTCAAGGGCATGTACACTGGTTGCAGGCACATCCCCGGTGGGAGGTGTGTAGGAGGCAGCTGGTCGATGTTTCTCTCTTATCGATGTTTCTGATTCTCTATCCCTCTCTCTTCCTCTCTGTGAAAAAAACAATAAAATATATATATAAAAAAATCAGAGCAAAATAAAAAAAAGGGGTGGGGGGCAAAACCAGTGTGGTTCAGTGGATAGAGCGTCAGTCTGCGGACTGAAAGGTCCCGGGTTTAATTCCGGTCAAGGGCATGTACCTTGGTTACAGGCACATCCCCAGTGGGAGGTGTGCAGGAGGCAGCTGATCGATGTTTCTCTCTCATCGATGTTTCTAGCTCTCTATTTCTCTCCCTTCCTCCTTGTAAAAAATCAATAAAAAATATATATTTTATATATATTTATATATATTTAAATATATGATATATATTATATATGTATTTATATATAAGTATATATAATATATATCATATATATAAATATATTTTATATATAATATATTATATATATTTAATATATATTTTAAATATATATGTGTGTGTGTGTATATATATATATATATATATATTTTTTTTTTTTTTTTTTAAGAAAGAAACGGGGGGCAGGGGAGAAGGAAGAAGACAGCGGGACCGGGGTTCCTTACCAAACAGTCTCAGCAAGTGTTGTGCCCCGTAAATGTAGGAGGGCGGAGGCGGCTGGTCGCCGGGCGGGTAGCAGTCGGGCACGAGTTTCCAGGAGAGGACCTGGCGAAGGCACAGACGGAAGCTTCGTCACTGCATCTCCACACGCCGCGACCAGCCGCGACCAGCAGTCTGGACATCCGGAGTCCCGGCAGCGGTACCCGCGCTGCGCCACCTGCGCCCGAACGTGTCCCCCCGCCGCCCGCCGGCCGCCCTCTGGCACCTCAGGAGTTGCTCCACAGCTGGCCCAGGGGAGGGAGGGAATAGTGACAAGCTGCTGGCAAGGAGGAAGTCCTGAAGGTAGCTTCCGGCTTGCCCATGAAGCTCTTTGTGGGCATGAAGTCAGGACATAGGATAGAATGGGTTTTTATGCTGAAGAGGACCTAGCTACAAAATAATTCAGGTCAACACAACGTTTGCACACAAAAAAAAAAAAAAGAAAAAAAAAAGGCACAATATGAACTATTGTGTAGAATTATTATGTTAATACATAGGGGAAAATATCAAGGAGTACTATATACCGAAGTTCGTTTTTTTAGTGGGAGAATTATGGTAGAGGACTCCTGAGAAGAAATACATACCGTATTTGCCGGCGTATAAGACGATTTTTTGGCCCTGAAAAATACCGTATTTGCCGGCATATAAGAGACTGGGCATATAAGACGATCCCCTAACATTTCCACTCAAAATACAGAGTTTGTTATATACTCGCCGTATAAGACTACCCCCCACTTGGAGGCATATTTTTCAGGGCCAAAAAATCGTCTTATACGCCGGCAAATACGGTATATGTTTTCCATATACATTATGTACCAGCACACATATTATAAGTTTTTTACTATCATTTTTCAGAACCTTTTTGCCTTTTAAATCAATCACAGGAGGATCCAACTTCCATGGAGACACTTCTAATCATCTGAAAATTATGATAATAAATTAAGGAGAAGACAAAATACGTCACTATCAAAATAAATATCAGCTTATAAAAATACATGAAACTGTGGAAGAGGAGACTTAAAATTAGATTAGGGAAATATCTGATTTCCTGATTTTCAACAGCACCTACCTATAAGTTAGCTGTAACTACTTGGGTCACTTTGCGCCTTGCCTTTATTGGAAATCCTGTTATATTCTTGAATGAAGCAGTGAAAAAACAGCCCAAAGCTGTTTGAAGTAATATTTCTATTGTTCCCAAATCCCGGAATTGCCGCTGCTATGTTCCCTTTGGAAGCTAACGTGACCCTGTGGACTGAGTGAAAATAGACGCCGACCGTGAAAATACCTACAATCTGGCCCTTTACCCAAGTTTGCTGACCCTCCACCATCAAACGTTCTCTGCCTGGTACCCTCACCCGGCCCCGCCGCAGACACAGGGAAATCCGCCCCACGCGACAGCCACGGAGCCGCCTGCGGGCCTGAGGCATCGCCTGAATCTGGAGACACTCACGACCTACATCAGTGAAGCGGCCTCAAAAATCGAGTTTTAGCCCTAGCTGGTGTTGCTCAGTGGATAGAGCATTGGCCTGTGTACTGGAGGGCCCCAGGTTCAATTCCAGCCCAGGGCACGTGGCTGGGTTGCAGGCTTGATCCCCAGCAGGGGGCGCGCAGGAGGCAGCGCATCATTGATTCTCTCTTATCACTGACGTTTCTATCTCTCTCTCCCTCTCTTCCCTCCTGAAATGAATACAATATCTATCTACCTATCTATGTGTATGTATATGTATGTATGTATATATATGTGTGTGTGTGTATGTGTATATATATATATATATATATATATATATATATATATTTTTTTTTTTTAAAGAGAGAGTTTTAGAAGGAAGCCTTCCGGCGCTGGGCGGGTGGGAAGAGACCAAACAAAAACCTTGTATGCATAGATGCACAATCCATGGACCCATGGTGAGGCCTGGGGCAAGGGGCCAGGGGGAGGGGTGGGCTAAAAAGGGGACATATGTAATACTTTCAACATATGTAATACTTTCAACAATAAAGATTTGAGAAAATAAAATGAAGTTTCCCCATCTGTGAAACGAAAACCCGGTGCAAGGAAAGAATACGAGGTAATTGAGGTCCAGGGCCTGGCATAGCGCGGGCACAGCGTGCCCTCAAAGGGATGGCTGTTAATGTTGGTGACGATGGATTTCATATTTTTAAGGGGCTGGGGAAATAGCAAAAAAAAAGAACAAGTCTCATCACACATGGAAATGACCTGATATTCAAATGTGTGTGTGTGTTCAGATCTTATGGAGACAGCGCACCCATTCCTCAGACATGGCCTGTGGCTATTTTGGAGTTGGGCAGCCCTGTCCGACACTGTGCGGCCAAAGCTTAAAATATATGCTCTCTGGCCGAAACCGGTGGATAGAGCGTCGGCCTGCGAACTCAAGGGTCCCCGGTTTGATTACGGTCAAGGCATGTACATTGGTTGCGGGCATATCCCAGTAAGGGGTGTGCAAGAGGCAGCTGGTCGATGTTTCTCTCTCATTGACGTTTCTAGCTCTCTATCTCTCTCCCTTCCTCTCTGTAAAAAATCAATAAAATATACCGTATTTGCCGGCGTATATGACGATTTTTTAGCCCTGAAAAATACCGTATTTGCCGGCATATAAGAGACTGGGCATATAAGACGACCCCCTAACATTTCCACTCAAAATACAGAGTTTGTTATATACTCGCCGTATAAGACTACCCCCCACTTGGAGGCATATTTTTCAGGGCCAAAAAATCGTCTTATACGCCGGCAAATACGGTATTTTTTTAAAAAATTGCCCTGACCAGTTTGGCTCAGTGGCTAGAGCGTCGGCCTGTGGACTGAAGGGTCTCAGGTTTGATTCCAGCCAAGGTCACATGCCTGGGTTGCAGGCTCGCTCCCCAGCAGGGGGCATGAAGGAGGCAACTGATTAATAATTCTCTCATCTCTCCCCCTCTTCCTCTCTGAAATCAATAAAGAAATATATTTCAAACAAACAAACAAAAATCAGTATATAAACGAAGCCCTGAAAAGTGCTCCATCACATCGTTTCGTTACAATGTCGCTGAGATGGCAGGGATTGAACTCGTTTGTGACAACTGGCCGGTGTTAAAACCGGTTTCAGGTTTCATTGTATGCTGTTTGCTACCGCAGGCGCTCAGTGAGGCCTCCGGGTGCTCAGGTTTCAGTGCTGACAGTTTAAGATAAAAAAGGTCAGAGTAAGTGTAACAATGTCCGCGTTTGCGAAACCCAAGAACACATTGTCTCACATCATCTGAAGGCCCCTGCTCACCGCCATGGGGACAGAGGCCTCTGCAGGGGCCTCTGAGGAAACCCCGTTGTTTCCTGCCGCAGGACGTAAGCAACCACCAAAGGCTCGCCGGGGGCGAGCAGCGACACGCACGCTCTACCTCATTGATCTCATTAGTTCTTCTGCCTTCAAAGCTGGCGAACACTGCGCTGCCTTCCTTGCTGGGGGTCACGGGCACGGGCGAGGAGGATCTGCTGTGCACAGGCGTTTCTGCGGGAGGAACAGAAGGTAGTTGTTCACGTAGCAATCACGTGGCTGGGAAGAAACACTGCTGGGAGACATTACACACAGGAGACATTACACTCATCTCTAGCAATAAGACCCTCCTATGAGAAGACAGCACCTGGAATATTCTTTGGCAAAAAAAAAAAAAAAAGGACTCATCTATTAATAAAAGCTACGGTACGAGGAACCTTAAAAACATGATGCTGAGGGCCAGGAGCAGCAGACAAGAGGCCACATGCTGGATGATTCAGCTGGCAGCCATGCATGCCCGGAGGCGAACCCCTAAGGGGAGCAAGCAAGTGGTGGGTACCCAGCATCAGGGGACGGAACGGGGGTGACTGATCACCGGCTTGCGACCCAGAACTAATCCAGGAGCACCAAGCAGCCAGCCGCAGCAAGCATGTCAAACTCGCGGCCCGCACGCCTCATCGAAATAGGCGAGGCGTGCGGCCCGCCGGCTGCCAGTCTGACATGCTGGAGCTCCAGAGCGGAAGCCCAGCAGGCTCGTGTCTCTGCCCGCTGCTCCCCGGCTGTGGGAAAGGCCTCCCCATCCAGACAGCAGGCTTGTGTGGCTGTCTGTGTGGGCTGTGCGGGCGCCCCCCCCACACACACACACGCCCCCTGCTGGCCGCACCCCGGGCCCCAGGAAGGGACGTACTCTTCTCCAGGTGCAGGAAGAGCTTGGGCATGCTGGCGGCCGCCTCCTGCTGCCGGCGCTTGGGCTGCGGCGAGGCGCTGCTCTCGGACAGCCGGTCGCTGTTGGCGGAGTGGCGGGTGGAGCGCCGCAGGGACTGCAGGGCCTCGGGCTCCGCTTTGCGCCGCTTGGGGGTGGCCGGTTCCCCGGTGGTCTGGCTCTCCGTGGACTGCGGGGTGGACGGGTTCAACAAGGGCGGGCTTGGCGACAGCTCCTCCTGGCTCCTGCGGGAGAGGGGCCCGGTGTGGCGCGCCCGGCGGGGGGACCTTCGCAGACTCTACGTAACCCCGCTGGCCTCCACTAACACAGCCCGGCACACTGGGACCGGGGGTTGGCAGTGGGGCACGGGGACACGGGGAGCTGTACGGCCTCTCCCCTGCGGGCACAGCGACAGGAAAGGAGGACAGGCTGAGACAAGCCATCAGAGGCAGCGAGAGAGGCAGGAGGCAGGGGCCGAGAAGGGAGGAGGGGAGGAACGGAAAGGGGCCAGGGGGAAGCCGGGAGTGTCCTGGGCGGGCAGGGGTGGGCAGGGGAGGCAGTGGCGGGCAGAGGCGGGGGTGAGCAGGCAGGAGGGGGTGGACGAGTGGCCATTACCAGACAAACCACACAGGAGAGGCGCGAGGGAGACGCAGCTTGTGCGGATGGGAGAGGCGTTAGGTCGGGGGACTTCTGTGTTCTGTGTCCCTCCAGGGGGAGAGATGTGGCCAGTGACGGTGACATGGCCCGCAGAAGGGCAGGGACCTTGACTTAAAGGCCACCAGCCTCCTCCCTGAACAGTGACTGCTCCGGAGGCCGAAGCCAGGGGCTCAGAAGCACCAGCAAGCGAGGGAGCTACGTTCACACCCACATCTCCCCCCCCAGCCCCCGGCCTGCTCTCCGCTGCTTCTGGGAGGGAGAGAGCCGCTCACAATCCAACCCAGGTCGCCATGCCGGGACCTACCTGCTGGAGCTGGTGGCACTTTCCTTAATGGGAAGGAAAAATTTGGACGAAGTCACCTTTTTGTACTGAACTTGTTCGTACGGATACAGCAAGAGCAACGGGAGAGTATAATCGAAGGTGATTCTCAATCCATCCACCATCTCCTTGCACAGGTCCACGCTGGGAGGGTGAGAAGGAAGCCGTGAGAGACGCGAGACCTGGAACTTGCCACAATGTCACCGCGAGGGTGTCCTTTTCCATAAGGCCGAGTTTCACACACCGCACATCACACCCGCACCCTGAAGAATACAGTCAGCCACGCATTCGGTGGGAACCCTGGCTTGGGATGCCAAGTGCAGGGAGTCTATAGTGATTTTTAAAAATATATATATTTTATTGATTTTTCACAGAAAGGAAGAGAGAGGGATAGAGAGTTAGAAACATCCATGAGAGAGAGACATCGATCAGCTGCCTCTTGCACACCCCCTACTGGGGATGTGCCCGCAACCAAGGTACATGCCCTTGACCGGAATCGAACCCGGGACCTTTCAGTCCGCAGGCCGATGCTTTATCCACTGAGCCACACCGGTTTCGGTAGTGATTTTAAGCCACACTGAACACACGCATGCGCTCAGGGGCCCACAAGGAGCTGCGGGAGGCGGACAGACCCCAATTACTGCGGGCGGAAGGGGCGGGACCCACGAAGGCCTCCCTCGGGTTTGAACTTGAACTTGGGTACTGAGGCAGACCGAGGGGTCAGTTCCTCAGGCCGGAGCGAAGGCGTATTTGTAACCGAGCTCTGATCAAACCCTCACTGCCCCTCTGTGCTCCGGCAGCTCCCTCCCTGGCTTAGCTCACTGAGCTAGCTGAGCTGGTCTTGGCATTGCAGCCAGATCAGATGCAGTTACTGAACATTAACATAAAACAAAACGGCCGAAACCGGTGTGGCTCAGTGGCTAGAGCATCGGCCTGCAGACTGAAGGGTCCCGGGTTCGATTCCGGTCAAGGGCATGGACCTTGGTTTCGGGCACATCCCCAGTAGGGGTGGTGTGCAAGAGGCAGCTGGTCGATGATTCTCTCTCATCGACGTTTCTAACTCTCTACCCTCTCCCTTCCTCTCTGTAAAAAAAATCAATTAAGAAATATATTTAAAAAATAAAAAAATAAAACAAAACAGCCGAAACCGGTGTGGCTCAGTGGCTAGAGTGTCGGCCTGTGGACTGAAGGGTCCCAGGTTCGATTCCGGTCAGGGGCATGGACCTAGGTGGCAGGCACATCCCCAGTGGGGGGTGAGCAAGAGGCAGCTGATCGATGACTCTCATGGATGTTTCTAACTCTCTATACCTCTCCCTTCCTCTCTGTAAAAAATCAATACATTTTAAAAAACCCAACAAAACAAAAAGAACATTTTGATACCAAGTTGCATGTTAAGTGACACATTCAAGGCATGCATAAGACCGAAATGGAGACAGTGTTGCCTCTTCTAAAGAAAAGTCACTTCTCTGATACAAACAGAGACCCGTCCCATGTCCCCTCCCCACTCACTTCTTCTCTGCCGGGATGTAATTCGCGTTCATGCTGGCCTGCGCCATAGCGTGGTGGTGCCGGGGCCGCTCGTTGGCCGAGAAGGCCGCATTGATGGCGAAATGCTTCACGTAGGATTCCAGGATGGTGATGATGTTGGTCTGGCACGGGAGCTTCACTAACTGTCAACGAAACGGACACGGCCGCTGCACACCCCCCAGCCCCCCCCCCCCGGCCCCCTGCTCCAGCCGGCGGGGTCTTTCCACACCGCCTTTGACACTCAGAAAGCAAGCTACGCGGTGGGGAAAGCGCCTTCTAAATAAACAAGCGTAGAAGCTCTTTGATGGTTCGTTGTGTACCCATCGCATCGCCATGTACATTATAGCATCAATTTTCTAAACGAATGCGAGCAGCGAGGCTTATGTTATGAGCCATTAGAGCAGTGGTCGGCAAACTGCGGCTCTGCTAATGAGTTTGCCGGCTACTGTCATACACTGCCCTTTACCTCTTTGCACACAGCATGCCACAGCTGCCTAATCCTCACAGCTCCCAACTACACGGTAACGTTTAGTCTAGTCCAGTGGCCGGCAAACCCATTAGTCCACAGAGCCGCAGTTTGCCGACCACTGCATTAGCACCACCTGGGGAGCCTTGCAAACTAGTTCCGCCGCCGCCCCCACCAGAGCCCGCGTCCTCTTACCCTCTGGGGCAGTGGTCGGCAAACTCATCAGTCCACAGAGCCGAATATCACAAGTACAACAATTGACATTTCTTTGGAGAGCCACATTTTAAAAACTTAAACTTCTTCTAACGCCACTTCTTCAACACAGACTCGCCCGGGCCATGGCATTTTGTGGAAGAGCCGCACTCAAGGGGCCGAAGGGTTGCATGTGGCTCGCGAGCCGCAGTTTGCCCACCCCTGCCCAAGCGGGTTCTCGGGGGCAGCCAGGCTGGGAGAGACCCTGCCCGCTTGAATGCAACCAGCAGCAGGGCACTGCTGTCCGATAACCGTGACCCCTGCCGGGGTACCCCACTTAACCCGGACGCCCCATCGCCCCACCAGGATGGGGCCCCGGGGGTGCGCTCCCACAGACACCCGCGTACCCGCTTCCTCCGGTTGATGTAGTAGCAGTCGTCCTCCAGCTTCTTCTTCAGCACGTCGGGGATGTCGATGCTGATGGCCCTCTCTTCCATCGCCCTTTTCCTGCGCGGCTCCAGCCCGACCTTCTGCGACACGAAAAGGGCATCGTTGTAAACGGCTTAGACTCGCAGGCCACAGCCAGAGGACGCCTGGGATACACAGCCAGTTAACGGTCACCATCTCCCCCAGGAACGACACGTGCTCTGCCGAGAAGCGCATTCAAGGCCGCGGTCCCTCGCTTTGGACACTAACCGCCTTGCCAACGCCTGCTCCCCCGTTTCGTGTCCCGGGGGGACCGGAGGCGGGCAGGAGGTGCTAAGCGGACACACGGCTTTTAAAGGCGGTCACCGTTATAAAAACCAGGGCTACTGGCAAGCATGAGGTCACTCTGACTCGCGCCAATACGTCATGGCTGTCAGGAGCCACTGAGGGGTCCTACGGTGACTCTGAACGACAGTTACTTTTCTTTAAACAGGAAGTGCAGCTTTATAATAAATAGCTGGTGAAGAACGTATTTTTACACCACGATTCACGGCCGGAGAGTTCTACCACTACAACCAACGCCAAAGAAACCTTTACCACTTCCGTCTTTTCTTCAATGTCACTTTCTTCACTTATTGCGCCATCCTTGTCGTCACTGCTGTCACCAGAGGAAGTGCTTACAGCTAGGTGAGACACAAACACCAAGCAAGCCTGGGTTAGCCGATTCCCAGCTCTTCCGGTCCCTCGCGGTGGGATGTGTCCTACTGCCGGCATCCACCACCTGCGGGCCTACGTGTGTTTTTAAATGCCCAACGCAAATCTCGTACCTTTCCGAGTGGAGATTTACTTTGAAAGACAGAACACCGATTGCAATGAATGCAAAACACACCCACGAAAATGCGCCGAGCCCTGGCCGGTTTGGCTCAGTGGAGAGCGTCAGCCTGCGGTGGACTGAAGGGTCCCGGGTTCGATTCCGGATCAGGGCCCATGCCCCGGCTGTGGCTCCATTCCCAGCAGGGGGTGTGCAGGAGGCAGACAATCCGTGATTCTCTCTCATCATGGATGTTTCCATCTCTCTCTCTCCCCCTCCCTTCCTCTCTGAAATCAATAAAAATGTATTTAAAAAAAGAAAAAGAAGTAAAGACAATGATCTGGAAGTAAGTGAGGCCCGGCCCCAGAGGTACCATAAGAATGGACTCCTGAGGGATGAGTATAGACCAATGGTCGGCAAACTGCGGCTCGAGAGCCACATGCGGCTCTTTGGCCCCTTGAGTTTTTAGCAAAGGCCAGCTGAGGAGTACCCTAATTAAGTTAATAACAATGTACCTGCCTATATGGTTTAAGTTTAAACAATTTGGCCCTCAAAAGAAATTTCAATCGTTGTACTGTTGATATTTGGCTCTGTTGACTAATGAGTTTGCCGACCACTGGTCTAGACCCTGCCTGAGAAGGCAGAGATCAGAAGCATGTCTGATGAGGACGAATTATGATTTTTACTGAGCTAAAAACCTTTCCCTGTGTAATTTCAATGACACCCCTCCTCAGTCCTGCAATACATATAAAAGAACTAGGTAAAAGTTCTTTTAGTATTACTTTTAAAATACATTTTTATTGACTTCAGAGAGGAAGAGAGAGGGAGAGGGAGAGAGAGAAACATCCACGAGGAGAGAGAATCATGGACCGGATGCCTCCTGCACGCCCCCTACAGGGGATGGAGCCTGCAACCCGGGCCTGTGCCCTGACCAGCGACCAGGGTCCTGGTTCAAAGGTCGGCGCTCAACCACTGAGTCATGCTGGCTGGGAGGTCAAAGTTCATGTCACCAGAGAAAATAACTCGGGCCACTCACAGTTCTCATCGCCTTTATCTTTTTCTTCAACGGGGAGGCTTTTTAAGACGGAATCAACACCAGGCAACCGGCAGCGTTTCTTCTTCCTTCCTGTGCGTCTGGAAAGAAACAACAACCACACACGGCTGAAATGAATGTTGAAGTTGACTGATAAGGGTCTCGAGGTAAAAGAGCAAGCTAGAACAACAAAGGTTCTCAAGCATCCGACACATAAGTAAGCTTTAGAACATAAATGGTGATCTCCACTTCAGGTTATTATATTAGTATATACACGACATCCTCTCGGCAAACACAGCAGTTACTTACAATACAACACAGACACCCTTTTAATAAGTCAAGCTGCATAATAAACCACGCTGGTCACAGGTTTACTTTTACATCCTACAAATCCTACGCATTAACAGAAAACCCGTTTGTCAGGATTGTTGTATTCTCACAGGCGAGCTACAGCTTTTCTTGCCAATTTTCGCTGTAATCTCCGATTTTCGTCGGTATCGCGGAGGACATGGTCTTCAGCTGCCCACCTATCCCAGCTGCAAAAAAAGCCAAAAAGGGGATGAGATTCAGCGTGTTCATCAGCTAGAAAACAAAGGCCAAAAGCACCTCGCAGGAACGGAAGTGTCCCAGAATTACTTGCATTTTGAAAAGCCGTTTAAGTGTTTTAAAAATCACAAAGATTGCAAACAAACTGAAAAAGGAACTCATTTAGGCATAGAAGCGACCGGGGCTCCCAGAATTACCCAGAGAACTCCAATAGAATCAACTTAAAAGTAATCATGCTTCTGACTTAAAAAAAAGTTTGACTTAAAAAAAGCAAAAAGGAAACATGGAACTTTTCTACAAGAGTTTCTAAAACTTAACAAAACCCAACGTCCCTGTGCTGCAAAGATGATCAATTTTCTGTCAGGGCTGATCAATACACTCACCTTCTGTTCCAACCATTAAAATGGATTAGATATTCCGGGATCTTTCTGCCTTTTTCGTCTTTCCCAACAATAACATCCACAATCTGAAACCAGAAAATATTGTCCGCAAATGACTGAATATACAGAACCCTGGAAGCTAGATCAGGAAAACTAGATCATAGACCTTTTTTGAAAAGAAAAGGAAGTATTCGCTCCTTTTTTAGACCGCGAGCTGTGCTGAAACATTTTTCCTTTCAATTCCATTTTTTTCCTGACTGGATGCCTCAAAAAAGGAAACATCCCTCCAACCTGCCCGTGATTGGTCTCTGAGTGCGGGACTGGGTGCATCTTTTAAAGCCATTGGCCAGCCACCCTGCCAGTAAAGAAGAGTCCTGGCCAGACTGGAGAGCTGCAGCCCTGAGGCCTCTGGGAGTTGTAGTTTCTCCAGCTCCACTGTGTCCCGAGCCCCCACCCTTCCAGCGGTGTCCCCAGAGGGAACATCTGAGGCAAATGATGGGGCGTGTCACCCCAGGGGATACTCAGGGAGGGGAAGGAAATCAGAGACTAGGGTTGCTGGGGCGGAACCCTAAAATATAACCCACAGAACCCGGGGTCCTTGGTAAGTCCCCCAGTGGGCAGCGCTGCTCGGACGCACCTGGGACCCCGGGCCAACCCCACCACCAGGCTGCGATGCCCACTCCCTCTCGCCATCCAGACCTGAGGGGCTACAAATGTGACTAAGACCCCGGAGAGCCCCCTGATGGGCAGGGGGGTGCGACTTGGAGATTGAAAACATAAAGGCCCTGAAGGAAGATAACTGGGTCAACCTAACCCTCGGACCCTACGGGAGGGTCCCGAGCACGATTGGGGCCCCAGGACAATGACGTCGCGAGACGACAGGCAGCGCTGTGGCGCAGCGGATTAGGACCTGGGTCGGTCGATCACGAAGTCACACGGGAGCCCACGAGGTGCTCCGCGCAGGACGCAGGGACTTAAGGAGCCATTCCGTGAGCGGTTTCCTGGACACGCAACAGACACTGCGGTCACGTGCACAAATCGGCTCACGGAGAAAACCTCGCGACACCTCGGACGCGAGCTTTCAGGCCGCGCGTGCGCAGTCCCGTACGCCGGCAGGAAGCGGAAGCACTCCTGCCCCGAGTCCCCAGCGCGGCGCCCGCGAACGCCCCCTGCCTTCCGCGCGGCGCGGCGCAGGCCCAGGTGTCACAGGCAGAGAGCACCCAGGCCCGGCCGCTTCCCCTTCTCCCCGCCGCCATCCGCACCCGCACCCACACCCGCATTCCGACCCGGGGTCCCCGACCCGCGCCTCCTCCCTGTCCCTCCGCGGCGGCACCTTGGCATCGTACAGCACTCGCGCCTTGGTGGGGTCAGGCTCGAAGCACAGGACTTTCTCCCCTGAGTGGAATTTAAATTTCATGCCCTCGCTCGCGCTCATTTGCTCATCGTGGCGGAGGGCGAGGCTCCGGGGCGGGCGGAGCGCGAGCGGTGGGGGACAAGGGGGGGCGGGGAGGTGGTGCACTGCGGCGGGGGGTGGGAGGGAGGGAACGGGGAATGGCGGAGGCTGCGGCCGCCCCGCCCTCGGTCCCGCCTCTGCCCGCCCCAAGTCACTGCTGGACCTCGAAATCGCAGATCGCGAGCTCTGTCCCCACCCCGCCCACCCTCAGGGAGCCCCCGCGAGTCTCCCCCGGGCTCGAGCAGCCTGCGATCGGAGAACGCCAGCCATAGCCAGGGCTGCCCGCAGAGCAGCCTCTCCCGCCCTCGTGGGAAAAGCAGCTGACGCGGGCTGCTCCCACGATGTCATCGCGCCCCGCGCGCGCGCGTTGCAGCCGGAGTGTGGGAAGTTCTTAGGGGAGAGCCGGCCTGGGGTGGAGCTGGCGTGGGGAGGCCGGCCGGCGGCTGCCCTCCAGCGGCTGCTCGCCAGGATGTGGCCCCGCCGGCCACCTCCCCGGAGCCGCGCGTCGCCACGTCTGACTGCTGGAGCGAGACCTGGGGCTGGAGTCGGGTCTAGATGGGCAGTGGCTTTGGGCTGAGAGGGTTGCGGGGTGGCGGAGGGTGGTGAGGGAGTGGATCAAGCACTAAGGCAAACCCGGGCAAGGACAAGCAGGTGACAGGCCTGGAGCCCGCAGTGACAGCGGCGAGCAGTGGGCATGAGTCTTGGTCGACCAGGTCGTTAACATCTTGTCTCGGCGTCCAGCATGGCTTCCCAACCCCCCAGCTCTCAAAGTTGCTCCCTCGCGGTCTGTCTTCTCCAATTCACCGAGTACCCCAATGGTGGGGAGTACCGCTAGGCTCTTTGCCAAGTGCCTACACAGAGGGCTCAGGAGGGACTGGATGGCCGAAAGACAAGCGCGGGGAGGCAGCTTGAAGGGCAAACTTCCAGAGACCGAAAAAGACCGGATGCTGGTTTTTTTTTTAGCGGCGCTTTTTTTTAAAAAAATTAAATTTCCCCCTTCCCTTCTGTTCAGGAATGGGAAGTTTCTGGGCAATGCCGTGCTGGATTAAGATCCGGCTGGGACCAGCTGTGAGGCTCTGAGGTCCTAGTGAACTGCCAGTTCTCCACATTCTGGGCTCTGTGCTTGCCTCCAGAAATGCGTCCTTGCCTCCCCTTCACTGGCTTCCCGGTACACATGGATCACCTCTCAGGTTGCACATGGCCGCGAGAAAAGCCCACAAGCTTCCCTAGATGCGTCATATGCCCCTCCCAGCCTCCCCTCTCACTCCATTTCTTGCATTGACTTTCTGCTCAGTAGCAGATTTTCCTTTGCAAAATGCCCACTTTCAGAGGCTCAGCTCATTGAGGCGGGGAGGGCGGGGCTGAGAGCACCTTCAGTGCCTCATTGCACACTCCTAGCACACAATACATATGTAACAAATGAACAGGCAACAGATTGATGAAATAGTATCCACCAAACTCAGTGACCAATTGGATGGGAAGTGGGAGAGGGAGGAATCTTGGGAGACCTACAGGTTTTGGGACATAATGAGTTGGGTGAGTGAGAGTCCATTTGGCCAGGAGAAGGGCTATCGAGGAGGGACAATCTGGGGGAAGACAGCCACGTGATACAGTGGAGAAGCTAGAATTGGAACCACAATTCCCCTTTAGGCTGTGGTTTATCAGGGCTGAGATCTTCACTGTGGGGTTCCCCATACAGGACAGGGAGAGTTCTGGGGCACAAGTCATTGCATGTTATACCTGAACCGTAACTGAAATGTTAGCCTTTTTCTTCTGGCTGGTGAACGGAGATTTCCTCTTCAGACTGATCTTTCAGAGAAAGACTTTAGATGCTTTCTTTTGTTTCCCTCCATTTACACCCCTTCTTATGTCCTTGAGCAAAGCCTTTGCCCTTGTCCCCTTAAAAAGTCCAAGAATGCAGAAGCCTTGGGGACCCTAATAGCGGCAAATCCCATCAGTGGCAGCCTCCCTTGCAGCCCTCCTCCAGATTAGCGGACTCTAGAGGTCTCCATCTCTAATGTGGCGGGAGCATTTTCCCCCTCTTGGGTGTAGAGGTAAAAAACACAGGGTGGGCTCTGGCCTGGGGTCCCACACTTGTCACTTCCTAGTCTTGTTAATGAACACAAGCGCTTCAGTGTTGAAGAAGGAGGTGCTGTTGTCACAAAGTAGTTTTATTTATTTGTAGCAAGTAAAGGAGAGGGGATCACACCCAAAGCGCTGGCTCCCTGAAGTGTTTCCTTGCAGCTGGCTCCACGTATCCAGTTGCCTACATGTATCCAGTTGAGTATCCCTCAAGCTCATCCTAGTACAGCTGCATCTGCAAAATACTGTGCTACATTTTAACATTTAGAAGAACAATATTTGGTAATAACATATAGAACTGTCTGGACCTTGAGACCCTGTCCCATCTAATAGTTTGTGACCTTAGACAAGTGATTAGTCTCTCGCTGAGGCAGTTTTCTGACATTTATTTATCTATTTATTTTTAAATACATTATTTAAAACAAAAACTCACAGAGGGGAGAAACTGAGATGACGGCTTAAGTAAACACCTATACTGCTGCCTTGCACAATTTCAAAACTGCAACTGGAAGACAGAGCTGACATCATACAGAACCAGTGGGAAGCTGGATGAGTGGAAATTCTACAACTAGAAGGAAAGATAAAAGGACACCAAGACCCAGAGGAGCTGTGGAGGACAGAGGTACAGAGACCCGAGTGCAGAAAAGGCAGGCGGCTGAATATGCAGCTGGCTTACTCTAGGTGCACAGAGAGGGCGGGCAGCAAGCGTTTGGCTAGCTGTCTCATTAGGGAGGGAAACAAAACCTCCGGACTGCACTGGAACCCAGTTCCGGGTGAGACTTTGAGTACCCAGACTCATTTGGGGAGAAACTGGACTGTCTGGAAGTGAGTGAAACTCAAGGGCAGCCTTCTCTCAGAGGTGCATGCAGCCATTGCCATGGGACACTGAGACACAGGGGCCTTGTAGGGCAGGGCTGATGGGAAACCAAGGCTGTCTGCTCCACCCTGAGACTCTGCCCCATCCAAGCTGAGCATAGAAGCTCTCCCAGCGGAGGCACAGCTGATTCTCACAGCCAATTGGCCTGGAAGTCAACTCCCCCCAGTGATACTAACGACAATCTAGGCTTAACTACAACAAGTCTGCACACACAGTCCACAAAGGGGCACAACAAGAGTGTCCACCTCAGGTAACTGGGGAGGCAGAGCCACTGGGCCCTGCTAGGACACAAAGCCACTCCATCAACTCAGGGAAGCAGCTAAAATGGGGAGACAAAAAGGCAGGTCACAAATGAAGGAAATGGAGGAAAGCAAACAACTGGATATAGAGTTCAAAAGCATGGTTATAAGGTTTTTCAAGAATTTCCTAGAAAAGGCCAATGAATTTAACAAATGCCTCGAGGATATGAAAAAGTACCAAGTAGAAATTAAGCATACACTGACTGAAATAAAAAATATTATACAGAGACCTAAAAGCAGACTAGAGGATTGCAAGAACCAAGTCAAAGATTTGGAATACAAAGAAGCAAAAAACACTCAACCAGAAAAGCAAAAAGAATCCAAAAAGTTGAAGATAGTGTAGGAAGCCTCTGGGACAACTTCAAACGTACCAACATCAGAATTATGGAGGGTCCAGAAGAAGAGAGAGAGCAAGATACTGAAAAACTATTTAAAGAAACAGTGGCCGAAACCAGTTTGGCTCAGTGGATAGAGCGTCGGCCTGTGGACTCAGGGTCCCGGGTTCGATTCTGGTCAGGGGTATGTACCTTAGTTACAGGCACATCCCCAGTAGGGGGTGTATAAGAGGTGGCTGATCGATGTTTCTCTCTCATCGATGTTTCTAGTGCTCTATCCCTTTCCCTTCCTCTCTGTAAAAAAATCAATAAAATTATATTTTAAAAAAAGAAAAGAAACAGTGACGGAAAAACTTCCTCCACCTGGTGAAAAAAAAAATAGACTTACAAGTCCAGGAAGTGCACAGAACCCCAAAAAAAAGGAATCCAAAGAGGACCAAGACACATCATAATTAAATGCCAAGAGCAAAAGACAAAGAGAGAACATTAAAAGCAGCAAGAGAAAAATAATTAGTTACCTACAAGGGAGCACCCATACGATTGTCAGCTGATTTCTCAACAGAAACTATGTAAGTCAGATGGGAATGGCAAGAAATACTCAAAGTGATGAATAGCAAGAAACTACAACCAAGATAACTCTACCCAGCAAAGCTATCATTCAGAATTGAAGGTCAGAAAAAGAGCTTCACAGATAAGAGAAAGCTAAAGGAGTTCATCACCACCAAACCAGGATTACATGAAATGCTGAAAAGTATTCTTTAAGAAGAGGAAGAAGAAGAAGAAAAAGATAAAGATAAAAATTATGAACAACAAATATGTACCTATCAACAAGTGAATCTAAAAACCAAGGGAATAAAAAAATCTGATGAACAGTATTAACTGGTGAATATAATAGAATTAGGGGCATAGAAAGGGAGTGGACTGACAATTCTCAGGGGAAATGGGTGTGGGGGGTGTGGGAAGAGGCTGGACAAAAAGCGTACACCTATGGATGAGGACAGTGAGGGAGGGAGATAAGGGCAGAGGGTGGGGTAGGGACCTAGTGGAGGGGATATATGGGGGGGGGCAGATGAACAATTGTAATAATCTGAAAAATAATGATTTATTAAATTGCAACAACAACAAAAACTAGGAAAAAAATACCTCAGAGCGACAGGAAGAGAGGGAGGAAGAGAGAAACACTGATTGATGCAAAAGAGAAATATCGATCAGCTGCCCTCCTCATGTACCCCAAGTGGGATGGAGCCCACAACGTGCACATGCGCCCTGACCCAGAATCAATCTGAAGACCCTTCTGTGCACAGGCCCACACCTAGCCAACTGAGCCCCATGGGCCAGGGCCAGTCTGTTAGGAAGAAGCCAGTCTGTTCAGTGCACATGCTTTTGCGTAGTGCCTGGCATAAGTGCTAGCTAAAGGCCTGCTATTAATATTCCCCAGCCATTTCTCCTTGTCCACCATTCCTTCAACAAATATTTATTGAGCCTCCCTGTGCTGGATGCTAGACACACGCAGAACACACATGACCCCTGGCCTCCAAGAGGACACATTTCAGGAAAGGCGTGCCTGCTGTGTGTGCTCTGATGAAGCTGGTGTCTCTAGGACGAGGGACAGTGTGAGAAAAGCCCTAAAGAGGAAGTTGCTCTCTTTAATATTTTTAACTTTTTAGAAATATATTCTTTTTTTAAAAAATATATTTTATTGATATTTTACAGAGAGGAAGGGAGAGAGAGAGAGAGAGGGCTAGAAACGTCGATGAGAGAGAAACATCGACCAGCTGCCTCCTGCACACCCCCTACCGGGGATGTGCCCGCAACCAATGTACATGCCCTTGACCGGAATCGAACCCGGGACCTTTCAGTCCGCAGACCGACGCTCTACCACTGAGCCAAACCAGTTTCGGCGAGAAATATATTCTTATTGATTTCAGAGTGGAAGGGAGAGGGGAACATAGAGAGAAACATCAATGATGAGAGAGAATCATGGATCTGCTGCCTCCTGCACTCCACTCACTGCACTCACTGGGGATTCTCAAGGTGCATCTTCTTTTCTTCCTTCCTTTCTTCACAACCCAGGCATGTGCCCTGACCAGAATAGAAACCGGGACCTTCAGTCCCCAGGCCAACGCTCTATCCACTGAACCAAACCAGCCAGGGCGATACTTCACCTCTTGAAGACCTGCTCCCTGACTCTGGCCCTTTAAGGAGACTATTGTCACAGACCTGCAGACCACCCCTGGATGCCATGGAAACATGAGAATGTTTGGTTTCATTATCTCTGTTACTGCTTGGCAGTGGCTACCATTTGTACCTCTGAGACATCCTCCTCTGCCTGTGTATTGTTTGGGTAACCAGTGCACTTTATTTTCCCCCTGGTTAAGAAAGCCCTGAGACTTCTTGGGGTTGGGGGGGGAGAGGCATCACTTTATTTAATCCTTTTATTTGCTCTGTGAACAGGTTAACTGTCATCAGTGATCTTACAGGAGAGATGAACCCTAGCCACCTTCCTGCCTTCCTTTCTTCCTTCCTTTCCACCTGCTCTCCTTCCTTCGTTCCTTCCTTCGTTCCTTCCTTCGTTCGTTGGTTCCTTCCTTCCTTCCTTCCTTCCTTCCTTCCTTCCTTCCTTCCTTCCTTCCTTCCTTCCTTCCTTCTTTTATATAAGATTTGTCTTGTAAAAATATTTTTCTAGATTTTAGATATAGAAGAAGGGAAACATCAGTGATGAGAGATAATCATGGATTGGCTGCCTCCTGCATGCCCCACACTGGGGATCAAGCTTAAGTCGGGGGCATGTGCCCTGATAAGGAATCAACCCTGACCTCTTGGTTCTTAGCTCGATGCTCAACCACGCCTGCTGGCCTGTAGCCAATCTTATTTGGGTCTTTCAACAAAGGTCCAGAAGTGGAACTGTCTGTTAAAGATTGTACATATTTTGATTGACTTTAGAGCCAGAGAGAGAGGGAGAGAGAGAAACATCGATTTGGAGTTCCACTGACTGATGCATTCATTGGTTGATTCTTGTACATGCCCTGACCAGGGATTGAGCTCTGCAACCTGGGCCTGTTGGGAAGACGCTCTAACCACTTCACTCTCCGGCCAGGGTGAAAGTCTGTATACTTTAAGGCTTTCAGTAAATCTTGCCTAAGGACCCTTTGCCAGCAGAGCATGGGGGTCAAGTGTCTCCATTCTGGAATATGGCATTTCCCTCTCCAATATGGCACCGCTTATCCCCGGGGGGCAGTTCCAGATCGTGGGTCCCATGCTCATGACGCCCTCTATTTGTTTGCAGATCCCCTGGATACATAGCCATGGCCTTGTTCAACAAGGTCAATTGCCTGGCAGCGAGTTTCGCCCTCAACATCGTGGGATGGATCTTTACTATTGTTTCCATGGGCCTGCCTAATTGGCGCCTATGGTACATAAGGGGCAGCCCCGCTCCGTTCTGGGGGCTGGCCAGCGTAGGGATGTGGAAGGTCTGCACTTACCAAACCAACAGCAGACCCATAGCCTGTCACCACTACACCTACAGTGACACCTACCTGCCGCTGCATATCCGCTTCCCTCAGTACCTGCTGCTGGCCGCCTTCCTCTTCTGTCTCCTGGGGAAAGGGCTCATGGTCTTGGGCCTGCGGAGAGTGTACTTGGGACAGCTTCAGAAGGACACCCCCGGCAATCTGTTCCTTGCTCCCAGAATCCTGAGCATCATAGCTGGTGCATTTATCGCCATGGCTGTTCTGTGTAACTACCATGCCGTGCTGAATGGAGAGGGCATACACTTCCCGCCCTCCTTCCACATCCCCTACAGGCCCGACCGGCAGGAGATTGGCAGCACCGTGTATCTGGCGATTGTGGCTGCATTGCTGTTGCTGTTCAGTGGGCTGTTTACCATCGCTTTCCAGCAGCCCCCCGAAAGCCACATGTCCCCCCAATCTCCCAAGCATGAAGTTCCCAGTTGCATATCTTTGCAAATCCACAATGAGCAGTTTATGGGGGGTGAAGTAACCATGAAATAGATCCAAGGACTCATGACCATGGCGAAGGTCATCTTTAGCAGCAAGTGGCCATATTCTGCTATGTACGAATTGGGCTCATCGATTGGTTAAGGAACTTTCATTAAAAAAAAATTCCAAAGAAACCACTTTCCACCTGTCTTACTGAATCTGGTTTTTAATTATTATTGAGTAAACTCGTGTCCTGGTGCACGAAATTTGTGTCCATTAAAAGGAGATGAATTCGAAGAAATATCTTAATATTGCTATTTGCCATTCTCTATAATAGAAGTATCAGAGATGAAAGAAAATTAGTAAAATGTATATGAAAATTCTCCTCCTGTCAGAGTCTGGGGCACACCATGGGACCCAGAGTCAAGTCCCCGCCCACCTTTGTGGGCCTCAAAATTGTGCAAGACCCAGACCCAGCCAGTCCCTCCCCCATTGGGCTAGATCCAGACCCAGCTGGTCCCACTTTTGTCAATCCCTGCCAAAATAGGGGGGGGGGCAGCATCAGATTCCCTGGCCTGGAACTGGGGTGGGGGTCATGGCCTGAGGTCCCCTGTCAAGCTCTGGTAGGCGGGGGAGTGGCCTGAGGTCCCCCTTGAAGCCCTGCCGGGTGGGGGATATAGCCTGAGGTCTCCCCACCTTGGTGCCAGGGTTGGGGGCGCAGCCTGAGGCCCTTGGCCAGCCCCACTAGGGCGCAGCCTCAGGTCTCGCTGATTGCTCTTTAAGACTCTTTACAGGAACTTGGTCTATGCTGGTGATGCAGCCATCTTGTGTATGGAAACCCTGCCTCCGCTGTGGGCGCTGCCTTTGTGGTGGCATTATGGTCAATTTGCATATTCCCTCTTTATTGTATAGGGTAATCAATGCTGTACACCTACTGTGTGGAAATGAGAGTTGCTGGGATTCTCACAGCTCCCTCTCAAACTCCCACTAAAAACAACCACCTGAGCTTGCAGGGCATGGCCCTAACCCCTCTCCACCACATGCTCTTCCCCAAATGTGCAAAAGCAGCAGAGCGGGAGGAATCCCCTTCCATGACCAGACTCAACAGTTACCGCGATTTTTCCATATTCGCTTTTCCTCTCCTTCCTTCCCTTCTTTTCCTCTAGTTTTCTTTCTCCGGGGAATTTTAATGCAAACCCCAGACATGACGTTCCTTCATCCCTTTGCACTTCAAGATCATTCTCTAAAAAAAGGACATTTCCTTGCCTAACCATAGTATACCTTTAAAGATAATTATTTCTTAGCAACATCAAATGAGTACCAGAGTTCTTAAATGATTCAAAGGTAGTTCTACACTTTTACTTATTTCTTCATTTTTGCAAAAGATGTTCAGTCTGCTCTTAAGTCTTTATTTTTTGTTAAGAGAGTGGAGCTCTATTTATTTTTAAAAAATTATTTTCATTGATTTCAGAACAGAAGGGAAAGGGAGAGAGAGATTGAAACATCATTGATGACAGATGACATCATTACACATCCCCACTGGGATCAAGCCCCCATCCAGGAATCAAACCATGACCTCCTGGTTCCTAGGTCGATGCTCAACCACTGAGCTACACTGGCTAGGCTGAAATGAACTTCTTCTCAAAGAGTATTTAAGTCTCTGAGAGCAAAATGTCCCCTGGGGCAGAAGTCTATGAGCTGTTCAAACATGTGTTCCAGGGACATTGCCTGGGACCCTAGAATGGCCAATGGGACCTTTGCCTCTGGGCTTGGAATCCCATCTGTGGGCAATGATTCTGGGAGTGTGAAGTGGCAGAAGCATTCTTTAGGAAATGTCCCTTCGCTGCCCGCCATGATTTGCACACTGTCCTTAGAACTGGGAGGAGGTCACCGCCTCTGCACTGAGAGCCCATGGCTCCCCTCCCAGGGGTTTGAGAGCAGCGCCCATGGCACGGTCTGGGCTGGGCTTGGGCGGAGTCTTACCCATTCTCCAGGCAGCTCCAGGAATGGCTGGGAAAGGGTTCCTAGGTAAACACCTGTAGTCGGTCTCATATTTAAAAATTATGTATATTTTGGATCGATTTTACAGAGAGGAAGAGAGAGGGATAGGGAGTTAGAAACATCTGTGAGAGAGAAACACCCATCAGCTGCCTCCTGCACGCCTCCTACTGGGGATGGAGCCTGCAACCAAGGTACATGTCCTTAACCAGGATCAAACCCGGGACCTTCACTCAGTGGGGCTACGCTCTATCTGCTGAGCCAGGTTTGAAAGAGGGTGTGTGTTATCTAAGTGAGTCCATCCTCTGGTTATTTGAGCAAAGAAGCTCCTGGGAGACATGCTTCTGATGAGGACCGGTTTCTGGAACTTGATACCCTGCTAAGGAGGAAAGGAGAGCGAGTTAGAAAACTTCAGTGGTGACAGAGAATCACGGATCAGCTGCCTCATGCTGCCCGCCTACTGGGGATGGAGCCTGCAACCCAGGCATGTGCCCTGAACAGGAATCGAACCCTGACCTCCTGGTTCATTGGTCGACACTCAAACACCAAGCCCTACGTGTGCAATCTAAAGCCAAATTGAATTCACCTGAGGCCTCCCACGCCCCGGTTCCAGGTTCTAAGAGGGACTCAGTGTCTCCCGGGCTCCAGCTCGGTTTCCATTGGGAACCAGCCCAATTCCAGGCAGTTTCTGGACCAGACCAGAAAGAGATGCTCAGATACAGCCTGCAACTCCTAACCTGGAGTTTGGGGCGCAGGATGCAGGACCCAGAGGGACTGGCCCGCATCTCCTGCGGCAGCGAGAAGGCCCCGCACTCCGGGGCCCAGCAGGTACCTAGGTCCTTGCTCCTTGCTCCTGAGGCTGGTGGGGGAGTGGGGCTCCTTTGGGTCCCTGTTCGGACGATGCAGGTATTGAAAGAGAAACGGAGGCATATTAACGGTGTTTCCAGTTTATTTGTGCAAAAATGGATTCAGGTTGGGCAGCTTCAACCCCGAAGTGGTTCAGAGGCTGTGCTGACAGGAATGGAGGAAAGGCAGAGAGCGTGGTAAGGAGAGGAAGGAAGGAGGGGTTGGGGCAGAGGCAGCCAGCTGTCTGTCTGTGATTGGCTGTCCTTGGCATTTGGCTGTTTATATTTATATTTAATTTCATTGTTTAAAGTATTACACAGAGTAGTACATAAGGCTGTGATTATATATATATACATATATACATATATGTATATATAAATTTTATTTTATTGTTTAAAGTATTACACAGAGTAGTACATAAGGCTGTGATTATATATACATATATACATATATACATATATACATATATACATATATACATATATACATATATACATATATATGTATATATAAATTTTATATTTTATTGTTTAAAGTATCACACAGAGTAGTACATAAGGCTGTGATAATATACATATATACATATATACATATATACATATATACATATATATGTATATATAAATTTTATTTTATTGCTTAAAGTATCACAGAGTAGTACATAAGGCTGTGATTATATATACACACATATACATATATACACATATACACATATACACACATACACATATACATATATACATATATACACATATACACATATACACATATACATATATACATATATACATATATACATATATACACATATATGTATATATAAATTTTATTTTATTGTTTAAAGTATCACACAGAGTAGTACATAAGGCTGTGATAATATACATATATACATATATACATATATACATATATACATATATACATATATACATATATACATATATATGTATATATAAATTTTATTTTATTGTTTAAAGTATCACACAGAGTAGGACATAAGGCCGTGGTAATCTTGAGGCATTTCCAGGCTCAGATCTGGGTTTGCCCGCGAGGCCGCTGGGACACTGGAGTAACCTCAGGGTAGAGCCCTCCGCGTTTAATTAATGTAACAGTCTTCAGCTGAAATTTATGTTTTGTTCCCTCTCATTTTCCAGTGGTTTTTTGGGGGGTGGGGTGGGGGTTAAAGGATGGAGAGCCAACAAATCCTCTTTTAATTTCATGTTCTTTATTGATTTCAGTGAGGAAGGGAAAGGGAGAGAGAACCATCAATGATGAGAGAGAACCATTGATGGAGCGCACAACCCAGACATGTGCCCTTCACCGGAATCAAACCCGGACATTCTATCCACTGAGCCAAACCAGTTAGGGCCAGGGCCAAGCACTGATAAATCGTTATTTCCCATAGGAGGGCGCCACCTAGTGGGGAGCTGGGCTGCAGCGGTCCCTTCTGCATAGCAAGGCGTCCACGTGGCAGGTCTAGTTACTTGCTTCCCCGTGGCCGCTGGTGGGGCCCCAATTTTGTTCAGGTGTTGCCCTCCCACGCTCTGAGAGGAGACCTCCCCCAAGAGGTCAGGCCGGGGGAGACTTGGATAGGCTCACGCAGTAGGGCTGGCTTCTGAGTATACACCTGTGGAACTATGAAAACCAGTGCCACCCTGGCCAGTTTGGCTCAGTGGATAGAGCTTCAGCCTGCGGACCAGAGAGTCCTGGGTTCAATTGCGGTCAAGGGCACATACCTTGGTTGCAGGCTCCTGAGAGAGGCAACCAGTCGATGTGTCTCTCACATCGACGTTTCTCTCTCTCTCCCTCTTCCTTCTACTCTCCCTAAAAAACAATGAAAAATTATCCTCGGGTGAGGGTTCAAAACCAAACCAAACCAAACCTGTTGCTGAACATTAGAATTTTGGTTCCTGTATTTTGTTGTGGATCAAGGGGGAAAGCCGGGGGGAGGGCACTTCCTCTCTTCCTGGAAAAGGGGTCCACGTGGTATAGACCGTCGTCTTTCTCACTGGGCTAATAGTCTGTGTGGGAAGGCGGGAACTGCCTCTGCCGCCTGGGCACCGGGAAGCCAGCCATCCCAGGTTGCTGAGGAGGAGGGCAAACCTTAGGGGGGCTCACCCCCCTGGCGCCTCGGTGTCCAAGATTTGGAACTCCCATTGTGTAGGCTCTGCCTGGTGTTTTGCAGGGCAAACTGAGGCAGGTACTTGCCAGGTTTCCTAATTCTATGGTTAAGAACATTCATGGTCAGGACCAGCTGGTTTGGTTCAGTGGACAGAGCGTTGGCCTGCGGACCAAAGGGTCCCGGGTTCGATTCTGATCCAGGACATGTACCTTAGTTGGAGGCTCATTCCTGGCCTGGGCCCTGGTAGGGATTCATGCAGGAGGAAGCCAATCCATGTGTTTGCCTCACATCGATGTTTCTCTCTGTCTTTTCCTCTCTCCTCCACTCTCCTTGAGAATCAATGGAAAAACATCCTCTGGTGAGGATTTAAAAAACAAAAAAGAATGTTCCCGGCCTACCCCACGGCCTAATCTCAGCCTAATCTCGGCCTACAGGCAGCATGTAATTAGGCTGTGATGAGCTCAGGGCTGTGGGCACGGCTGCTTAACCTTCCCTCCCACCCGGTACTTAGCCAGGGGCAGCGGGAGCTGGTGAAGGCGCTGCGGGTGGTGTTTACATCCCTTGGCAAGTCTGAAGGAAAACATTAGCGTTGGATTGGTCCCCAGTGATAAGGCCAAAGTAACTTTTGGTTCTCAGCCTTCTTAGCCAAGACACAGTGCTGGAAGCTAAGGCGTACTGCGGGTGACAGAAGCAAATGATCCCTAATGGCAGCTACTTCTGAAGGGGCCATGTGCCGGGTTTTTATTCCGTATTTTCTCCAACCCCATCCACAGTCCTCCCTGGCAGGGATTGTTATCTGCACAGAAAATCAGACAACGAAGGCCCGGGGGCATCGAGGGGCTTGCCAGCCCCAAGGTGGCGCATCAGCGCACGTGCCTCCCCGTCGGGTCTGGTTCCTGCTGCTCCCTTAGTTTCCTTGTGAGCATCCCAACAGGTTTGACAGCTTTGAGGAGGGCCGGGAAAAGCCTAAAGCGGTTTCAGATGTCGGCCTGTTAATCGTGCAGTGTGACCTCTGCTCTCTGCACCTGTGACAGATCAAATTAGCGCTAGTATGGGAGGGATGGGAGCGTTTCCATGACAACAGAGCATGAGCTGAGTGCCACAGTCACTTCAGTCTAGGTCACTGCCAGTCAGGTCAGCTACCAGAGCCAGATTCGAAATGTCCTTCCAGCCAGAATTCCAGAGAAATGGATAGAAAATGGTTTCATACAAGGCCCTAAGGATTAAATCATTTAAACACATTGACCTAAATAATAATGTATGTCTCCAAATGTCAAGAACTCCTTCAAGCTTAATTGAGGTTTGATGTAAGAATTTTCAAGGGGCCCATCTAGCGTGGAGCAGTGACTGAGTGTCGACCTAAGAACCAGGAGGTCACAGTTTGATTCCTGGTGAGGGCACATGTCCAGGTTGTGGGCTCCATTCACCATAGGGGGCGTGCAGGAATGATGTGGAGGTGGAGGGGGGTCCTAATATGAGGTGACAGAAGATTTGACTTTGGGTGGTGAGCACACAGTGCAATATGCAGATCTTGTCACATGGGAACCCACACCTGAAACCTGTATGATCAAGTCAATGAATGTCACCCCAAACAATTGCGTGCACATCTCAATCTCCTTATCTGTCAGTTTTTTGGGATGTTCATATGTAACTCAGAGGATTCCTGGGAAGATTAAGTGATAATATAATGAAAAGTACATAGAATTGTGCCTGCCACATAATTGTTTGTCATCATCATCATCATCATCACCATCATCCACTATATTTTGCTCCTTCAATCTCTTATGAGCTTTGTCAAATCTCAGCCCCTAGACTAGTCATGAGCACTATTTTGAAGACGTTGTTTTGCTGTGAGGATGCATGGTTAGGCAAACTTATGAAAACTGTGGGAAACCGGACACATGAAAACCTTCCTGATCTAATACTGAAAGGAACACATAGAAGTTTATGGTGGGCGCAAGTCAGAACTTGAGCCTTAGAGACCTGTACCTTTTCTACCCAACAGCACCTGTACATCAGGGATATGTTTATGTTGCAATACATCTTTAATGTAAATTCTGATGTTCCAGAGAGTCGTGTGTCCTAGGAGGGGAAGCACAGTGCCTGAGAGACACTGAGAACAGGAAAGAGAGGGGCAGGAAGTGTGCTCATGTTGATCATTCATTCTTCCTCTTCTTTTTTTTAGATTAAATCTTTAAAGAAGTGTTTCATAGGCACTGTATACTAGAGGAGAGACTGGAAGATAGCAGCAGGAAAGTATGTTTCTGGCCTCATGAAACTACAGTCTAGACCAGGGGTGGGCAAACTTTTTGACTCGAGGGCCACAATGGGTTCTTAAACTGGACCGGAGGGCCAGAACAAAAGCAACCTACCATGCTGGCACTCTCATTTTGGGCTGCTGGTGAAGGAGTGGAGGGGAGAACAAGAGAACCCTCTGCTCTTTCGGCTCCGAGGGCCAGATAGAACAGCCGAACGGGATGGATTCGGCCCGTGGGCCGTAGTTTGCCCACAGCTGGTCTAGACCAAGCATGTCAAACTCAAAGGCTAATGCAGGCCAAAAAACAAGGTTTTCATTTCTGTGGACCATCAAAACACAAAAGCTTCCATTTTCATAGAAATGTAGGTCTATTGCAATAGAGACATGCTGAGTACAAAGGGTTGAAATAAATGTCATCATTATCACAAAATAATAGAACATTTTAATAAAATTAATATTTTTTCTTGAACATTAACTTAACAGACATTGAACAACTGCACAAATTAATAAGTGTAACTCAAATAAATCTATTTTTCTTGTTCTCCATAAGCAAAATATTTTCTGTTGTGCACACCAAACTAGTTAGTCCAAGACTAATGACATGGCCATTGGCTGCTAGAATGTTCTCTGCTAGTATTATTGGAGAGAAATGGTGCACCTGCGCGTAAGGTGTGTAAGGGAAATGAATGCAACACAATGATAGTCATCAGTCATTAGTGAATATTATAGTTCATTATTAATAATGATGTATAACAGGATATTGTAAAAATTAAGTTAGGAAATTAAAAAATATATATATATATTTTATTGATTTTTTTTACAGAGAGGAAGAGAGAGGGATAGAGAACTAGAAACATCGATGAGAGAGAGACATCAATCAGCTGCCTCCTGCACACCTCCCACTGGGGATGTGCCCGCAATCAAGGTACATGCCCTTGACCGGAATCGAACCCGGGACCTTTCAGTCTGAAGCCGACGCTCTATCTGCTGAGCCAAACCAGTTTTGGCAAAGTTAGGAAATTTTTATTAAAATGTTTCTTACATACAGTTACATTGGCTGGGTTGCAAAAATATTTGTTGTGGGCCTCATGTGGCCTGTGGGCCATGAGTTTGACATGCTTGGTCTAGTTCAACAATGGGCAAACTTATTAGTCAACAGAGCCAAATATCAACAGTACAACGATTGACATTTCTTTTGAGAGCCACGAAGTTTCAGTCTCACTGTACGTGCACACCCACACGTGGTATTTTGTGGAAGAGCCACACTCAAGGGGCCAAAAAGCCGCAGTTTGCCGACCATTGGTCTAGATGTTGCAAACTCAACAAAGAAAAAGAATGTAATTAATGACAGAGAAAGGAGAGAGTGTTAGGGGAACAGATGGGGCAAGCAAGGTCATGTCTGAAGGCCATGGAAGGGTTTTTTCTAGGGGAGATACGGTGCTGAAAGAGAAGAGAGACTTTGAGAGAAAAGGAGCATGTAGAAGGATTTACTAGTAGAATATGCGAACAAAGCCTGCTCAGAGGGAGCTTCGTGAGTTGCTTAATGTCTAGTGTGGCCTCTTTGACCTCAGTTGACAGTGGAAAAATGTTAAGGATGTCACGAGCTCACTGTGTTTCCTAAACTCTTGTACTGGATTGTGGCTAATCTAAGTCACCTATCTTATAAACATTGTCGGGTCTTCTTACTAAGATGGATAGATTAAAAGAGATAACTTTATAGTTTACTGTCTTGAATCTTTTCTACCATTTCCCCCCTTGTTTATATCCCAAAGGAAAAAATACAAATAACACTGGATTCATTTTATAAACAGAAAACTCCTAGATTCCCTATAAAGACAGTGTCTCTGACCAAACAGATTTGTGCTATCAAACTTACCTTTTTTGGAAATCTTTAAACATTTTCATCCAACAATGTTTAAAAACACAGTTTTTAGGATTATAATAAACTGATGTTGTAAAATAGCACTTGGGACAAGTCATGCATTTTTTACTCATTGTTTAAACTGTGTTATTTCAACCAGACCTAAATATTAATTCACTTTTATTAGCTTACTAACAGTTTTAAGTGATTTAAAAATGAGAACTGGTTATTTTGCAAATAGCTTTCTCACAGACTTCAGACCAGTAGACCTTCTGAAGGGAGCATGAAAACAGTAAAATGTACAGTGGTTTGATTTTTTTAAATATGTTTTTATTGATTTCAGAAAGGAAGGGAGAGGGAGAGAGGAATAGAAACATCAATGATGAGAGAGAGAGTCATGGATCAGCTTATGGTGCTGATTTTTAAGTTCTTTCATAAGTGAGGATGGTAAAGCTTATGGGATTACATATATATATATATATGATTTTCAACACATCAATTATGTGTTGAAAACCTAATATAAATATATAATATATAAATTATATATTTATATAATTATATAAAACATATATATATTGAGATACACTGTGTGGTCAGATTATTATGATCTCTTAACACATAATAATCTGGCCACTCAGTGTATATCCTATATAATAAAAGGCTAATATGCAAATTGTCCCCTCGACCAGGAGTTCAACCAGTAGACAGGCTGGCCCACTGCCCATGTTCTTCCCCCTGGCCAAGCTGGCCGGGCTGCACCCATGCACGAATTCATGCACCAGCCCTTATAAATATAAATATATATATATATATATATATATATATATATATATACTCTATTCACTGAAAATACATATTGATGTTGCTTAGACCAGATTTTAAGTTCTGAGGGGCAAAAAGTGTGGCACTGTATGGTATTATGTGCATTATTATTGTGGGTCATGCTTTTATTGATGCTAGAGATGGAATGTTTGCTCCATAATTGATGTGTTGAAAACCTAATGTCCAAGGTGATGGTAGGAGGTGGGCCTTTGGGAGGTGATTAGATCACAAGGCAGAGCTCTCATGGTGGGGATTGGTGCCTTTAGGAAGGAGACCCCTCATGATGATACAAAGAGAAGTCTCTGGTTCCAAAGAGGGCCCATGCCTGACCAAACTGGTGTCCTGGTTGCAGACTTCCAGCTTCCGGAGCTGTAAGAAACACATTCCTGTTGTTTATAAACTACCCAGCTTGTGGTATTTTGTTATAGCATCCTGAATGGACTAAGACAATTATTTAATAATACTTTATTATTAAGCCATAACTGGGTTGGCTCAGTGGATAAAGTATCAGCCTGTGGACTGAAGGGTCCCGGGTTTGATTCTGGTCAAGGCATGTTGCCTGGGTTGCGTGCTCGATCCCCAGTAGGGAACGTGCAAGAGGCAGCCAATGAATGATTCTCAATAATCATTGATGTTCCTATCTCTTTCTCCCTCTCCCTTCCTCTCTGAAATTAATAAAAGTATATTTTTAAAAAGATATAATAATATATTATAACCCTAGTCCTTTACTCTTTCCACATATAGAAACAGAGAGCTATGTCATTTATTTTTTTTGGTGGATATATACTATCCCTACATATGGATGTACAATTCCTTCTTGTATCCATCTAATTTAATACAGGAAATATAAATTTACTTCTGGCATAAAGAGACTTTAAAAAAGTAATTTAGATGACAATGAAGTGATTGAAAGAGACCAAGGCGTGAAAGTCATGGGTTGCCACTGAACTATTGATTTCAAAGTGATACTCTTTAGCCATGATCTGGAATTCTAGAAGCTGCTGTCACTATAGCCACCGAGTGTCACTGTTGTCTCATACCCAGGAAGCCGGGGAGTAGACCCTGGGAGATAGAGGCCAGCAGGCACACACGCACATGCCTGTCTGAGGCTTGCAGCCTGCACCGGGTCAGAGAGATAGGCCTTGACTCACTTTCAGCTTGGACTTCCAGCTGGCACTCTTGTCATATAAGAGCAGCGAGTGGCAGAGCCTACATACAGTAGAAGAGGGAGTAGGAATGGAGAACAAGGGCCAACTGACCAACACTTCGTTGACTATTCAGCATACATACCCAGCCTTCCATCTGTCGTGAAATGACAATCCCATGAGCCTTGTGCAATGCCATTATACGTATGCAAGTGCAAATAGATTCACCCTTTCCCCGTAACAGAGGGAACTCATTCCATTGTTATAGTGACCAAAAGGTGATTATCTTTATTTATTTTATTTTTCATTTTTTTAATTAAGGTATTATATGTGTACATAGCTTACCATTGCCCCCCCCCCCCACCTCCCATTCATGCCCTCCCTCCCCAGAGTTCTGTGTTCGTTGGTTGTACTTATATTCATGCATACCAGTCCTTCGGTTGTTCTCTTATCTCCCCCCAGGTCTCCTTCCCCTCCCCACTGTCATCTGACAATCTGCTTGTTTTATGGTGACTATCTCAGGACCACACAAATAGAACCTGCTCCTCCTGTGGTTCACACTGCCCCTCCCCCTGGGTCCCACTGCTTCCCCGGGGCACACGGCTCGCCCGGGGCACACTGCCCCCTGGGACACACAGCTCACCCGGGGCACTCGGCCCCCTGGGACACACGGCAGGTGATTATCTTTCCACATTGATAGCACTGAAGAGCAGCACTTCTCAGGATTTAATGTACATGGGAATCAATTGTGGATCTTGTTGAAATGCAAATTCCACAGCATCTGATTTGGCTCAGTGGATAAAGGGTGGTTGCCTGCAGACTGGAGGGTCCTGGGTTCGATTCTGAGTTGCCGGCTTGATCCCCAGTCAGGGGCATGCAGGAGGCAGCCAATCAATGTTTCTCTCTCATCATTGATGTTTCTATCTCTTTCTCCCTCTCCCTTCTTCTCTGAAATCAATACAAATATATTTTAAAAAGAGAAGTGCAAATTCCGATTCTGTAGGTTAGCAATGGACCCTGATTCTGCATTTCTAACAAGCTGATGTGTATTGCTGGCATTATCGGTTCACAGATCCGTTTGAATAGTAACAATGGAGAGTTCCTTACTGAGGAGGAAAACTTGTATCTTGGGCACGGGATCCTGTGCTCTTCCTCTGTGTGGTAAAGGAGAGAAACTGACCGAGGAGTCAGCACCCCGGTTTACATTGACGTCTGCCACTTTGTGATCTCAGCCTTTGAGACCCAATTCTCTTGTAAAATAGGAACAAAAGCACATACCCTATAGGATGCTCACATCAAATACATATTGTATGTGTGATCCCTTAAAAATATTTTTTATTGGTTTCAGAGAGGAAGGGAGAGGGAGAGAGAGAAACATCAATGATGAGAGAGAATCACTGATTAGCTGCCTCCTGTATACCTCCTTACTGAGGACCGAGTAGCAACCGGGGCATGTACCCTTGACCGAAATTGAACTTGGGATCCTCTAGTCCACAGACGCTCTATCCACTGAGCCAAATCGGCTAGGGCTGAACGTGTGATATTTGTCAAGGGCTCATTAAACATGAGTTAACCCTGCCGAAACCGGTTTGGCTCAGTGGTAGAGCATTGGTCTGCGGACTGAAAGGTCCCAGGTTCGATTCTGGTCAAGGGCATGTACCTTGGTTGCGGGCACATCCCCGGTAGGGGGTGTGTAAGAGGCAGCTGGTTGATGTTTCTCTCTCATCGACATTTCTATCTCTCTATCTCTCTCCCTTCCTCTCTGTAAAATATCAATTAAAAATATTAAACGTGAGTTAACCCTGAGCGACCCACATTTGCTGATATTCCAACACGACTCAGAAGCTCTGGCTACACACCACCGAAGCATCTAGAAGAGAACTTTATCAGCCTTCCAGATGGCTGTGGACATGATGCCAAGCATCCAAATATTTGGACTGCATTCAGAACATATTTGACAAGCATCTCTCTCCCTCTCAGATGGGTGTTTTGGCCTCAAGAAGACAGGGTGAGGGGGTTTTATGTAGAAAGATGTTATCTATCTAACTTCACTGGCTCTTTTGTATACTTTGGAGCAGCCTACAGACACATTGGAAAACGGTAATGCATGCAACATGGATAATCTCAATTTTCACAAAGCCTTTGATACTGTTCCATCTAACGGGCTGCTTAAACCCAAGACAGCGGGGCTTCTCGCTGGGACCCTGGGAAAAAGGAGAAGCTGGCTAGAGAACAAAACAGCAAGTTTAGAATGAGACAGGATGGAAACTAGATGGAAGATGGGGTTACATGCGAGAGCGGGGCAGGAAGCCCAGATGCTGCCATTGTGGCTGTGACACAGGTTGGAGTGCGAGTCTGTGCATGCCGGAGACATGGCATGGGGACTGCCACTCAGGGCTTCTTACCCGGTGTGCGGGAAGAAGGTTTAAAACACGCAGCGCCTGACTGTTTAGTCAGGGGCCCTGGTCTCTCCTCCCTTGGGTCGTCAAGTAAAAAATGGCAGCAGCCACCAAACAATAGCCATCCATTGTAAATGAATCAAAATTATACCTATTTTTGTTTTTTTGGTTAGTTCAGCCAAAAATATAACATATTTTTTGGTAGGCTGCAGAATTTTATTTTTAAACATATATTTTTATTGATTTCAGGAGGAAGGGAGAGGGAGAGAGAGAGCTAGAAACATCAATGATGAGGATCATTAATTGACTGCCTCCTGCATGTCCCATACTGCTTAATTTATTTTATACCTTGTTCTTTACCTCCAATAGTCATTTTGTAAATACGCTAGTGGCAGTAAACTATATATATATATATATACACACACACACACACACACACACACACATATATATATATATATATATATATATATATATATATATATGGATGTATATGTTCTATGGAGAAAAATATAAGGTACCTACAACAAGTTCATCCTCTGATGTAGTACACTTTTAGACAAAATCCAGTTGGGTGCTTCAGTATTGCCAAGCAGCTACAACATGTGAAGTTCTGACCTTGGAGGATAAAAAAAGGCACCTAAGGAAAATCTCTACTCTCAAGGAAATGACATTAATAATGGTGGTGAGGAGACATACACTTGAAAAAATTAGATGGCAATAAAATGTTTTACCTACACTGCAAGACAAAAATGGAAGACATGTCATCTGTGACAAGTGCAGCCAATGCTTCCATGCTAGGCAGACTAATAGCCCCCAAAGATATCTACATCTTTATCCCAGAACCCTGTGAATATGGCACCCTGCATGGCAAATCACACTTGGCAGGTGTGGTTAAGTTAAGGCTCTTGATATGGAGAGATTATCTTGGATTATCAGCATGGGCCCAATGGTATCACAATGGTCTTTCTAAGATGGAGTCAGGAGGACCAGAGGCAGAGAAGGAGATGTGGAGGGAAGTCAATCAGAGTAAGGCAGAGCTACAAACCAAGGAACTCAAGAAGCCTCTAACACCTGGAAGAGGCAAAGAAACAGATTTTGCACTAGAGCCTCCAGAAGGAAGGCAGTCCTGCTGACCCATTTTCGTCTCTGACTCTACAACTAGGTAAGGGAATAGGAACAAATGTATTGTTTTAAGCCACCGAATTTGTGGTGATTTTTCTTAGGAGCCATAGAAAGCTAATGGACTTGCTATTATACTCATTTCAGGAGACCCCAAAGTCCACTGCTGTCAAGGTGGGAGGTGCTGAAATGAAATCAATATTTTGTCATCCCAAATCATACCCTTGACTAATGAGATATCTAAATACGCAGTCTTCAGAGAAGAAGACAGGAGCAGAGGAAAAGCAGAAGTGCACATGGGAGGAGTGGAAGGTGCTGCTCAGTTTATCTCTCTGGATCTAGGCTGGTTGATTGGCAAAGTGAGGAACGGAGATGGTCTGATTTTCAGGTCTTCTCCAGCTTTAACTCTATATGAACTAAGGTACCAAAGAAGTGAAGCCAACGAGAACTATGACCCAAGTCTACCAAAGCCACTCAATGCTAGTTTGATTCTCAATAATGAAGAAAGGTTTTCTTTTCTCTCTCTCTTTCTCTCTTTCTCTGTTTCTTCCTTCCTTCCTTCCTTCCTTCCTTCCTTCCTCCCTCCCTCCCTCCCTCTCTCCTTCTCTCTCTCTCTCTCTCTCTCTCTTTCTTTCTTTCTTTCTTTCTTTCTTTCTTTTTTTCTTTCTATTTCTTTCTTTCTTTTACTGGTTTTAACTTTATCCAAACTCATATCCCCATTGTCATTTAAAATTGGGGTATTGTGGCATTTTAAATTTTAATTTATTTATGTTTAATGTCTTTATTGATTATGGTATCACATAATTGTCCTCATCCCCCTATTCCCATCCCAAACCCCTTCCCACACATGCCCCCACCCCTCTGTTGTCCCTGACTACTGATTTGACTTATATGCATGCACACAAGTCCTTTGGTTGATCTCTCTTCCTTTCCCCCACCATCCCTCTGAGGTTTGACAGTCTGATTGATGCTTCCCTGCCTCCGAGTCTGTTTTTGCTCATCAGTTTATGTTGTTCATTATTTCCCCTAGATGTGTGAGATCATGTGACATAAGAAATACACTTATGACTTTTATTTTTTTTAATACATTTTTTAAATTGATTTCAGAGGAAGGGAGAGGGAAAGAGAGAATCATGGGTCAGCTGCCTCCAAGCCCACAATCCGGGCAAGTACCCTGACCAGGAATTGAACTGTGACCTCCTGATTCATAGCCCCCAAAGAGGCATCCTTCTACAAAATGTTAGTTTATTTTTTTTGCAAAAAAATAATATCCATTTATTGAATACTTTGGGGATGATGTGGGGGTGGATGTGAAGGAACAAAGTAGACCTAAGCCAGGGGCAATGGCACATTGAGGGCAGCCAGTTCTTCCCTGTGAGTCAAGCACCCTTTCCTATTGAAATTCGTGAGAACAAGATAGAGTAGTATTACCCCAAGCCCCAGAAAAAATAAATAAAATAGGAAAGTCACTTAAGAGTAGTGAGAAATCACTTGATGTTCAAAGAAATCTATTTTTATTTTCAATTGCTGTCACTGGGATGGCTAACTGACATGGACTTCTCATTTCTTGAAGGTCCCACGAGGCTCTAGTTTCCAGACAAGAGGATAACATAAAAGTAACATGTACATATGAAACACCAGATATCCACGTGACATGGGAGGTTCCAAGTGGAACACCTCAATAAACATACAGTGATAGTTCTCACTGGGGAAACTGGCCATGATGGGGACTCAATGTGAGATGACAGGGAAAGTAAAAGGAAAACAAAACACTCCTTACCCTTAAAAGTGACAGAAATCAAGACAACTAAACTTATTTACATAGGTACATTGTGGGAGAGAAGATTGACACTTCAAGAATTGAAGTGAAAAAGAAAAAAAGGATTGAAGTGAGGAAATCCAAGGTGCCACCTTAATTCCAAAACCAGTTTCACATCTAGCAGAGACTTTCATGTGCTTTACAGCTACAGTAATAGTAACTCAAGTAGTTGTCACACTCTTTCTGTGGAAGAGAGATTGACAGATGAGAAAATTCAGAGAAGCTATTTGCTCAAGATTTCAGATTGCAGGAGATGGGACCATGATCAAGCCACTCTCTCTGGTTCCAAAGCCCAGGCTTTCAAGTCCCCCACTGTACTTAAATTAAATTCACACATGTCTGCCAGAATGTTTCCTGGAGCTGTCTCAGCCATTAGCCTTTTAATTATCGCCTCTCTCCCCTTCTCTCCATCCTTCCAAGTCTATCCATTGGATGTTGGAGCTCACCATTTCATGTCTTGTTTCTTAGCTTCTATTTAGCAATTGTCATATCTTTACTGATTTGGTCTTCTTTATAGCTCTCTTCTAATTCATAATTCTCTATCAGCCATGTCTACCCTACTGTTCAACTCATCTACTGAGTCCTTTATTATAATGATCAAACCAGATCCATCTATTATCTAGTTATCCTTGTTAGTTCTCGGGGCATATGATTTCCTCACAGGGTTTGTAAATTTTGTCTGTGAGCTCATCTTTAGAAGAAATTTTCTATAGGAGATTCCCTTGCTCCATTTCTTATTTGCTTTTCATAGTTGTCTTTGTCAGGGCTCCGCAGGGTTTGACGTGTCTGGATCAGATAGACATTAGTCCCACTGTCCCACTTTACTTCTTTTCTTTTAAAATATTTTATTGATTTCAGAGAGGAAGGAAGAGGGAGAAAGAGAGAAACATCAATGATGAGAATCATTGATCAGCTGCCACTTGCACGCCCCACACTAGGGATTGAGCCCACAACCCGGGCATGTGCCCTTGACCAGAATTGAACCCAGGACTCTTCATTCTGCAGGCTGACATTCTATTCACTGAGCCAAATCATCTAGGGTCCACTTTTCTTTAATATGTGGTGATACAAATAAAAGACACCCAGCGCAGATATGCAATAGGTATCCTTCACAATCCCCCTGAAGGGAGGCAACAAATAGGGAAGTTTCTAGGTCAGATCAGGAGTTAGCATGGGCCAGATCCTTCCTGCTGCCTGTTTTTACAAGGCCTATGAACTAAAAATGCCTGTGGAATTTTCAAATGGTGAAAAAAATACGAATTTTCTCATGTCCTGAGAAAATGATATGAAATTCAAATCTCAGTGCCCGTAAACAGGGGTTTATGGGAACACACCGTGTCCATTTGGGTACATATTGTCTGTGACTGCTCTCATCCTATGATGGCAGAGTTGAGTAATTGCAACAGGGACCATATGGCTCAAAAACCTAAAATATTTATTATCTGGGCCCTTTACAGAAAAAGTTTGCTGGGCTAGTTTGCTCCTCTAATGAAAATCATTCCTGTTTGAAAGTGTAAATACACTCCACAGCTGTGTGTCAGAGTTCTCTGCTGATATAGAAAAAAAACCTCAGAGAACACAGATACAAAAGAAATACCGTGATTGCCAGTCTCTCAATATACCAGGGAAATATTGAAAACTCCCACTTTACCATTTCCTCAGGAAAACACGCCATTCCTTCTGTGACCACCAGATGGCGAGCCCAGTGATGCTTCAAAAGTTCATGGACATTCTCCTGGAGATACTTTCTGCATGATCTAAGAAGAGCATCTAGTGAACAGCCTGAGTTTAGATAACAGCTAAAGCACATTGACATCAGAATATTTTCTATGGGGCTCTGGCTGTTGTGGCTCAGTAGATGAGCGTTGGCCTGCGGACTGAAGAGTCCTGGGTTTGATTCTGGTCAAGGGCACATGCTCAGGTTGTGGGCTTGATCCCCAGTGGGGGATGTGCAGGAGGCAACCAATAAATGATCCTCTCATAATTGATGTTTCTCTCTCTCTCTCCTTTCCTCTCATAAATCAATACAAATATATATATTTTTAAAAAGAATATCTTCCGTGGAGAAGCAGGCTGAGGCCAAATCTTAGCTTTTAGGGAGGTGGGAGCACCTCAAGAGTGAGTAATCTATGCTTGACTATTACAGTGGTCACATACAGTAATGTACAAAGAATCATCTAGAATATATGCTAAAAGTATTTTACCTGCAGGCCACACTGTTAGCTAGTGTGCCTCAGTAATTTGAAGAGCTTCTTTCTTTCTTTCTTTCTTTCTTTCTTTCTTTCTTTCTTTCTTTCTTTCTTTTCTTTTCTTTCTTCCTTCCTTCCTTCCTTCCTTTTCTTTTCTTTTCTTTTCTTTTCTTTTCTTTTCTTTTCTTTTCTTTTCTTTCTTTCTTTCTTTCTTTCTTTCTTTCTTTCTTTCTTTCCTTCCTTCCTTCCTTCCTTCCTTCCTTCCTTCCTTCCTTCCTTCCTTCCTTCCCTCCCTCCCTCCTCCCTCCTTTCCTCTCTCCCTCCCCCCTTCTCCCTCTCTCTCTTGTTTGTTTCTTTCTCTCTCTCTCTCTCTCTCTCTCTCTCTCTCTCTCTCTCTCTCTCTCTCTCTCTCTTTCTTTCTTTTTTACCAGCACTACATTTGATTCTAATGCAGGTAGTCTGAGGACCACAGATTTAAAGATACTGATTTCTGGAGATTTCTTGTCCTTAGGCCTGGCTAAGAGGGTGGCTGATCGTCCATATAAGATCCATTGGGGAACAAGAACACGGGCCCAGTCCACAGGCAGGGGTTAAAGCTTATGGGCATCGTGGAGAAAGAGGCCTCTCAAGTTTCACTGCCCAGGGAGAGGGGCTCCCCTGGGAAACCGTGATTGGGATGGAATGAGAGACAGAATCCTCCGTGTGAAGAGGTAGCAAGAGCCATCATAAAGCACGTTATGCGGGACTAAGTTAGGACCAACCTCAGTATGGTGGCTGAAGCTGAGCTGGTAGTTAGAAGAGTCAAAAATACTTCCTCAACATTGTGCTCATGTGGTGGCAGACCAGTGGTTGTCGTTCCTGGTGATCCGGGCCCCTTGGAAACAGTCAGCAATGCCTGGAGACACTTTTTGGTTGTTACAGCTTGGGGTTGGGGGCGCTATTGGCATGTTGTGAGTAGAGGCTGGGGATGCTAACTTTGAAATGTGGGTTCAGTAGATACTCATCTCGTTAACATTGATCCTATTCCCAGATTGGATGTAGACTTTTAAAGGCATCTGTTACAGAGAATTAATTGAAAGAAACACTGAAATCAAGAATCCAGTACATTGCCCAGCTGGTACATGGCGCAGGAGTTGAGCCTCGACCTATGAACCAGGAGATCACAGTTTGATTCCCAGTCAGGGCGCATGCCCAGGTTGTGGGCTCCGTTCCCAGTGTGGGACATGCAGGAGGCAGCTGATTAATGATTCTCTCTCATCATTGATGTTTCTATCTCTTCCTCTTCCTCTCCCTTCCTCTCTGAAATCAATTTTAAAAACTCAGTATATCCATAAACTGCATAACTTATGATTAATACTTATAAAAGCTGATTGATTTTTTAAATTGGTTATTTGTTCCTACGGGGGAGTTTTTCTTCACTACTTCAACATGGAGCTAAACAAGCTGGGAAACATGCTGACTATGAAGCTATTGTCTCAGCCCAAACATGCTTTCCACACTCTTTCCTTGGATGTTGGGGAGGAGAGGCTGCAAACGTCATTTCTCTCCTGCCAGTTGGCTCCCTATGATGACTTGAAAAAGGGGTGCAGAGAGGTGGAGGCAGGGAGACCAGGAGGCTGAAGGAGGCAGCGGGGCTTGCTCTTGACTGTTGGCTTCTTGTTCCTGTCGGTGCCACGCCCACAATGGCTTTTCACCTGCCAGTGGCTGTCGTTTCAATTTCCAGGCTTGTTGGTTGTTCTTTTTATATCCCCAGAGCCAGCCTTATTGCACTGCCTTGGGAATACCAGCACCAGCCAACCAAGTGACTCTCAGAGGCCTGGTCCCAGTCCTACCTAGCGCCTCCTCTGCTCTCCTAGGTGCTGACAAATCCAAACTCTTTCTTCTCTCTTTTTTATTAAAAAATGTTTTTGTTGATTTCAGAGAGGAAGGGAGGAGAGAGAGAGAGAGAGAGAGAGAGAGAGAGAGAGAGAGAGAGAGAAATATCAATGACGAGAGAGAGTCATAGATCGGCCGCCTCCTACATGCCCCTTACTGGGGATTGAGTCCGAAGACCAGGCATGTGTCCTGACCGGGAATCGAACAGTTCATGGTTTTAATCCTAAGGAAATGTTCTTTTAAATCTCTAATAAAAAAACAAAACACAAAACAACAGTATCAGGGAATTTACTAGAAGACAGATGAAGCTGTAGGTATTACATTTATCGCCAGCTCTTTTATACCTGGTTCCTTTAGGCTGACTTTGCAATAATGGCACATGCCCCGCATTACATTCCTTTTCAGCATTAAAAACCTTTGGACAGTCTTCCTTTGGGCAGGCTAAACCAGTTTCAGGAGACATTCTTCAGTTCCCTTTCAGTCTTATCAAACACTCCCTCAAATTCTTGAAGGATGGGCAGCCACAGTTATTTTAGCCTCCAGGACTGGTTGCCCAACCACTCATTCCTATCCTGTAGCAAAACCAGACACAAAATCAAAGCTTGTTATCCTCAGGGCACAAGCCTGCTCGTAAACATCAGGACTTTGGAAGGAGGTGCTGACTAAATCCCAGGAGAGTCTTGAATCCTAAAAGGGTTGCCTACGTGACCGGTGACACATTCCCACCAAAAGAGGCTGGGAGAGAAGGTGTCATGGGGTTGAATCTTGAGGAATGAGAGGAGGTGTTCTTGGTAGACAGGGTAGAGAGGAGATGTTGAGATGGGGAACAGGATGAAGAAGAGGCTGGATGGTTGGGTGTGGGAGAATGTATGAACTGTCTGGGGGAGTGCTCTGTGAGTCATTAGTATATAGGCAGCCCCAGAATAGCGTGGGGTATGGGAGGGATAGTATGTGTAATGTTCACGCTGGAAGCATGGGCTCTGGCTAGGTTGGGAGGTCTTGTATGCCATGCTAAAGAGTAGAATTTCTCCTGCAGCCAAGGTGAAGCCACGGAATGAGTTTAATCAGGGAATTGACATGAACAGGTCTGTGCTTTAGAAAAATGCTTCAGGTAGTCATGAAGAGGATGGATTGAAGAAAGAGGGGGTGTGAGGCTCTGTGAGACCCAGACATGGAGCCATCCCTTTGATCTAGGTGGGAGAAAGTAAACCAAATGGTCTAGCATTATAATAATAGTAAAAGAGCTTTGTCCTAGGTAGTTTTGCTCAGTGAGTAGAGTGTCAGCCTGTGGACTGAAGGGTCCCTGGGTTCAATTCTGGTCAAGGGCACATGCCCGGGTTGTGGACTGGATCCCTAGTATGGGGTGTACAGAAAGCAGCCGATCCATGATTCTCTCTCATCATTGATGTTTCTATCTCTTTCTCCCTCTCCCTTCTTCTCCGAATTCACTAAAATATATACACATATTTTAAAAAGCGTAGTGAGCACCCAGAAGCTGGGAGAAGTGGGAAATGACAACTGAGTGAAAGATCCTTGACAAAATGAAAAATCCAGAAATACTGGGTGGGAGCAATTTCACCTTCTCTCTTGTCCCCCAGTGGTCCTCTTCCCACGCCTTAAACACGTTAGCCACTCACTAAATATTTGTTGCATGATTTCCTTAATTAGGCTAACCTTTTTCAATCGCCATTTTCACACTTCTATTTTGGAGAGAAAACATATGGTTTTATATATCACACTGAATTTTTATAGTAGATACAAGTAATTTGTGACAGAAATAAAAGTAATGGCATTTCAGGAATAGGAGGTGTTATTTTTCTTCTTTCCTTTTTTGAAAACCGATTCTGACATTCTAATATAAGTGTAACAATAAAAATGGATAGATATTGGTGTTTGTTATAATGAATGCATACATTTCCAAGTTTGCCTTTAGAAGAAGACAAGATGAGAACTTAGTGAAGACTTAATGGGTGTGGGTAGGTCTGGCAACACAGTGTGAATATGAGCACTGTTCTTCTGTAGGGCCCACATTGGCCTCAAAATAACAACAACAACAATAATAATAATGAGGAGGAGGAGAAGGAAGAAAGTTGACATATAGAAGTAGAAGTAGATACTGAGCTCAAGAGCAGACTTAACCCTGCTAGAAATCATATTATGGATATTGGTTACAAGGACTGCAATAACAAGTGCTCTTTTAAAACAAGCTTTGAGTCTGGCCGGTGTTGCTCAGTGGTTGAGTGTGGATCCATGATCCAGGAGGTCACAGGTTTGATTCCTGATCAGGACACATGCCTGGGTTGCAGGCTTGATTCCTAGTAGGGGACATGCATGAGGCAGCTGATTGATGATTTTTCTCTCTCTCATCTATGTTTCTATATCTCTATTCCTCCCTCCCTTTCTCTCTCTCTAAAAACCAATAAAAACATATTTTTAAAAGCCAGATTTGAGTTTTTCTTGGAATTCATGTTGTACTTGAGTATTTTGTAATTAAAAAAAGAAGGGAAGTGGATGTGGGGGGGGGGGAGACAGGGAATGAGTGACTGCTAATGTACAGGGTTTCTTTTTGTGGTGATGAAAAGGTTCTGGACTTAGTACAGTGGTTGCACAGTTTGTGAATGTTTTAATTGTCATCTTATGTTCTGCTAACCAAGGCAGAAACCGGTTTCAGTTTATTTTTAATAAATCTCTTTATTGTCATTTTTAATATTTTAAAATATTTGTATTGATTTCAGAGAGGAAGGGAGAAGGAGAGAGAGATAGAAACATCAATGATGAGAGGGAATCACTGATCAGCTGCCTCCTGCACACCCCCTATTGGGGACTGAGCCCACAACTCGGGCATGTGTCCTTAGCTAGAATTGAAGCCAAGACCTTTCAATCCTCATTCCACTGAGCCAAATCAGCTAGGGCATACATTTTGTTTTATTACTTTTTATTTTTGAACAGTGCAAGATTTACTTGGTTCAAAAGGCAAAATACAGGAAATGCTATTCCTTGAGAAGTTTTATTCCTATGAATATTTATTCTTATTTCCTACCCTTTCTCCACAAAAAGTATGGTTTTATGGAGAATGTCATAAGCCTAGGATTTTTCACTCAGCAATGTGACCTGAGCATCCTCCCACACTGGGACAGAGAGAACGTCCTGACTGGAATCGAACATGTACAATTAATGCAATCTCCTTGGACTGCAGTTGCATAGGATTCCATTAATGGAAGCAAGAGGATATATTTAATCAGACCCCGGCTTCATCTGAATGAAGATTTAAAATGTTTAAAATATGAAGATTTTAAAATATGAAGACACAATTAAATAGAATTTCAGAATGACAGTGGATAAAGAATACATACACAGCTCACACAGACGTATGGCTGCAAATATTTTGCTCTACAGAATGAAAAGAGAAAAGAAACTTCTTGTTTTTAGGTTCCAAAGTAATATTTATAGAAAATGCACTGTAGAAACTGATTTGGAATGAAAACACTTATCAATTACAGAACAAAGAAAAAATGTCCACAGAATAATTATTTTTTCCAATTTTCCCAGCACCATTTATTGAAGAGGTTTTCTCTACCTTCAACTGATATGCTCCATGGTGAAAAACTAAAAGCTTTTCCTCTAAGATCAGAAACAAGACAAGGATGTCTACTCTCACCACTCTTTTTTTAAATTAAATGTATTTTTATTGATCTCAGGAAGAGAGAGGGAGAGAGAGATAGAAACATCAATGATGAGAAAGGATCATTGATAAGCTGGCTCCTGCACACCCCACACTGGGGATTGAGCCGACAACCGGGGCATGTGCTCTGATGGGCAATTGAACCATGACCTCCTGGTTTATAGGTTGATGCTCAACCACTGAGCCACGCTGGCTGGGCCACTCTGACCACTCTTATTCAACACAGTAGTGGCAATCCTAGTCAGAGCAATCAGACAAGAGAAGTAAATAAAAGGCATCCAAATAGAGAATGAAGAAGTAAAAATGGCACTTCTTTTAGATGACATTATTCTTTACATAGAAAACTCTAAAAACACCACCAAAAAACTATTAACAACAATAAACAAATACAGTAAAGTTAGAGGATACAAAATCAAGGTACAAAAATCTACTACATTCACTAGTGATGAAATTTCAGAAAAAGAAATTGAAGAAACAATTCCTTTTGCAATTGCAACAAAAAGAAAAAAAAAACACCTAGGGATAAACTTAACAAAACATATGAAGGACTTCTACTGAACACTTCAATGTATTATTTAAAGAGATAGAAAAATACACAATGAAATGGAAAGATAGTCCATGTTCACAGATTGGAAGAATCAGCATAGTCTTAGAATGTTCATATTACCCAAAGCAATATACACAATTAATGCAATTTCCAAGTAAATCCTAATGACATTTTAAAAAGAAATATTTTAAAGTATTTTTAATGAGGATATAGTCCTTTGTAAAGTTAATCAAGAGTTAAAATCATACAATGGGGCTACTTCTCAAATCTTACACTTCAGAGAAGAAGGGAGAGGGTGAGAGAGAAACATCCATGATGAGAAAGAATGATTGATCAGCTGCCTCCTGCACGCCCCCTACCGGGGATCAAGCCCACAATCTAGGTGTGTGACCTTGACTAGAATTGAACCTGGGAACCTTTAGTTCTCAGGCCAATGTTCTCTCCATTGAGCCCAACCAGCTTGGTCTATGGCCTCCCCTTGATCCATACAGTGTCAGTGTCGGTCCACCTTCCCTGATGATCATGTCCACTGCGCATGATAGTTTCTGAGGAAAAAGAAATACATCCTCACGCTTACTGATTTCAGCCTGTGTTTTCACAGATTATGTGAGTCTGGACAGTGCAGACTTGCCCAGAGGAGGCCCCCTGACCAGATGTGCACCGTTAAGCCAACAGCGCGGTCAGCAGAACCGCCTATGAATGTGAACAAAAGTGAGTGTTTCAGATAAGAAATTATCTCTGGGAACATCCAAGATGGCGGCCTAGGCAGTCTCCTAAGCTGCCGCCTCATCAACAATTTAATTAATAAAACAACTAAAATCAAAAAGGACTTCACCAAAACGTCAGGAAAGCTGGCGGAGTGGAATAGCTACAACTAGAAAGAAAGAGAGAGGCTCACGGATCGGACTGGGAGCCGAAAAGCACTGAGGTAGGGAGACGCTCGCTCACGCGGCCGCCGAATACCTGCCTGGCGGTGGGAGGGGAGGAATCCCCGATTGCACGGAACCCTTTCGGACTGTACTGAACCCCAGCCCCGGCTGAAATTCCGTGGTCCCAGGCTCATACGGGTGGTCTGGACTGTAGAGAAAGGCACCCAGAGACTCAGAGACTCAGAGACTGGGAGACCGGGGACCAGGAGCCCCAGTCGCAGTCTGCAGGGTCTACAAACTCGCGCGCGTGAGCAAGTACGCGCTGAGGTCTGACCGCGCCTCTCCCTCTCCGGAGCGGAAGGAGTCAGAAGCTCCAGGTCTGACCGCGGAGGCTACCGCTGCCTCTCTGTACAAGGTGGCAGCCTCTCCGTAGCGGAAGGAGTCAGAAGCTCCAGTCTGACCACGGAGGCTGCCGCTGCCTCTATGTACAAGATGGCGGCCTCTCTGTAGTGGAAGGAGTCAGAAGCTCCAGACTACAGAGACCAGCCCAAGTCCGGGTGAGCCCCTGCGGCACCCACGCTCTTGCTTGGGGAAACTGGGCCGGTCAGGCGGAAACTCAGGCGAGTGCACAAGGGCAGGGCAGAAGCCAAGACTGTCAGTTCAGCCCTGAGACTCCGCCCCATCCAAGCTGAGCAGAGGCTTCTGCAGTTTTTCAAGTCTGATCCTATAAGACTGTCTCTAATACAGAAGTTATCCCAGAGTAGACACAGCTGATACCCACATCCAATTGGCCTGAAGGTCAATTCACAACAATAGAGACTTAGCTACAACAAAGCTGTGCACGCAGTCCACAAAGGGGATCACAAAGAGTGTCTACCTCAGATAACTGAGGAGGTTGATCCACTGTGCTATATAGGACACCAAACACACAAAGCCATCCTACCAACTCTGAAAAATAGTGATAATGCCGAGACAAGGAAATAGATCTCAAACAAAAGAGATGGAGGATATAGAGTTCAGAACTACGGTTCTAAGGTTATGCAACAATATTCTAGAAAAGCTCGATAAACTTCATGAGACCCAACTAAAAAGTATAGATAAACTGACTAAATTGGAAAATATTATGCAGAGATCCAACAGCAGAATGGAAGAACACAAGAATCAGGTCAAAGAGCCAAAAGACACTCCGCTGGAGCAGGAAGAAGAAAAGAGGATCCAGAAAGTTGAAGATAGTGTAAGGAGCCTCTGGGACAACTGCAAGCGCACCAACATCAGAATTATGGGGGTGCCAGAAGAAGAGGGAGTGCAAAATACTGAAAACATATTTGAAGAAATAATATCAGAAAACTTCCCTCACCTGGTGAAAGAAATAGACTTACAAGTACAGGAAGCCTACAGAACCCCAAACAAGAGGAATCCAAAGAAAAATTCTTCTCGACACATCATCATCAATATGCCAAGGGTAAAAGACAAAAAGAGGATCTTACAAGCAGCAAGAGAGAAGCAGTTGGTTACCTATAAGGGAGCACCCATAAGACTATCAGCTGATTTCTCAACAGAAACCATGCAGGCCAGAAGGGAGTGGCAAGAAATATTCAAAGTGATGAATAGGGAGAACCTACAACCAAGATTACTGTATCCAGCAAAGTTATCATTCAGAATTGAAGGGCAGATAAAGAGCTTCACAGATAAGAAAAAGCTAAAGGAGTTCATCACCACCAAACCAGTATTATATGAAATGCTGAAAGGTATTACTTAAGAAGAGGAAGAAGATCAAGTGAATTAAAAATCTCAGGAATAGAATAAACTGGTGAATATAATAGAATTAGGGGCAAAGAAAGGGAGTGGATAGATAATTATCAGGGTGAAGGGGTGTGGGGTGCAGAAAGAGACTGGATTAAAATTGTATAACCTATGGATGAGGACAATAGTGGGGGGAGGGGGTAAGGGCAGAGGGTGGGGTGGGAATAAGGTGGAAGGGAGCTATGGGGGAGAAAAAGGAGAAACAATTGTAATAATCTGAGCAATAAAGATTTATTAAAAAAAAAAAAAAGAAATTATCTCTGGGACATCGTGCCAGGACACAACTGCTTGAGTTGAAAATCCTGGCCGAGGATTCCCAAAGTGAGTCAACTTTATAACGTGGCTGGCTGCTTCTTCCGTGACAGCTTTAGTTTTTCACTGGAATTAAGTGCGGGCCTGTCATTGGCCATTGACAATGTCAACTGCCTTGCTCCCGTATTTCCCCATCCTGTTCTCTCTTCCTCCAGGAGCCTTTGATCTCCACAACCTCCTAAATTGTGCCCAGAGATGCGGACCCTAGGAGTTCATTTTATTGGTTCCTCCCTATTAAAGCTTATCTTTTCTCCCTTCCAAGGATTTGTTTATTTTCTACATCCTTTCCATCTGAAGCCAGAAAGTCAGTGTGGTAGAGCAGAAAAAGATGGGCTAGGAGGGCAAGTGAATATCTCCGTGTCCATGGCTCTGGAGATCATTTTACTTTGTAAAGTCTCATGTCCTCATCCTGTGGGTCCATGAATAAATGCTTTCCATATCTGAGGTCTACATAGTACAATGAGCCTGGTGGGTGTGGCACAGTGGTTGAGTGGTGACCTATGAACCAGGAGGTCACAGTTCAATTCCCAGTCAGGGCTTTATCCCCAGTAGGTGGCATGCAGGAAGCAGCTAATAGATGATTCTCTTTCATCATTGATGTTTCTATCTCTCCCTTTCCCTTGCTCTCTGAAATCAATAGCATATAGGTATATATATGATGAATCCAGAGGTAACAGATGGCTGCTAGCACTGGTTTTGTGACTCCACAATATCAAGGCTGTAATTCTCTCACCTTCCCCTCATACTTGCTGATAAATGGCTCTGAAACGATGCAGCGGTTGAACACTTCATACCCACATTCGAGGCAGTGCGAGTGGGAAAGGCCACGCCGGCTGTTTCTTTTCATCAGGGTGCAGAAGCCGTTGCAGAACCCTCTGAAAGCTGTGGCTTATGTTACACGTGTCATCCCGGTGCCACATGGCCATCCCACGCTCCAAATTGGACCGGGAAAATGAATCTGCCGGGAAGGAGAGAGAGAGAATGGAACAGAGTCTGTGTATCTGGGTTCTTTCTCTGTTAAAACTCTTTGATATAGCTTTCCCCTGATACCGAACCTCTTAATACACTAGTATGCTTCAGAGATGCTTAGTGACCCTTATAGGCAATATTTATGTCTCCCAAAATGTATAAGTTGAAACTTAATCCCCAATGTGATGGTATTTGGAGGTAGGACCTTTGGGAGCTGGGGCCTTACGTCATGCAGGCAGAGACCTTGTGAATGAGATTAGCGTCCTATAAAAGAGACCCCAGTCTGGCCTGTGTGGATCAATGGTTGAGTGTCGAGCTATAAACCAGGAGGTCACAGTTTGATTCTCTGTCAGGGCACATGCCTGGGTTGTGGGGTCTATCCCCAGTGTGGGAGTGTAGAAGGCAGCCGATCAATGATTCTCTCCGATCATTGATGTTTCTCTCTCTCTCTCTCCCCCTTTCCCTTCCTTTCCAAAATCAATAAAAATAAATAAATAAAAGGGACCCCAGAGTGCTCCCTCGCTCTGAGGACCTGACGAGAAGATGGGCATTTATGAACCAGGAAGCTGGCCCTCATCAGACACAGACTCTGCTGGTGCCTTGACCTTGCACTTCTAGCCTTTAGAGCTGTGAGTGATTCATTTGTGTGGTTACAGCCACTTTGTCTATGGTATATGGTTATGGCAGCCCTAAAGCACTAAAGGCAGGTACCCTCTGAAGATTTACTTAGTTACTCCAGTGGCTCAATCAATGCTTTATACAGCTCTTATATCACACAAGACGAATGTGATCTTCAATAGTCCACAAACTATAATTGTGAGTAAATAAACTCAGCTTTCGGTGCTTTCAGAAAATGTTTAAATTCTTACTGAGCACTGACCACATCACTTCCCCTAAGTAATTTGGATTCTTAAATACTTTAATTTACATTTAATTAGGCCTCCGTGAAGGGATTAGATGTTGGGAATAATAGGTCAAGGGGAACATGGGAATGTTAATCCCTCAGCTATAAATAGAAGGCCGGGGAGACACAGTAAACACAGATCAAAATTGAGTTCAAAAGGCATGCCTGAAATAGACGTTTGCAAATGGGGCTTCTAAGGAGGAATTATTTTAGTAAAAATAACCCCAGATCCTATTTTAAGAAGTCATGTGTGATAGTAATATGTTTAACTCGTGGCGAATGAATTAGTGGACACCAATAAATTGCATAAAAACATTCTTCACACGAAAAACACAAGCAGATTTACTTTGTGAGAAAGTTGAACAAACCCTTTGGAAATGAGAGAATCAAAATTCATGGCACTATTAAATTAATTTTAAATAATATTAAACATCCTATTATAATAAAGAGTTAATATGCAAATGGTCATCAAGCCCTCACATCATCATGCACTGTAACGGCTCAGACACTCAACACTGGGGAGAGAGGAATGGGGACCAGCCAGGTTGTGGCCTGGGAGAGGGACAAACCGCCTGACCCACTGTCTCGGGTGCCAGTGGCTGCGCCTACAGCCCCTCCCAGGAGGGGACAAGCTGCACACCCCACAGCCCTGTGCCCCAGCAGCTGCGCCAGCTCCTGCAACCTAGGAGAGGGACAATATGCATGCTCCACAGTCCCCGTGGTCCCTGGTGCCAGCACCTGCACCTGCGGCCCAGGAGAGGGACAAGTCGCCCATCCCTGGTCCCGGGCGCGGTTCCCTGCAGCTGCAGCAGGACTGGTCAAAGCCAGCATGGGTCCTGGGTGCCTGAGATTGGCTGGAGGAGGGAATCCTGGGTCCCAGGTGTGGGGCTAGGCAGAGGTGGGTAGGGGCGATCAGGCAGGCAGGCAGGTGAGTGGTTAGGAGCCAGCCTCATGGACATCTCCTGAGAGGTCCTAGATTGGAGAGGGAGCAGGCTGGGCTGAGGGACCCCCTTCCCCTGCACAAATTTTGTGCTCTGGGCCTCTAGTCAATAATAAAATCAGATTCTAGTTATTCAAGACTATAGTGACATTTACACCAACTTAATGAGTCAAATAGGCAATGTACATGGATTCTTTAAATAGTCTACTAGAGGCTGTATACTACAATTTTAAGTCAACATAATTACCTCTTTGTCCTAGGATGATATGCACAAAAAAAGAAAATCCATTTCTGCCCTAGCTGGTTTGGCTCAATGGATAGAAAGTTTGCCTGCAGACTGAAAGGTCGCAGGTTCGATTCCCATCAAGGGCACACACCCTGTTTGGAGGCTTAATCCCCAGTGTGGGGCGTGCAGAAGGCAGCTGATCAATGATTCTCTGTCATAATTGATGTTCTTATCTCCCCCTCCCTTCCTCTCTGAAATAAATAAAAAATATATTTTAAAAAAACAATTTCCAGAGATGATGTGTGCAGGTATGCCTTTGGCCTTAGCTACAGCTTTAGGTTTAAAACCTGCATTTGCCATCTTCAACTGCCTCACCCCAGACTCTTTCCGTACCCTGTTGTCAATTTTGACCACATAGGATTGATTTAAGGGTTAAAGAGAAGATGTAGGTGAGCAATAGTTTCTCAAAAACATTCTTCTTTCCTTCTTTGTACCTTTAAGAGGACACCCGCTCTGCTTTCGGTTATCGAGTGGTTTTCTAATATTAGAACATCAAAGGAGGGATTTGAGGGAAAGCATGGGGAAGACCATGCGATTCTAACAGGGTGATTCCATTATTTGAAAGTATTGTAAGCCCCCAGGACATCTGAGATAAAGACTAAAATAACATCTAAGAGCAAATGTAACTGTTTTCACAATTCTCTACTCTTTCATCATTTGGATGCCTCAATCTTTAGTAAACCTTGCCATAGTGCAGATAACTGAGAGCTGATGAATTCCATTGACTAGATTAGGCTTAAGGATAGCTTGTTTTGCTTCATATTTTTAGTAACATCTTTTTAAAAATTTCATGTCATTTAGTGTCAGAACTTAAGAAGTCTTATAGCAAAGAGAACTTGGGCAGCAAAGATCATTTCCAAAAAAAGCCATGTGTATCAACACTGCAGAAATGAGAAGCTACTTCCTACTTAATGTCTTGGACCAAAACTGACACATTCATTATTACAGCAATATTAATAGGCTTTTTTTCTTTTGCATTACAGTGATCATCATTGTCAATTGTTTCTATGGTTATCAAAATGATTGATCATATTCTTTTAAAATATATATGTTATTGATTTAAGAAAGGAAGGGAGAGGGAAAGATAGCAACATCAATGATGAGAGAATCATGGATCAGCTGCCTCCTGCATGCCCCCACTGTGGATTGAGCCTGCAACCCAGGCATGTGCCCTGACTGGAATCAAACCTTGACCTCTAGGTTCATAGGCCAGTGCTCAGCCACTGAGCCATGCTAATTGGTCATATTCTTGTTGCAGGATTAAAACAGGGGATAGAGGAAGGAGCAATTTATTCCTTATATCCTATGAGCATATGATTAAGGCTTTGGGACTCTTCAGGGACTTAACAAATATTTAAGAATTAAAATTAAATTTGTGGGATCAAAAGTACAAAGAGAAAACTGTAAAATAGAAATGAATAAATGCTCAATTAAGTGTCCACAAAGCCTAAATTATGTCAACTTCAATAATTAATGAATTTAGTATTCATAAACATTTCATTACATTTGAAAACCATCTGTAAGTTATGACTGCTGAGAAATTATAGCCAATTCATAAATCAAAAGTTACATATAGCCAAATATCATAAAACACAGTTATAAAATCCTTAACTTTTTTTATAGCAATGAATTATGCTTCCTGTGGGATGTGGGGTTTGTTTTAATATGTTTTATATAATGTAGAATGGAGATTCTAAAAGTAAGAGCAAGTTTAGATCAGCCCTGGGGGTAAAGACTTTGTTGTATCTAAAAAAATTATGAGGTGGCAAGCACCCATCTTGTAGAAACCCTGTAACTGAGGTATATGATTAGTATTTGATGTTCAATTTTGGCAATTATTGGCAGAAGAACTCCCTCCATTTTATGCTCTAATGAAAAATTCATCTTTAAACTCATCTCTCATTACCCTGTCTTCTGTCCAATGTTCTTAGTGTAAGACTTTTCAAATATAAAATTCTAGGCTCGGTTTTCATGGAGTGTCATAATGTACTCCTAACTGGCCCAGGTTCTCTATGCCTGTCAAACACTGTGCTCTGGGCACCAACATTGCTCTTTCAGGTTGGTCTCTCCTAATCCTCATTCATTTATGAGTTCATTCATGGTTTGTTTGTTTTTTGTATGTGTGTGTGTCTACTATGTGTTAGGCAGTGTGCTAGGTTTGGGGAATGTGAAGGTGAATGAAACATGGTCTCTGCCTCAGAGACCTAATAACCCCTCACCTGGCTACTCAAGTGCAGCCTCTGGACCAGCTTCATCAACATCACCTTCACCTAGAGAAATGCAGAATCTTAGGTCCCACCCCAGACCTCGTGACCAGACTCTGTCCTTTAACAAGAGTCTGGATGGTTAATATTCAGAGAAGCACTGCAGAGTAAACAACGACAGACAGGTGGATAGCTAACTATGAAAAGAATGGTAAACTATTCAACAGGTGAACGTGCTATTCAAGTTCTACTTATTGGGCTCAGATTCTGTTTCTGCCACAAAGTCATTTCCGCCCTTTCCATCCAGTTCACAATTCCTATTTCTGAACGTCTACAGAACAGCTTTCTACCACCCAGCTTGGCCCTTAACCACAGACCAAGCATATCAAACGCAAAGGCTAACATGGGCCAAATAAACAAGGCACACGGCCCCCTAGTGGCGAGTTTGACATGCTTGCCATAGACCTTTCTCGTTGGCTGTTGCTTTTTCAGTATGCAATGCTCTTCTTACCAAATGGAGTTTCCATTTTTCAAGAGTAGGGGAAGAGCCCTGGCTGGTTTGGCTCAGTGGATATAGTGTTGCCCCGTGGACTGAATGGTCCCGGGTTCGATTCCAGTCAAGGACATATGCCCCAGTTGCAGGCTCGATACCCAATAGGGGGCATGCAGGAGGCAGCCAATCAATGATTCTCATCATTGATGTTTCTATCTTTTTCTCCCTCTCCCGTCCTCTCTGAAATCAATAAAATATTTGTTTAAAAGAAAAACATGCCCTAGCTGGGTTGCTTCAGTGGACAGAGCATTAGCCTGTGGACTGAAGGGTCCCAGATTTGATTCAGGTCAAGGGCACATGCCTGGGTTGCCGGCCCAATCCTCAGTAGAGGGTGTGCAGGAGGCAGCCAATCAATAATTCTCATCATTGATGTTTCTAACTCTCTCTCCCTCTCCCTTCCTCTCTGAAATCACTAAAATATATATATTTAAAAAAACACTTTTTATAAATTATGTTGTTTACAAGAAAAAAATGTGTCTAAAACAAAAGATCACAGAAATGCTGAAAATAAGATGGCTGGGAAGGTTGTATCAGACAAATATTAGTCAAAAGGAAGTTGGTATATCCAGACAAAATTTCTGGTGCAGTAAACCATTAAATATTTGTAGAAGGTTTACTGCACCAGAAATTTTGACAATTAAAACTTATATAGTCTAATAATGAACTTCAAATAAATAACTTCAAAATCTGTAAAACATATTATGGAATTAAAGAAATGACAGACTTACAATCATAGGGATAACTTTCACCTTTCCTTATCAATAATTCACAGATGAAGAAAACCATAATGCTATGAAATATATAATAAACACACTTGGTTTTATATATATGTGGAGAGATGGGAGAAGAGAGAGAGAATACAAAACACTACAACTGTACAGTGTATATTCTTTTAAAACTTGTATGGAATGACAAAATCCGTCTATATACTGGGACATAAAATAATATCAACACATGTCAAAAAATTATCACACGTCTCATTTTTAAAAATCACAACTACATTAGAATTCAAGAACAAAGGGATAAAAATATATAACCCACATTTTAAGAAATTAAAAACATTAATATGTATATATAGTTCAAAAGATAAATATTGGAAATTTGAGGATTTATAATTTAAAATATTAAAAGTATTACACATAATTTTGGGGGATGCAGCTAAAAGCTATTTAATGGAAAGTTTATAAACCCAGATAGATGCTTAGATGAAAAAAAGACTAAAAATGAATGATGCCTCCAAATTAAGAAGTTATAAAAGAAACAGGGTGAGCTCATAGAATGTAGGAGGATAAGAATAATAAAGATAACAGAAATAAAAAGGCTATAATAGAGTAGATTTAAAAGCCAAGTAATTTATTTTAAAAGAGAAAGAATAGCCCCAGGCAGTTTTGCTCAGTGGATAGAGCATCAGCCTGTGGACCAAAGGGTCCCAGGTTCGATTCCAGTCAAGGGCATGTACCTCGGTTGTAGGCTCCTCCCTGGCCCGCGCCCCAGCCCTGGTTGGGACTTATGCAGGAGGCAACCAATTGATGTGTCTCTCTCACATTGATATTTTTGTCTGTCTGTCCCTCTCTCTTTCACTCTCCCTAAAAATCAATGGAAAAATATCTTTGGGTGAGGATTAAAAACAAAACAAAAAATGAAGTATTTCTTTCAAAACAACAGCAACTGTATACTGTTATGTGTTGTGCCGGCAACATATACATCTTATATATTTAAGAAACCTACTTTTCTTACTCTAAAGAGTATATTTATCAACGATCCTTTAGCAAAGACAGCAATAGACTGAGGCATCCACTATTATGTTTAGTTGGCTATTTAAGACTTAGTATCTGAAGGATTTTTAAAGAAATCACACACACCTGTAATAATCGTAAAGGATTCTCCATGTCCAATAAAATTATTAATCCTTCTGTTCTTTATTATGAGCTTTTTTTTTCCCTTTCCAGATTAGGGTAATATCTTTCACTGAGCTGAATTGGAAAAGTTGGAACTGGAGGTTTAATTTTCCTCATACTGACGGTAAGCAAGGAATAACGTCAGCGGAACCAGATTTATCTAGTTCTGTTTATGCCACCACTGACCTTTTTCTGATGCTTTATGGGGTTAAAATGTTTTCGGCTGTCAGCACATGCCTGTGTAAATCGAGTGGAATAGTGTGAATTCAGTAGCACGTTTATTAATCACTTGAAGTTTATGGCATCATAAACATCACTAGCTGTATAGTCAGTCTTGAATGGATCCGTCCAAGTACTGTACATGTTGGCAGGACAAACCCTTGTAGCCGATCTTTCTCTTTCTGCCAGCAGCTCACAGAGCAGTGCTTTTCCATTAGGATTCCATCATTTCTCTTGTTTATCACTTCCTGGCCCTTTCCCATGGGACAACCCTAAACTGATGACTCAGGTTTCAAAAAGCCACTCAAGAGGTCAAAGATAAAGTCACTTCTCCCCTTCTGCTAGCCCCTTCCTCCTCTCGAGCTTTATCTTCATGTGACCGAGGTTGAGCTGCATTGCAACTCACAGGTACTCAACGGCAAATGATGGACAAGCCCTTTGCAACCTGTCTCTCCATCTGCCAAAACAGAGAGTCCATGTTCAGTCCAAAGTCAGGAGTTTTTGCATCAAGAAAAAACTTTTTCGCCCTAGCCAGTGTGGCACAGTGGTCCCGGGTTTGATTCTGGTCAAGGACACATATCTTGGTTGCAGGTTCTTCCCCTGCTCAGGCCCTGGTCAGGATTCATGCAGGAGGCAACCAATCGATGTGTTTCTCTCACATTGATGTTTCTCTCTGTCTGTCCCTCTCTCTTCTACTCTCTAAAATCAATGAAAAAATATCCTTGCCTGAGGATTAAAACAAAACAAAACAAAACAAAACAAAACAAAACAAAACCCGTTCTTTGTTCCTGCATAGACAGAATGACTAGTGCCATAAACAACAAGATCAACCCAGGTTTCTAAGAGCAAGTCAAAGGCTGAGTTCTGGAAGCAACACTAGAATATGTCTCACAATGTCAACAGTCACTGTCCTCTTCCTTCAGGAATTTTCCATTGGTCACGTACCTGCCCCACAGCATGTCACGCGGCTGCGTAAGACATGGTGTGAGTAATACCCAGCTCTCAAGAAGAAAGCTAATGAATACAGCATCACTAGACATTGCTCATGAAGAGTTCATTGTCTGTCTTCTTACGTGTAATCATGGAAAAGTTAAGTTTTTAAAAATATTTTTATTGCCGAAACCGGTTTAGCTCAGTGGTAGAGTGTCGGTCTGCGGACTGAAGGGTCCCGGGTTCGATTCCGGTCAAGGGCATGTACATTGGTTGTGGGCACATCCTCGGTAGGGGGTGTGCGAGAAGCAGCTGGTCGATGTTTCTCTCTCATCGACGTTTCTAGCTCTCTCTATCTCCCTTCCTCTCTGTAAAATATCAATAAAACTATTTTAAAAATATTTTTATTGGCTTCAGAGAGATAGGGAGAGGGAGAGAGAGAGAAACATCAATGAGGAGAGAGAATCATGGACCGGCTACCTCCTGCACCCTCTCCCCCACTGGGGATGGAGCCCAACCTGGACATGTGCCCCACCTGGGAATCAAACCCTGACCTTCTGGTTCTTAGGTTGATCCTCAACTACTGAACCACATGGGCTGGGTGAAAAGTTCATGTTTTTAACACAGCAGGTCAATCTGTTAATGATTAAAAATGATTATTCTCTTTGTCTGAATGCAAGTAATTTTGGAGTTCTTTTTCTTTCTTTTTTTTTATAAATATATTTTTATTGATTTCAGAGAGGAAGAGAGAGGGAGAGAGAGAGATAGAAACATCAATGATGGGATAGAATCATGAATTGGCTGCCTCCTGCACACTCCCTACTGGGGATTGAGTCCACAACCCAGGCATGTGCCCTTGACCAGAATTGAACCCAAGACCCTTCAGTCCGCAGGCTGATGCTCTCTCCACTGAGCAAAACTGGCTAGGGCTTGGAATTCTTTTCAAAATTAATGTCCCACATTTTTTTTTCTTTTAAAGTCTCACATTTTATAAACATTTGCCTTCAGTCTAATTGCAGGGCATAATAATATAAATTGTGTCAAAATAGCAATAATATTTAATAAATCCAGATACACTGTTTTATGTAAAAGGATGAGATTTACCAAAACTGGTTTGGCTCAGTGGATAGAGCGTCGGCCTGCGGACTGAAGGGTCCCGGGTTCGATTCCGGTCAAGAGCACGTACCTTGGTTGCGGGCACATCCCCAGTAGGGGGTGTGCAGGAGGCAGCTAATAGATGATTCTCTCTCATTGATGTTTCTAACTCTCTGTCCCTCTCTCTTCCTCTCTGTGAAAACCCAATAAAATATATTTTTATATAAAAAAAAGAATGAAGATTTTCCTTGTTTATGTTGGCAGATGAGCAAAGCAGGTGAATCTTCCATTTGATCCCACACAAGCAATTAACAATTTCTCTTCAATCAAAACAGGAAGGAAATTTCTAGGGCAGCCTTCCTGAGTGGGGACCATCTTGTCCTCAAGCCCTTGACATGTAGTTCTCAGGCTATTATCACATGACCTCCATCTGACCCCATTCTCCAGAGATGCAATGGGGGCTGAGCATGGCCAGTAATTGACCACAGATCCCCAGGATCTGGATGATCTCCCCAAAAGTCACACAGATGGCTAAGTGAGCTGTAATAGTTCCAAAGACAAAAGCTAACAGACAACAGTTAGATGGGTTCAATGGGTGGGCCATGTCTCTTCCTTTGGACTCTCCCTCCCTCCCTAATTCCGATACAGTGGCTGCAAGCTGCTGACGATGGGTAGCAGACCCTACTGTCTGCCTGGGAGCCGGAGTCCCTTCTGTTTGTTTAATGCATTTCATGTCTGGAGGGGAAACTGGTCATTTGTAAGGTCCAATCCCTTCTGCTCGCTCTCTCACAGCCCTACGTGGTGAGGCATCAATACTGTTATCTGAGACATTCTGATAAGGAAGTAGGCTCAGGGGAATGGAATGGCCTATTGGGATCACCCAGTAAGCCCCAGACAGAGCAGGAGCTAGAATCTTCTGTCTGCCCCGGGGCCTGTTCTACATCACTGCCTTCAGGAAGGAGCCTCAAGCTCACTTGCAGCTGCCAGAACATGACATCACACCGTGAGGACACTCTGTGGTCCAACCTACACACCCACTGTTTGATGAGACCAAACTGACTATTCCCTTGCATTTGTTTAAGCTTTTGACTTCGTTTTTTCTTTATTTTTAAATATTTTTATGGATTTCGGAGAGGAAGGAAGAGGGAGAGATAGAAACATCAATGATGAGAATCTTTGATCAGCTGCCTCCTGCACGACCCTACTGGGGATCGTGCCCTGAGGGGAATTGAGCCTGGGATCCTTCAGTCAGGCTCTATCCACTGAGCCAAACTGTCTAGGGCTTAATTTTATTTTTTAGTCTTTAGATCCACAACTGAATTCCTTATATTTCTCAGTGCTTCATATACCATCTCCTACAGTATCCGTTTACAAAATTGTATTTCCCCCCCTTTATTTTCCATCCTAGCAGGCTCAATATATGTCTTTACATATGAGTGTACTCTTGAAAAAAAATTCTCTTTCATATTCCACAATGATCACCAGTCCAAGCAATATCTCTTTCCTTTTTCATTTGATAAGTTTTTCTTCATTTTGTGCCCTGCCTTAGGCATTCACCCCAATGTGGTGAATATAGGTCTTTGGATAAGAATGGATCCTGGAAGAGTATTCATTGTTGTTTTATATTTTTATATTTATGATTTCAATTTACATAAATGCTGTTGTATTCTAGATTTAATTTTGTTTCTTATGATTTTCCTTAAGGCTTTGTGTTAAGATCTATCCATTTTTATGTACTTTTACTTCTGAACACTGCTTTTCCATGGGTGACTTTATTATTTTTTTCTTATTTTTTCCCCTGTTTTCTTCCAAGGTGACTGTAATTTTTGGATTTTTAATTAATTTTCAGGTCACTTTTGCACAATGGCTTGAAATAGCAGTCCACATTATTTTTCTTCATAGAGCTAATGCTCTCAACACTATCCAGGAAACATTATTGTCCTTGTTTATTTTATTTATTTATTTATTTATTTAACAGAGAGGATGAAAGAGGGATAGAGAGTTAGAAACATCAATGAGAGAGAAGCATCAATGAGCCGCCTCCTGCACACCCCCCACTGGGGATGTGCCCCCAACCAATGTACATTCCCTTGACTAGAATCAAACCTGGGACCCTTCAGTCTGTAGGCCGGCACTCTGTCTACTGAACCAAACCAGTAAAAGCTTGTCCTTGGTTTTGAATGAAATAAGTTAGGGTCCTCTCTCTTTCCTTATTAAAAAAACAAACAAACAAACAAAACACCTAAATTGCTTAATTTAAAATGCTTAATATGGCCCTATCCGGTTTGGCTCAAAGGATAGAGCATCCGCCTGCGGACTGAAGGGTTCCTGGTTTGATTCTGGGCAAGGGCACATGCCCCAGTTGCAGGCTCGATCCCCAGTAGGGGGCGTGCAGGAGGCAGCCGATCAATGGTTCTCTCTCATCATTGATGTTTCTCTCTCTCCCTCTCCCTTCCTTTTTCTGAAATCAATATATATATATATATATATATATATATATATATATATATATATTAAAATGCTTAACATAGTGCCTTAAATATCTTGCTTTATGTTTGACGTGGGTCAACAAAACTAGGTCTATTCATTCAATTAAATTGATATTTCTTGAGCACATACTCAGAGCATATCTGTGCTGAGTACTAGGACACCAAGATGAGTTAAAGCCAGTTCCTTTGTGCTCTACAGTATATTGGAGAAGAGACTCCCACACTAACAACATACTGTGGAGCCTTCAATAATGCAGGCATCCTATGAAGGTTAAGAGAACCAAGAGGGAGCCCTAGCCAGTTTGGCTTAGTGGATATAGTGTCGTCCTGCGGACCGAAGGATCCTGGGTTTGATTCCGGCCAAGGGCACCGGTTAGGGCTCGTGCAGGAGGCAACCAATCAATGTGTTTCTCTCACATTGATATTTCCCTCTATCTTTCCCTCACTCTTCCACTTTCCCTAAAAATCAATGGAAAAATATCCTCAAGTGAGGATTAAAAAATAATAGTAATAAAAACAAAAAAGGCATTAAAACAAAACAAACAAACAAACAAAAAAACAAGAGGGAGACTTTATAGAAGTGATGTTCAAGCTGGGTCTTCATTCTTGAAGCAGGTGTGTTAGACATTTTTAAGGAGGTCATAGGTCACATTCCAAAAAAGAGGAAAAGGCCTCTTGAAGATACTGAAGTGTGAAAAGAGAAGGTGTGTCTTAATAGCAGCCAGGCATGTCCTTAGAAGAGGGGAAGGGTGTGAGGATGGCATGTTAAGTAAGGGCTGGGTTGTGGCTGGCTAAGACCACACAAGCTTTGGACAGCTGGTAACAGTCATTCTGGTGACCAACTGGAAGAGCATCCTGATAAACTTTGAATTTTTGAAACCAAACTTTGTGGCCAGGTGAATGCAATTGCAAGAGAAGAGGCTGGGGTCAGGGACAAAAGTATAGGGGGCATGTTTCTATCTCCCCCTCCCCCTTTGCCTCTGAAATGGTCAATCAGAGGTGAGATGGTGAGGGCCTGGTCCATGGCAATGACAGTGATGGGGTGGAGGAGGGGAGGGGTGGGAGAGATATCAGGGAGCAAAATTAATTTGTCTCTGACAGTTGAGCAGAAGGCTTCTGGGTTGATGATTGTGATGTATCTGATTTTTATTTTGTGTAATATGGCCATGACCTTACAATAATGGATCCTTGTTTGGATACTCAGGGAAGGGTAAGCCAGCAGGTCAGAAGACTTGGGTATAAGAACCCTCTATACAAAGACACTAAACCCAGCTCGGGTTGATTTTGTGTCACCCTAGTTTCCTCAATGACTGAAGGAAGATGGGTTATACTGGTGCTGGTTTGCCTTGTCAGGTGTGGCTCAGTGGGTAGAGCATCGGCCTGTGTGGACTGAAGAGCCCCAGGTTCAATTCCGGTCAAGCTCACATGCCTGGGTTGCTGGCTTGATCCCCAGTAGGGGGCATGCCCCCCTCTCACATTGGTATTTCCCTCTGTAAGTCTATCCATGATTCTCTCTCATCATTGATGTCTCTCTGTCTCTTTCCTTCTCCCTTCCTCTCTGAAATCAATAAAAATATATTTAAGCCAAAACCGGTTTGGCTCAGTGGATAGAGTGTCAGCCTGCGGACTGAAGGGTCCTGGATTCGATTCCAGTCAAGGGCATGTACCTTGGTTCGGGTACAACCCCAGTAGGGGGTGTGCAAGAGGCAGCTGATCGATGATTCTCTCTTATTGATGTTTCTAACTCTCTATCTCTCTCTCTTCCTCTCTGTAAAAAAATCAATAAAATATATTTTAAAAAAAGAAAAAGAAAAATATATTTAAGAAATAAAAATAAATAAAAGGTGACCTCCTTTTTATGGGGAAAAAAAATAACTTCCGGTTCTCAAATTCTGTTATTCTGCACTAACCTGGTTGTTTCTCACTGCTTTAATTGCTAACATGGTAAATCTTGCAAATGCCTTTGGAGTTCTGTTTTGGCCCACCATGTTGTATACTCGTGTGAAATGTGCTCCCTTGGTGTTTCCCTTCTCATTCCCTCTTCAATGCTTTTTTTTTTTTTTTTACTTAAATGGGGGAATGTACTTAATGAATATCCCAAATCTTCAATTAGTTCAAATTTTCATGCAACCACCCAAAAAAGGAAATACTGCATTGTTTTGGTTAAAATATATATTTTTATTGATTTCAAAGAGGAAGGGAGGAAGAGAGAGATAGAAACATCAATGATGAAAGAGAATCATCTATTGGCTGCCTCCTGCATGCCCCATACTGGGGATCAAGCCCGCAACCAGGGCATTGCCCTGACTGGGAATGGAACTATGATCTTGAACCACAGTCTCCTGGTTCATAGGTTGACAGTCAACCACTTAGCCATGTCGGTTGGGTGAAATACTCAGTTTTTTTAAAGATCAAAATTATTTAAATTGTTCACTCCATAGCTGGAGGAAATTTAGTTCTTCTTTTGCCAGAGGAGGCATGTCTCCCTGTCTGACCAGGGCTTTGTAAATTCTAGACTAAATGGCATATCTCTTCCCTCAGCTCCGTTTTATGTGGCTTGCACTCCTCTCTGACAATCCTGGAATTCCTAAGCACCTTCCCTAAGCTGACCCTTTACTTCCCCTCTAGTCCTTAGGGGCTACTTCATTTCCCCCAGTTGTGGACTCAAGATTTCTTTAAAAAATAACTTGTATCAAGAAGCTTCTGTCTTTTTTTTTAAAGAGTTTTTATTATTATTATTATTATTTTATGTACAAAGAGATAGAATTCTGTCATAAGGTAGATGTCTTGAATGACCAATTCACGGAAGTTCTCTTAATCCAACTTGATGAAACCTATGTCCTTCACATACTGACAGAAACACTGGCGGCACATGTTGAGGCCATACTTCCGGATCAGACCATGGAGGTTGGAGCAGATGCGGCAAGAACAAGAGGCCTGGCCGAATTTCCTCGGATGGCTCCAGTAGAGTTGCTGGTGATCCATCTTGCTCACTCTGTAGCAACGAGGCAAAAGGAAAGGAGAAGCTTCTGTCTTTTCTCATTGTGCCCAAAGTGAGAAGGGCAAAATATATACTAATTTTATTTTCTAAAATATAAAAAAAAATTAGTTGTAGAGGGAAAATATTTGCTTGTCTTTTCCTAGCCAGTGGTGAAAAGAAAAGATAGTTTTATTTAACTTCTGTAATCCCCATTAGTAGTTATATTTTCTAGAATGCAGCTGTTGTTATTTGCACTGATGGGTATTCAAAGGGTGCCCTGGAAATAGAAACATTGGAACACATCCAGTCAAAACTCAAGGTCCAGCCCTAGTTTGGCTCAGTGGATAGAGTGTCAGACTGTGGACTGAAGGGTCTCAGGTTCGATTCTGTCAAGGGGTCATGTCCAGTTTGGGGGCTCGATCCCCAGTAGAGGGCATTCAAGAGGCAGCTGATCAATGATTCTCTCTCATCATTGATATTTCTCTGTTTCCCTCTTCCTTCGTTTCTGAAATCAATAAAAATATATTTAAGCAAACAAACAAAAAACAAAAACTCAAGGTCCAAGTCAATCCACTCACACCCTGAGCATGCAGATTGAAATTGCAATGGACTGAATGTCTGTGTTTTCCCCAAATTCATATGTTGAAATCCTCCCCCACAGTAGGATAGTATTAGGAGGACCTCATGTGTGGGATTAGGGTCCTTATAAAAAAGAGGTCCCTTGACCTCTTCCTGCCACACCGGGAAGACAGCCAGCTGCAGTTTGGAAGAGGGCCCAAGCTAGAACATGACCATGCTGTCGCCATGATCGTGGATTTTCGGTTTCCAGAACTATGAGGAATACATTTGCATTGTTTATAAATCATCAGTCTATGGTACTTTGTTATAGCAGCCTGAAGTGACTATGACAGGACTATTGGAATTAATTCTACACAGAAGCAGCTAAGGAGGATGGCAAGCTCTAAGTAGGTTAGTGCTGAGCTACACGAGTGTGTGCTGCCGTGAGCCAAGGATGGCTGCTCGGTGTGTCCTTGGGAGATCATTGCCAGGGAGCTTGGTGTCAAGGGCCTGTGTGACTTGCTTCTTAGGTTGCATGCACCAGATTCTTGGCCACGGGCATGAGATAGAAATATATTTGCCTAGAGGAAGGTGCGCCTTTAACAAGGAGTGTGTGCTGACTCCCAGGAGGAAAGCATAGCTTAGGAGGAAGGGCACTGGGTTAGTGGCTAGATCTTAGATCTCAGCACTGTTTATCGCAGCTTTCTGAGTAGAATTTATGTTTTCTGTAGCATAATATACTAACGCATGACCTGCTTAATGGAGAAATGATAGCTAAATGAGCAATTTTATTTGAAGCCTACCTCACTATTTTTTGGCCTTTGGATGTGACCACCCAACATTTATCTTTCTTGTTGAGAGTTAAGGGTGAACTTTAAAAAATATATATTGTTATTGATTTCAGAGAGGAAGGGAGATGGGGAGAGGAAGAAACATCAATGATGAGAGAGAACCATTGGCTGCCTCCTGCATGCCCCACCCTGGGGATTGAGCATGCAACCAGACATGTGCCTGACCAGGAATTGAACCATGATCTCCTGGTTCATAGGTCGATGCTCAACCACTGAGCCACGCCAGCTGGGCAGGGTGAACTTTTAAAGTCCCTGTGTTCAAGTCTCCTGTCATTTACTAAAGAGAAGTAACTTCACATTACCAACCATTATGAAATATTATATGTTGAATCAATCTAGGTGGGCATATTTATAACATCTATGTGTATACATGTGCATGTATATGTATGTCTATATATATACACGTATGTGTAGATGTTCAGAAAAATGATTGGGAGACATTATAGATTATTATTCTCTAAAGTTTTAAATATGTCTCCTTTTTTCTCACTTGACCCCCCACCAGCCATTCCTACCCTGGGCAAGCCCCCACCGACCCAGTGTCTGTGTCCATTGGTTAGGCTAACATGCATGCATACAAGTCCTTTGGTTGATCTCTAATTCCCCCCTCCCCTTCCATTTGTCTCTGTATCTATTCTTTTTCATCAAATTATGTTGATCATGCTGAAACCGGTTTGGCTCAATGGATAGAGCGTCGGCCTGGGGACTGAAAGGTCCCAGGTTCGATTCCGGTCAAGGGCATGTACCTTGGTTGCAGGCACATTCCCAGTAGGAGGTGTGCAAGAGGCAGCTGATTGATGATTCTCTCTCATCGATGTTTCTAACTCTCTATCCCTCTCTCTTCCTCTCTCTAAGAAATCAATAAAATATATTTAAAAAATAAAAAAATTATGTTGATCATTATATCCCATATATGAATGAGATCATGTGATATTTATCTTTCTCTGACTGGCTTATTTAGCTGAGCATAATGTTCTCCAGGTCCATCCATACTGTTACAAATGGTAAAAGTTCCTTCTTTTTTATAGCAGTGTAGTATTCCATTGTATAGATGTACGATAGTTTTCTAATCCACTCATCTGCAGATGGACACTTAGGCTGTTTCCAAATCTTAGCTATTGTACATTGTGCTGCTATGAACATAGGGGTGCATATATCCTTTCTGATTGGTGTTTCTAGTTTCTTGGGATATAGTCCTAAAAGTGGGATTACTGGGTCAAATGAGAGTTCCATTTTTAATTTTTTGAGGAAACTCTATACTGTCTCCCACAGTGGCTGCACCAGTCTGCATTCCCACCATCAATGCAGGAGGGTTCCTTTTTCTCCACATCCTCACCAGCACTTGTCGTTTGTTTGTGGATTTGTTGATGATAGTCATTCTGACAGGTGTGATATGGTATCTCATTGTTGTTTTGATTTGCATCTCACGATTAGTGACTTTGAGCAGGTTTTCATATGTCTCTCAGCCTTCTGTATGTCCTCTTTCAAAAAGTGTCTAGGTCCTTTGCCCATTTTTTTGATTGGATTGTTTAGCTTTCTTTTGTTAAGTTGTATGAGTTTTCTGTACATTTTAGAGATTAAACCCATATCTGAAATATCATTGGCAAATATGTTCTTCCATGCAGTGAGCTTTCTTGTTTTGTTGATGGTTTCTTTTGCTGTGCAGAAGCTTTTTATTTTGATGTAGTCCCATTTGTTTATTTTCTCTTTAGTCTCCATTGCCCTAGGAGCTGTGTCTGTAAAGATATTGCTACGACATATGTCTGCAATTTTGCTGCCTATGGAGCTTTGTAGGATTTTTATGGTTTCCTGTCTTAAGTCTTTCGGCCATTTTGAGTTTGTTTTTGTGTATGGTGTAAGTTGGTGATCTAGTTTCATTTTTTTTGCATGTATCTGACCAAATTTCCCAGCACCATTTATTAGAGAGACTCTCTTAAGTGCATTATAGATTACTATTTAGAGGAGAAACCTTATTTTTTTTCCTTTAAAAAAACATAATAGCTTAATATTAAATTTGTAAGAAATTGTGTAGTGAAACAATTGTGTGGGTTTTTTTTTTAGTTCCTTTACTAAGGAACTAAATTTAAATTTGAAATTTAGTACAATTCCATTCTAAGTACTTTTTTTTTTGGGGGGGAAACCGACATCAAGATGTTTGTGGAAATAAAATTCATCCAATGTAAATCATTTACATAATATTCAAGCTGAAGATACAGCAATACCAGGCAACTAGATAAAAGCAGAGTAGTGTAAGAAACAGAATAAATTCAAACAGTAGTATTAACTTGAAACTATCTTTGCCAAATTACGAAGAATAATAAAACAGCTATTTTACATTTGGCCAAAAAAATTTCGAGTTAACAGGCGAAGTCTGGCTTGATCAAGGACCACCAGACTAGCAGCTAAAGATAGTGCTAAGAACACATTTAGTCCACTCAACTCACATTTTTGTGGCAACTTAGTAACAAAGGGGAAGCTTATGGCATCTTTGATGTTGTTGCAAATGAATGTAAGTCTTAGCATCGAGGTCAGAGCACATTTTACTATATGTCCCAAGATCACTGGCACATGTCTTTTGTGGAAATATATATAAATATTTTGGTTTATTTCTCGGAATTGTCCTGCTCTCCTCCATGCCTAGTGTTACTTACATTTTCCACAGAATAAGCGTGTTCTGCTTTAGAAGCAACACCATCCATTAGAAATGTTTCCATAAAATCACAAATGGGTGCTTTGAAAGCCTCAGTATATTGGGTGGTCATCGTGGAATGAATCAACTTTCTGAAGGCCAGTTTCATTTCAGAAGAAAAAATTCTCGGTGGAAATTTTTATTAGAGAATTTCCCCAGAATTATAAAGATAAGTGGAAATATTAGAATGAATTACTCTTTTAAATATATTTATTATTGATTTCAGAGAGGAAGGGAGAAGGAGAGAGAGAGAGAGAGAAGGATCAGTGATGAGAGAATCATTGACTGGCTACCTCTTACACCGCCCCACACTGGGGATTGAGCCCACAACCTAGGCATGTGCCCTTCACTGGAATCGGACCCAGGACCCTTCAATCCGCAGGCCTGATGTCTACCCACTGTGACAAACCAGCCAGGGATAATGAATTACTCTTTTAAAGAGAAACACTTGGAAAGAAATAAATTGAAGTATGAATTATGAGTAATCAAAAATATTTTCTATTTTCTATCACTGATAAACCTATGAAAGCACAGAAGAAAAGAGTAACAGGAGTGATTGTACTTAACCATTTAGATGCTCATTGAGTGTTCCCAGCGTGCCAGGCACAGTTCTAAGCATTTGACAAGAGAATGTTTATAATAGCCCAGGAGCAAAGATGGCTCTTGTCCCAATGTTTAGCAGAAGAAGAGGAGGTGCAGAGCTGGTAAGGAGTAGAGCTGGAGTTCAAACCCATCTTGTAGCCCTGGCTGGTGTTGCTCAGTGGATAGAGCATTGGCCTGTGGACTGAAGGGTCCCAGATTCGATTCTGGTCAAGGGCATGTACCTCGGTTGTAGGTTCCCTGGCCCCAGTTGGGACGTGTGCAGGAGGCAACCAATTGATGTGGCTCTTTCACATCGATGTTTCTTTCTGTCTTTCCCTCCCTTTCCTCTCTCTCTAAAAATTGGTGGGAAAATATCCTCAGGTGAGGATTAATAAAACAAAAGCAAGCCCATCATCAATGCTTGTTGCCCTGTACTTCATCGGCTCTCAGATATACTTGCTATTTGTATGATTTTCTGGCTAGTGGTCCTTAAAGAAGAGAACAATGTAACTTTTCTATCAATGTGGTCAACAGCCAGCCACACCTGTAACAGGAGGTGAGAGAGCTTTCTCATTGGTCATCTCTCACTACATCCCTCTGTATATTTTCTGAGAGGGTGCAAAGCCCTTTGCAAGCTGTTAGCTTGCAATTTCTGACTTGCCACCTTTTTAATTTTATATTATATTTAAAAAATTTTTAATTGATTTCAGAGGGGAAAGGAGAGGGAAAGAGAGAAACATTAATGATGAGAGAGAATCATTGATTAGCTACCTCCTGCACACCCCCTACTGGGGATCAAGTCCAAAACCTGGGCATGTGCCCTGACCAGGAATCAAACCAGTGACCTGGTTCATGGGTTGATGCACAGCCGCTGTGCAATATTGGCCGGACACACTACCCTTTTTATTTCCCTCCCTGTCTATGTTTCCATTTTTCTAGGAATAGAAACATGGGAGGGAAGGGGAGAGAGGAAATAATCTGAGTTGATGACATTCCTTCCCCTCTCAGCTCTCAGTATTTACTAAATGATTATTTTTCTGGAACTATGAATTTATGTCTGAGTCTCATAGATCATCGGGCTGAACAACCTGGCCTTAAGATAGATCTACTGATATACATAAACTTTATATGCTCCAAGAGCCAGTATCGTCATTCATCTTGTCTGGTTCAGTCCCACTTTTCAAAAGCATTCTATCCTCTCCACAGTGCCGCAGTACTCACAGCATTCATTACAAAGCTGCTATTTTTCCATGCGAGCTTTTTGTATAACTGCTCAGCACTCCTATTTAATTCCCCTTGTGGTTTCCGTGGAAATAATGAGGGGAACGGCTTAGAAATTGTGTTCTACAAATTTCCCTTCAAAGCCTAACGGGTCATAAAAGTTATATAAAGCTTTGCTTTGTAAGACACATGCTTATTTTCTTTTAAAAGTCTGAGTCTACTATGAGGGCAATGGCGTTTGATATTTACATAGTTCTCACGCACTGTGGATGAGTGAGGGGACCAAGATGGCTGACATAGTAGAGACATTTTATCATTGACTTCACCCTCAGACTAGCAAGTGAGGTTTTTTAGAGATTTGACCGAAGTAACATGGTTAGTTGGAGTCAGGAGTAGTTTCTTGACTCTCAGAGTCATGTTGAATGAGTCCACTCACTTTTGATCATTTGAATTTTCTTAGATGTTTATCACCGAGAAATCACGGCACTGAAACTAATCCTTACAGTCCCAGAGTGAAATAGACTCCAGAATATGCCTCAAAAGAGTTGGGCAGATGAAGAGTTCAGGTAACACTTATTGAGATCTGGTTGATCTCTCCCCCCCTCACCTCCCAATAGATAGTCTTCTTGAATGTTTATTTTCTTTCCCCCAAATAGAGTGTTTTATTCCCCCCTTGAGTGATTGGGATGACTGTAGCTCTGTTGACCTGGCCTCAGAAAACTGGAGAGGATCCTGACTTCCATTTCAGCACCAGTTTCTGGACCTTGTCAAGTCTTATATTTATCTAAAAGATGATATATTTTGAGGTCAAATTAGTCTAAGCACCAAATTTAGGATTTTGCGAAAGAAAACAAAAGCACAAGGGCAAAGGTTGGCAAAACACAATATGGACCGCAGTGTTTGTGTAAGGTTTTTAAAGAATTAATGATAACCAGGGAGGCCACTGAAGCACTGTCCCAGCAGAGCTGTGAACCCAACCGACGGCATATCTGAAATCATGAGAAATAGAAAGCAACATGCCCTTAAAGGCGAATGCAATGCAGGATGTCAGCCAGTGGCACGCCTGCCAGAACTATATTTAGTTCTGGAAACTATATTTTGAGAGTAAGTGAAGTAGAAATTCTTTTACAAAGAATTTTGTTAAATCACAGAAGTACTGTCCTTTCAGAGAGATTATAGATGTGTGCGTTGAATTGGGACAGCTAGCCTTCTAAAGGTAAGAGGCGCTGCATTTACCCTGGGCGGGTGATGAAAGCTTCAAGCTGGCATCTTAAAAGAAGCCAGACTTTGCTTTTTCTCATAAGGACGGTGAAGCATGCCTTTGGGAAAGTGTCAGGGTTATTAAGGCTCACCCTTTACTTGGCCTTGGTTACTCCTGGTATGTAGGGTCACCACCGTTTGCCTTGGGTTATTGTCTTCGTTTGAGTTCCCTTCAGGCAAATGGAAATCAAATTGGCTACCTCATTCTCAGAGATGTCTTTTTTCAATACTGTAGCTAAAGCAACCCACCAGCCCCTCTGTTTTATCCTTTTTATAGTCCATATGCATTCTTGAAATGATATGTTAACTTATTTATGTGTTTGTTATGTGCCTCCTTTTACAAATTGATAATTTTTTTTAAAGATAGGGACACTTTTCTCTGCTTACTACTGTAGTCCAGCATATAGGAGAATTTCTATGACATGAACGGTTACTGGATATTTGTTGACTGTCTGTCTGAGTGTATAAAGACATGCTCACCCATTTTGGGGTGAGGTATCTCAAGAGATGCTTTGACAAGAATTTGGAGGCTCAGACTGAGCCGGGTTTCTCAGTGGTTAGAACATGGGCCTGCAGACTGAAGAATTTGGAGGCTCAGAGTCACCTAATGAAAACTATACCTCATTTGGGTCAGATTAGTTAAGAGTTCTGTGCCAAAGTTTCTCTTTCTCTGTAAAAGCCATATGAGAACCTCAGTATTTCCAAGGTGTACTGCACTGAAGGGGTTATATACTTAGTGGCCAGATTATTATGATCTCTGAAGCATAACAATCTGGCTACTGTGTGTGTGTGTGTGTGTGTGTGTGTGTGTGTGTGTGTGCATATGTGTGTGTGTGTGTGTGTGTGTGTGTGTGTGTGTATAAATTAGAGGCCCGGTGCATGAATTCGTGCATGGGTGGGGTCCAGCCAGCCTGGCCAGGGGGAAGGGACATGGGTGGTTGGCCGGCCTGCCTGCTGGTTGAACTCCTGGTGGAGGGGACAATTTGCATATTAGCCTTTATTATATAGGACTTACACTGAGTGGCCAGATTATTATGAGTTCAGAGATCATAATGATCTGACCACTCAATATATTTTGAGAGAAGTTTCATTTCCTTTAGTACTTTAGCAGCAGAACATATAAGCTGGCCATCCCTCCCCCCAAGATACCAGAAAAGGTCTTTCTCATCAGCAGGTTACTTTCATGGTGATTTCAGTCTTATCAGATGAAGGTTTTGCTGAGCTCAATGCCTTCCTTTAAAAAGTTGATGATCAAACAAGTCTTAGCAAGGATGTAAAGAAAAGAGAACCCTCTCGCACAGTTGGTAGGAATGCAAATTTGTATAGCCACTATGAAAACAGTATGGCACAGCCTCAAAAAATTAAAAGTGGCCCTAGCTGGTTTGGCTCAGTGGATGAGCGTTGGCCTGCAGACTGAAGGGTCCCAGGGTCAATTCCGGTCAAGAGCACATGCCAGGGTTGTGTGCTTGATCCCCAGTGTGGGGCATGCAGGAGGCAGCCAATCAATGATTCTCTCTCATCATTGATGTTTCTAGCTCTCCCTCTTCCTTCCTCTCTGAAATCAATAAAAATATATTTAAAAAATTAAAAGTGGAATTGCTTTATGACCCAGTGATTCCACTTCTGGGTATATATATGAAGAAACCCAAAACATTGATCTGAAAAAATATATGCTCTCCAGTGTTCATTGCAGTGTTATTTACAATAGCCAAGATATGGAAGCAACCCAAGTGCCATTGATAGACAAGGAGATAAAAATATATAATGGAATATTACTCAGTCATAATAAAGAATGAAGTCTTACCTTTTGTGACAACATAAATGGACCTAGAGGGTATTATGCTAAATGAAAGAAGTCAGTCAAAGGAAGACTACCATATGATTTCATTTATATGTAGAATCTAAAGAACAAAAATAAACCAACAAACAAAATGGAAACAGATTCATAGATACAGAGAACAGACTGATGGTTGACAGAAGGGAGGGGAGTTAGGAGCTTGATGAAAAAGGTGGAGCCCTAGCTGGTGTGGCTCAGTGGATAGAATCTCAGCCTGTGGACTGAAAAGTCCCAGGTTCAATTCTGGTCAAGGACACATACCTGGGTTGTGGGCTTTATCCCCAGTAGAGGACGTGCAGGAGGCAGCCAATCAAGGATGCTCTCTCATCATTGATGTTTCAATCTCTCTTTCCCTCTCTCTTCCTCTCTGAAATCAATAAAGATATATTTAAAAATAAAGAAAAAGGTGGAGGCATTAAGAAATACAAATTGGTAGTTACAAAATAGTCGCAGGGATGTAAAGTACAGCATAGGGAAAAGAGTCAGTGACTTTGTAATAACTGTGTATGGTGCCTGGTGGGTACTGGAAATATTAGGGGATCACTGTGTAAAGAACATGATTGTCTAACCACTATGCTGTACACCTGAAACTAAAACAAAATAATATTGAATGTAAACTGTTATTGAAAAATTTAAAATGTTGATGGTATTCTGCATTAGACTAATAATTGGGGCTCATAGAAGAGAAAGAAGCCAATCAACCATGGATTAAACCTTTTCACATAAAGAGAGCCACCAACCAAGCAGTCCTTGGGGCTCTGGGCTGTGCAGGGGGATCAAGATCCCTTTATCAATTACTCTATTCCTCCAGGGCAGGTGGGGATTATGTTTTATCTGGCCCCTTCATTCCCAATGTTTTTTAATTCGCCTTTAAAACCACAACAAATGTAAAACCAGGACACTAAAGCAATCTGTGAAAACAAACCCTTTATCTTGCTGGAAATTGGTAATAATAAATCCATCCAGCTTCTTTTTAGAAGTCTTAGTCTCTGGATCTGGTCAATCATTGGAAAATCCCATGACTCTCCTTGGGGAGCTCTTTTTCTTTTTCTTTTCTTTTTCTTTCTTTCTTTCTTTCTTTCTTTCTTTCTTTCTTTCTTTCTTTCTTTCTTTTTTTTTAATCAAGATTCTGACTCAAAAGAGCAATCTCATCATCACTGTGACTGTTTCTCCACTAAGTTAAAAAATACATCAAAGAATCTCTGTTAGTTATTGCCAATATATAAATTGGAAAATCTGCTCATTTATCAACTGGTCTCAAGTGATGCATTGACAAATAAATCAAGAGATGGATTCCAAAACTACTTTTAACGGCATATTCCTTATTTCCCAACAAATCTTTAAGCAGACTTCAAATAAATATATATAACTCAGCTCTGTTTGGCTAAATTGAGTTAAAATGAATGGAGCTGCAAATGGGTAAATTTTATGGTATGTGGCTTACATCTCAATAAAGATGTTTTAAAAAAGGAATGAGCTGAATGAATTAATGTCACATATGCAATTCAGAAAGATGTTATGGAGGGTGACCTCAGTGTGTCACATGGCAAGCATGCTAGCTCCATTAATCTCATTCAATCACTCATTTTTTTTTTCATTTTAATGATTGCCTATCTTGTATCAGGCACTATAGAATACTCTGGGGTTAAAAAATAAATGGAATACAGTCTCATATCATGGATATGTCACTTGTGATTTCTGTGCCATAGCTTTCTCCATTTCATAAGTAAATGGACTAGATGCTGAGCTTCTCCTATTTGTATGAGTCTTACTGCTGGTGGAGGTACTAACAACTAGGTCACGGAGAGAGATGCAGACTCCAGGACATACTGAATGCATAAAAAATTGCCTAGTGCCTGGCCAGCATGGCTCAGTGGTTGAGTGCTGACCTATGAACCAGGAGGTCACGGTTCAATTCTCAGTCAGAGCACATGCCCAGATTGTGGGCTTGATTCCCTGTGTGAGGCATGCAGGAGGCAGCCAAATGGATGTTTCTCTTTCATTATTGATGTTCCTCTCTCTCTCCTCCTTTCCTCTCTGAAATCAATAAAAATATTTTTTTAAAAGAGTGATGTTTAAGCCAAGACCTGAAGGTGAGTAAGGATTTATTTTGCATAAGGTGAGTTGACTGGGCTAGTTAGTAGCTGAGCCTGCACTAACCAATTAGATCTATAATTATAATTCCTGGGTTTCCTCACTGTCCTAAACCTTCAATAACTTCAGCAGTTTGCATTTGCTAACTCCATGCCACTGCTTTGTGGAGCCATTTCCACTCAAAAAGGGGGAAAACCCCTTAAATCTAGCACCCTGTACTACAGCCTGCTATTACAGCTTGTGAGTGCCTTATTTTCATTCGTATATCTTTAAAGGGGGGTGGGGTGGGAGTTCTCTGGTATGTTTCTAATCTGTGTCATGCCACAAAGCAGTGAACTGTGAAAAATACCCGAGGAATTCCCAATAAATCGTACAGGAGGCAAATGAAGGGCATGCAGCTATGAACTTGAGCAGCTCTGCTTTTTCAACTGGATCTCTGGAGGTTCTAGCCAGAGAAAAACCTTCCTGGCTTCGGTTTTCCATGTCATCTGTCCTCTCAAAAGCATTTCTCTCAAGCCTATTCTGGCATTTGAACTCATCTTGTCTTAGGTGTGCACTCAGCCCTTTAATGCAAAGCGAATTATTTTTATTTTTAAAAAATATATTATTATTGATTTCAGAGAGGAAGAAAGAAATAGAAACATCATTGATGAGAGAGAATCATTGATCTGCTGCTTCCTTCACACTCCCTACCTGGGATTGAGCCCACAACCCCAGCATGTGCCTTTGACCAGAATCAAATCTGAGACCCTATAGTCTGCAGGCTGATGCTCTACCCACTGAGCAAAACCAGCTAGGACTAATGCAGAGTGAATTAAACACCCAAAAAAGGTAAACTAAAGCATCACAGATCTCTGGATTTGAGTTTCTCTTTCTGGCTTGAGTCAGTGATACACTTCTGTGTGCCACTGATCAATTACAAAACCAAGACCCAAATGCTTTTCTCAAAACAAGTGCACAGAAGGATGGATGATTCCCAAGGGCAGCTCTGTCCTAAGGAGGAATAGAACCAGGTGTGGGACCAGCTGCAGCAAACGTGCTGCTATGACAGTGATGTCACCAGGCTTAGTATCCAGGCAGGAGGTTCGATCCATGGATCATTCTTCTCCTTCCTTTAAAAACGAAACATTGACAGCACTCATTTGCCATCCTCTTCCCTTATTTTTAAATTCTCTGATATTGCTTTGTGATCAAGTCATTTCTTGGCTCTGGGTTTTATTAAATATTTAGAAAGAACCTTTGCCAGTGTAGCTCAGTGGTGGAGCAATATCCCAGGCACCAAGGGGTCGCTGGTTCAATTTCTGACCAGGGCACATGCCTAGCTTTCTGACTTGGTCCCCAGTAGGGGGTGTGCAGGAGGCAGCCAATCAATGTTTCTCTCTCATTGATGCTTCCCTCTCACTCCCTTCTTCTTTCTCTCTAAAATCAACAAAACATATATTTTGAGAACTCATTAGAAATAATGAGAACCAAGCTGTGTCATAGTATGCTTAAGAAGTGCAACAAATTCAAGAACTGGGTGGCTTAAAGCAATAGAAATTTATTCTCTCATGATTTAGGAGGTCAAACGTCCCAATCAAGGTATCAGGAGGATTGGTTTCTTCTGGAGACTCTAAGGGAGAATTCGTTCCATCTTCTCTTCTAGCTTCCAGGCGTTGCCTGCAGTCCTTGGTGTTCCTTAGCTTGTAAACACATCACCCCAATTTCTCTCTGCCTCCATTTTCACGTGGCCTCCCCTGCTGTGTGTGTGTGTGTATCTGTGTCTATCCAAATTGTGTTCTATCTCTTCAGAAGACACCAATCCTTGGCCCTAGCCAGTTTGGCGCAATGGATAGAGCATCAACCTGCAGACTGAGGGGTCTCTGGTTCCATTTTGGTCAAGGGCACATGCCCGGGTAGTGGGCTTGATCTCCAGTGTGAGGCAGCCAATCATTGATTCTCTCTCATCATTGATGTTTCTAGCTCTCTGTTCCTCTCCCTTCCTCTCTGAAATCAGTACAATATATATTTTTGCCCAGTGCACAAAATTCATGCATGGAGGGGGGCGGTTGGGGGCTCTTTCAGCTCGTCCTGCACCCTTGGGGGATGCCCAAATACTGGTTTAAGCCAGAGTCCATGCATGTCATTGCTGCATCATCCTGTTTTTTTCAGTGTTAGAGGAGTCTTGCCAGATTTTAATTTTTAAATCTAAGAAACTCTTCCCAATATATAGGGTAGGTTCCCTATGCCTGGCTGGTGATCAGGGCTGATCTGTGGGGCAACCAGCAGGTGGGGTGATCAGGAGGGGTGCCCTGCTGGCACCCTCCTTGGCTGGTGGCCTGGCACCACCAGCTGGCCAGTGCTGCCCCCTGCTGCTGGTTGCCTCCCTCTTGGGGAGGGGGGTGCAGACGCTGGCATCTGCCCCTTGGTGGTCAGTGTACATCATAGCGACTGGTTGTGCCGCCATTAGGTCGATTTGCATATTAGGGTTTTATTATATAGGATACATATCCTATATAATAAAAGGCTAATATGCAAATCGACTGAATGGCAGAACCACCAAGGGGACAGATGCTCAAGGCAGGAGCTGCCCTCTGGTGGTCAGTGTACTTCCACAGGGGGAGCACCGCTTAGCTAGAAGCTGGCTCATGGCTGGCCAGCACAGTGGAATTGGTGAGAGCCTCTTCCGCCTCCGTGGCAGTGCTAAGGATGTCTGACCGCGAGAGGGTGCAGGCCGGGCTAAGGAACCCCCCTCCCAAGTGCACAAATCTCGTGCACTGAGCCTCTAGTATGTATATTAGTTCTTGGTTTAGGGCCCACCATAATCCACTAATGCAGTCTGATCTAATCTTAACTTCATGCCATCTGCAGGGGCCCCATTTCCAAATAAGGCCACATTCACCAGTGCCACAGATTAGGATTTGGACCTATCTATTTTGGGGACACAATTGAACCCATCACAAGAAGAAAAAAACTCTGCTGTCTGTTTAGTTCTCCCTTCCTTTCTATATTGACTGAAGGCACAATTCAGCCATCACATGGTGCCGAATCCAGTTGTCAGTGTCCGGGCAGCATCAGTAAGAGCACTCCAGGAGGTGCTGGGAGTGCTATGGATCTTAATGCTGCGGTGGTTTCAGAGGGAAGCATAGCTGTCAGGACGCACTGGCGCAGTTTATTGCATGTAGATTATTTCCTAATAAAGTGGATGAGAAAAAATATAGGCCCCAAGGCACTATGCCAGTTTTCCATTTCCCCTTTCCTTTGCAATCCCCACCCTACCTTGTCACTAGAAGCACATGTTGGGCAAATAGGTTCTCCTCTTTCCATTCAACATAGAGGAGCGCAGATTCTAGGGGGAAAATGAACATTTTAGAGGAAAAATAGCCACAGTATTTAGCACTTTGAAAAATTAAAAATGTTGGAAAAATGTTTAGGTTATGAACATTTTAGAGTAATTAAACAGAATATTAAAAATTATTTACAGCCCTAGCCAGTTTTGCTCAGTGGGTAGCGCTTCAGCCTGTGGACCAAAGGGTACCAGGTTTGATTCTGGTCAAGGGCATGTACCTCAGTTGCAGGCTCCTCCCCGTGCAGGAGGCAACCAATCGATGTGTCTCTCTCACATCGCTGTTTCTCTCTGTCTTTGCCTCTCTTCCATTCTCCCTAAAAATCAATGGGAAAATATCCTCAGGTGAGAATTAACAACAACAAAAAATATTGACATTATTACATAATTCATCCTCAAATGTAGTTCTAAATGGGAGGATATTAAAAATATCTTAAGTACCTAAGTACAGCTGAACTGTACACCAAGTTCAGATGAAATGAACTTACTTTGAGACTCCAAGCTCACCTTCACCCACAAAGAAAATGAAACTAACAAAGAAAAAATGCACAAAGTGCATATTCAAAAATGTTGATGAACTGAAATTAAATGTAGTTGTCAGACAACTTGATTATTAAAAGTCTCTTGAGTTTCAAAGCCAAAATCAAAAGTGATGATAGCCATGCATTTAGGATTTGATGTTGGAATACTCTTTCAAATACTGGCTACAGGTAGACAATAGTTGTTTCTTTCACGGGTGGATCCTGGGACTCTGCTAACCACATCCATACTATAACTTGGCTTAAGAGTAAAAAAAAAAAAAAGATTTTTATTGATTTCAGAGAGGAAAGGATAGGGAGAGAGAGAGAGAGAGATAGAAACTTCCATGATGAGAGAGAATCATTGTTAGGCTGCCTCCTGCATGCCCTCTACTGGGGATGGAGTCTGAAACACGGAAATGTGCCCTGAAGGGGAATGGAACTGTGACCTCCTGGTTCATAGGTCCATGCTCAACCACTAAGCCAAGGTGGCCAGGCCTGGCTTAAGATTTTTATTCAACCTTGTTTTTTATCTTCCTCATTAAAGGGACCCTGAAAACAGAGGGGTTGATATTTAGAAACATTGTACTCCCACTAGCTCAAGAAATAAACATGTAAGCGAAAGGGTGGAACATCTTGCCTACTCAAACTGCTTTTAGAAGATCAGAATGAAACACCAGAAAACATAGAATACATTGCTCATATTTTTACAGAGAATGGGAGAATAGACAATGTTGCAAGTGGCTTTTTGTGTTCAGTGCAGATGCTGACACAGAAACAAGAATTTTTCTCTCCACGTTGATTTTGATTTTTCTGAAGATCATGATTGGTGAAATTAGCTGTTTAGATTTCTGAATATAATGTCAGAAGACATTGTTACAGATCTTGATCTTAACTAGATGACTATGAAAACCTCAACTGGGCACCTGTTTTAAAGAGCATGTTCATGTTTCTAATTTTGGGCAATGTGAAATTGACCCAAGATATTGAGCCAAAAAAAAAAAACTGATCTGTTTTATAAACTGATATATCAATGTAATAAAAGGCAAACAAATTCTGAATATAGAAAGCCCCAAATTGTGTTTCCTTTAACTCAAGAAAGGGCCCTGCTTTGAAAGCTCATGTTGCTATTTAGTTGGTACTGACAATACCTCACTAACACTTGGGGAGAGTGGCTGGCTATTCACCAGGGATGAGTAGCTAATCACTTGGGGTGAATAACTGTTCACCAGGTCGACCATGGGTCTTTTTCAAATAACTTTAAGCAAACAATTCATTAACAAATTAGAACGGTTTGAGTCTTCTGGGTGTAAGACCCGGTGAACTTGTATCGGGGTGGTCACTCAGTATATCTGGATTCATGAACTAATTTAAAAAATCATAGATTTTGTAGAGATTATAGTAATCTGTGCCAAGCATGCTGGATACATTAGGTCTGTTACTCATCCTACAGCTAGATAAGAAATCAACAAATTGAAATCCATTCAGAAGGAGTCCCAAAGCGCTTCCAAATCTAATAGCTCCTTAATCTGCAATTTTAGTCCTGCAAGAGTTAGAGGTCAAGGTTAGATCCCATAGATCTGAGTACTATTTCTGCCACTTAACCAGGGGGTGACCTGTGGGGCTGGTATAGGTCTTGGTTTTCTTCACCTATAAAATTGGGGGTTAAAATTATAGCTTTGTGTGTGCGTGACAATTGATTTGGATAGTGCATATAAGATTTCAGCCCAGTGCCTGTTATACAGTAAGTTCCAACAAGTGTTAGTTGTTTTTATGTTGTTATTACAGGGTCAGGGCCAAGTTGTCCAAGATGATCTTGAGTACAACACTAAATTCAATTAGTAAACGGTATAGACAGATTCAGCACCTTTCCCCTTTAATGTTGACGTAAAGTTTTCCCCTTGAATATGTCTTTTGATATTATAACATCAAATTGTTCTCTGAGATGGAGAGTGAAATTTACATTTCTGTCTTCTCACATAATAGTACTAGTTAGGACTCAAGCTCTCAAATACCCTTATGTCTTGCAATTCGTTATATTCACCTTCCGGAGATTTACTATGGCAACACTTCCATCTTTGGAAAATGATCACTATTCCTCAATGCTGGGTTGATGTTTAAGAAAGTGATGTTTTGCCCAAACCGGTTTGCCTCAGTGGATAGAGCATCGGCCTGCGGACTGAAAGGTCCCAGGTTTGATTCAGGTCAAGGGCATGTACATTGGTTGCAGGCACATCCTCAATAGGGGGTGTGTAAGAGGCATCTGATTGATGTTTCTCTCTCATCAATGTTTCTGACTCTCTATCACTCTCTCTTCCTCTCTATAAAAAATCACTACAATATATTTTTTTTAAAAAGAAAGTGATGTTTTGCCTTAGCTGGTTTGGCTCAGTGGATAGAACTTTGGCCTATCAACTGAAAGGTCCCAGGTTCAATTCCAGTCAAGGGCACATGTCCAAGTTGTGGTCTCAATCCCTGGTGGGGGGCATGCAGGAGGCAGCCAATCCATGATTCTCTCTCATCAATGATGTTTCTCTCTCTCCTTCTCCCCTGCTCTCTGAAATCAATGAAAAATATGTTTTTTTAAAAAGTGAGGTTTCCCTAATCTTATCCATATGTAATTATCCTGCAGCTGTAGATTTACCTTTATTACAGTTCAAGACCCTTGGCAATTATATTCATTCAGGGAGATCATAGAATAGGAATCTAGAGAAACAGTTTTAGTTCAACTGCAAAAAACTCCTTACTTCCAATCAAGATGTAGTTTAGGCTATTTAATATAATTAGCATTCGTAAGCCCTGTAAAAGCTTTCCACACATTTCTCATATATTCCACACAGCGCAGATTAAAATCATGTTCCTCTTTTCCTGTTTCAGGAACTCGGAGGCTGAACACTTGGTTTCTTCTATGGGAGAGTGAGATGCTGTGAACTGTTTACCCCACATACCACTAAGATGTAGAAATGGTATCAGAGGGATCAGAACCAGTCTGAGAGACACAGAGGCAGGGTGAAACAAAAATCAATGATGCTGACTAAGAGTTGGGAGCCAATCAGATAGAGGTCTGAAATATTATATGGCAGTCAATCAGGAAGTTTGCCATGATTTGGGACTATATAAGCAATGGGATTATATAACAAACAAGGGCAAAATAGGAGGCCCTAACCTGAAATATTGGATCTCAGGACTGAAAAGAAATAAGCAACTGGAGGGAATCCAGAAGAGATCATCTACAATGATGGTTTGAAAGCAAAATATGAACTTTATAGTGTAGCCAAACCACAAAGCCAGACCCAAGGGGCATGATAAAAATCTACACATAGCTCAAGGGTCTTAACACCATGGGGAAAGAGGAATTTTGGCTGACGATAAGAAACATTTCAGGGGATAAAGTTAAGAAAAGGAAAGTTGGGTTTAGGAGACTCTATTCTTTGGTAGTAACATGTATGTGTTTGTAGAACAGTGTCTCAAGGGAATAGGAAGAAAACGAATGAGTTTTCTAGGATCCTTGACAAGAGGATACCTTGATGTCAGACCAAGGACTCTAGAATTTTCATTACAATATTCTTGTGCCATGACTAGATGGAACAGATATTTTTTTATGGTGAATTTCTAGGATAATTATAATAGGGAATGAAGAGTGAACAGATTGTTCTATCCTTTAAAAGAAGCTATCCTAAGGCATTGGTTAACTTCAGGTCTGAGGAAAAAATAAACAAATATGGACACCATTTTTCAGTAGCAAATGCTACTGAAGCAAAGTCTTAGAGACCCACTTTCTAACATATATTCCAAATCGTGTACTATTTCGATGCTACCAGTTACATTGATTCTTAAACAGGCAGATGCATTGTGACAAAGATTCCGGGGGTCAGTGTAACAACACCAGCCATTTTTGAAATTGGTAAATGAAACTCAGATCTGCCTTAATCAAGTTTGACATAAAATGACAGTCAATCAGAAAGGCCAATGTTAGTAGGTCTATACAAGCAAAGGGATTCTATAACAAACACGAGTAAACTAGGATGCCATAACTAACAATGAATATAACATAAGCCACAATGACTGCAAAATCAACCTAATAGCAATCAGGATGGAAATCAAAATAGTTTTTAAAATAGCATTTAAAAATCCAAATAATTTTCTTACAAATTTCCCCCCAGAAGGGGTCATTACATTTCCCCCCTGTGATTTAAAAGCACATATGCTTACCCTGAGTTTTAAAGGAGCCTGAGCTTAATTTTATGAATATTTAAAACAATTTCTTCATTGTTTCCAACTGTGAGGCAAGCCCCAGGCTAATGGAGGGTCAGGACCCCTTGGAAACGAGATGATGAATGAGCTGGATGTGTCTGCTCCCAGCACCAAGCACCAATAGAAGTGTCCCTCTGCTCGTTGGCTCTCCAATACCCATGACCAAGAATGTGTGAATTCGTGCCTGGAGGGCATTCTTAACCCTACAGAATTGTGGCAGGGTTGCATTTCAACCCCAAGCTCATCATATGGGCTTAGAGAAACAGAACCTATAGGAATCCTAAATTACATTTGCTCAACCACCTTGAGTTGTAAGCGATGCTCTGAAGTGTGACTTTGTTAAACATCTACCCCAAATGCCCAAATCCAATGAGGCATGACCAGTTCTATGCAATGGTATCCACATGGTGGAGACACGAAGTGTTCCCATTACTAGTGACAAGTCGTGAGGTATGGCTCACTAAGAAATGGCCAGGCAAGACCCGCCCTCTTCGTTCCAATGTGACTTGTCTGAGGAGAGAAGGAAGCAAACACCAGCAATCGCCCAAATGGAATTGAGCGTGTGAGGCAAGGCAAGGAAGTGAGTGGTTTTCAATGGGTGCCTCTCCACAGCAGACATAATCGCTAGCCACTGAAAACACTGAAGTTCCAGGATGAGGAGAGATGGATAGTGGCATAAGGGAAAATTTGTACCTCATTCAGCTTCCGGGCAGCAGATAGCTCAGAGAGTTACTAGGAGGGACTCCCTGGGTACAGCCTGTCCACGGCATTTATCAAGAAATGGACATCAGAGATCCTGGGGTGGGAAAGAAGCCCCTTATGGAGGCCTCGGATTCTTCTGTTAACTAGATTTTCATGGCTTCTAGAGAGTGGAATACCTAAAAACATCTAACACACTTTCTTGATTTCAGAGAGTAAGGGAGAGGAAGAGAGAAAGAGAAACATCACCCATCAGCTGCCTGCTGCACACCCCACACTGGGGACAGAGTGTGCGACTGGGCATGCGCCCTCACTGGGAATCTAACCCTGACCTCCCGGTTCACAGGTCAACGCTTAACCATTGAGCTATATTGGCTGGCTCAAAACACACTTTTTATTTATTTTTTAAAGAAACATAGGTCTATTTCAATAGAGACGTGCTGAATACAAAAGACTAAAATAAACAAGAAATGGTTAACATAAAATAATAGAACATTTTTAATAAAAGTTAATATTTTTCTTGAACATTAACTTACCAGACACCGAGTAACTGCACAAATTAATAAGCATAATGCAAATAAGTCTATTTTTCTCTTTTCTTAGTTTTTTTTTACTTTTTAAAAAGACAAAGAAAGTAACTTTCCCCCTGAACATTTCATAGGGAATAAAAGAAGTCTTCCAAACTCAACGGTGGACAGTTCAGACATGTACACCACAAAGCGAACTTTCGTGTCCAACACCTGTATTCACTAGTTCATTGTAAGTTGTTTTCTTCAGTAAAAGAAATGGTGAAGGAAAGTCGCCCTTACATCGGGACACAATGCTCCGCGGTGGCAAAGGGACGCACGAACTCATTTCCAGCATCATCTGGGCTCCCCCTAATCAGCAGGCGGTGAGATTAGGTTGCAAACCTAAGTGTTACGTCACCCAGCCCGCAGAGAGGGTGCGCTCTGCAGATTCCAGGGCGGGACAGTGGCGGGAGAAGCTCCGGGCTGGCTTCCAGGCAGGAACACTGGCATCGCCAGCATTTTCCAGCCTCGGAGGAATGTGGCCACGGGTGCGGCGCCCGGAGGCGTCCGGGAGCCGGATCGGAGACCCATCGCCCGGAGCGCCCTTCCCCGCAGCCTATGGGCGCCCGCTGCGCCCGCGCCGGCCACACCCGCCTCCTCCCAGTACATTTTTCCCCGGGAGGACCCTCCCCCGGCACAATCTCTATCCTTCCTTCTTAAAAAAACAAAACAAAATCCGCGGGGCCGGGGCCCAGGAAGGCTGGACCTTTAACTTCAACTTCAGAGCGCCCGTCCCGTCCCGGGTTGCCCATCTGACACCAGTGGGTGGGGTGCAATCTGACACTTCCTTTCCTTCCAGAAACGTGAGTGGAGCCGGCCTCCCCCTGGACCTGGGGGAGGGGAGGCCCGGGAGAAGGTCCGCACTTCCGTCCGCACGGCTTTCTCCCCGGGAGTCCCGGTGGGTGTCTGCGTCGGGGCGCGGCTCCCAGGTCGGGCGCGTAGGAAACTCCAGGTTCTGCTTCCCCCGCTCCTGGCTCCGCCTCAGCTCCAGACCTAGCTTCCCTCCCGCCCCACCGGCCCCGGCTGCCCTGATCCCGCCGGCTCCGGCCGGAGCTTGCGTGCGTGCGGGGACCTCTCCGCGCCGCCCGGCTCCGGGCTCCGGGCTGCGAGTATCCAGAGCCCCTCGGAGCGGAGCGCGGCCCCGCGCTTAGTGTCCTCCCCGGAGCCCCCGAGCGGCCAGGAAGCCTCTCCCATCGCAGTCTCCCGGGCGGAGCGGACTCCGTGTCCCCGCTTTGGGGCTAGCCTGGCCCCCCGCGGCTCCTGGAGCGTGGAGACATCCTCGTGCCTGGCCAGTCTGAGGAGTGGGCGCAGCGGCCAAGCGGAGGCCGGATCCGAGGCTCCGGAGCCTGCGATCGTGCCCCGCGGCGCAGCCCGGGCACCGGCTCCATCCCGAGAGGAGGTCCCTCTCCGGCCCCGGGAGCACCGACGCGCCCTGGGCGCACGCTCTGGAGGCCCGGTCCCTGGCCTCACAACCGCCTGCGGTGCGAAGAGGAACCTGCCGGAGATTTCCAGGCTGCCCAGCGCCGGGAGCAGGAGCCAGGACTCTCTCCTCCGGAGTGGCGCTGGGATCCAGTGAGCGCCTGACCTTCCTCCTCCTCTTCCTCACCCGCCTCGCAGCTCGGGCTCCTGGGGAAGGTGCTCGTCCTCTGGAGGCTGCAGCGGACCCCTGACCCCTTTCCTAGAAGGCTGGCGATGGCTCTGCTCCTGCCCCCGCCGGGGCACTTGTAGCGCGCTGCTGGCACGTGAGCCTGGCACCGGCCTCCACCGCCCTGCGAGCCTGGCAGCACCGCCCGCGCCCCCTTCCTCCAGCGCCCCAGATCGCCAGCAGCCGGAGAGCGGCCCGAGGGCGGCCCCGGGCAGCGCCCGCCGCGATGTCCGCGCAGAGCCTGCTGCACAGCGTCTTCTCCTGCTCCTCGCCCGCCCAGGGCTCCGCCTCGGCCACCGGCTTCTCCAAGAGGAAGCTGCGCCAGACCCGCAGCCTGGACCCGGCCCTGATCGGCGGCTGCGGGGGCGACGTGGGCGTGGAGGGCGGCTCGGCGGGGGCCACGGGGAACCGGCTCTGCTCCCCGCTGCCCCTAGCTGAGGGCTTCGGGTGCCGCTCGGGGGCTTCCCCGCGGGGCCCACACTCCCGGGCCAACCGCCTCCAGTCCCCTAGACCCCTCTGCGCATCCTTCTCCACGCCGAGCACCCCCCTGGAGAAGTCGCCCTCGGGCAGCTTCCACTTTGACTATGAGGTCCCAGCGGGTCGCAGCGGCCTCAAGAAGAGCATGGCCTGGGACCTGCCTTCCGTCCTGGCCGGGCCGGGTGGCCGGAGCACCACCCACTGCTCCTCCGGCGGGGGTTCCAGCAGCATCTTCGCTTCTCCCAGGAGGTGGCTCCAGCAGAGGAAGTTGCAGTCGCCACCCAGCAGCAGCCAAGGCCACCCCTACGTCGTGTGGAGATCCGAGGTAGGGTCTGGTGGCGGGCCCTCGTGCTCCACCACGAGCGCCTTTAGCTTCGTCACATTTTCCGGGCCAAGGACCCCCGAGGGGCTCCCATGGTGACTGGTCCCTGGAAATGGGCCGTCCCTAGTGGCCACACGTGTGCGTCTTGTTCGGGCTTCTTGGCTCCCCTTGGAGCGGCGGTGGAGCTGGAGGAAGGCATGGGGTTCTGCCCTCCTGTCGCTGCTCACCATGGCAAAGGGGCATCTAGTCCCTTCACCCAAAGTTGATGCTTTTGGGAACTCAGATGATCTCTGTCTCAGCGGTGGCAAGGGTCGGGTGAAACATACCTACCATCTGGTTCTGCAGAGCGCACCGGAGCTCTGGAGGGTGTTGTTGATAGTATCGGTCTGTAGTTCTGTGTGTTGGGACGGTAAGGTGGAGTAACTACTAGTTACTCTACTAGTAGTTTTGATATTTTCTTCTCCCTAAAGGTCTAATGCCAGAACCCTATGGTATGGGTACTAGTTTAGGAAATGGTATGGAATGTTGGTTTGTGGGGGAGGGGTTTGGAAATCTCTGGTTAGCCCTAGCCAGTGTGGCTCAGTGGATAGAGTGTGGGCCTATGGACTGAAGGGTCGCAGGTTTGATTTCTGGTCTAGGGCACATGCCTAGGTTGTGGGTTTGATCTCCAGAAGGGAGCGTGCAGGAAGCAGCTGATCCATGATTCTCTCTCATCACTCACTGATGTTTCTCTCTCTCTTTTTCGTCCCCTACCTTCCCCTCTGAAATCAATGAAAAAAAATATATATGTCTAGTTAAGGCTGAAAAAAATCATGGAAACATACCCAGATTCCACTAAGGACAACTAGGTGTTTTCTTTATTTCACTTATTTTGTTAATGAAATATGTGGGAATCGGGAGTCATCTATAATAATAAAAGTGTAATATGCTAATTAGACTAGATGTCCTTCTGGAGGAAGCTGAGGCAGGCGGGGGCCAGGCCCCTTGCACGAATTTCGTGCATCAGGACTCTAGTTAATAAATACGGAACCAAGAGGAAGCTCTCTGGTACCTTCACAGTGTGTGCTCTCTGGTTAGGGAGCACGGAGAACAGAGTCACTGGGAAGCTGTGGTTGATGGGTCCTTGGAAAGCAGCGTGCTTTTACAAGATAAATAGTAGTTGTTTTTCAAATGAACAACTCCCCTCCCAGTCCACAAACTCTATAGATTTGCTTTGGATCTGTTTCCATAAAGGAAGGGACATTCCATCCGTTGTAATGAAATATTTTGAAGTACAGTTAGAATTACAGAAATGAAATGCAATACCATGTAATTGCTGAAGATTTAGACTAAATAAAGGAAACAGAACCAAGAAAAACAGTTAGAGAATAACATCCACGAGCATACCTCGCTCTGTTAACATGGATATCTATGAGATGTTGGCTTTTCATAGATTGCCTTAGAAAAATCAGCAGTGTTTCTCAGAAATATTAGTATCACCCTCGAATAAAATATTCGCTACTTTGACAAAGTAACTGCTGCTGTCGGAAGGGGAGTATGGATTAGAAAAACTAACAGACATTGCTGATTATTCTGCCCACTTTCTTGAGGATGATGGCTGTAGAAAGAAAAGTCAAGTCAGAGATTGTCTCCAAACCAGGGAACTCGGCTTTAGAAAGATCTAAAGGTCAAAAATCGAAATGCTGAATTTCTGCCCTAGCCGGTTTGGCTCAGTGAATAGAGAGTCGGCCTGCGGACTGAAGGAAGGGTCACAGGTTCAATTCCGGTCAAGGGCACATACCTTGGTTGCAGGCTCCTCCCTGGCCTGGGGCCTTGTCGAGGCTCCGGCTAGAGGCAACCAATCGATGTGTTTTTCTCATATTGATGTTTCTCTGGATCGTTCCCTCTCTCTAAAAATCAATGGGAAAATAGCCTTGGGTGAGGAATAAAAATAAATTTTAAAAAAGAAACAAATAATGAATTTATCTTGGTCTCCAGAAGGGGCTGGCTTCCCACTCTATATCAGAAGCACACATTATCAGATGAATCTGTTGGAGTTGAGAGAGAGAGAAATGCAAAAGCAAGCCAAGTTCTTGGACTAGGTAGCCCCTGACATACATGTTTAACTAATTAAGATGGTTTTCCTTGGCAACCATACATACTTGGGATATCACACACAGAAGCTGTTTGTGACCAAAAGGCATTCTGTTGTAGGTGGTCACGACTTGTTCAAAATGATCTTCTTGGCCATTGAACCTCATAGTCAATGGACAAGTAGCTGAACTGCACCAATACCGGTAGTTTGCAACTGTTCCTTGCAGTGTTTGGGCAGTCTGCAAGCTCGTCTACTGTGACTGTCACCTCTTTGCAGTGGTTAAAACCAAGTAAATGTAAATGGGGACATCTGTAATAGTGTCAACAATACAAAGAAAGAAAAAAGGATGAAATATCCTTAAGCTTAGATATCTTGTATTTTCAAGTTTCGTTATACAATATAACATATAAAAAGCAGTGTTTAAAAATGAAAAAACACCACTAAATATAAAGCCATCTAGCCAAAGAACAAAACTTTCTCATAAAATGTGTGTGTGTGTGTGTGTGTGTGTGTGTGTGTGTGTGTGTGTGTGTGTAAGAGAGAGAGAGAGAGAGAGAGAGAGAGAGAGAGAGAGAGAGAGGGAGATCCCTTTGCTCTTGAGGCAGACACATGGAGTGATTGGCTAGAATCCTGGCGTGAAGACCCAAGGCTGGTTTTGTTTAGTAGAGACCCAGATATCCTAATGTAACCCCTGGTCTGGAATTTAATGGCCTGGATTACCTTTCAGAGGTTGAACGCCCTGAAGCCTTCTCAAACACGCACGCGCACACACACATACACACACACACACACACACACACACACACACACACACACACACAAGGCAATTCATCTCATTGAGCACTGCTTGTCCTTCTCACTGGCAAGCGAGATGGGGCCTGTGTTCTAAAAGGGAATCTTTACTAATGATGTCAAAAGTCCAGCAAATGAGCCCCTTGCAAGGTTACTTATGGGCCCTAGTGGAGAAATTTGGTTCATACAGGTCAGATCCTTGTGCTTTTCCTGGTTGTTCTGGCTTAAGGTTTCTTAGCCTCTGCCCTAGTGACACTTGTGGCTGAATGATTCTTTGTGCTGGGGCTGTCCTGTGCATAGTAGGATCTTTAGCAGCACCCTGGGCTACCCACAAGCACCCCTCCTCACCAGTGTGACAATGAGAAATGTCTAGAGACGCTACCCTAGGTGTCAAAATTGCCCCAGTTGAGAATCACTGCACCAGAGAGTTGAATGCACCCCTCCCCCATGCTGACCATATAGCAAGTGAGAGCCCACAGAAGTGCTTTCAGCGGCCATAGAGCTTCCCTGGGGCCTTCATCAAATCCAAAATCTATGCAGAGCCTGCTCCATGGACCACTTAAGGGTTGTTCAACTTTTCTCTTCCATGGAATCCATAGGCAAACCTGAGAATTTACCTTCATTCAGGTTTAGCCAGAGATGGATCACAACCATTTCTATTTAGTTATAAAATATAACATATAAAAAGCAGTGTTTAAAAAAGAAAAAAAGAAAAAAAGAAAGAGTGTGTGTGTGTGTGTTTGTGTGCATGTGCACAGAATCTACTTGCAGCAGATTCTCTGGTTTGAAACTTAATGTTCTTACAGTAGCTCCAGCTCCCACAACTCTCATAAATGCCTGCCACTCCATGACATATGCTCACTCAGAGCTCACAAATGGCTATATTATGGCCATAAACCTGAAGGTGTTAATCAAAATCACCTATGTCTCTATTTATATTTCCTCACTATTCAGTTCAGGATCGCTCTAACTGAATCTGATTCATGGACATGCTGGGTAGAATATCTATTGAGTAGATAAAGGGGGAAGACCAAAGGATAAATGCTGCATGATGATACCATTGGTACATGCTTCTCAACTTGTGTTCTTTAAAAAGGTATTTTTATTCATTTCAGAGAGGAAAGGAGAGGGAGAGAGAGATAAAATGTCAATGATGAGAGAGAATCATTGATTAGCTGCCTTCTGCATGCCCCACATTGCATATCAAATCATGACCTCCTGGTTCATAGGTTGATACTCAACACTGAACCACGCAGGCTGGGCTCATCTTGTGTTCTTAGCAGCCAAGCTTTGTCCCTGATTCTTAGCACAGACAAGGTCTTGTTCCAACTCTGGGGTTCTTCTAATTCTCATGGACCAGAGCTGGGATTATGCTCGTAGCTGATATGGAGTTTCCCAGCTTTGATAACCCATAATTAATTAGATTTTTCTCTATCCATGACCTCTCATTTTCATTCATGCTACAAGCACTTCTGGACCACAACCATTTCTGTAGCTACCAGGAGTTCAGAGAGGCTGAAATATGGCGTCAGGTCTTAAAGAGCTCAGAGTCTGCTGAGGAGAATGGATGAATCAACCAATAAGTACAATGCAGAAGGATCACAACACAATGAGGGATGGGGATGGGGATGGGGGGTGGTGGTGTGATAGTTTACTCTGCTTTGGGGAGTCTTTGGAAAGCTTTACTTGTGTAGAGGACACGGGAACTTGATCTCAAGGATGGCTGCCATTTATATGAAGAAGGGAAGTGATTCCTTGAGGAAGAGAAAGTAGTAGACATATAAAGGCAAAGAGGGGTTGGTGATGCTCAAGTTTCCAATGAAGAGGACTTAGAGGGGCTTAGGAGCAATGATGTGTTTGGAGGAGGAGGTTAGGACATCTGCGGTTTATTATATTAGCAGCCACATGGATTTTTATGGAATAAAATCTAATGAAACCAGAAATTGGACATGTCTTTGGAAGATGATACCTAACTATGGCTGGAGGCCAAAGTACACTGCCTACCCTTCAGAGCACCTCTTGGCATCAAATCCGCAGAGAAGTGCAACATGTGGTGTGTTTTTGAAGTTAGGAGTTCGGTGTGCCTGGAGCATGGGCTGTCTCTTGCTCTGCTGGATGCTCGTACAACAGGTTGGGTGACATTCATTGGGAAGAGCCCACTGTGCACACCTCAGGAATTTGGGCTGTCCATCTTGCAGAGCAGAGGTTCTCAAACTGGAGGCAACTGTGTCCCCAGGGCACATTTAGGAATGGCTTAGAGCACTAGTTAAGTCCCTCAGGCTCTCTTAAGGACTCTTGTGATAACATTGGACTCACTAGAATAATCCAAGATAATCTCATTATTTTAAGGTCAATTGATTAGCAACCTTTAATTCCATCTGCAACCTTAAGTGTCCTTTGCCATGCAATTTAACAAATTCACAGAGATTAGGGTGTGGTGAGACATTATTCTACCCACTGCAGGGGAGGTTCTACTGGCATCTAGTGGCAAGAGGGAGAGACCAGCGATGCTGCTAAGCACTCTGCAATGTGTAAGACAGCCCCCACAACAGTCATCTGGCCCTCAATGTCAAGAATGCCCAGGCTGAGAAACCCCCGTTGTGGAGAATGAGGGAAATTGATTACTTAAGCATGAGGGGGTAACATGATCAGATATGTGGTTCAAAGAGATTCCTCTGGTGTCTGGGGGTGGGGGAGGGTATATTAGTAGAGTGTAGCTACTCAGAGGAAGTGGGCTCGGGAAAACGATGCCAAGGGTCCTACAAACAAATGAGAGTTAGCATATAAACTTCTATTGCCTTTCCACTTGAGAAAATTGTTTTCTTGTGCTGTTGAATCCTAATAGGTTGGTCTTTATAGACCAGTGGTTCTCAACTGGGGGCAAGCTGGCATCCTGGGGTGAATATTCTTTATTGATTAAGGTATTATATATGTGTCCTTATCCCCCCATTGTCCCCCAATACCCCCACTCATGCCCTCACTCCCCTGGTGTCTGTCCATTGGTTAGGCTTATATGCATGCATACAAGTCCTTTGGTTGATCTCTCCCCCTTACCCCTCCCCTCCCCTGCTTTCCTTCTGAGGTTTGACGATTTGATCGATGCTTCACTGTCTCTGGATCTGTTTTTGTTCATCAGTTTATATTGTTCATTATATTCCACAAATGAGTGAGATCATATGATATTTATCTTTCTACAACTAACTTATTTCTCTTAGCATAATGCTCTCCAGGTCCATCCATGCTGTTGCAAGTGGTAGGAGTTCCTTTCTTTTTACAACAGCATGGTATTCCATTGTGTAGATGTACCACAGCTTTTTGTTTATTTGTTAAATTTTATTTTATTGTTTAAAGTATTACAAATAGTAGTACATATGTCTCCTTCCCCCCCATTGACCTCCCCCAGCCTTCTCTCCCCGCCCCAGCACATACCCCCCCCCAGTGTCTTATGTCCATTGGTGGTGCTTATATGCATGCATACAAGTCCTTTGGTTGATCCTTACTCCCCCCCCAACCCTCCCCTGCCTTCCCACTGTAGTTTGACAGTCTGTTTGATGCTTCTTTGCCTCTGTATCTATTTTTGTTCATCAGTTTATAATGTTCTTTATATTCCACAAATTAGTGATATCGTGCGGTATTTGTCTTTCACTGACTGGCTCATTTCACTTAGTGTAATGCTCTCTAGTTATCCTGGGGCCATTTTTGATTGACAGAGCTGGGATGGGGGATGCTACTGACATCTGGTGAGTGGGGAGGGGCCAGGGACAATGCGAATCATCATACAGTGCAGAGGACAGACCCCACAATTCATTATCCTATTCGAGATTTCAAAAGTGCCAAGGTCACCCCCTCTTCCACTCTCCCTAAAAATCAATGGAAACATATCCTCAGGTGAAGATTAAAAAGAAAAAAAAGAAAGGACCTTGGGTAGCACCCAGCTGCAGCCTCCTTATTTCACAGTGAAAGAGAGGGTCCATAAAGGTTAAACCCACTCACACAACATCCTGAGGGGAGAATCACCCTGAAATCTCTTGACTCTCAATACAAACTGCCAAACTTCTGGAAAAAGGAGTGACCAGGAGCAACTTAGACCTTGGCAATCTCTTCTCCGTTCCCATTACTTACTGAAACAGTTCTCCCTAAGGTGCCCACATTCCGAGACTCTTCTTAGACGCCGGCACTGGTCTGCCCTCCCCTTCCTTTCCCCACCACACAGAGGAGTCTCAGTCTTCTCCTACTGCTCGCTTCTCCCTATCTACTGTCTCCTTCTGCTTTCCTGTCTCTGTGCTTGTTTTTTGTTCAGCCATCCCCATGCTTCTACATTTTCTTTAAAAAAATTTTTTTTATTGATTGATTGAGAGAGAGAGAGAGAGAGAGAGAGAGAGAGAAACATCAATGATGAGAGAGAATCATGGATTGGCTGTCTCCTACACCCCCCACTGGGGATCGAGCCCACAACCCTGGCATGTGCCCTGACCAGAATCAAACCTGGGACTATTCAGTCTGTAGGTCTATGCTCTATCCAATGAGCCAAACCGGCCAGGACTCTACATTTTCTTTAAAAGTTTATCCCTTGACGATCTCATTCACTTTTGTGATTTTAGCCATCACCCCTCTCTGGGACACTCCTAACTCTGTGTCTAGCTGTGATGTTGCACATTAACTCTTTTTTTAAATTGATTTTTTTAAGAGAGAGGAAAGGGCTAGGAGAGAGTGAAACATCCATTGGTTGCCTCCAGTTGCTTCCTGTGCCCACCCCGACTGGGGATTGAACCCACAACCTGGGTACGTGCCCTGACCAGGAATTGAACCCTTGACGGTGTACATACAGGACAATGCTCCATCCAATTGAGCCCACAGGCCAGGCTTGTACATGAGCTCTTGACATCTATTTCTGACTTTGTGCAAGACACCTGCTCGCAATGCCCACTGGGCTGCTCAGGTTCTACATGTTTGAAGTGGAACAGATCGGCACCCCTCCCTCTGAGCACATTTCATTTTCTGAACTTCCTACTCTGCTTGGAGTCACCGTGTTCCTACCTTCTTCATTTTACCAGAGATGGCTGGAGATGCCTCCAGCTCCCCCTCCCGTCCCCCGATCTTCTCCAATAACTTCTTAAACTCTGTTGTGCTTACTTCTCATTTGCTCTGTTTGAGGAAGGATTTGAAGTAGAATGTATCCAAGTTCTTGTTTATTTCATTTTATTGATTTCAGAGAGGAAGGGAGAGGGAGAGAGAGAGCTAGAAACATTAATGATGAGAGAGAATCATGAATTGGCTGCCTCTTGCACGCTTCCCACTGGGGATCAAGCCCACAACCTGGGAATATACCCTGACAGGAATCGAACCTGGGACCTTTCAGTCTGCAGGCTGACATTCTATCCACTGAGCCAAACCGGCTAGGGCTATATCCAAGTTTTTACATCTCCTCAGCTCTTCCTTCTCATCGCCACTGCCTCATTTGGGTCCTCATTTGCTGTGGCCTCCTACTTGGTTGCCCCGCCTTGGATTTCTCCCTCTCCATCTGGCTTATTGGCCTTCTACTCTGAAAACATAATTGTCATCATGTTTACTCCCTGAGCGAAAACTTTGCAGGTGCTCAGGTTGTACAGAATGAAATCTAAACTGCTCAGCCAGTTAGTCCAAGGCCCTTTACGATATCATCCTAGTCTACCTCCTCCACTTCCCCAGGAACTCTAGCCCAGCAAAGCCAAACTGGCCACTCCAATAGGCAGCCATGGGATATTTGTTGAGTGCCAGCTCTGCCCGTGATACTGGGGGTGTATGTGGAACAATCATGCAGGGCCCCACAGGTGCTGCCCCTTTTATGAAAGCAATTCTTTCAGATAAAGAAACCCTTGGACGTGTTCCGAATGCGGTGGCAATATGGAGAGAGGACTCTGGTAGACAGAACAATGGCCTCCTAAAGGTGGCTGTGTCCTAATCCCCAGAACCCAGAGATATGCTGCCTTACTTGGCAGAAGGGACTTTGTAAATGTCATTAAACTGGGAATCTTGAAATGGAGTGATTATCATGGAATGTCTCACTGAGCCAATGTCATCACAAGGGTCCTTATAAGAAGGAGGCAAGAAGGTCAGAGTTAGAGAAGGAAATGTGAGGATTGAGGATAGAACTAGGGAGGAAGAGAGAGAGAGGAGAGAGACAGGAGAGAGAGAGAGAGAGAGAGAGAGAGAGAGAGAGAGAGAGAGAGAGAGATTTTGAAAGTGGAGCCATCTGCCAAGAAATGGGGTGGCGTCTAGAACATGGAAAACATAAGAAAATGGGTTCCCCCCTGGAACCTACAGATAGAATGCAGTTTTTTGAAAAAATATTTTTATTGGTTTCAGAGAGAAAGGGAGAGGGAGAGAGAGGGAGAAACATCAATGATGAGAGAGAATCCTTGAGCAGCTGCCTCCTGCATTCCCCCCCACTGGGGATCCAGCCCACAACCTGGGCATGTGCCCCTGACCAGAATTGAACCCAGGACCCTTCAGTCCTCAGGCTGACGCTCTGTTCACTGAGCCACACCCGGGAGGGGAGCAAGCATTTCTTTGGGTGCCACATCTGTTGGTGTGTGAGGCTGGGAGAAATGCAAGTTCAAAATGCTCCTTGTCATCCCCTCTCAGAGGGGGAGGAGCTGCGCTTTGAGTAAATATTCATTTCCATCAGCAGCATTCCTCTGCGCTCTTTCGCTGCTCACTTCTCTCTTGTTAACAGACTCGAATAAACACATAATTCTACCAAAATATTAGCAGTGGGTGCTGTTTTCTTTCACTTGCCAACACTGTTTTATAATAAATACCGTTGGAAAAATACCATTGGCCAGTAGCCTCCGCAGCAGCGTTAATATCTCTAGGGCACAGAGTATGAATTCGGGAGTGGTCTTTGCAAAAACACGCCAACTCTGCGTGGCTTATCATGCATTCTTTGAATCTACTGATCTTGTTACCTTTGAACTTGATTTTAACATAAAACATTTCTCTTGGTTGGCAAAAAAAAGCGGTCATTATTTTCTGTGAAATTCACTAGTTGAAAACGTTTTATCTTTGTGCACCTGAAACCTGTATAATTTTGTTAACCAGTGTCACCCCAATAAGTTCAATAAAAAGGAAAAAAAACCCACATTTAACACTAAAAAAATATCTCTGAGAAGATATCTATTCACATAAGGTTTCTTTTCAAATGGAAACGCAGTGCTGGCAACGTTGGGACTAAAACAGATGTTTGTAACGTGCTTTCCTGGTGGAAATTTGTAGATCAAATCGGATGCTCAGATATTCCTATTTGTCAACAATAATTTTAGTCAAATGGAAGCAATAGGTTTTTTCAGCAGTTTTGTTCACTTGACTGATAGCGTGGCTTGGTGTCAGCCAGCGCTTCAGGCGGCGCAGGCCTGTGCCTTGCATGGTGGGTGCTGAGCTGTAAGTGCTGCTCAGAGTCTCTGCTGGGCGGGTTCTGCCTTCTCCCACTGAGCAAGTCACAGGCCAGTCCAGATGCAAAGGATGAGGGAATAGATGCCACTGACTAAGGGGCATTTCTGCCCCGTGGCAAGGGGCCAGTGCCTGATCCATCTACAGGCGTGTGTGTGTGTGTGTGTGTGTGTGTGTGTGTGTGTGTGTGTGTATAAGACTTGGAATTTTAGGAGGGAGAGCACCTATGGGGGGGCAATGATAAGCTATGTACACAGATAATACCTTAATAAAAATATTTAAAAAAAAAAAAAAAGACTTGGAATTTTAAAGTGGTGTGAAAGTGGCCATGGACAACAGGGGGGTGGGGGAATATGTAGGGAGGGGTTTGGGTTGGGAATGGGGGGATAAGGACAATTATGTGATACCATAATCAATAAAATAAAATAAAAACTGGATAAAAAAAGATAATCAGAAGGGAACGCGTCAAAACGTTGTTATAATATCTATCTCTGGATGAATTTAAATTCTCTCTTCGCATTTTTGTGTTTTCGGTTCTTCTGAAATAAACGGGTATTACTTGTGTAAGCTAAACAGCAGGAAAAAGATACCAAAGGGTGCTGGGAGCCTGGAAGTGGTTGCGTCTGTCTGTGAGGAAAGTGCTAGCATTTCTCCCCAAATACCAAGAATTGTAAACTGCAGCCCTCTGGAGGGTGAATTTGTGTAAAACTTTTTTTAAAAAATAGATTTTTGTGTATAAAATGTGAAACACACTGCTTTTTTAGATGAGAACGTCTGCTTTTTAAACAAATTTTCACAGTTTTTACACTTACTTTGCACAGTAGCTGCTTGCCTGGAAGAAAGAACGTAGGAGGAGACATGGTGCTGTTAGCTCCTGAATTTGGGCAGCTGGGCTCACGCAGGAGAATGAACTCTGGCCTGTGCAGTTCTGTTTGCCTGCTGTTGGGTGGACGGCCAGATGGTGGATCCCTGGATGGGACAATGGCTAGGAAAACCTCTTTTGTTCCCCAGTACTTTCTGGAAAATCTCAAATGTGCTGTTCACCAAAAGAAAAGTAGGGCCCGGCCTGTGTGGCTCAGTGGTTGAGTGTCACCTATGCACCAGGAGGTCATGGTTGGATTTCAGGTCAGGGCACATGCCTAGGATGCAGGTTCCATCCCCAGTGGGGGACATGCAGGGAGGCAGCTGATCAGTGATTTTCTCTCATTATTGATTTCTCTCTCTCTCTCTGTGAAATCAATAAAAACATATTTTTAAAAAATCCCACAAAAGTAGGTAAGTGCTACAGGAGAACACATTTATTAATTAGATTTCAATGATATCCATTATTTCCTTGAATTGTTTTTTTAAAGAGCTTTATTGAGATTTAATTTACACATCATGCAATTTACCCATTTAAAGTGTAGAATTCAATGTTTTCTAGAATAGGCACAGAGTTGTGCAAACATTAGTTTTAAAACATTTTAATCACTCCAGGAAGAAATCCTGTTACCCATTGAGCAGTCACTCCCCATTCCTCTTTGCCCCCAGCCCCTATCACTAATCTGCCCACTCTTTCTGTCTCATCGGATCTGCCTGTTTTGGACATTTTATATAAGTGCAATTATGCAATATGTAGTATTTTGTCTATGGCTTTTTTTTTCACTTAGCACAATTTCTTCAAGGTTCATCCACATTGTTGCTGAATAACCTTCCATTGCATGGATAACCTTATCTTGTTTATCCATTCATCACGTGATAGATAGTTAAGCTGTTTCCACTTTTTGGCTGTTATGAATAATACTGCTACAAACACTCTCATATAAGTCTTTGTGTGGGCACATGTTTCCATTTCTCTTAGGTATAGACCTAGAGTGGGATTTCTGGATATGCTGAGGTTTAAACAGAATTGTGGCTCGGGCTCTTTTTGTAAGTATCATAGTTGATTTTACTGGGATTATTATTCTTTGGCTTAACCAAGTTGTGACTATACGGCATGTTATGAATAAACATCTCGGAAGAGTTTCCAAAAAGTAGTTTTACAGATCTTTAAGTGACAGCACCAAAACTGGCATAGGTGCTTGGCATCATGAGGATTTTTGAACTGATTGTGTAAATTCTCCTGCTTGTTTCCAAAGTATCCTGCATACAAGAAATGAAATCTTACATTGAATGTAGAGTATATGATGTATTGCCTGGTATCACCATGCATACATGGTGATTTGGAAAAGATGAAATGGGCCCTAGTTGGTTTTGTTCAGTGGATACAGCATTGACCTGTGGACTGAAGAGTCATGGGTTTGATTTCAGTCAAGGGCACAGGCCTTACTCATGGGCTTGATCCCCAGCATGCAGGAGTCAGCAGATCAATGATCCTCTCTCATCATTGATGTTTCTATCCCTCTTTCCCTCTCCATCTCCCTTCCTCTCTGAAATCAATGAAAATATATTACAAAGTAAAAATAAAAATGAAAAGATGAAATGGTTGTGTGCCCATGGACTGAAAATGGGTAAAAGAAAAGGTAAAATCATATACTACTCATTGGTCTGTCAAGCCATGTACAGAAAGTCTGAATGTCTGTTATTTTTTTAAATGGTGTTTTGATATAGGGAGAAAAGCATCCTATATAACAAAAGGCTAATATACAAATTGTTCCCTTGACTGGGAATTCTACCAGGAGTTTGACCAGGGGTGGGGTCAGCTCGCTAACCTCCCACATCCCTTCCCCCCAGCTGGCCTGGCCCGATTGGCCCCAATTGGGCCGAGGGGGCCAGACCCCACCTGTGAGCAAATTCGTGCACCAGGCCTCTAGTAATGAGATAAAAAAGATGAGAAAGCAAGTGCTGTTGTCAAGCTTTTGCCAGAAGGCTGTGATTGATGATTACCTGCAGCCCAGCAGGGACCACACGGGCATGCTTAGAATTCGCTTAAGCAGTTTCTAGGCTTTCCTCCCTGCAGGCTGTTAAAATTCTTCAGCCTCAGAGCACTTGAGCAGGAGAAGATTGCTTTTTGAAAACTATGAAGTCTATGCAGGCATGTGGAATGTATGCTTTGTTTTGCTGAAATGCTCCAAAGACAGGGTGTGGAGGTATTCATAATGTACACAACAGCTTCTTCACAGCATTTAAATGCATGCTTGTTACATTTTTCTTTTTCTCTGAAGTTTTTCCGCTTCTGAGCGAAGTTATTGCATCATCTGTTACTTTATCAAGACGTCACGTGTGGTATGACCTTCTTAAAGGGGAAAGCGACTATTTAGCATATCACAACGAAAAGGTTTTCTTCCTCCTTTGAGCTACTTGCCTTGCTGGTCAGTATGCTGAGTCCCAGGCTGTGTGCTGCTGTTGCTGAAGAACAAAATAATTGGCTTTGGAAGAACTTTTCACCCATCCAGGCAATCTTCTTGGAACCACAAATGCCCCTTCTTCCATGTGATGGAATAGGTTTTACTCTCCCCACTCCCTTTGTGTATAGTTTTGGCAAGTCTCCAACACTGTTTTTGTTTCTTTGTCGTTTATCCTCACCTGAGGATATTTTTTGCATTGCTTTTTAGAGCGCATAGAAGGCAGGGGGAGAGAGACACATCGATTGGTTGCCTCTTGCACACACCCTGACCAGGGCCTTGGAACCTGCAACTGAGGAATTTGCCCTTGACCAGAATCAAACTTGGGACCCTGTAGTCCACTGGCTGAAGATCTAGCCACTGAGCCAAATCTGCTAGGACTCTGTCTCTGTTAATTCAGAGAGGCTACTGATTTGAAATGTGTGGCGAATGTCAAAGTGAGGCAGAATGTGATTTTATGCTGTGTGCTTTGAGAAATCGGATAATTAGGTGGCTGCTTGTCCCAAGGAAAGCCGTCTCCCCGTACTTTCTCCCACTTACCCAGCAAGGAAAAGAATGGATCCATCCGTCCATCTCACAGCAACTGTTTGTCAAACACCCATGCCCCTGGCACTCTCCAAAATCTTGTGATGTGAAACTGCCCAGCCTTCATACAGATTACTGTTCTGGTTGGATAGTGCACAGGGGAAACTGAGAATAACATAGAAGTTTTAAATTTGCCCCTAGCTGGTTTGGCTCAGTGGAGAGAGCATTGGCCTGGGCACTGTATGGTCCCGGGTTCAATTCCGGTCAGGGCACATGCCTGGGTTGTGGGCTCGATCCCCAGTAGGGGTCGTGCAGGAGGCAGCCAATCCATGATTCTCTCTCATCATGGATGTTTCTATCTACGTATCTCTCCCTATCCTTTCCTCTATGAAATCAAATAAAAATATTTTTAAAAACCATATCAAATTGGGCTAGAACTGTATTGGGATGACTAATAATTCCACCTAAATTAAGAGAAGGGAGTATTTGGGATGCTTGGGAATGATCCAAGGAGACCTCAATAGAAGTGGGTCCCTGGGGCTGTCCCTGGAGGGAGATAGAGCATCACTATATGAAGAGGAGACTTCCAGGCATGTAAGGTTGGGGAGGAATAGGAACAGCAGCTCTGAGAAGGAAGCAGCCTCCATGACAGTTCCAAGGAAGCAGCCATCACTGCACACATGAGATTCTGCTGGAGGCCCAGTAGTAGGAAAAGCGGCCAATCCAGAAGCAGTGTTTGAGCATCTCACCGAATCTCTTATTTTCTTGATATATCCTTGTCTTCCCCCCTTGCGTACTTTACAATAGAAGGCCATTTAGGGCGAGGGCAGCACTCTTCTTCAGATTTGCATTTATGTATCTAGTTTTAAAAACACCATGATTTCCCAGCTGGTGTAGCTCAGCAGTTGAGCATTGACCCCGGAACCAACAGGACCCCTATTCCATTCCCGGTAGGGGCACATGCCTCCATCTCCTGAGGGGGTGGGGGTGCAGAAGGCAGCCAGCCGATGATATTTCTCATCAATGCTTCTGTCACTCTATCCCTCTCCCCTCCTTTCTCTGTAAAATATCAATAAGAACATATCTTTAAAAAACCTAACTCATTACTTTTGGAAGCAAATAAAAACAGAGTTAGGATGAACACCTACTTCCAGTGTAGGCGATTTTTCTTTCTGCAATTCAATGAAAAGATCCGTATCTGGAGGTTTTTGATATGTTCAGACGGGAAGCCAAATGCAGACACAAGCCTAGAAGATAATGATGTCAATTTTATGTTTCTTGAGTAACGGATGTGGCATCAACAACTTTAGTCTGCTGAGGGAGCATGGGTTAGAGAGTGGAATATTCATGTTTGCTTCCTCAGAGCATTACTCTTATGTCTCCTTTACATTTTATTAGATTGTAAAACTATGGAATCAGAAGCTTATAAAAAATATCACTGTAACAACATAAACTGATGAACAAAAACAGATCCAGAGAGAGAAATATTGATCAGACCATCAACCTCAGAGGGAAGGTAGGGGAGGGTGGGGAGAAGGGGAAGAGATCAATCAAATGACTTATATACATGCATATGAGCCTAACCAATGGACACAGACATCAGGGGGGTGAGGGCATGAGCTGGGGGGCACAATTAGGGGATAAGGACACATATGTAATACTTTAATCAATAAAGAAAGACAAAAAACAATGACAACTATATAAAAGTATCACTGTAAAGCAGTGATTCTTAACCTTTCTAATGCCACGACCCTTTAATACAGATCCTCATGTTGTGCTGACCCCCAACCATAAAATTATCTTCGTTGCTACTTCATAACTGTAATTTTTCTATTGTTGAGACCCACAGGTTGAGAACCACTAGCAGGGTCGCCTAAGACCATCGGAGAACACAGATATTTACATTACGATCCATAACGGTAGCAAAATGACAGTTATGAAGTAACAACGAAAATAATGTTATGGCTGGGGGTCACCACCACATGAGGAACTGTAGTAAAGGGTATAGGCATTAGGAAGGTTGAGAACCACTGCTAAAGGAACACATTGATAAGATAGTGGAGATAGGATTTGTTCTTCTGAAAATAGCAGTCTTCTAAACACGTTTTTCTGGCATAAAATCATAGCTTTAGAATGACTTTCTTACTTACCGGAAAAACACTTAGAATGTTAAGAAAAACTGGCTAAAATTTGAAAGGAGGCTTTAAAAAGTTAAATATGGTTCTCATCTACTTTTAAAACTCAATATTTAAGGCCATGGCCATAGCGATTGGGAGTTGGTGGTGAAGCAGGTTGATGATAATCTCTGTCAATCTGCCCCCGCCCTCTCATTCACACATGCACACTCTAAATTATATGACAGAATAAAATTCTGTGAAAATTTATTGCTAAGCCACAGCATCATACAATTGTCTAATTCAGAAGGAATATTTAAAAATAATTTATACTCTTTCGTAATGTGTCCCAATGTCCCTTTTTTTGTTTGGCCTTATGCTTCTGCTTCCTTCTAGTCCTATTGTCTTGTCATTCTTTTACCCTTTGCCATTTCTTATTTGTTGTTGTTGTTAATCCTCACTCAATATTTCCCCACTGATTTTTAGGGAGAGTATAAGAGAGGGAAAGTCAGAGAGAAACATTGATGTGAGGGAAACTCATTGATTGGTTGCCTCCTGCACAAGCCCCAACCAGGGCCCAGACCAGAGAGGAGTCTGCAACCAAGGTATGTGCCTTTGACCAAAGTTGAACCTGGGACCCTTTGGTCCACAGGCCGATGCTCTAGCCACTGAGCCAAACCAGCTAGGGCTACCCTTTGCCATTTCTTAGACCCAGTTACCATTCCCAAATTTTGACATCTAGAAATCCTTTCAGATGAGATCATCAATTCATGCTTCCTGAAACAGATTAGCTAAATTATAAACTTTCCCATGTACAAATGTGGCATTCTTTTGCAGCCTAACATTTGTCTAAAGATAGTTTTCATTATCTATTGGATCTTATTCATTCACACATACAAAATTAATACTTTAACATCTCTTTCTTACTAGCTAATATATATCCATCCATCCGACCGTCTGACTGACCAACTGGTCAGTACATATGACACACACTGGCAATTTAAAAATAAATGTTGCCGAAACCGGTTTGGCTCAGTGGATAGAGCGTTTGCCTGTGGACTGAAAGGTCCTGGGTTCGATTCCAGTCAAGGGCATGTACCTTGGTTGCGGGCACGTCCCCAGTAGGGGGTGTGCAAGATGCAGCAGATTGATGTTTCTCTCTCATAGATGTTTCCAACTATCTATCCCTCTCTCTTCCTCTCTGTAAAAAAAAAAAATCAATTATATATATATATATATATATATATATATATAAAATAAATCTTGACTTGTGCATGTGCTATACATATATAGCTCCCATTGAATTTCTTAAAAGTATTACTCCTTCGGGAATGCGGTGTCATAAATTAAAATTGAAAGTAGGTGCAATCATCATGCTACTGAGAAATCTTAATAGTAAATGGAGTCTTTGTAATGGCACTAAATTTATTATCAAAAGATTGGGATCTAACATAATTGAAGCTTTTCTCTACACTTTTCACTGTTATGCTCGCTCTTTTTTTTTTTACTACCATTTTCTTTAGTCCAATTGTAAACATTATTCAGTATTTATTTTGCATCAGAGTAGATAATACAAGACACCAAATGCCTAAAAAGAGCCTCTTCTTTCCACTTTTGCTTCTGGTGATACCAGTTTGCGTTTTGCTTTCAAAGGGTGTCCCTTCGCTATATGGCAGACTTGTTCCGTTAGCTGTCTCTACCCGACAAACCCTTAGGACTCCTTCCTTATGGGAACTGAATATAAGATCTCTCCTGATTACATTGAAAACTGTCAGCCTTTTAGTGCTAGCCATATTGTTTGGACAGGAAAACAACCAAGTTGTATTATTGAACTTTCTTTTCCATTTTTCTTTTTCTGTAAGGATAAATTTGTTAATAATTATTATCTAAACTTTGATGAAACTACTCAAAACGAATTTCAGCTAGACCTGAAAGAGTCATGGTAATTTAAGCCATTGGTAATTGAAAGATCTTAACATGCCACTAAAACATTATCAAAATTTGCATTTATTGCAGCTAACACTTCAGAGGAAAGGGTAAAAGCAATTGCAGAAAAAAATTAATTAGATTTAGGAAGAATTTGGGAAACAGAAATGTTCTTAAGCTAAGTGAGGTGACTTTTTGAGCTATCACACAGAGACAACTCGAGTTAAACCTCCACCTACTATCAACCCAGCCATGGCTCAGTAATTGAGCAACTGACCTATGAACCAGGAGGTCATGGTTCAATTCCCGGTCAGGAATAACCTGAGATTGTACTGGTCAAAGGTCGCCTGGAATGCCTTTTCTTCCTTCCACGAGAATTTAAGGGCTACCCACTGTGGAAGGCCTAGATCATGGCTCCCCTGAGAATGGTCTTTGGAGTATTTCAGCCTTTCTCTTTTATTTCATTTGTTGTTGTTGTTTTTAATCCTCATCTGAGAATGTTTTTCCATTGATTTTGAGAGAGAGGAAGAGGGAAAGATAGAAACATCCATGTGAGAGAAACACTTTGATTGGTTGCCTCCTGCTGGAGCCCTGACCAGGGCCTGGGTCAGGAAGTAGTCTGCAACTGAGGCACATGCCCTTGACTGGAATCAAACCCGGGACCCTTCAGTCCACAGGCTGATGCTCTATCCACTGAGCCAAACCAGTTAAGGCCAGCCTTCCTTTATCTGAATTATTAAGGCATCTGTGGTGCAAGCATGTCAGAACCAGGGATGTTTTATGTACCTCAAAGAAAGAATTATGTGTTATTTGATGTGTATTTGTTTTTATCTTACCAATTAGAATGTGACTTTCTTGAGCACAAGGACTGTGTTTTCCCGAAGCCCCGAGGCCATTGCAATGCGCAGAAATGAAAAGAGAGAACATTCTTGTGGAGTAGTTGACTTACCTGCATAGTAACATTCCTCTCTATGGCTGTGACTAAAAGTATGGGAACGGGCACTAAAAAACACAAAAAAACACACAAATGCAACTGGGTATTTAAAGACCTTTCTCCTGGGTTTTTGTAAACTTATATAGTTGAAAACATTAAAATTAAGCCAGATACAGCGAATCGTGTCCTGAGTACCCATTTAATTACCAGAGATTTGAAAGTGTCCACCCCGATGTAGATATTTTAACTACAATCAGTCCTTTAAAGGAGTATTTTAGCACTGAAAGGGTCGTTTGAGAATATCTTAATTGTAGCATTCTGAGTAAAATATAATTAATTGTTACTATTTATTAAAAAGGTAAAACAGATACTTTTCAAGTTATAAAATTAAAATATGCTCACTATAAAAAAACCCTCATAGAATATAGAAAATGTGAAGACAAAACTAAAAACCACCCATAAGCCTTTATTTTAGAGATATTTACTTAGAATATGTTGGCATATTTTCTTGCAGTTTTCTATATATTTGTATACTATATTATTGTATCCACATGTATACACTGAGTGGCCAGATTATGATGATCTCTGAGCGCATAATAATCTGGCCACTCAGCCTTTTATATAATAAAAGGCTAATATGCAAATGGTCCCCATGTCCCCTCCCCCGGCCAGGTTGGCCGGACCCCACCCATGCACAAATTCATATACCAGGCGCTATATATATATATATTCAGAGAGCATAATAATCTGGCCACTCAGTGTACATGTGGTTGGCAATATCTACAATTGCCCCCGAATGATCCCTGCCTCTGGAATACACAGCCCTTATGTAATTCCCTCCCTGTGAGTACCATGCTTATAATCAATAGAATACAGCAACTTTGAGGGATGTCACTTTCCTTATTAGGGCACAAGAGGCTGTGAATTTTGACTTGCTAGAAGACTCTCTATTGAAGCAAGTTGGCATGTCAGAGAGGCCTACAGCAAGGCATTGATGGCGGCCTCTAGCCAACAGCCAGCAAGAAAATAAAGACCCCAGTCTAACAGCCTCAATCATAGAACCCTGCCAACAACCGCAGCAAGGAGCTCGCAAACATATTCTCCCCCAGCTGAGTGTCCAGATAAGGCTCTGGCTGCAGTGGACACCTTGATCTCAGCCTCGTGAGACCCTGAGTGGAAGACCAGCTAAGATATGCTGGATTCCAGACCCACAGCATCTGTGAGATAGTAAACGTGTGTTCTTTAAGCTGCTTCGTTTTGAGGTGATTTGTTATATAGCAATAGATCACTAATAAGATTAGAGAATGTCTCATGTATAGTCTTATGGCATTTTCACAGAACATGCTCTTATAAACATTTCCTGTCTTTAAAAATTATTAAAAATGGCCTGGCTGGTGTGGTTGAGCATCGACTGATGAACCAGGAGGTCAAGGTTTGATTCCCGGTCAGGGCACAGGCCCAGGTTGTGGACTTCATCCCCTTTAGGGGGCTTCCAAGAGGCAGCCAATCAACAATGCTCTCTCATCAGTATGGTTTTTTTTTAATTTTTAAAAATATTTTATTGATATTTTACAGAGAGGAAGGGAGAGATATAGAGAGCTAGAAAAGTCGATGAGAGAAACATCGACCAGCCGCCTCCTGCACACCCCTGACCGGGGATGTGCCCGCAACCAGTGTACATGCCCTTGACCGGAATCGAACCTCGGACCTTTCAGTCCGCAGACTGACGCTCTACCACTGAGCCAAACCGGTCTCGGCTCATCAATATGTTTTGATCTCTCCCTCTCCCTTCCTCTCTGAAATAAATACAAAAATATTTTAAAAAAATTAATAAAAACGTGATTTTTTTATCGCTGCCAAGAAAAACATAGTAAGGATGTACCATATTTTAATTATTCTTATATTGTTGGATATTTAGATTTCTAATGACTGTCTACTATAAATAATCTTCATCTATCTATCTTTCACTACCCATTTTATTATTCCACTAGGAGCCATTGCTCAAAGAGGAATCAATGAGTCCAAGTTTATGAATCATCTTACGGATTTAAGAATCATGTTAAGGATTTAGGAATATTGCCAAATTACTTTCCAGAAAGATCAGGCCATTTAGCATGCTTCCAAGTATCTTACTTGCCAACACTGAATAGTTAAAAAAAATTTAGCCAACTTGAGAAATAGTATCTCTTTGTTATTTTAATTTTTATGTCTCATTATATCATCACATGGCTATTAGTTGGTTGAAGCTTACTGAACATTTAAATAAAAATAATTAGCCAAGTATATAGCTTAAACTACTAGATCTACAGGTAAATATATAAATGTATGTTTTAAAGTCAATATTTATCAACTGCTTCATGCATGCTTTACAAATATTGACTTTTAAAAATTATTATTTTTTTAAATATATATTTCTTTATTGATTTCAGAGAGAGAAGGAAAGAGAGATATACACTTTTAAGGAATATTTTTTTCCTTAAATTGATGAGAGAGAATCACCTATCAGTTGATTCCTGAACAGCCCCAACTGGGGATCGAGCCCACAACCCGGGCATGTGCTCTTGGCCGGAATCGAACCTGGGACCCTTCAGTCTGCAGGCTGATGCTCTATTCACTGAGCCAAGCCAGCAAGGGCTCACTTTTTTTCAAATATATATTTTTATTGACTTCAGAGAGGGAAAGAGAGATAGAAACATCAAGGATGAAAGAGAATCATAGATCAGCCACCTCCTACACGCCCCCTACTGGGGATTGAGCCCACAACCTGGGTATGTGCCCTGATGGGGAATCAAACTGTGACCTCCTGGTCAATGCTCAACCACTGAGCCACACCGATGGGGCAATATCAACATTTTTGGTCCTCATGATAACACCAAGTCAGCTGCCACTGTAATCCCCATTTTACTAAAAATTGGCTAAGCATGACTTGTGGAGGGCAGCACAGACAGAGAAAGCATGCTTTAAACTACATCTAGCAATAGACTTGTCTTTGTTTGGGTTATTACAGCAAAATACCATAGACTGGGTGTCTTGCAGATGCTGCTTTCTTGCTATGTCTTCACATGGTAGAGTGCTCTGGTCTTTCCCTCTTCTTACAAGGATGCTAATCCCATTATGGAGTCCCCTGCTTCTGACTTCATCTAATCCTCATTTCTTCCCAAAGGCTCCACCTCCAAATCCCATCGCATTGTGTTAGGCCTTCAAACTTCCTGCTGAATTTTTAAAAAAATATATTTTATTGATTTTCCACAGAGAGGAAGGGAGAGAGATAGAGAGCTAGAAACATCGATGAGAGAGAAACATCGACCAGCCGCCTCTTGCACACCCCCCACCGGGGATGTGCCCGCAATCAATGTACATGACCTTGACCGGAATTGAACCTGGAACCCTTCAGTCCGCAGATCGAGGCTCTATCCACTGAGCCAAACCGGTTTCGGCATTCCTGCTGAATGTTAATGTACCACATAGAAGTAGAAATTAGATTGAAAAGTTTCACGCTGTGATCATTTATGTAGGACCTGCGGGAGTTAGATTTAGGTCAATTAAAAATGCAATTTTTCTGAAGGAAAAGAAGACAAATAATCCCAAGTGCCCATTTTAGAGGGTTAATGTTCAGATCAAATTGGAGCTTTTCCAATTATAAGTTAAGCTATGGTTGGGGCATTTCAATTCTCTGCCTCCAAAAGCAGTTTTTTTTTTTTTTAAATTAATTGAGTTTATTGGGGGTGACATCTGTTAATAAAATTATGTACATTTCAAGTGTATAATTCTCTCCTCCATCATGTGTATATTGTACTGTGTGTTCACCACCCAAATCAAGGCTCCATCCATCACCATTTATCCCCCCCTTAGCCTCTTCCACCTCCCCACCCCCTCTCCCTCTGGGCATCACCATGCTGCTGTCTGTGTCTGTGAGCTTTTCTTTTCAATGACAATTTTTTAGTGTTGACATTATTGCAGGTGTTCCCCTTGTCCCCCCTCCCCCTCCCTTGGCCTTCACCAAAATATTGTCTGTGCCCATGAGGTGCATATATGTGTTCTTTAGCTAATCCCTTCACCATCTTTACCCAGCACCCCCACCCCCCACCCCACCCCCACCTCGGGCACTGGCCAGTCTGGTCCGTGTACGCATGCTTCTGGTTTCCTTTTGTTTGTCAGTTTATTTTGTTCCTTAGAGTCCACAGAGTAGTGAGGTCATGTGGTGTATATGTGTTTTGCCCAATCCCTTCACCCTCTTCACCCCCCACACCCCTCCCCTCTGACAGCTGTCAGTCCATTTTCTGTTTCTATGAGTCTGTTTCTGTTTTGTTTGTTAGCTTATTTTGGTCATTAGATTCCACATGGGTGAAATCCTATGGAATTTGTCCTTCTGTGGCTGGTTTATTTCACATAAAACTCTCCAGGTCCATCCGTCAGAGGCAGGTTTTAATAAGGCATGGAAATAGCAATCCTGAAGGCTTTCCTTATGTATTATTTATTATACCAGGAAATAAAATATGCCTTTCCAATAGTCATCACTCTTAAACACACTTCAACAATTAAGCAGAAAGCAGAAAATTGTTTTATCTCACTTTTTCTTCTTAACCTGATGTCTGCAAATCTGTGTCCAGTAGCAACCATCTACCTGTCTTAACTATCCCCAAACTTCACTAATCAAGTAGTTAATAACAGTGCTTCATTTCTAGGTAAAATATTAAATATTAAATATTTTCACCATTGAAGGAATTTTTACTAAAACAAGAATTTCATAATGTAACCGACAGTAAAGAATGAACACACATACAGAAATACTTTAACTTTTTGTACTTTTTGCTGAAAATTCTTTTTCTCAGAGTCCATAGCACCAACTAATTTCTACATTTTACTATTTTTTTTTTTGGTGTATGTGTGTGTGTGTATCTTTTGTTGTTTTTAAGTCAACAAGTAATCTAGGACTAGCATTGCCTGCTAGACCTGGCCTTTTCTCAGGACAGAATGTTCAAAGTCATTTTTAAAATTTATCTCCTATTTTGCAAGCTTTCCTATAACGGGTTCTCGAGGGGCAGCCAGTCTCGGTGACCTGAGCAGGCGCTTCTTCTCGAGGTCCCCGGTGGCTTTTACAGCTGGAAGTCCGGTGTCAGGGACAGCGGCTTCCTCTCGGCCTGCTGGGCCTGGCATGCTTCCAGCACCGCTACTGCTTCCTCAACCTTAGCACACAGGGACTCGGGAAACTCGAGCAGAAGCAGAAGCTCTGAGTTATCCATCTCTAGGATCATGCCCGTGACCTTATTGGCGAGAGCAGGCTGCAGGGCTTCAATGAGCGGGAATAGCCACTCACCCAGCATCTTCTTTTGGTTTTCGGGAGAGGCCGAGGCCAGCGTGGAGGCGATCAAACACCTCCCGGCTTGTTCACGGGCGGCGGGCTGCTTCTCGCGAGCCTGTGGCTGTGCCCCCAGCTGCTGGGGGTTGCAGACGCCTTGGTTGTACTGATACTGCAGGGCAGAGCGGGCAGCAGGGCGCGGAGTCGCTGTGGGCATTGATGCGCTGGCAGCACACCGTGGCTGTGCCGGGGCTGCCTGTGGCAGAGGGGAAGAAGCTGGGGCCTGGGTACCAGGACCGGCCGAGTCACCGTCGCCGGCCACGCTTGGGAATGGAGGAGGTTTGGCAGCCTCATGTGCCGGTTGAGCAGCTCGGCTAGCGGGACCACGGGCCACGGAAACCTCAGCCTTTGGGGCAGCTGCCACCAGGCAATCTGGAGGTGCCAGCCGGGGAGGCTTGGCGCCTGGTTTGCGTGGGGCTTTGGCCGTGGCAGCTTTCTTCTTGCGGTGGCAGGTGGGCTGGGCCTGACGCTTTTGCCTGTACTGAGCGAAAGTCACGTACAGCGGCTTGGAGCCCAGCACCCTCCCGTTCATTTCCGCCACCGCCCTCCGGGCCTCCTCGGGGGCGGAGAAGCTCACGAAGCCGCTGCCCTTCCTGCGCGCCCCCTGCAACAGCTTGGTGCCTGTGATCCTGCCAAAGCGGGCAAACAGCTTCCGGAGGCGCTCGTCGTCCATGCCCTCGTCCAGGTTCTTCACGTAGAGCTTGATCACGTGGCTTCTGGGCGCCTGGCTTTGCTTCATCTCCTCCAGTTTCTGCCGAATCTCGGCCTCCCGCTCCTTCTTTTTCTGCGCCCGGGAAACGTACATCTTTTTGCCGAGGAGCTCCCTCCCGTTGAGCTCCTCCACGGCCTTCTTCGCGTCCGCGTGGCGCTCAAACCGGATGAACCCGAAACCTTTGGACCTGCCGCTCTCGTCCGTCATGACCTTCGCGCTGGTGACCAACCCGAACTTGCTGAAGACACGGAACAGGCACTGGTCACTCGTGCCGTCCCCGAAGTTCTTGACGTACACGTTGGTGAACTCCTCCGCCTTGGCCCTGCGCTCCGCCTCCCGCTGATCCGGGGACTTGAACTGGCCCACGAACACCCTGTGTCCCTTCACCAGCGCCCCATTCATGTCTGCGATGGCCTTGTCGGCCGCCTCCCGCGTCTCGAAATGCACAAACCCGTGACCCTTGGACCCGTTCTCGTCACAGGCCACCTTGCACGAGAGGATGCTCCCGAAGGCAGCGAACAGGTCGTACAGCTCTCTGTTGCCGATGGCCTTGTCCAGGTGGTTGATGAAGACGTTGCCCACGCCGCTCTTGCGAAGGGACGGGTCCCGCTGAGACCACATGATGCGCACGGGCTTGCCGTGGACGGCGTCGAAGTTCATGGTGCTCAGCGCGCGGCCCGCGTCCGCCGGCCGTTGGAAGTTCACGTATCCGTAGCCCAGCGAGCGGGAGCTCATGGCGTCCCTGCACACCCGGATGGACAGGATGGGCCCCACCTCGCTGAACTTCTCGTAGAGCATCGCCTCGGTCACCTCAGGGTGCAGGTCCCCCACGTACAGCGAGGCCATGGGGAAGCCGGGGGAGTTGGGGTTCTCCTCATCGGGTTGCCAGGTAGCCATGGGCCTTGACCTTGTCGCTAAGGATGACCAGCAGGGTCAACAATGGAGGAAAGGGCAATGGGGGCGAGCGGAGAGGGACAAAAATGTATCGGAATCAAACCGCTCAAGATCCGGGCCATGGAACGCCGGCCCTGACTTCCGGCCGGAGAGCCGGGTGCCGCATGGCCTCCACGTGGCCGTGGTTCCTTCTTCCGGCTACGGTGGGGTCAAGATCTGTCTCCGCCTTGACTGCAGTCCTTTATTGAACTGGGGGTACTTGTTGGTGTTGTTCTGACGATCCAATGGTAAAGGTCTGAAAGGTTAATACTTAGCCCCTTCGCTTAGCCCCCCTTTTTATAAAAAGAAAAAAGAAGTCTCTGGGAGGTGAGAGGCATATTTTGTTTTGGTAAAACATTTTGGATTTTAAGAAAAGATTCAAAAATATAAATGTGCCAAGATACTTCTGTCAAGACACACTTCCAGCATCAGAAGAATCCCTCTTTGGCCCTTACAGAATCCTACCCACTTCCTTCTATACTTCTCTACACCCTCTCTCAAGCCTGGAACCATTAATCTATATATATTTTTAACATATTTTATTAATATTACAGAGAGGAAGGGAAATGAATAGAGAGTTAGAAACATCAGTTGGCTGTCTCCTGCATGCACCCTACTTGAAATCGAGCCTGAAACTCCAGGCATATGCCCTTGGACCCCAATCCAACCCCGGACCCTTTAGTCCCCCGGCTGAGGCTCTATCCACTGAGCCAAACCAGGTAGGGCAAAATGTTGTCATTTCAAAAGTTATATAAATGGAATTATACACAATGTAACCTTCTGAGATTGCTTTTTTTGAAACTCAGTATAACTCTCTGGAGAGTCATACAAATTAATGCATACATCAATACTATGTTTCTTTTTATTGCTGAGTATTGCTCCATGGTATGTGTGTGCCAAAGTTTGGTTAGCCACACATCTTGATTATGGTGGTGAATGCATGAACCAATACATATAATTTAATTGCATAAAACGAAATACACACAGTGAAATGAGTAAAATAAGTAAAACCAGGGATATCTGAGTAAGATCAGTGAATTGCATCAATGTCAATATCTGGGTTGTGATATTATTCTATAGTTTTGCAAACTGTTGGGAAAAACTGGTACACTCATCTATATTATTTCTTACAATTACATGTGAATCTATAACTGCCTCAATAAAAATTTCAATAAAAAGGAATACATGTGTGTTCCGAGCCTGGAATCCACACTCTGCACGCTCAGCACTAACCACCCAAGCCAAGGGGCTAAATATTAATTAACCTTTTAGACCTTTACCCTCGGATCATCAGAAGAACATCAACAAGTACCCCCAATTCATTAAAGGACTGCACTCAGTATGAAAACAGCAACTTGCTCTATACCAGGAGCCACTGAACTATGGCCGTGGGCAAATTCAGCCTTTCAGGCCTTTTGTACAGCCTAACTAAGAATTGCCTTAGATTTTTAAATGTTTGTTAAAAATCAAATCAAGAATAGTTTTTTCCTTTTAAAAATTGAATTTATTGGGGAGACATTAATTCACGAAACCAGTAAGGTTTCAAGTATAAAATTCAACAAAACAGCATTTGCACACTGCGTCACATGCCAAAAATTGGAAAATGTCTCGGAGGGGAAGAAAAGATAATAGCTGGTGGCATGTGAAAATTGCACAAAATGGACATCTTAGTGTCCATAACTAAGTTTTATTGGAGCACAAACACATCCATTTCTCTCTCTGTTGTCTCTGGCTGCTTCCATGCTACAATACAAGGGTTGACTAGTGTGTAACAGACTGTATGGCCCGCAAAGCCTAAAATAGCTGCTACTTGATCCTTCACAGGAGCTGTTTGCTGACCCCTGCTCTAGACTTCTGTGCCTCTCTCTGGCCACATTTTGCGATATTTTAAAATAATACTAGAATACACACTACATGGAGAGCCGTGAGATGGTAAAAATAAACTTCATTTTATCTTTTTAGGGGAGAGATAAGCACAGTTTGTCTTCAGAAGCATTTTACTTAAAAATATAATGCTGCACCACAATCATAGAGCAAGGTCTTTTATCTGTGCACATTGGAAGTGATCACAGATTTCCAAGAGCCCAAATTTTCTGAAGCTCTCTCTATTCCCTGCATGTGAGTGACTTGTCCGTTAGCACAGAGGTCACGATCAACTCTCTTTATTGTATCTCTTTCCAGCATTTTAACAACACTGCCTGGCAGTCCAATTAGTTCTTTCATTGTTATTTCATTTCATCCTCTCAATATCCCCCCAAGTAAAATTTTAGTGATGAGGAAATGGGCCTCGAAAGATAATGTTATTTGCCTAACATTGCATTCCAGGATTTACACTGTAATTCACCCAACTTCTAAGCTTTTCTCGGGGTATTTTGTCTTACTGCCAACCATAGGAATAGCATCATTAATGCGGGCCAGAAATCTTTCCCTAACTCATTATTTTCTACCCCTAACTTTTCCTCTACCAATCCAAATAAATACAGAACCATATCTATGTATTCATCCCCTATCCATCCATCTATCCATCCATCCATCCATCCATCCATCCAACATCACATGTTTATTGAGCATCTAGTTCATGCCAGCTAACTGCATTAGGCTTAGGCATACAATTGTGGACAGAATAGACACGGTCCCTGCCTTCATAAAGGTTAGTCCTTTTCTACCTGGGATTTGATGTCTTTACAATTCACTATCGGCCCTTTCGGAAGTCACTTAAATTGGACTTCTTGGATGAATGTTCTGCTTTTACAAATAGTCTGGATAGTAGAATGAAGATGTTATCATTTGATTGTTGAATTGAAGGATGAAAAATACAAAAGGTGTGCCCTAGCCAGTTTGGCTCAGTGGATTGAGTGTCACCCTGCGAACTGAAGGGTCCCTGGTTCGATTCCAGTCAAGGGCACATGCCCAGGTTGTGGGATTGATCTCCAGTGGGGGATTTGCAAGAGGCAGCTTGTCGATTCTCTCTCATCGTTGATGCTTTTATCTCTCCCCCTCCCTCCCTCTCTGAAATCAATAAAAATATTTTAAAATATACAATAGACATTAGCTGTTTAATAACTAAATGCAACACTTAACATAAATATTTCCCTCAGAGTCACTAAACACATGCCAAATTCTAACAATAATGTATAAATATACATAACAATATGAAATATTTGGTTACACATTTTTCTCCATCCTATCCCAAAAGATGTCCATCTCTTACTTATTCTGAGAGAACAGAACCTGGCAGGGGTAGTTAACAGGGTTGACCTCCAGGGTGAACACACACACTCACTGGTTGGGGGAGCCTTGGATTCTTTTCAAAGGACTTTGCTGGTGGAGCTTGGAAGTGCCATGCGGCCGTGGGGCGTCTGACTCTGGTAGTAGTTACTGGGTAGGCTCTGGAAGTTTTCCTTCCAGACGGCTGGCTGTTTCTCAAAAATTGCCTTTAAGAATTGTGTTTTGTAAGTTAAGAGCAGGAGCTATTATTAGCTGTGTGTTTGTGGTTAAGACATGAGGTCAGATTTGGCAGGGACTCTTAGGGTGTGTGAAGGGGAACCTCAGCCCAGCCACCCTGAGGCCACTGGATGCCTTGGGGGAGCAGCTTATTCCTAGGCACGGGAGTGGTTCTGCCTTTCAGTTTGTGGGAGTGTGTACTTTAATAATGGGGTCTGCCTTGGGGAGCTAGCAGTGATTTGTAGCAAAGTTCTTCCCAATGAGGATATATATATATTGTATATATATATATACAATGGCCAGATTATGGTGGCCAGATTATGATGATCTCTGAACACATAATAATCTGGCCACTCAATGTATATTCTATATAATAAAATTCTAATATACAAATTGTCCCCTTGACCAGGAGTTCGACTAGCAGGCAGGCCAGCCAACCACCCATGGTCCCTCCCCCTGGCCAGGCTGGCCGGACCCCACCCATGCATGAATTAATGCACTGGGCCTCTAACACACACACACACACACACACACACACACACACACATACACATACACTTAGTGGCCAGATTATTATGTGTTCAGAGGTCATAATAATCTGGCCACTCAGTGTATACACTCACACATATACATACACATACATACACACATATACATACACACACGTACACACACATATGTATATATAATATATATTTAAAATATATATGTGTATTCCATATTCATAATTGTTCAGTTAGGCCAGGGGCCAGATTAGTCTTGTTATTGTAACCCACCTCCAAGTGCAGTTCTTGGCATAAATAATACATATTTGTTGTATGAATGAATGAGTTAAAAACAGTGGCCTGGCCGGTGTGGCTCAGTTGGTTGAGTGTTGACCCATGCACCAAAGGGTTGCTGGTTCGATTCCCAGTAAGGGTATCTGCCCAGGTTATGGGCTCAATCGCCAGTGGGGGCATGCAAAGAGTGGTCGATTGATGTGTCTCTTTCTCTCCCTTTCTCTCGAAAGAAAGAAAGAAAGAAAGAAAGAAAGAAAGAAAGAAAGAAAGAGAAAGAAAGAAAGAAAAGAAGAAAAGAGACATAAAGGGGAGGTTTAGAAAGACTAAGGACATATGTTAAATGGAAGGCCTCTGAGGAAATTGAGGAACTATGAGATTAAGGTCTGCTGCCATCACTAAAGGTAACGGCTGAAGATACAGGTGGAGATGGAGGAAAGTAGGCAAGTCCCCTCTTTCTTTGCTTTCTCTTGGGACAAATTAAGTAATTTTGTAGATAAATAAAGATATAAGACATGCTTCTACTTGTGTGCACCCATGCATGCACACACCCCCACCCACCCACTGTCACCATCACCCACACCCCTTTGTACACGCATACTGTAGTGTCTGAAGTATATGAGATGATCACATGACATAAATAATGAAATACTCATGGTAGACAACTGACCAAAATTAGCCTTGTTTGAGAGAGATGGAATGATTAGAACATAATGATTTTCTGCTGATAGCAAAACAGAGAATACAGGCATCTGAAATATTTAGACAGGGAGAACACAATTCTAGTTTTGTCAAACTATCCTTAGATCTATTTTGTGGGAAAGTCTCCATATTAGGGAAAAGGACTTAATCTGTCATTGCCTACTCGCTTTGATGTAGCAGCTTTTGGAGGGCACTTTCTGGGGAGCCCTGGAGGAAGTGGTTATCATTCCGGTTCACAGTGGCACTTAAAATTGAGTATGGGTAGAATTTCTTTTAAAAATAAATTTTTATTGATTTCAGAAAGATAGGGAGAGGGAGAGAGAGATAGAAACATCTATGATAAGAGTGAATCATTGAGTGGCTGCCTCCTGCACGCCCCACACTGGGGATTGAGCCCACAACCCAAGCATGTGCCCTTGACTGGAATCGAACCCAGGACCCTTCAGTCTGCAGGCCGACGCTCTATCCACTGAGCCAGACCAGCTAGGGCTAGAATTTCTTTATGTTTTGATAGTCAGCATCCTACAGAGTACCATAGATGGGAACATCGTCTTGCTGCTATCTGCACTGATGCAAAACATACCCAAAATATAGCATTTTAAAAGGAAGCTTTTGTAAAAAGACTAGAAAAGCTTTCATGAAGAAATCCTTTCATACTTCAGCAGCAGATAATAATGCAATCACCTTTGTACAGGTTACCTTATAGCTTTCATGAACCAGAAGATGATATTGAGGGAAAGTTGCTTTTCCACTGTTACAGTGATCGAATTTTCTCTGTACCTTTCAAAGCATTGTCTATGAAATCAGTTTGGATTCCTATTTCAGAAGCTTTGCCTTGACGGCAAAAGCATAAATATTTCCCCCGCGTCAAACATTTTAGGTGACAATCAGATTCACTCAGTACATTTTGTTTTCCTCTGTACTCTCAAATATTCCACAAGCCAGTCCTTTTCACAGTTGTGGCTTCAAAAACAATCAGATAGCAAAATGATTTATTGCAAAGACAATGGCTCATCTTTCATTTTCCCCCCTCTCAAATTTACAGTGACGCTCAATGTACTTTTCTACTATTTTGTTCATGAAAGTTTACCTCTGGGTCCAAAAATAGAGACAAAAGACAGCGAGTTGACTGGAAAAATAAGCTTTAAAATTGGAAATTTGTGGAAGCAGTAGCTTCATTCTAAATGGTTCATTCTATCCAAAGGCTTCCAAACTCCACAGGGGAAATGGTTTCTATAGGAACAATAACAATCATCTTTCAATGAGGCACCATTACTTACCAGACCAGGTACTGAGTGAGTTAGACCAGTAATTGCATTTTGTCCTCCCATTAATCTTATGTAAATTCTGTTAATCCTCCCTTTACAGATGAGGAAACTGAGGCTCAGAGATGAGGTAATATGTTCAAAGTCACACAACAGTAAGGGCGGAGCCAACACTTGGAGTCAGGTTTGTGCTCCTAATCACTTTGGCTTAATTACATGGCTGCTACCGCTGCCGTATTATTATTATTATTCATCACAACCGGGAGAAACATGATAATAACAACAATTTTTTGTGACCTGTACACTTATATACTTAGGACTAAATTGAGCATTTGCATGTTTTGAAAAAAATCTCTGCCCTAGCCAGTCTAGCTCAGTGGATAGAGCATCGGCCTGTGGACCAAAAGTTCCTGGGGTTCCATTCCAGTTAAGGGCATGTACCTTGGTTGCAGGCTCCTCCCAGGCCAGGGCCCTGGTCAAGGCTCGTGCAGGAGGCAACCAACTGATGTGTCTCTCTCTGTCTTTCGTCTTTCCCTCTTTCTTCTATTTTCCCTAAAAATCAATGGAAAAAATATCCTGCCAAAACCGGTTTGGCTCAGTGGATAGAGTGTCGGCCTGCGGACTGAAGGGTCCCGGGTTTGATTCTGGTCAAGGGCATGTACCTTGGCTGCGGGCACTTCCCCAGTAGAGGGTGTGCAAGAGGCAGCTGATCGATGTTTCTCTCTCATAGATGTTCCTAACTCTCTACCCCTCTCTCTTCCTCTCTGTAAAACATCAATAAAATATATATTAAAAAAAACTATATCCTTGGGTGAGGATTAACAACAACAACAAGTCTCTGTGAGTGGTATTAATTTATAGGTATCATTCTGCAATGTATTTTTTTTTACTCATGATAGTTCTAGTGTTAGTTGTTATATAATATTTTAGCCTATAAGTATAATATCAATTCCTCCTATTGATGAACTGGGTATTCTTCAACATTTTCTTGGCTATTCTTGGACCCTTCTTTCCTATAAGTTTTCTGATAATCTTATTAAATCCCTGAGCAATCATGTTGGAATTTTGTTTGGAATTGCTTTGAATTTAGATATTAATTTAGGACAATGGACCAATATATGATATTGAGTCTTCCAATCACGAAATGATATACTTCATTGTTTACTAAATGTTTTATATTTTTAGCAATATTTAAAAAAATTCTCAATGTGCTTTGTACTAATCTCATGATATGTATTTTTAGACCTGAAATAGCTGAAAAGTGAATTAGTAAAGTAGATTTTAGTACAAAGAAATCTGCTACCTGATTGTGTATGAAGCCACAACTGTGAAAAGGACTGGCTTGTGCAATATTTGAGATTACAGAGGGAAACTAAATGTACTGGGTGAATCTGATTGCCACTTAAAATGTTTGACACAGGGGAACATACCTGTGCTTTTGCTGTCAAGGCAAAGCTTCTGAAATAGGAATCCAAAATGTTCATTTCTGACATCATTCCTTTTCCCATTGGCTAACTCACTATTTATGAGTCTGGATCATATTTCCCCCTTTCACCATCTTTCCTCTCTCTTTTGTTTTATTGGGATCGCTTTGTGTCTGTCATGTTTCAGTTTACTTCCACCCGGGCCTTCTGTGGATCCATTTATTTTTTTCCCAAATATATTTTTATTTATTTCAGAGAGGAAGGGAGAGGGAGAGAGAGATAGAAATATCAATGATGAGAGAGAATCATGGATCAGCTGCCTCCTGCACGCCCTACACTGGGGATCGTACCCGCAACCCGGGCATGTGCCCTTGACCGGGAATCGATCTGGAACCTCCTGGTTCATAGGTCGACGCTCAACCACTGAGCCACATTGGCCGGGCTGGACCCATATCTTTTATGATGGTTAGGCGCTCCTGTTCCAAAGTGATTTTAGAAATATTGCAGCCCTAACTGGTTTGGCTCAGTGGATAGTGTCAGCCTGCGGACTGAAAGGTCCCAGGTTTGATTCCCGTCAAGGGTATGTATCTTGGTTGCTGCTACATCCCCAGTAGGGGGTGTGCAGGAGGCAGATGGTATATGTTTCTCTCTTATCGATGTTTCTAACTCTCTACCCCTCTCCCCCTCTCCCTTCCTCTCTATAAAAAATCAGTAAAAGTATATATATATGAAATATTGCAGAGGCAGATTCTAAACCAGTAGCAGCTTGATCCAGATCTTGGTCTACACAGATCTTGCATCTATGACTCTAAAGCTTTATATAACCCAGGGTTTCTCCATGGAGAACCTGTTAGGTGGTGCTTTGCTGTGAGGTACTGTCTTGTGCTCTGTAGGGTACTTCACACCATCCTTGGCCTCTGCTTTCTAGATATCAGTAGCACTTCTTTCCCTTAACTTATGACCAACAATGATTCCAGATCGTGCCAAAGGCGCCCTAGGGAACAAAGTCATGTCCTCCTTCTTACTAACCAATGGTAAATCCTGGAATTGATTGGCAATAGCTGATTTTAACTTCCTGTAACAAGCAGAGAGGTCCACGTCCAGTCCATCTTTAAGCCTAGAGTCTGGGTTCAGCTCTTCATATTAAGTAGGGAGTTTTAACCCCCACCCCCCCCACTGAAAGACATTTCCGACTCCTGCTGCCTGTTTAAAGGCCCAGTACTCAGCATGCTATGATATCACACTTGTAAGAAACGTGCCTCTGATTTATCCTCATAGAAAGGAAACAGCATGTGGCCAGGAAGCTGCTGAATTTCCCCAGAGCAAACAGGATGTGGGGGTGGAGAGAGAAGATGAGACCTGTACACGTGGCTGATAGCATGTGTCCTAGGGAGATTCCCCTAGGCCAGTGTTTTTCAAAGTGTGGTACGCGTACCCCCAGGGGTACGGGAAGAGTGTGGTGGGGGTACGCGTTACACCGGAGTTTGGTGGGGATATGCACTGCACCATGCTTAGCTGCGCCTAATTCTACCTTCTCATGAGTCAAGTCAGTCTTGTGAGGCGTGAGATGGTCCAGTGTGCAAATATACGTTATTTATAATATAACTTTTATTTATATCTTATTATGAATTATTTTATTTTTTGTTTATTATTATTTTGTGTATGTACCAAAAAAAATAAATATATTTTGATTATTATTAAAATACATCCTTTTTTTGATGACGGGTACTCAGCGTTATGAAAATTATAGAAGGGGTACACATATGTCAAAAGTTTGGGAAACACTGCCCTAGACAAAGGGAGGTGGAGGCGACTAGAGAAGGCCCCAGCCCATTTTTAAATAACCCAGTGGGAGACAGCAAGACTTGGGCAACCTATTAGGAAATAGATGAGCAAATAGTCCTTAGCCAATGAGGAATGGGAGGAGGGTCTAAAGACATAGGCTATGTTCCTGGCCCCATGCGTGATCCTGTATAATGGGCGCCCGCTCTGGAGAATATTATTAAAAGTCTCATTTTCGCCATGCTTCTGTTTCCATTTCATCATTTGAAATGTAGACAGGTGAGCCATTTCTCACACACCACTACTGGTTCTTGAGGGTGTATGCTTAGTTTGTGTTTTATATTTCACTTATCACAGCTACATATTTGGAGTAGAGAGGACACTATACAGCATGAATTAAAAAAATATTTCATACTCATAAATCATAGGATAAAGTTTTGCAAAACAGTGGAAGTTTTTTTTAATTGAGTTTCAATTTGTTTTCTTGATAGTTCAGCTCATTTATTTATTTACTTTTATATTCTTTATTGTTGAAAGTATTATATATGTCTCCTTTTCCCCCCATTGACCTCTCCCCGCCCACTCCCACCTTCTAGTACATGCCCTCACCCCCGTACTGTCTGTGTTCATTGGCTATGCTTATGTGCATGCATACAAGTTCTTTGGTTGATCTCTTACCCCCACCCACCCGCCTTCCCTCTGAGGTTTGATGGTCTGTTCCATGCTTCTGTGCCTTTGGATCTATTTTGCTCATCAGTTTATGTTGTTCATTAGATCCCACAAATGAGTGAGATCCACAAATGAGTGAGAACCGGGTTGTGGGTTCAATCTCCAGTGTAGGGCGTGCAGGAGGCAGCTGATCCATGATTCTTTCTCATCATTGATGTTTCTCTTTCATCATTGTTGTGATACTTATCTTTCTTGGACTAGCTTATTTCGATAGTTCATCTCCTTTCTTATTACCTTCCTGCCCTTACTTGATTGTGACTTTTGTTTCATCTTTTTTAACATTTCTAACCAAAATTGCCATAGACCTGCTTTCTTTTTGGCCAAATTCTGTATTTGGAGTATTGATCAGAATAACTAAAACTTCTAGACATTTTTGAATTGCTTATGGGAGCATCTCTCTATGACTTCATGTGTTTATCTCTTTGGGATGGAGCACAGGCATTACTTGTTGCGACTGAAGACAACATGATTGCCTCGTCAAGGTGGCTCAGTAGCTGAGTGTCAACCTACTAGTATGAACCAGGAGGTCATGGTTTGATTTCTGCCAGGGCACGTGTGTGGGTTGCAGGCTTGATTCCCAGTGTGGCGTGTGCAGGAGGCAGCTGATCAATAATTCTCTCTCAACATTGGTGTTTTTTATCTCTCTCTCCCTCTCCCTTCATCTCTGAAATTAATAAAAATGTATTTTTTAAAAAGACAATGAGATTGTCCAACAAAGTAAGAAGTTAATGTCTGCCTGTAGTTATAATGTAGAGGAATAGCGCAGACTGTGAAGGAGAAGAGGGCAGCAGGAGGTTGAGACCTTGCTGGAAAACCTTCAGGAATGAAGCAAAATGGAGCCAAGTTGGAACCTACCCCAGCCCTTTCCCTCCATGTTAAAGTTAGTTATGTCAATTCCAGCACCTATTTATAGTTAAGCCTTGGTTTTGATGAATGCTGTTGGATAGGGATCGAAGGGGGAGGGGACTGCTAGGAGGAAGGGAGGAGGCAAAGCTGCCAAAGCTGATATGCCGATCTGTTGTTTGGACCCTACTCTTCATCACACACAGATTTCTGGCCAAACATCATGAAAATTATTTTTACTACAGGGCAGTAATCCATGTCAACATTTTCACTATAAGCCAAATGAAGACATCAGATCCCTGAACACCGAATAAACTATAGGTCAAATCATGCTGTCCTTTTTCATTGAGTTACCAGATAGGTCATGGACACAACCTAACAATGAAATGTCTTCGTAAGTGATTTTTTTTATGTTACCAAAATGAAATTAATAAAGCAAATCTGTATTAGTGTTTAAACATAAATGGTTTTTGAGCTGTAAAGAGGCTTAGAGACATCCAACTGGTCCAATACTTTAACATTGTAGATGAGAAAATCCTGATTTAAGAGCCCAAGGGACTCGCTTACAGCTGTATAGTAGTATCTTGGTTCCGGAACAGGGACTAGATCCTGTCTTTCTCCCCACCCCTCAATCCAGAGCTTTTGCTACCTCTGCCCAAAAAAGAATTTTAATTTTGGTAGCAGGCCATAAATACTTTTCTGGTTGACTTATGTTCTCTGCCTTTAAAGTTGGAAATAGATTAAAGTTTATAATTCTCATAAATTAACTTCAGTTACTAAGGAGATTAGGGTATTATTAATCTCTCCTATTTAATTTTTTTTTTTTTACTAAAGCCCACCTTCCTTGAAAAATGATATTATCCAAAGGATTAACTCTCCCAGCTATGTACTCAACTATGAAGGATTGTGGATTGGGTTGCCCTGCATTTTAAAAATCTTTATTTGCTTGTGATCACATGAGTTTAAATATTAGAGAAATGTAGAATTTATAGTGACTATGCTTGTACTTCTACGTAGCTGTTTACATAAAATGTCCTCTTCTTTGTATATACAATTGTTCACTGAAATCAATTGCTTTTATCTCAGAATCCCAATAACACGGGCTGGGTAATGACCACCCATTTATCCACAAGACATGGTATTATGTATGAAGAAAGTATGTTATAGGATGTGAGGGTTGTGACATCTGTCATCCCATTGATAATCAGGGTTGATTTGGCTGATCTGGCTGGTTAGGTGGGTGTCCCCTTCCTCCTCAATTGCTCCCTGTGTGTCCCTCCCGGCTGACCTTACCCAACAGAAGAGAAGACCATTCTTAGGTCAAGGGTATACAGTAGCTGTATCCCCCTGCTAGAACCTCCAAACAAGCTCTCAAGAAAGTATGTTAGCCCTAGCTGGTTTGGCCCAGTCGATAGAGCATCAGCCTGTGGACTGAAGGGTCCCAGGTTCGATTCTGGTCAAGAGCATATGCTGGGTTGTAGTCTGGATCCCCAGTAGGGGGCCTGTAGGAGGCAGCTGGTCAATGATTCCCTCTTATCATTGATGCTTCTGTCTCTTTCTCCCTCGCCCTTCCCTCTGAAATAAATAAAAATATATTTAAAAAATAAAGCAACATATTCATTGGTTCCTGTATGAGGATGTGGACATCAGGGGTGTGGGACATTATTTTTACCGATTTTGAAATAGCTTGATCTCATGCTCCTTTGTGTAATGGATATGATGTATATTGTTTCTATTAGGTATTTTCTATAACAGTAATATCTATAGCACCAATATCCAAGAAATTTAATTCAAGCCACAAATGTCAGCCATATGTAGAATTTAAAAATTTCCTAGAGTCACATTTAAAAAAGTCAAAAGAAGCAAGTAAAATTAATCTTAATTGATTATTTTATTCAGTTAAGTAGTACCAAATTATTGTGTCCACACACATCAATATGAACATGTTGCAAGAATTTATGTGCTTTATCATATATTTTTATCTTTCCCTTGAAATTTTTATTTAGCCTTTTGCTGCACATAATGTTATTTTTTTTTGAATTTATGTGCTTTATTTCACACTGTCTTCAAAACTCAGAGTGCAATTTATTCTTATGGCTTACCTCAATATGGACTAGACATATTTTACGTGCTCAGTATCATGTGGCTCATGGCTCTGGTGTTGCAAAGCACAGTTTTGTGGCCAAAGTTTTTATAATTCTGCACCTATTTAAGAGCCAGGTTTCTTCCCTGGCTGGTGTGGTTCAGTGGTTTGCAAACTGACCCTGTACACATTGACTTATGAACCAGAAGGTCAAGGTTCGATTTCCCATCAGGGCACATGCCTGGGTTGCAGGCTCCATCCTCAGAAAGGGGTATGCAGGAGGCAACCGGTCAATGGTTCTCTCTTATCATTGACTAGAGGCCCAGTGCACAAAAATTCATGCAAGGGGCTTGGCCCTTGCAGTCCCGGCTGGACCTCACAGCCTCTCGCAGACCCAGCTGGCCCTTGCAGTCCTGGATTCATCCTGAAGATCATCTGGAAGGACTTCTGGAGGGTCATTTGGCTGTTCATTCTAATTAGCATATTAGCTCTTTATTACATAGAATGTTTCTATTTCTCCTCCCTTCCTGTCTGAAATTAATAAAATTATATTTAAAAAAAAAACAAAAAACCAAAAACCTGACCTGAAATTTCAGAATGCCTCCATTCATGGGCTCCAGGAGGCTCGCAAAGCATACCTGTTGGGTTTGTCTGAAGATAGTGTGTGCCATCCATGCTAAGAGAGTCACCATCATGCCCAAAGACATCCAGTTGGCTGGCTGGATACAGAGAGAGAGCTTAAGTGAACGTGAGCTTGTCTGTTTTTGTTAGTTTTTTGTTTGTTAACCCTAATCTGAGAACATTTTCTCCATTATTTTTTATAGAGAGAGTGGAGGGGAAGAGACCCAGAGAGAGAAACATCGATGTGAGAGAGGCACTTGGGTTGGCTTCCTCCTTCACACACCCGGACTGGGGACAGGGATCGAGCCTGCAACCAAGGTCTATGCCCTTAAGTGGAATCAAACCCATGACTTTTCAGTCCTTGGGCCAAAGCTCTAACCACTGAGCAAACCAGATAGGACTGTTTTCTTGGTGTTTTGTACTAAATTCTGTAAAATACTTTGGTTTAACTTGTGACCTTTTTATAGGAAATTGTTTGTAATGTGCTGCATTTATACTGGAGTCATTCCATCTTCCACTCAGGATGAATACGAAAAGTGACTGTTCAAGTGACAAGTTGCTCTTAGGGAGAAGGGATGGGTGCTCTTTCTTGCTTCCCATGATGCATGTTTCAGTAGGTTAATGACCTGTTGGGTAGTGAGTAAGGTACTAGAATTGTTAAATGTGTACAGGGTCCTTTTGCAATAAAACTGGTCATGACTTGATCCAAGTGTTTAACAACTGGGGTTAAGTCTGACCGTGCAGCACTGTGATAGGATGTAGGCGTTTCAAGGGTCAAGATACAAGTCTTAACCACAGTGCCACTTAGAGTTTCCTAAAGAAAAAAAAAGTAAACCTGGCAGTTATAGAACACACCATGTGTATTTATACTAGCTATTTTATATGTTGTAGTATCAACATTTAAAAAATACATTTTTATTGATTTCATAGGTGAAGGGAGAGGAAGAAAGAGATAGAAACATCAATGATGAGAGAGATTGGCTGCCTCCTGCACCCCCTCTCCCCCCACTGGGGATCGAATCCGCAACCCAGGCATGTGCCCTTGATGGGAATCGAACCATGACCTCCTGGTTCCTAGCTTGATGCTCAACCACTGAGTCATGCCGGCTGGGCTGTAGTGTCAACATTTTAAAATTAAATGTTTTACATTCACATGTGGTGGGTCTTGTCATTAAGGTGTGTGTAATTTAGGGTCCGGTTGGTGTTCTCCTAAGTAGACTGCACTTACCTACACAGTAAAATGCTTTGCAAAGAACACCTTGCGTAAGTCCTCATTCTACCACATGTTCACTAATCCTCTAGCTGCTAATGCAGACACTGTTGAGGGCTTTTATGTGTGAGGGCCCTAGAACATAATACCTGCTGGTGCTGATAATCTGAACGAGTTATGGTTAGTGTAGCTTTTCTCTGTGCTGTGGCTGGTTTGTGTTGTGGTTGGTTTCATGGCTAGAGTCAGTTTTTCCTTTACCAAGAGGAAAGCATACCTGAGTTCTTTTCCTTGTAGAGTTTGTATTATAGCCCTCAGCGTAAACTTGCTGTGGGAGGGAGGGAGGGGCTTATTGAATCTTGACCAGTTAAGATGGCAGCCAATTAGCTTACATCTAGTACAGGTCCTGGGAAAATCACTTTATAGAGCTGGTCTTCCACTGGTTTTTAAATACATCCTTCTATTGAAGTTTTCAGGCCTATTATGTATGTTGACTAAATTTACATATAGCCCTCGTCGGTTTGGCTCAGTGGATAGAGCATCAGCCCTGTGGGCTGAAGGGTCTCAGGTTCAATTCTGGTCAAGGGCATGTATCTCGGTTGTAGGCTCCTCCCCAGCGCAGGACCAGGTAATGGCTTGTGCAGAAGGCAACCAATCCATATGTTTCTCTCACAGGGATATTTCTCTCTGTCTTTTCCTCTCTCTTCCATTCTCTCTAAAAATCAATGGAAAACTATCCTTAGGTGAGGATTTAAAAAATAATAATAATAAAATAAATTTACAAATAAGCTTCTTTAACCAAAACACACACACACACACACACACACACACACACACACACCAAAACAAAAAAACAACAACAAAACAACAACAACCCAAAACAATAGATTAGGGTCTTTTCAATGGATAGACCAACTTTGAAACAGTCAAGCATTCTTTGTGGCCTTCTCAGCTCTCATAGGGTGCAACCTGCCCAAAGAACTTGCAGAGATATTCTATGAATTACTTTGATCGGCCTAACAGTTGTTGAACACCTGTTCCTGCAGGAACAATGCTAGGTCCTGGGAGTAGAAAAGAGAACGAGCCAAGGCGCTGTCCCTCAGATTGCTTACAAGGGTAGTAGGAGAAAAGGCACCGACATGAAGAGTATGTACTAGATGGAAGTGGTGCTTGGAAAAGAGTCGGGGAAGGTAAAGGGAAAGTCTAGTTTGTAGTAGATTGGAGGAAGCCCTGAGAAGGGTCTGACACTGTGCAGAATGAGCAAGTGCATGGACTAGCTCGACATTGACAGAAATGGAATAAACATGGAGGAAAGAACTACAAAAGCAGAAGTGGGAGCATAGTCTCCCTGAGAAAAGTAGGTCCTTTTCTGCAAGGGCAATTATTTAAAAAAAATTTTAAAAATGCATTTTTATTGATTTTTAGAGAGGAAGGGAAAGGGAAAGGTATATATATTTTTATTTATATAAACATCAATGATGAGAGTAAATCATCAAATGGTTGCCTCCTACATGCCCCATGCTGGGGATAGAGCCTATAACCCGGGCATGTGTCCTGACCGGAATCAAACTATGACCTCCTGGTTCATGGGTTGATGCTCAACCATTGAGCCATGCCAGCTGGGCCAAGGATTTTAAAATGTAATCCATGAAACATATGTAGGAATTATGAATATAGTTCATGAATTATCAACTGTAAGAAGAAAATATCACTTAATCAAATTACACTGAGTGGCCAGATTATTATGATCTCTAAACGCATAATAATCTGGCCACTCAGTGTATGTGAGTGAGTGTGTGTGTGTGTGTGTGTGTGTGTGTGTGTGTATTAGAGGCCCTGAGCATGAATTCATGCATGGATGGGGTCCGTCCAGCTGCCTGCTGGTCGAACTCCTGGTTGAGGGGACAATTTGCATATTAGCCTTTTATTATATAGGATACACATTGAGTGGCCAGATTATTATGTGTTCAGAGAGCATCATAATCTGGCCACTCAGTGTATAGTTATACTTACTGAGGGAGAAGTATTTGAGCAGCTTGCTGAGGGAAACAAAAAGAACAAAGGAAATATGAAACAGATTGGAGAGCAACATTGAATGTGGTGATTTCGCAATGTGGCACTTTTAATCACCACATTTTGAGCAACATTTATGTTTTGCTAAATGTCTTTCTAACATATTTAAGCTATTAAATTCTGACTGATAGACAGGTTTCATTTGACAGTGAAAGTGGCACCTAAATTCAACAATGACTACATTTACTACTGGGTCCAGATGGAGTTGTTCAGATTTTTAAAAGTAAAGCTGAGCTTCCGGAGATCTAAAGCAAAGTGAGAAATGGGTCTTTTACACTGATAAGATGCTCCTTTAGCTCTTTCCCCCAGTCTTCTCTGGATTAGGCCAAAGGGAGATCCTGGCCATTGATTTCATTTTCACTTTAGCTGACAATGTGACCCCGGGTGGATCCATCCATATCCATTCATTCTCTCAGGGCTCACTCACTGATCCCGTGCTCTGCAAGGACTGCTAAGAAGCGTGGGTCTGCATGGACAGCTCTTGCCCTCAGAGAGATTGTAGAGCATGCGAACCCCAGGAATAATTAGAAGCTGCAGCCCCTTCTCCATGTTCTCAGAAGTTGGTAACAGAGCAAGGAGCTTCATGGAATGCTAGGCAACATTTTGAGAACCATCAAAAGGACCTCCACCAAGTGTTCATCTCCATCTTTGCAAGTCTTTTTTTTAAAACCCTCACCCGAGGAGTGAGGATATTTTCCCACTGACTTTTAGAGAGAATGGAAGGGAGGGGAGTGGTGATGAGAGAGAGAGAGAGAGAGAGAGAGAGAGAGAGAGAGAGAGAGAAACATAAACATCAATGTGAGAGACACATCAATTGCCTGCTTTCTGCTCTTGCTCCCACCAGGTCTAGGGATTGAACCTGCAAATGAGTTACGTTCCCTTGACCAGGATTCAAACCCTCAACCCTTCGTGGCCAACACTTTAACCCACTGAGGAAAACTTTTGTGAGGGCACAAAACTTTTAGTTTTCTCATTTCATTTGTATAACTCGGGTAAAGGCACTTCCTATTCAGTCCAACTGAATGTCATATTCAAATAAATACAAATCCAACCACCTCCAAAAGTAGAAAAGTAATTTAAATCTTCACTGCAATAGAAGAATTAGGTTGCACTTTACACTTTACTTTAAAGAATATGTTGCGCTTCAAAGACTTAAAGTGAAATTAAGTTCCATGACACAATAATTGTTCAATGATCTGAGTCCCCAAACCCTACTCATCACACCATGGTAACCATCTTTACATCATCTCTCTCTCCTTCCCATTCCCTCGCTTCCCTCACCTTTCTTTTCCTTTCCCTGCTCAGCCTACTCAGGATCTTATCTCTTTTACAGCACAGTGCCTCCTCTCCATTTCTGGATCTGTTTGTTGTTTGTTTGTTTGTTTTTTGTTTTTTTCAGTCTTGGGACAGAGTTGCTCTTAGCTGTCATAGAGCTCATGCTATCTTCTCTGGATTATTTCAGTTCACCTTTCTCCCCACTCCCCAGATCAGTTCAAAGGCCAGACTCTGTACTCTCCAAGCTGTTGGTTTCCCTACGGAAAGAAAGAATTGTGGACAGTGCCCCACTCTGGGTCAATCTTTGGCATTTTGACTTGAAGCTTATGTGTGGTATCTGCCCTGGAGGCCTCAGAGGCTTAATCACAGAACTCCAACTCAATCCTCAGGACCAAATGGGGAACACTCCCCCATTCTATGTCGCCCTTCTCTGGTCCTGCATGTCTAGTCACCAACTCTTCTCTCCTCTTCCATAGTTATAACTGTGGTACCAGATGGATACTGGAAATATCTGGAAAGCACATGATTGCCTAACCACTATGCTCTAAATCTAAAACTAATACAGAATAATATATAATGTCAACTGTAATTGAAAAAGAAAAAATAAATATTTGAGTTTTTCTAATGTATTCTGAATATATCAAATTTCTACCTTCAGCAAAGATTGCTTCTGAATTCCACACCAGTAACAACCACATCCTATCTTTACCTTGGGTATACACATAAGCTTCAAATTCAATATGTGTTAAAATATTGTTATGGTGCTCACTCTGGGGTGAAAATGGTCTGTCCCTCTGTGCCCTTGGTGTGTAACATACAGTCATTTGGTTCCTTGAGGCAGACATGTAAGAATCACCTTAAATTTTTTAGTTAAAAAATGTTAAATTATAGTTTTCATTCCATATTATTTTTTATTAGTTTCACATGTACAGCATAGTGATTAGACAACCATATACTTTACAGAGTTGTCCCCTGATATTGCCAGTACCCACCAGGCCCCATACATAGTTATTACAACATTATTGACTATATTCTCTATGCTGTAATTCACATCCCCATGACTATTCCGTAACTACCAATCTGTACTTCTTTTTTTTAAAAATATTTTTTTATTGATTTCAGAGAGGAAGGGAGGAGAGAGGGATAAAAACATCAATGATGAAAGAGAATCATTGATTGGCTGCCTCCTGCACTCCCCTTACTGGGGACGGAGCCTGCAACCCGAGCACGTGTCCTTGGCCAGAATCAAACCCGGAACCCCTCAGTCCACAGGCTGATGCGTTATCCACTGACCCAAACCAGCTAGGGCTCTTTCTGTAATATATATATATATATATATATATATATATATATATATATATATATTTGATTTTTTATAGAAAGGAAGAGAGAGGAATAGATTTAGAAATATCGATGAGAGAGAATCATCGATCAGCCATCTCTTGCACACCCCCTACTGGGGACGCGCCTGCAACCAAGGTACATGCCCTTGACCGGAATCGAACCTAGGACTTTCAGTCTGCAGACAATGCTCTAGTGATTGAGCCAAACCGGTTTCGGCTCAATCTGTACTTCTTAAACCCTCACCTTTGTCACCCAGCCCCCAACCCCAAACCCCTCTGGTAACCATCAGTCTAAGAATCATCTTCTTTGTAGTTTTACTTGCACAGAATCTGTCCTATCTTCTTGACTCCATTTCTCTTAGGCCCAACTTCCTCTCCCTGGCATCAAGCCTGAGCCCAATAGCCTCTCACCTAAAGAACCTCCTTCAGACTGACCCTCTTCCATCTAATGCCCCTGGCTTTCTCCCACAGCCCTCTGCAAACCCTGCTAGCTCCGCCTTGTCCTTTGGGATTTAACCTCATTCGGTCATTGGGGTTGCTCTCTGGCACCCTTCTGTGAGCTGTGTGCCTTTCCGTAGTAGATGTCATCAGGGCCCCTTAGCATCTGCCATTGTGTGCACCTTGACCCAGTGCCTCTCAGCTACCAGCATGTGCTCCTGCCTCTGCCTGCTGCAGCCTGGAAATGCCAAGCAGTCCACAGATGCCAGGCTCAACCCTTCTCCTTGACGATGGGCATTGGTACATAAACGCACTGGCGTCATGAGCTTTCCTGAGATAACTCTGAGGCATGTTCTCCACTGTCTCCCAGAGGCCTCCGGCAGGACCGAACCCAAGTTGTCCACAATGGTAATGCGCACTAATGCACACCTCCTCTTCGCCATCTCTCTCTACATGTCTCTACTAGTCTCCCGGGAACATCTCTAAAATAAACTTCATACGTTCAAATGCCCGTTCACTACGCATACTATGCTCAATCCTGCCAGAAGACTCTGGGAGGCTGTAGAACACCCCTCAAAGCTATCCCACTTCGGGCCCAGGAGATGGATGTATTTGTCCCCGGCATCTCATTGGTCACCAGTAAGGGCTGCTTCCAGGGGCATTAACTTTCTGGTATTTCCAGCTGGTCCGGCATGAGGAAACCTTGCTCCTTCATCCAGAAATAACCCCCAAAACCCCGAGGCAGAGATTTACAGGTATTCCCAGCAGGCAGCTCGCAACAGGCAGAGGTGAAGGTCAAGGGTGGGGCAGCAATAACATCTGCTCTACAAGTTTAAATTTTGTAAAAGATTTCGTTATATTCCTGTGACACGAAGGCTTTCACGGACTGTTTCTGGGCCGAGAGTCTTGAAATAAAATGTAAGACTTTTTTTCCCATGGTAAACATCAAGAGCATCTGGGTTTTTGACAATCTCATTGAGCTGGTGTGCTATCACCAGATATGCTCTGGGATTCTTAGGTAGTTAAAACGATAACTTTTCTTCTGGGTATCACTTTCCTTTGACTTCTCTTGGATTCCCAGGAATTCATGCCTGGGCAGCAACCAGGCCTATATTCTGGTCAGATGGCTTTTGAGAGCGATGCCTGGAATTTTGGAGATCACTGGGGAAGTTTACAGAAAAAAAAAGGTTCCCTGCACCAAGGGGCACTTTACCCCGTAAGTGTAACTTAACTAAAAACGGACTCCTGCTCCGCTCACTTTCTGCATGCTTTATTTTGTACAAGTGGAAGCATTTGTTTTGAAGCTGTATTTGATTGTTGAGCTGTTTCTTTCTTTTAAAAAATATAGTTCTATTGATTTCAGAAAGGAAAGCCTCCTGCACGCTCCTTACTGGGGATCCAGCCCACAACCTGGGCATGTGCCCTGACCAGGAATCAATTGTGACCTCCTGGTTCATAGGCTGATGCTCAACCACTGAGCCATGCTGGCTGGGCGAACTGTTTCTTAAAGGAAAATATTTCGTTAAGAGTTAAGCTTGGCATGTAAACTGTGCTCCTTGTAAGTTTTTCTCAACTTAGGAGTCAATATATAAAGCAGCTGAATTCATCATCTCTCCCCAACTCCACCCAATCCTCTTCCAGAGCTACCCTACCTGTGAGGGCACCAGGCCCATCGATGCTGAAGCCACTTTAATGTTAATTCCAGCCGCTCTCTCTCCCATGTTCCTACCCCATCTCTAACCAGTTGTTGTGACGTGACTTCTACTTCGTAAACATCTCTCGTCTCCCTCTTCCATCCCTTCTCCCTGTATTGGATCACACCAGGACCCGTAACAGCCTCAGGCCTGGACCCTTTGCCTCCATCTTCACCCACCAACAATGTACTCTCTCCTTTTGTTATTCGAGGGTTTTGTCTGAAAATGAGAACCTGACAGCCACATCTCTGTTGAAATGCTTTGATGTCTGGCCAATGCTCTTCAAATCAATTCCAAACTCCATGACCTTGTTTGTAAGACCCTGTGGGATCTGGAACCACCCCTTTAATTCCTCATCACCAGTCTCTTGCTAGCTATCCTTTTCTCGTGTTATCTCAAACAAAATAAACTCTCCAGCTCCTTGAACACTCTTCCCGGCCTCTCACTTGCGAGTCTTCATGCACACTCTTCCCTCTGCCTGGAATATTAGTGCTCGGTCTTGATTGCTTGCTTTTCTCAAGAGCCAAGTTCAAGCCCTGACCTGATGTCAGTTTTTGATTAAAAATGTTGATTTTGGCTTTGCCTTTTATATTAACAGTGATAAACTTCATAATTCCTTACAGCTTACAGAATGATATTTGCTTTCCTCGTGGGGATTCAAAGTAATTTTTAATGTAACATATTTGACAAGGAAAAAAGAGCAGATTTAATATCCTACCATTACTACCAAAAATAAAGGTGGTAGAACAGATGTTAAACAGCTACGCTCATTGTCCATAAACTTCAATCCTGTTCAAGTATTTCCTGGTGGCCACAGATAAGCTACAGACTCAGCTAACAAAGATTTCTCTAGCTCTGCCATATCTTTAAAAGCTATTCATGGTTTGGCTTTGAGCTTCTCTCTTTCTCTTCATGTCTAGATTGCCAGGAACTGACAGACCATTTTGTTTAATTCCAACAGCACTTGGACCTTATGATGAATTCACAGAAAATCACTTGTGAAAATGGCTGTATAAAAAACACAGGGGTACAGCCCAGCCAGTATGGCTCAGTGGTTGAGCATCGACCCATGCACCAAGTGGTTGCCAGTTCCATTCCCAGTCAAGGCACATGCCCAGGTTGCAAGCTCAATCACCGATGGGGGACATACAGGATGCAGCCAATTCCTAATGTTTCTCTGTCACATATGTTTCTTACCTCTCCCTCTTCCTTCCTTTCTCTCTAAAATCAATAAGACATATTAAAAATAAATATAATTAAAATAATATAAAATAAAAATACAGTGGTACAAATGTATGCAATTGAAATTAATAAAATATTGCTGAGTAAACATTATGCGGGAAGCCCTGTGTTAAGTCTGTGAAAAACACATATAAGCTCATAATTTGCATCAACATTGGCAGGATGACCAACCATTCCTGTTTGCCTGGAGTATCAGGGGACAGGAGGAGTTCTGAGATGCAGACCTTCCAATAATACTGCAAAATCCCAGCAAACCTGGATGGGCTGCTCACCCTAGATACCTATCAGAATATAGGTTCAGAGCATGAGCTGTTTTACCGAAAGTACCACACGATTAAATTTAACAGAAAATCATTTATTCGATGCTTGGATCAGGTGGGAGAGAAAAGACATCAAGACACTCATAGACCAGGGAAATCGCGTAATCAAAGACAGTACGGTGGGACCTTAAAGCATCTCCAGATCTGGATAGCATGGGCTTGGAGATGAGTGTAGGTCAGGAGACCGGAAGTTGAAGAGCCCATATTTGAACAGCTCCAAATTCCAAGCCTGAGGAGAGGGGCTAGACCTTATTCTTTAAGTGCTTGGGTGCTAATTTTGGGTAATTTGAATAATTTTGGAGAAGTTTGATCAAAATGATGACCTAAGTGTGATGTTTTTGGAGGAGTAGCTTAAGCCTTGTTTTGATCTTTTATTTTTGAGAGAATGGAGAAATTGGCAGGAAGTTGTGTTCCTCCAGAAGACAGCACCCTTGCAGGCTTTTTTATTTTGTAAACAAAAGCAAGGATTCAGTAACTCGTGCTTCAACACTTGGCACGAGGAAAGCTGTACCGAAAACTACCCTTCTGCCTCATTTTCTGTAAAACTGCCTTGTAAAAATACGGGTTTAAATACCCCAAAATTAGAAGGTTATTTCTTGCACAAAAAGATATTTTTCTTTCCCAAATTAATGTTTGAAATAGTATTTTCAGATGATCTTAAATTTTATATATTACTTAACATATAATGTACATGTTCATTTACTTAGCCATCATTTCTCTGCTTAACTGAGAGACCTGCATGATCAATAGCCATTAGAGTGATTAAAAATCAGGGGAATTAGAGTCCCGGGGATGGAAATACAATCTAAGACTCTGAGACTAAGCATGGAAAATTCAAGAAACTGAAGGAAGCTCTAGGTGACTAGAACAGAGAGAGTAGGGTGGGGCTGTGAGAAATGAAGCTGAAGAGAGTTTTACAGCAAAACTGAGGTGAAGGTACAGAGATTTCCCATATATGATCCCTGCCGGCAAACATGCAAGTTTCCCCATTATCAACACCCCTCCCCCCACCAGAGTGGTGCTTTTGTTACAATTGATGAACCTATATTGACACCTCATCACCCAAAGTCCATAGTTCACATCAGGTTCTCTCCTGATGTTGTACATTCTATGGGTTTTGACAAAAGTATGATAATGTGTATCTCCTGTGACATTAGCAGAGAGAGAGAGAGAGTAGTGTCACTGCCCTAAAAACCCTCTGTGCTTCATCCTGCCCTCTCATTTTCTCTTCTCTCTCAACTCCTCTGTTTCTTCAAAGGTAAGGCTGATTCTGGAAAGCATACCTAATTAGACTTGTCTCTTTCCCCCCTTCTCAAGAGTAGCGAACTAATTTGTTTTTCAGATTTTAATAGGAAGGAGTGTTGTGAGGGAGCCTCCTCACTGAGTTTCAGGCTGGTGTACCAGGTTCTCGTGAGCTGGTGGTAAATGAAGAGTTCACACAGGTTACGGGGGACTGGGGAAGTGAGGGAGAAGTCTTTGCAGTGAGGGAAGTTTTCTTCTGCAAGTCTCTTAATGAGACGTCACCACGTGAGGGGGCTGGTCTGGATTTTGTCACTCTCATGTACCCCCTTTCCTCCCCTCACCCCCCCAACCAGCCTATCAGGCTCCTCATTAGGTCATTCCATTCCTACTCAGCATTTCAGCAGATAGTAACCCAACACCGCCTTTCCTTCCTTCACATGAGCTCCCTGTTTTTCTAGAAAATAAGAAGAGCTTGTTGACATCCTTCTCAAAGGCATGCTTTCCAAGTGAGTGTATTTTCTCCCACTTTTTATAGTTTCATCTACTCACAAACTTCTAGAAACAAGGCACATCTTCTGCCTGATGTCCATGCATGAGATCCTGCAAAAATAGTCACAAAAACCGATATAAATTCCAGGACACCAGATGGCTATATCTCATTATCCTACATACAGATAATGGCAATAGGATTAGAGACAAAGAACAGAATATAAGATCTTTTTTTCAGTAACAGCTTTATGGAGATATAATTCACATACCAAAAATCCCCACTTTTAAGGTATACAAATCCAGAGATTTTAATATATTCACAGAACTGTGTAACCATCATCACCATCCAATTTCAGAACAGTTTTTATCAAAAAGAAACCCTGTCCTTCAGCAGTCTCTCCTCATTCCTCCCATCCTTCCCAGGCCTAGAAAACCATCTACTTTCTGTCTCTATGGACTTTCCAATTCTGGACATTTCACATAAATCCAATCATACAGCGCTATCCAGTTTGGCTCAGTGTATAGAGCATCAGCCTGCAGACTATAGGGTACCTCAGTTGCAAGCTCCCTGCCCTGGTCCAGGGCTGGCAGGAGGCAACCAATTGATGTGTCTCTCTCACATGGATGTTTCTGTCTCTCCCTCTCCCTTTCACTCTTTCTAAAAATCAATGGGAAAAATATCCTCAGGTGAGGATAAAAAAAAAATCCAGTCATAAAATATGTGGTCATTTGTGACTGACTGCTTTCATTTAGCGTAATGTTTTCAAGATTCGTCTACATTGTGGCACATGTCAGTACATCCAGCTTTGTGGTGGAATAAGTCCCATTGTATGGATATACCACATTGTGTTTATCCATCATTTGACAGACAGTTGGGTTGCTTCTGCTTTTGGGCCATTATGGAACACTGCAGCCATGGACATCCGTGTACAAGTTTTCGTGTGGACATGTGTTTTTACTTCTCTTGGATGTATACCTAGGAGTGGAATTGCTACTACATGGGAACTCAGTGTAAGTTTTTCAAGAATGGGCGGGACATTTTTCAAAGCTGACACACCCTCTTAAACTCACAATGCACATGGGAAGTAGTAATTATCTACATTTGTAGGTCAAGAAATGGTGGTCCATAGACTTTTTTTTTAAATGTTATTTTTATTTATTTCAGAGATGATTTCTGAGATGAAGGGGGGAGAAAGAGAGAGTGAGAGAGAGAGAGATCAGTGATGAGAGAGAATCATTGATTGGATGCTTCCTACACTCCCCACCCCACACTGTGGATCCTGACCAGGAATCAAACCCTGACCTCCTGGTTCATAGGTAGACGCTCAACCACTGAGTAACGCCGGCCTGGTGGGGCTCATAGAGTTTTTAAAAATTGCCTAAACAAATAAACCAAGCCCGTAGCTTTCAAAGTGTGTCTCATCCCAGTAGAGAGGCCCTGTCTGCTTCCTTTTAGAATGTCTAGTGGCAGAGGTGAAGGCAGGGCTTGGGACCTGGGTAATGGCTGTCTCTGCCTCAAACTCTGAACAAGGGCAATTCCATAAATGGCAAAACACAACTGTAAAAAATAATCACACTTCTGTTTATAACAATGAAAAATGACAATTCCTTTGACAATGAACACACTTCCACTTGGAAGTCAGGAAGAGGGTTAAATATACAGAGACCATCATGTTACTGAGATCCTGGAAATATAAGGGGCCCGTAGGTTTTTACAGTGTTTTTCATCTTGCAGTGCATTAAGGAGTTAATCCTTCCAGGAAGCCATTTCTGCTGAGAGACACTTTTCTAGCCCCTCTGCAGCGTGCACACCCTGTCGTATTTATTCCTGGCAGGCACTTTCCCAGGATTGACCCTATGGGAGAGTCACAACTCGGTCTTTCAAAAAAATATATTTTTTTCTTAATTTCAGAGAGGAAGGGAGAGGGAGAGAGAGAGATGATGATGAGAGAGAATCATTGATCAGCTGCCTTCTGCAGGGGATCCCCCCCACTGGGGATCGAGCTTGCAACCTGGGAATGTTCCTTTGACCTGAACCAAACCTGGGACCCTTTGGTCTGCAGGCTGATGCTCTATCCACTGAGCCCAACTGGCTAGGGCAGTCTTTTCTTGAAGAAAGCAAACATTCCAGATTCTTTTCCTGTTTTACATTATGGGGAACTGACCTTGCAATTACATACACCTGTAACTACATTCTTATCTTCCATTCTTCCATGAGAATCTCTATTCTTTATTACATAGTGGCAGGTTACCCGCTATGGCTATAATCATCTCCCCAATTCTTATCTAGAGTCCTTTTCTCTCTCTCTCTCTCTCTCTCTCTCTCTCTCTCTCTCTCTCTCTCTCTTAAGTCTTTATTGTTGTTTTTTTTTAATATATTTTTATTTCAGAGAGAAAGGGAGAGGGAGAGAGAGATAAAAGCATCAATGATGAGAGACAGTCATTGATTGAGGCAGCTGCCTTAAGCCCCGCAACCTAGGCATGTGCCCTTGGTCAGAATCAAATCTGGGACTCTTCAGTCGTAGGCTGATGCTCTATCCGCTGAGCCAAAATGGGATAGGACTTAATCTTTATTATTGAAAGTATTATATAGGTCCTTAACCTCTTCCAGTTCACTAGGTCCTCACCACCCCATTGTCTGTGTCCACGGGTTATGCACATATGCACACAAGTTCATTGGTTGATCTCTTCCCACTCACCCTCCCCTGCCTTCCCTCTGAGCTTCAATAGTCTGTTCATGCTTTTATGTCTCTGGGTCTATTTTTGATCCAATTCTTTTCTCTTTGACACGCATGTTTTCTTCAATTGGTGGATTACCAAACACCTTGCTTTAAAAATGTATGTAGTTTTATGTCATTACAGTATATCTCAATCTATTACAATACGTTTTGGAGCCATACACACAAAGGATCAACACTGCAAAGCAGTTTTGACAGCAAAATGGTGTGAATATATCAGAGACCCAGGCGGGCTCTTACTCAATAAATGAAGTTCATATTCCTTGGGACAGGAAGGCAGTTGACAGTACTCCACACACAACAGCCTGTGGGCTGACCCTCCTGCTCAGGGCGCTGCACCTCAGAATGCTGGCCACGAAGGCATCACTGGGGCCTCCACTATGGGAGGGCTGATGCACACTGGACAGGATGAGGATAAGCGCCCAAGGATGGGGGTCTGCTTTTGGCTTTGAAGATGGCCACATTGGCAAAGGATCAATTACTTGATGAATTAGATCTGAACAGCTAAAGTAAAGAATTCAACATCTCTCCCTCTTGAGATTTTCATGGCGGACACACTCCCATGGGATGATAATTATTTAACAAAGTAATTCCTACAATGAATGGATTTTTATTTTTGCAAAATTCTCACATATATCTGGCACATTTCTTATTAATTTAATACCTTAGCTGAAACCAGTGTTGCTCAGTGGATAGAGTGTCGGCCTGTAGACTGAAGGGTCCCAGGTTCGATTCTGGTCAAGGCATGTACCTTGGTTTCGGGCACATCCCCAGTGGGAGGTGTGCAGAAGGCAGCTGATCGATGTTTCTATCTCATCGATGTTTCTCTTTATCTCTCTCCCTTCCTATCTGTAGAAAATTAATAAAATATATATTTTTAAAAATTTAATACCTTAGTACTTTATAGGTTTGCTTTTGCTTGTTTCTTGGTTGTTTTGCTGATCTAGATGAAATCTAGTTTTCCATTTAGTTTTTAATTAGGTTATTGATGTCATATAGGTAATCCATTAACATACATATGCATATATATGCATATATGCATATATTTGTATATATGTGTATATATGTATACATATACATATACATACACACACATGCACATATATATATTTTGAAATATTTTCATTGATTCTAGAAAGGAAGGGAGAGGGAGAGACAGATAGAAACATCAATGATGAGAGAAAATTACTGCTTGGCTGCCTCCTGCACTCCCCACACCAGGGATTGAGCCCCGACATACGCTCGACCGGGAATTTAACCTTGTCACACTGGTTGGGCCATTTACTGGTATATTGGTCATATATCTAGTGACTTTATTACTTTTGTATTAGTTGAAATAAATTTTAAATTAAGTGTTGGATTTGTAAATAGAAAATCATTGATCTGCCAACAGTAGCAGATTGGTATAGTCCTTTGCCATTTTTAAGGCTCCTTTTTATCTTCTTGTCTTATGTATTGATGAAGGCTTATGGCATGAGGTTGAATGTGAGCATCTTTGTCTTGCCTCTGAGTATAATGGACCACTTCTAATTTTCTACTGTTTAACAAGGACGGTTTCTATCAATTCCTGGGATATACTCTTGACCAAGATAAAGCACATTCCTTCTATCTTGATTTATTAGTAGTTATATATATTTTTTAAATCTGGAAAGTCTCTGAAACTTTGTAAAATATATTTTAGCATCTGTTAAGATGGTCATGTTTTTTATCTACCTTTAATATAAATACATAGAGAATTCCATTAATAGCTGTCGTAATGTTGAACCTCCTTGAATTCCTAGGGTAAAGCCTGCTTGATCATGATTTATTATTATGGAGTTTTTTTTTATTTTATTTACTTATGCTTGTAATTATTCTCCTTTAAAAAAATACTTATTGGCTGAGCATACCAAAGTATCTAATGAACCATGACACTGTTTGAAATGATAGCAGGGAGCACAAATAGACAAGTCAGCTAGACTGTTTACTTTTTTTTCTGAATAATTCCCTCCTATGCAGACATGAGCTTTGATTGGCAAAGAGGAATGGCTTCTTGGCCGTATGGAGCATATGCTTCCTGGTAATTCATCTGATGTCTAACATTGAGTAGCCCTTGTGGCTGATTTTGTGTGTTTTGATGACCTGTTCAAGTTCACCTAAGTCACAGCCATCATCACTTACTGACAAAACTCTTCTCAGAGATTGTGGAAATGATTACAACCATGAAGTTTACTTGATTTCAATGCGTTGCATTAATCTTTTTTCAGTAATCTCTAGTGACAGAGTCTATAGCGTTTTCATTTGCTAATCATCAAGAGTGGTAAGTGAGGTGTAGCAGTTCACAGTATGAAATGTCTGACTTCACACCGCAGCTCTGCCAATAGCTTGCTGTGAAAACCTTAATTCTTCAGTTTCATCATTTAGTTTTCATTTTTGTTAATCCTCACCTGAGGATATTTTCCAGTTGACTTTTATAGAGAGAGTGGAAGAGAGAGGGAGAGACACACAGAGAAAAACATTGATGTGAGAGAGACACACCGATTGGTTATTTCCCGCACGCATCCCAACCATGGCTGGGATGTAATCATGGTGGGGATGTAATTGAGCCCACAACCTGGGCATGTGCCCTTGACCAGAATAGAACCCAGAACCCTTCAGTCTGTGGGCTAATGTTCTATCTACTGAGCCAAACCAGCTAGAGCTCATTATTTTAAAATGTACTATTTACAGTACATTGTGGGTTATTGTGAATATTAAATGAGTAAATATGAAGCACTTAAAATAGTACTCAGGGCAAAGTAAATATTATATGTGTGTTCGCTGTGATTTTTATTGATTTTTTTACAGAGAGGAAGAGAGAGGGACAGAGAGTTAGAAACATCAATGAGAGAGAACCATCAATCAGTTGCCTCCTGCACATCCCCTACTGGGGATGTGGCCGCAACCAAGGTACATGGCCTTGACCGGAATCGAACCTGGGACCCTTGAGTCCGCAGGCCAACGCTCTATCCACTGAGCCAAACCAGTTTCGGCTTGCTGTGATTTTTAGATAACCAAATCAGAGTTGTTAATTTGGCATTGGTATCATTACAGATACCAGTGTCTTGTGATTACCCGTGCAAACTTCTTTCTTTTACATGACTCATGGAAACATAGCCAATGTGGAATTTGACTAGTCCTTTACTCATTCAAGGCATTTCTGAAAATAGGCAGTTTTATTTGACTAAGTGTTTTTCCAATAAAAAAAAAGGGCTAGCTGATGTTTTTCAAAATATTTTACATTTTGGGAAATTGAGAAGGATGAGGTTGAAGCTGATTATCAGAGTAAGCCAATTTATCCACTGAGACAAAGAAAAATCATTAAACATTGGCCAGCTATAGTAAAAAAGCAATGGGGGGTTTGAAGAATATCAGTTATGAGTGGCAAGGGGTGACCCCGCCTTTGCTCATGACATGGCTCCTCTACCACCCATGTGTTGATTAGACTATTAACAATTAGCCAAAGTATTTTAAAGTGAGGGAGGGAGAGAGAAAAGAGAGAAAGAGAGAGAGGAGGGGGGTAGAGGGATAAAAGAGAGAGAGAGATGGATTGCAGGCTCTTTTCCCAGACTCTCTGGGTTCAAATATGAGTTTCACCACTTGCTCACCAGCCAGTTGACCTTGGGTATGTTTCCAACACCTCAGTTTTCTCATCAGTAAAATGGTGATATTAATAGCAATGAACTCTCAGGGCTGTGGGGAGAATTTCAAGGGAAGAATCTCTGTTCAGGATCAACATAGGACACTGCTCATAGAAAATGCTCAGTGATGGGTCATTTAGCACAAAACATTTATTATCCAGTTTTCCTCTAAACAGGTTTTTTTTTAAATTGATTTCAGAGAGGACAGGAGAGGGAGAGAGAGAGATAAAAACATAAATGAGAGAGAATCATTGCTAGTCTGCCTCCTGCAAGTCCCCTGCCAGGGATCAAGCCTGCAACTAGGGAATGTGACCTGAATGGAATTGAACTGTGACCTTCTGGTTCAAGGGTTGATGCTCAACCACTGGGCCACATCGGCTGGGCCTAGTTTTCTTTGTTATAGTCTGCAGGTCATCATATCTTCAGCTAGGCAGCAGACATTCATGGAGGCTTGATATGGGGGGGGTGTGGAATTCACAGCTTTTTAAAGAAACAATTCATTTATTTTTAGTATATTCATGTCTTCACAGATTGTACAACCATCACCAGCCAATTCTAGAACATTTTGATCCTTTTAAAAAGAAACCTCATACCATTTAACTCTCATCTCCCTAAGCAATCATTAATCTACTTTCTGTCTCTATAGTTTTGTCTATTCTGGATACCGTATTTGCCGGCGTATAAGACGATTTTTTGGCCCTGAAAAATACGTATTTGCCGGCGTATAAGACGACTGGGCATATAAGACGACCCCCTAACATTTCCACTAAAAATACATAGTTTGTTATATACTCGCCGTATAAGACTACCCCCCACTTGGAGGCATATTTTTCAGGGCCAAAAAGTCGTCTTATACGCCGGCAAATACGGTATTTAAAAAAATAGTTTTATTGATTTCAGAGAAGAAGGAAGAGGGAGAGAGAGATAGAAACATCAATGAAGAGAGATAATCACTGATCGGCTGCCTCTTGCACACCCCCTACTGGGGATCAAGCCTGCAACCCAGGCATGTGTCCTTGACCAGAATTGAATCTGGGATCCTTCAGTCCGCAGGCCAATGCTTTATCCACTGAGCCAAACCGGCTAGGGCAATTCTGGATATTTTATATCAATTGAATTATATAATATTTGGTCTTTTGTGACTGGCTTCTTTTATGCAGTTTAATGTTTTCAAAGTCCATCTATGTTATAGTATGTATCAGTACTTCATTCCTTTTATGACTAAATAATATTCCACTGTATGACTATAACACATTTTTAAAATTTATTCATCCACTGATAGGCATTTGGGTTGTTTCTACCTTTTGGCTATTAGTAATAATGTTGCAATAAATATTCTTGTACACATTTTTTATGGACATGTGTTTTCATTTCCTTTGGGTATGTTCCTAGCAGTGGAATTGTTGGCTCATATTCTATATGAGGAACTGTAGGTCTGTTTCCCAAAGGGACTATGCCATCTTACATTCTCACCAACAAGAGTATACACTTTCCCATTTCTCTACATCTGCATAAATACTTATTATGCCTTTTTTATTATAGCTGCTCTATAGGTGTGAAGTGGTATCTTATTGTGGTCTTAACTTGCATTTTCCTAGTGACTGATGATATTGAGCATCTTTTCATGGGCTTGTTGGTCATTTGTGTATCTTCTTTGGGAAAATGTCTATTGAGATCCCATTTTTTTTTAGATTGAGTTGTCTTTCTAATTTTTGAGTTTCAACACTGGTAATTTTCTATTTTTAAATTATGGGTGACATACAATATTATAAAAGCTTCAGGTGTGCAACCCTGTGATTAGACATTAAATAACTTACAAAGTGATCACCCTGATAAATTTCGTACCCATCTGACACCATACATAGTTATTACAATATTATTGACTATATTCCCTATGCCATACGTTAACATGCCTATGACTGCTCTGTAACCACCAATTTGTACTTCTAAATCCCTTCACCTTTACCACCCAGCCCCTAACCCCTCTCACATCTGGCAGCCATCAAAATGTTCTCTGTATCTATGAATCTGTTTTTGTGCTGCTTGTTTATTTTATTTTTTAGGTTTCACATATAAGTGAAATCATCTGGCATTTGTCTTTTTCTGTCTGACTTTTCTCACTTAGCATAATACCCTCTAGGTCCATCCATGTTGTTGCAGATGACAAGATTTCATTCATGTTTTTTATGGCTAAATTGTATTCCATTGTAGGTATTTGCACAACTTCTTCTTTATTAATTCATGTGTTGCTGGACACATAGGTTGCTTTCATATCTTGGCTATTGGTAAATAATGCTACAATAAAAAATATGGATATATATGTCTTTTTGATTTAGTGTTTGGGTTTTTTTTTTACAGTAAATACCCCAAAGTGAAGTTGCTGGGCCCTTTTCTGTCTCTTGTTATAAAGTCTTTGTTTTGAAGTCTATTTTTGTGTCGTACAAGAATTGCTACCCCAGCTTTTTTGTTTGTTTTCATTTTCATGAAATACCTTTTTTTCATTTCTTTACTTTCAATGTGTATCTTTCAATCCTAAGTGAATCTCTTGTAGACAGCATATATATAAGGGCCTTTGCGTTGTTACCCATTCAATCCCCATATGTCTGTCGATTGTAGCATTTAATCCACTTGAATTTAAGTAATTGTTGATACTAGTGGATATGTATTTAGTGCCATTTTATTACTCATATATTTGATTTTTTTCTTTTTCTTGAAGAAGACCCTTTAACATTTCTTTTTTTCTTCAATTTTAATTTTTCAGTTATAGTTAGCACTCAGTATTTTATTAGATTTTAGGTGTACAGCATAGCGTTTAGACATTTATATAACATATAAAGTGATAAGTGACTTCCTGCTTTGCCTAGAGATTTATTCTAAAAATGGAAATCCACAAGTAATATTTTCATTGTAATGATCACTTAAATACTGTTCACTGAATAGGGAAGTTGGATGCTGTGACTAGATTTTCTCATCTGTGATTGTGGTCTTGATCCACGTGCCAATGTTCAAGCAGATTCCCTCTTTACCCTCCTGGCAACTGTTCAAACCAGGCCACATCTGAGGTTGCTTCATATCTGAAGCATGCTTTCCTTGTACTGAAGTGCTTGTTTCCCTGTAGTTTCTGTTTACTGTTGTTTGTTTAAATGTATGACTTACAGATTCTGTTATTGATTTTCTCCACCTTCTAATTCCAGCTGTCTATTGCTCAGAATTCATTCCATTCAATTGGAACTCTATTTATTTCTTATTCTAATTTGGAAGATTAGCTTTCTATTTGGACCATTCTTCTACAGTTTATCTTTAAGTTGTTACTATACTTTCCCCTCCCCGCTTAAGGCATCTTGTACCCATTGTCATTTCCTAAAGTTTGTATTGTTTTTTGTTTTATGGACGCAAGAATTTCTCATATATTTCTAAGGATTTTCAGATTTTTTAGTTATTTTCTGTCCCTTGAATTATCTACTTGCTTGAGAGTTAACTTTTAATTGTATCTTAAACATTTTTATTATAGTGAAGGCTTTCTGCAAATAATGGTTTCCAGCTGTCCATTTATAATACAATTAGAGGCCCAGTGCACAAATTTGTGCACAGGTGGGGTCCTGCTGGCTCAGCTCCAATCAGTAGATCAGGGCCGGGCCTGTCAGGAGGAAGAGATAGCAGGAGGTTGGCCATCAGGCCTGCCCCAATTGGGGCCCCATCAAGACCAGACCTGAGGGGCCATGGGCGAATGGTTGGTGGGCCCCGCCCCTGATTGGGGTGGAGGGGGTCAATTGGGGTTGGGGCCGGCTGTGGGGAGGGGCTGTGAGTGGTGGGCTGGCCTTCCCCGTCCCTAAATGGGGTGTGGGGGCCCATCAGGGGTGGATCTGGCCAGGGGTAGGGGATGCAGGAGATTGGCTGGCTGGCCCCACCCCCTATTGAGGATGGGGGTGGCAATCAGGGGTGGGGTCAGCTGGGGGGAGGGGCTGCAGGCCAATTGGGTGGTAGGGGCCCATTGGAGGCAGGGCAGGCTGGGGGGAGGGACTTCAGGAGATTGGCCAGCTGGCCCCACCCCCTATTGAGAGGGGGCGATCAGGGAGGGGCCTACTGGGGGAGGGGCTTGTTGCTTTGCTCTAGGGTGGGTTTGTTGGTGGGTGGAAGTCAGTCATCCCAAGGGTGGGGGGGTGACTATCACAAAGTTAGTTAAACTATGTACCTGCAGGCGGATGTTGAGAAGCAAGGAGGCCGTGGTGTAGATAGCTGTCTTTCTCTTGTTTCTTTTAAGATTCTTTCTTTATCTTTAACCTTTGGCATTTTAATTCTGATGTGTCTTGGTGTTGTCCTCTTTGGCTTCATCTTGTTTGGACTTGTATGTCTAGTTCCTTCACCAGGTTAGGGAAGTTTTCTGTCATTATTTTTTTCAAATAGGTTTTCAATTTCTTGTTCTCTCTTCTCTCAGCACCTTCATGATGCGAATGCTGGAAGGCTTGAAGTTGTCTCAGAGGCTCCTTACACTATCCTGACTTTTTTTGGATTCTTTTCTTTTTGATGTTCTGATTGGGTTTTCCTGCTTCTTTATATTCCAAATCGCTTATTTGAGTCTCTGCTTCTCCTACTCTACTGATGATTCCCTGTAATTTATTCTTCATTTCAGTTAGTGGGTCTATCTTTTCTGAGTGGATCTGTGTTATGGTTTCTATGTTGTTGTTTTTTTTTCATACTGTGAAGTTCTTGCTAAATTCCTTGAGCATCCTTATAACCATTGCTTTGAACTCTGAATCTGGTAGTTTGCTTGCCTCCATTTAATTCAGGTTGTTTTTTTTTCTGGAGATTTCTTCTGTTCTTTTATTTGTCTCCTCATTTTGGTTGCTTCCTTGTGTTTGTTTCTGTGTATTAGGTAGATCTTCTATGTCTCCTCGAATTGGTAGAATTCGAGTAGGTATCCTGTAGGGCCATGTCGTAGGTATCCTGTAGGGCCCTGTGTCACAGTTTTCCCCAGTCACGTGAGCTGGGCACTCCAAGTGTGCCCCTTGTGTGGGCTGTGTGCAGGTTCCTGCTGTAGTTGAGCCTTGACTACTGTTGGTACATCACTTAGAGGGATTGATCTAAGGCCAATTGGCTGCAAGAACCTGCTATGACTATAATGGAGGAACTGCTATGCAAGGGCTAACCCCGTGGAACAGGACTTGCTTCAGTGGGGCTTTGGTGCCCACCAAGTTCACCCCTTGAGTATTTCGCTCATGGAGGTGGTTAGGTTGTAATCCAATGTGGTCTGAAGCTTTCCACCAGATGTGCTGGCTCTGAGGTCTCTTTGGGGGTGCAGACTGAGGTCAACCACCACTTGTGTCCAGCCCAGGTCCACCCACCATGATCTACAGAGCAATCTGCAGATGGATGCTACTTGTGCTGGGTGTGGAAGTGCCCAGGAGAGGCCAAGCTATGAATGAAAGCCTGTTGCCACTGGTGCCAGGCCTGTGGCCACGTAGTGAAATGTATGGAGCACACTAAGGCTAGATTCTGCTTGTTTGAGAGATTTTAGGAGTCTGAAGTATGACCCAAGAGAGGCCATTTGTTGGAAAAGTCACTGGAAATGGCTTGGGTGAGCCCACAAGTTGGGTGGGGAGGGAGACTCAGGGAATCACCAGAGCAGGGTGAATAGTGTTATCCATGTTGATGGGGGACTCAAATATGGCGCCTGCCTGCTGGCTCTGTGGGTAGAGTGCTCAGAAAAGGAACAATGGCTTCTGACAGCACTTCTGTCTGGGGGAAAGCTGCCTCTCCAGCCCTCCTTCTGAAGCCCTACACTTCAGTTTCCCCCTTTTTATCCTTGGCACCTTTGGAGCTGCAGCCCTAAGACTAGAGCTCAGAGCAAGTGAGTCTGAATAAGTCCTGCAGGCCCTTTAAGAGGAACTGCCTGGGCTCCAGCAACCTTCATCTCACTCAGTCACACCCTGAGCTTGGGGCCTAGTGTGTGAGTTGGAATCCTCGCTCCTCAGGCAGATGAGATATACTTCCTGATTTTAAAAATATTTTTATTGATTTTAGAGAGGAAGAGAGGAGAGATAGAAACATCAATGATGAGAGAGAATCATTGATTGGCTGCCTCCTGCATGTCCCACCTTAGGGATTGAGCCCACATCCCAGGCACATGGCCTGACCAGGAATTGAACCGTGACATCCTGGTTCATAGGTTGATGCTCAACCACTGAGCCATGCTGATTGGACTACCTCCTGATTTTTAACTGACACATGTGGCTGCATGTTCTATATCTCTGCCCCTCTTACCAGTCTTAATGTGGCTTCTTTTCACCCTTAGTTGTAGGACTTCTGTGTAGATGGATTTTAGTCTTTCTGAATGTTGGTTGTTCTGTAATTTAATTGTAATTTTGATGTGGTTGTGGGAAATTCTGAGTACTGCATTCGCCTATGCTGCCAACTTGACCAGAACCTCCATCTCAATATCGCAACATTAATAATTCTTATTGAGCTCTTCCTCTCCGGTAGGTAGTGCTGCTCACACACTCATGCACATAGGTCCCCTGGGGCCTTCATTAAAATGCAGATTCTACTTCTTTAGGTCCCATGTGGCACCTGAGAGTTTGCATTTCCCAATGGCTCTCAGATAATGCTGTTGTCTATGGACCCCACTAGAGTGTAAAACCAAGTTACGAAACAAAGTTTTATTACAAAGTTATATTGCTTCCAGGGGCTTAATTTCCTCCACAGTGTGAAAGAGCCATAGGAAGCACAAGTTCAGGAAAGAAGCTGGAAATGAAGATTGCAATTTAATGAGATTAATTGTGAACACTAGGGATGTGTTCAAATGAGCTGCTTCTTGGTAGTCATCCCCCTTATAGATGCTTCACCTACCCTGCAGGCCATGTTATTTCACTTCTGAGGAGATGTTCCTGGCATGTAATGAGTCTTAGCAGTAGTTGAGGCTACTTGCAGAGGCTAGAGATGTAATTTGTAGGTGCTTTCTGACCTGCTGTTGAGACACTGAAATAGAAATGATGAAGCCAGATATGATTTCTCTGGGCATGCACATGCCCATTAGATCTCATAATGGACCTGTTAACATCTCCTCTGCCTCTCCTCGTGGCAGATCCTGTCTCCTGACGCAGCTTTGAATGAGACTTTCACAAGTGCCGAGTCTCTACGTTTTACAGTAAAGTCTTTGCCCAGAGGAAGTCATCTCCACAGACACTGAGATTTTTCTCTGAAAATACAACTAAACCTGCAAGCTGCAAAGAATCATAATTCATGTAGACATGCCTTTTGGGTGGCTGGAAGCACTGGAAATTTCCTTTATCGTCGGTTTTGGGTTTAGGCAGGTCAAAGATCTCTGCCCCTCAGACACACAGACGTTAGGGTCGTTAGGGGGTTTGCCATGTCCTAAACTATGGAAAGCACTTTATTTACAGAGTTAATGAATTGAGATCTCATATATGGAACATTTTAATAATTAACATTTATTGTACACACTGATAAAATTGGAAAATATTTACTCTGAAATACTGTGACTGTAATTTTAAAATATATATATTTTATTGATATTTTGACAGAGAGGAAGGGAGAGAGATAGAGAGCCAGAAACGTCAATGAGAGAGAAACATCGACCAGCTGCCTCTTGCACACCTCCTACTGGGGATGTGCCCGCAACCAATGTACATGCCCTTAACCGGAATCGAACCCGGGACCTTTCAGTCCGCAGACCGACGCTCTACCACTGAGCCAAACAGGTTTTGGCTGTGACTGTAATTTTTAAATTTAGGTTAAATTTTATATTTAATTTCTTTAAAATCTTTATTTTTATTTCAGAGAGGAAGGGAGAGAGAGAGAGAGAGAGAGAGAGAAAGAGAGAGAGAGAGAGAGAGAGAGAGAGAGAGAGAGAGAGAGAGAGAAGAGAGAGAAACATCAACAATGAGAGAGAATCATGGGTTGGCTGCCTCCTGCATACCCCCTACTGGGGATCAATCCTGCGACCCCTACATGTGCCCTTGACTAGAATCACACCTGGGACTCTTCGTCTGCAGGCAGGTGCTCTATCCACTGAGCCAAACCAGCTAGGCCTCAAATCTAATTTTTAATAAAATGACAATATTCTCCCAAAGAAGGAAATTTCCTTTTAATTTCATAGATAAAAAGGAGAACGAGGAGTTCTAAATAAAAATAACGTGGATAACCCATTTTAGGGAAACTGAAGCAATGATTTCACCTTCTGGTTCTCGTAAAAAGCATGGAAAGTTTATTTTGTTCCCAAGGAAATTCACTGTTGTTTAGCTACTGAACCATCGACACATTTTAAAAAATATAATTTACTACAGCATTTTGGCTGTAAAATGTACGGAAAGAAAGTTCAAGTCAGATTCACAAGATATGAGTTCAAATTCTGGATCTGTCTCTTCATAAAGCCATGTAATCGCTGGCAAACTCCTCAGAACTGCATCTGTTAAATAATGACAGTGTGGGAGTCTCTAAAGTAAGTTGGCCTCCCTGGCCAGTTTGGCTCAGTGGATAGAACATCGTCCTGCAGACTGAAAGTTCCCAAGTTCGATTCTGGTCAAGGGCACATGCTTGGGTTGCAGGCTCGATCCCCAGTAGGGGGCGTGCAGGAGGCAGTCGATCCATGATTCTCTCTCATTGTTGATGTTTCTATCTCTGTTTCCCTTCCTGCCTGAAATCAATAAAAATATATTTTTAAAAAGTTAGTTGGCGCTGAAACTGGTTTGGCTCAGTGGATAGAGCATCAATCTGTGGACTGAAGGTCCCAGGTTCAATTCCGGTCAAGGGCATGTACACGGTTGCGAGCACATCCCCAGGAGGCAGCTGGTTGATGTTTCTCTCTCATCGATGTTTCTAGCTCTCTATCCCTTTCCTTTCCGCTCTGAAAAAAAAAATCAATAAAATATATATATATTTAAAAAGTTAGTTGGCAGGCACACAGTAACGTTTCAAGCCTGTTTCTATTTTATATCTGTGGGTATCCAGAAGCTTCTCCAATCTTCTAGGCTCAAATTCTGGGATCGCTATTTCTTTCATTTCTACTTGAAAATTAAAATTCTTTCCTAGCCACCCCCCCTTTTTTTCTTGCAATCTCTTGCTCTAATGTTAGTAATCGCCAACATGTGCTAACACTCTCATGCTAAAGGCACTGCGTCTGAAGGTATGTGGTCTGTCTTCCAGGTCATCCCTGGTAAGAGTTTTAGCAAGCGTGTCTCTGCTGCGTAAAGCCTCACCTGTCTTCCCAGCCTATGAGATCTATTTCCTCTCTCCCTGCTGCCTGATGGCTAAGCAGATTCTGCATACATTAGGTCTCGGTTATGGCAGCAACGCATTTTAAAGTTCAAATGTACTAGGGGAGGGGAATTGCTGCAACAGAAAGCTCACCGCTGGAACAAACCATCTGAACATTTCTGTGGCTTAACACAGTAAACGTTCATATTTTGTCTGCACTGGAATCCAATCAGTTGTTTGAATGGCAGACTTCCATATGGCCATTCAAGGACTCAACCTTCCTCCATCTGTGGCACTACCACGTTCAACCTGTGTGCTCCATGGAATGGCACGTGAGAATGGCAGATCCCGTGAGCCTCACCTGGAGGTCACACACATCACTCCTGCCTGCATTCCATGGACCAGAACTTGCTCACATGGCCTCATCCCAGCTGTAAGGAGGGTAGGGAAATGTGGATCTCTGCCTCCTCCTGCTTACTTCAAAGCTTACGAAATATAAGTAAGTTTCTCTTAAACAGTGTGGTATAAATGAGGATTGTTTTCCTCAAAGAATCCTTGCTACTCGTTATGATTCAGTTCCTCTCAAGATAGTGAGGTGCCTAATAAGTTAATGGGTCTTAATGACCTTGAGCCCTAATTACCAGTCTTGCTATTATTTTTATGGGATCATGCCTACCCACTTACAAACCATTGGCCTAAAATCAGTTCTTGGAACTTATTTCATAAGTTAGTAGCTTCTTCCTCTATCAGCTTTGTAGCGTGCATGTTTATTTTGATTTAATTTCTATCTTATCATAGCTGAATTCAAATTTCTATTGAGTTTGTAGTTTTATGTTAATTTCATGTCTCATCTGTGTTAAAGTGCAACTGTCCCTTGACCTTGTCTTCTAGAATACTTAGTTACACTTATTGACTGCTTATTTTATGTCAGGTATACCTTAGGCATTCTAACTACATCCTCATTTTAATCCTTCTATAACTATGCAAGGTATGTAGTAGTTATACCTTTATTTAATTATTGCAAACACAAACTCAGATAGGGGAACCATATTAGTTTTCTGCTGCTGTATGATAAATCACCACAAACTTAGTGGCTATGTTCTATATTGAAGGCTTTTAGGGGAGAATTGCTTCTGAGCTTATTTAGGTTGTTGGCAGAATTTGGTTCCTTGTGGTTGTGACTGAGGTCTTTGTTGCCTTGGTTGCTATTGGCCGGGGGTCTTTCTCAGCTTTGAAAAGAGCTACTAGTAGTCCTTGCCTTGTGGACTCTCCATCATCAAAACCAGCAATGGCATGTCAAATCCTTCATATGCTTCCAATCTACGACTTCTTCCTTTTAAAGGGCTCATATGATTAAAACATGCACATCCAGATAATCTCCATATCTTATGATTCAGTGATTGGGACTTTTATTACATCTACAAAACCTCTGTATAGCAGTACCTAGATTAATGTTTGATTAACCAGGGGATGGGAATCTTGGGGGAGGATCTTCAGAATTCTGTCTGCTACAGTAACTAAGTTGCCTAATTCACACAGCTAGAGATAGGGAAGCAAGTATTTGAACCCTGATCTGTCTAGCATTCATGTTTATGCCTTTTCCATCTACTGGCTGCCTCTCCATGGAAATAAGTGGTGGAAAATACCCAAAGAAAATGCCCTAGAAGGAAAACCCAACTCCAATTTCTAACCTACAGGCATATAATTTAAAGAATTCATACATTTAAAATTATAGATTTAGTATTTTAAAATTATGCATCAAAGTAATACTAGCTCTTTCCAAAATGCCACTATCAGAGAGATGGTATCTGTGTGGGCTACTCAGACAGATTTGGATAAATTCCAAGAGCTACCACTGACTTACCCTGAAACCCAAACCTCCATTTCTGCACTGTAAAATGATGATCATAATAGTATCTTATAGTTGCACTGAGAGACTGAAACAATGACACATATAATGTTGATCGTAATTTCTGGGACACTAGCCACTCAATTGCTAACCATCACTATCATCATCCTCATCATCCTCATCCTCATCCTCATCATGTTGTCTTCATCACTAACCATCAGCCTAGATAGAAAGAAAATATTAAGCAAATGGTCAAATATTTAGAATTTCATAAAAGAAACCATATTCATTTATTAAATGAGCAGAAAAAGTTATGCCTATGATCTCATTTTTAAGTGGCACTGGCTTCTGAGGTCTCAGCAGCCGGTTAGTAAATGTTAGACTTGGTTATTTTTTAAAATCTCTTAGAGACTTAGAAATAAAAGAGGAGGATATATTTTCCGTGCCATTCCTGTAATTTAGTTTGTTCACTTGGTTCTGATTCTGCCAGAAATTTAAGTGGATATACATTTAATATCATAATGCATCAGACCTAGGGTCACTTTGGGAGCCTTCTCTCAACTTGCCCTTCTCCTTTTCCTCTTGATCCTTGTAAGGTCTCCAACTATATGTTTGATTTTACTTTTACTGAAAACTTGATCTTGCTATAAACAAGACATTTCTTTTTAGTTCTTTACTCTGCATTTTATTTAGAGCTTTTCTTTTTACGCATATTCACTACTTCCTAGGCTTCTGTTTAACCAATGTCTTAAATGTGAGAAAAAGAAGTGTCACAGAATGAAGACTTCATGGCAACCAAAAGAAATTCCTTGTGGGACCCCTGGATGGTTTAACCAGAAATTTGAATGAAGAAGTATGAACAATCTGAACATTTCTGTGGCTTAACACAGTAAACGTTCATATTTGGCTCAGTGGACAGAACTTCAGCCTGTGGACTGAAGTGTCCCAGGTTCAATTCCAGCCAAGGGCACGTACCTCAGTTGCAGGTTTCCCAGCCCTGGTCTGGGTGCGTGCAGGAGGCAACCAATCGATGTGTCTCTCTCACATTGATGTTTCTCTCTGTCTCTCTCCCTCCCTCCCACTCTCTATAAAACTCAATGGAAAAATATCCTCGAGTGAGGATTAACAAAAACAAAACAAACGAAAAAAGAAGTATGAAGGACAGAAGTATCAGAAGGAACTCCAAGACAGTTTATAAGCAGCATGTGATATAGAAAATGTGGGGCTATCCAGACCTTAATTAGAGGACATGAGGTTGAGAGAGACCACCATGTGCAAACATTGACCCATCTCAACTCGGAAGCCAGCTGGACATCCCTGGGGGGCTCTAATTCTGCCAGAAATTTAAGTGGATATACATTTAATATCATAACGCATCAGACCTAGGGTCACTTTGAGAGCCTTCTCTCAACTTGCCCTTCTCCTTTTCCTCTTGACCCTTGTAAGGTCTCCAACTATATGATTGATTTAGAAATGCCCAGTGGTACAATAATGCTATCATTGGTGCTAGGGTCAGAGCTTCGGTTTCTGATCATCTTCCCTGGATTCCATGTGCTAGTAAACCTAAGGAGAGGAGAGAAATTGCTAAGTAACAAAACCTTTTCAAATCCTTTTAGCTTGCTACCTTCCCCAAACACCTAAACTAGCCCCCTGCGACATCCGTTGCAAAGTAAGGTGCCTCTTTTGTATTCCACACTAACCTTTTAGTTGTCTAAAGCAGGGTTTCTCACCCTAGCCCAGTGGTCGGCAAACTCATTAGTCAACAGAGCCAAATATCAACAGTACGATGATTGAAATGTCTTTGAGAGCCGAAAACTGACTTCTGCGCATGGGCCACGAAGTTTCAATTGCGCTGTGGGATTGAGCGCCAGTGCCCACAGAAGTCATCTGTTTGATAACACACCTCTATTGATTTCTTTCCCTTCTTACCTCACCTCCCAGATAAACTATTCACACTCAGAACATTGTCTCAGGGTCCACTTGGAGGGGAACACAGGCCAAGTCTGTATGTTACAGATGTGGCAACTCAATATGTTTAGAGAACTCTTGAGCTAATTCACAGAAATCTGTTGATGAAATGCTGTTTATTGCTGTTGTCACCCTCTGCTCTAAGGCTTACATTCTGGGTGGGCCAGCTGTATTGGGGACGGCTGTGCACTCATGTATATGTCCGTGATGATGTGGACATGGTTAGTTCTCGTGGGTTTGTTCTGAGTAAAGCTTTTGGAAATTGTGTTTTCCCACAAGTTCCACAAATGTTTCCACATTTTAGACATTGTTTGAGCATGCTCTAAGCCATGGCTTTGAAAGTCAGTTTTGGCTAGTTATATTATTTTTTAAAGAAACAAAACAGCTTTGTTTTTAATTTTGACTTTAGTTATGCTTTGCAATTCATTTCTGCTCAAAAGATCTTAATGTCCTTTGCTTAGTGTTTGGCTTTGCCTGATGCTCATTGTATGGATATGATTGCAATGAGTTTTCACTGGCAACACGTTACATTCTAAAGTTCTTATACATAGAGGCCTGGTGCATGAGATCCATGTACTCAGGGGGGTCCCTCAGTCTGGCCAGCTTCCTCTAGCAGTCTGGGAGCCCCCCAGGGATGTCCGACTTATGGCTTAGGCCCATGCCCTGCAGTTGGACATCCTTAGAGATGCGGAAGCAAGAGAGGCTCCCGCCACGGCTGCTGCGCTCAAGAGCTGTGAGCCCAGCTTCTGGCTGAGTGGTGCTCCCCCAATGGTAGCACACTGACCACTAGGGGGCAGCACCTGCACTGAGCATCAGTACAAGTCACACAGACCTGTCATTCTGCCATTTGGTCAATTTGCATATTAGCCTTTTATTGTATAGGATAATGCTTCATTTAATCCTCAGGAAACCCCTGAGTGATAGGATTATCATCATCTTTTAATGGAAAAGAAAACCAAGTTCCAGAGAGTTTAAGTGAGTTTCTATTTATCACTTTTATCTACCGGTAGTCATGAATTAACATAAGATCCTCATTAATTTGAGCAGTGATTCTGAAAAGACAACAGAAAGGGAGAATTTAATCTCCAAGGGATACAAAGCTATAGAAAGTGGAAACTTGAAGATGAAAGGAAATAGACCTGAACAATGCTAGCACTCAGATAAAAATAACATCAGTGAGCCCTAGCTGGTTTGGCTCAGAGCATAGAATGTCGGCCTAATTCCACTGAAGGGTCCCAGGTTTGGTTCTGATCAAAGGCACATGCCCGGGTTTTAGGCTCAAACCCCAGTAGGGGGTGTGCAGGAAGCAGCTGATCAATGATTCTCTCTCAACTTTGATGTTTCTATCTCTCCCTTCCTCTCTGAAATAGATAAAAATATATTTAAAAAAAATAAAAAACATTCTTCTATCATCTCTAAGGTACTGGGGTTGTTGAGTGGTATATTCTACTTGTCCTCTGATTTACAACATTTGTTTCTAGAAGCTGTGCTTTTGGCCTGGATACAAGACTGGAAGACTGAAGCATCCATGAAATTGACCTAATGATGTTTAAACATATTACTGCATGTTACAAGTCATAAAGTCTGATTTATCAACTCATACCATGCTAGAAGTCTGTTTTCTTTTTCACAATGTGAAATAGCCTTTACATATTCATGGTTCAGTTTCCTGAAGAAATTTTACTCTATGTAGATAGTAAATAACAAACTATGATATATTTTTTTTTCTCAAAAGCACATTATAAAACCAGAACTTTGGAAAATAAATTTTTCTTTTTCTTTTTTTTTAATTCTCACCCTAGGATATTTTCCATTGATTTTTTTTAGAGAGAGTGGAAGAGAGAGAGAAAGAGAGAGAGAGAGAGAGAGAGAGAGAGAGAGAGAGAGAGAGAGAGAAATTTCAATATAAGAGAAACACTTCAATTGGTTGCCTCCTGCACATGCCCAACCAGGGCCCTGGCTGGGGAGGAGCCTGCAACTAAGGAACATAAACTTGACCAGAATCGAACTTGGGACCCTGCAGTCTGCAGGCCGATGTTCTATCCACTGAGCCAAACCCCCTATGGCTAATTTTTTTATTTTGGATAAGCCAAATAACAGGTACTCTACCTAAGCAACTAGGGACTGTTTGATTTAAGTAAACTAAAATCTTAACTTCAAATTTTCTTTTAAAAATATTTTTAATTGATTTTAGAGAGGAAGTAAGAGGGAGAGAGAGCTAGAAACATCAGTGATCAACTGCCTCCTACACGCCCCACACTGGAAATCAAGCCTGAAACCCAGACTGGAATTGAACCTACAACTCTTCAGTCCCCAGGTTGATGCTCTACCCATTGAACCAAGCCAGTTAGAGCTCAAATTTTCTTAATACTTTATTAACTAATATTTCTATTTCTTCTAGGAAATTTGTATTGCAATTATAATTAATAATATTCTGAAGATTTAAAAACATTCTGGTCACAAAATACTTCACAGAGATATATCTAGTATTGAAATTTTGTTTCTTTGCTAATGATTAGCAAGCATAACAGAAAGGCATAATAACTTTATAGTGAAAATAATAAATTTAAAGATTGCTTCCCAAAGAAGATACAGTTAATTACTTGGAAGCTGTATTCCTTCCTCTCTCATATATTGAAAATGCCGCTTTGTTGCCCCAAATACTGATTTGCTGACTCCTGTTATCTATCATTTTAATTTTTTTAAAATAAAGGCATGTTTTGTTTTTTATTTTATTTTTAAATATATTTTATTGATTTTCTTACAGAGAGGAAGGGAGAGAGATAGAGAGCTAGAAACATCTTTGAGAGAGAAACACCGATCAGCTGCCTCCTACACACCCCCTACCGGGGATGTGCCCGCAACCAATGTGCATGCCCTTGACCAGAATCGCAGACCAACACTCTATCCACTGAGCCAAACCGGTTTCGGCTAAAGGCACGTTTTTTACTTCATATGACTTTTCTGTTGACAATGATAAATGTCAACAAAATATTTTCCAAGAGGGTAGATTTGGGGGCTGCATCTAACTCTTTGTGACCTTTAACACACAATATTTTAGACCTCTAGACTAATACAAAGATGACAAGTCAAAACTAAGAATCCTAAGAGTCCTGTTACAGGAAATAAAGCCTGCAATAAATCATTCTGAGCTAATCCACAATAACTTGTCAAAGGGTATTATGTTTCATTTTGGGGGGAAACTAAGAGTAAGTATTTGTTCCATAATTTAAAAAATATTTTTATTGATGTCAGAGAGGAAGGTAGAGGAAGAGAGAGATAGAAACATCAATGATGAGAGAATCATTGATCAGCTGCCTTCAGCACACCCCACACTGGGAATAGAGCCGGCAAATCCCCTGACCTGAATTGAACTGTGACCTCCTGGTTCATAGATTGATCTTCGACCACTGAGCCATGCCCTTGGGGCTTGTCCCATAATTTAACTGTACCTCACCTTGACTTAACCGATAAGCATAAATGTGAATTTATTCCAATTCCCTCTAGATTTAAATTGTATATGAAATCAGGAAGTGGTAGCTGTGATCAAGTTCTAATTAATATAAAAGATGAATATATGCAAAGTGTGTTTCTAGTCTTTGGGTAAATGCATAATTGTCCTGCCTCATGGAAGTATATTTCTGATTAATCAGTGATTGTGTACTTACATGTGTGTAAGCATGTAACAAAGAGAGAAATGCTTACTCTTCTCAATCAATGTGCTTCTGATTAGGTACATCTTGTGGTCATTCATAAAACTGAAAAAGAGCTGGGAAGTACAATGATACTGGGTTTTTTTTCATGACACATTTTCATAATGCCTGCTCTGTGACCTGCTGTTTATATTCCCATGCATCTGTATTGCTATTTAGTTGAGTTCTCTTAAGGCTTTTTTCAATAAGTGGGTATTCCAATGCTTGGCTCACTTAATTAGAGTTGGTAATTGATTTCTTCAAGAAATTTTAATATTATAATTACTTATTTCAAATAATATATACATTTAATATCTTTTTTTGTTTTCTTATGAATTTCTTACAAAAGAGTATTTTCTTCTCTCTTCCCCCAATGCCTTTAAAACTGGTATGAGCCCTAGCCAGTTTGGCTCAGTGGATAGAGTGTCCACCTGCAGACTGAAAGGTCCCAGGTTCGATTCCAGTCAAGGGCACATGCCGAGGTTGTGGGCTCAATCTCCAGGGTGGGGCTTGCAGGAGGCAATCAATGATTCTCTCTCATCATTGATGTTTCCCTTTCTCTCCCTCTCCCTTCCTCTCTGAAATCAAAAACAAAACCTGGTATGAATACTAGTATGTGGTCATAAGGATGCATTTATCTCAGGTTCTCCATGGTCATGTTTATAAAATGCCTTTTATTGGCTGTCGGGTTTCTCCCCAAAGCAGAAATTAGTCAGTCCAATACACGTGACAGAGAAAGTTCACAATTAGGCCATTAATTTAGAAATGTGACAGCTGCCACGTGTTGAAAGTAATAAAGTTCCAAAAATAGAAAGTGAATAACATTAACATAAAGGCATTAACTTTTTCTGGGTGTCGTGGATTTGCAAAAATCTTGAGTAATTAGATTTGCTTGTTCTCAAAATAGCCAGTGAACCTTGAGTGACATTGCATTTCAAAGGTGGGAGCCAGAGGGAAGGTCACGTTGGTGCTGGAGTGACAAAAAGGAAAAGAGTTTCCTTCAGAATCACCGAGGGTCGTGATTTGAAATTGTTAACTAGATACCATAAAGAAATTATTTTGTTTTCTTGTGAGAATTGGAAAGTAATTACAAAATAGTCCCTGGGCTCGGAACTTGAGATAGTTTTTCCAACTTTATCTTTTTATAGTTGACAATGTTGTTCATATTTTCCTAATATTCAAGTAATAATAAAGTTATTTTCATTTTGAAGGAAATAAATCCTAATAATCCCATTGTGTGGGATCATTGGCTCTAAGCTTTGTGTTTTCTTGATATATTGATGATGTATTATGGGCTTTTAAACATGTACATGTGGACATTTTAAGGATGCGTGGATGATTGGTTATGCCATTTTCATTACAAAAGGCTAGACTTGGTGTTTCAGGCTCCAAAATTTGTTTCAAATCCATAGATTTGGAGGCCAGATGGCAGTTCTCCAAAGCACGGTAGTTTCACTTTCAAATTGTTTGAAAAGACAATTTTCATTTTACATAATTTCTGGCATGTTCTTAAACATAATTACATGCACACCTGTTCCTTGATAACCCCAGTGTGGCTGGTATCTATTTTGTTGTTTTTAAAATTTATTTTAATTGATTTCAGAGAACAAGAGAGAGGGAGAAACATTAACTATGAGAGAGAATCATGGATCAGCTGCCTCCTGCGTGCCCCACACTTGGAAATAAGCCCACAACCAGGCCAGGTGCCCTGACTGGGAATCGAACTGTGACCTCCTGATTCATAGGTCAAAGCTCAATCACTGAACCACACCATCCAGGTTTGTTGTTGTTCAGGTCTAGGCCAGTCTCTCCAGCCTCTCTAACAACATGCCGAGTCCCCTGTTCCAGCAGCTTCAGTGCAAGGAGCCCTTTCCTAGCGCTTCCCTCTCCCAGTGGCCATTGTCACTGGCCTCCAATGAGTGTGCCTCATGTTGGACAGCCAAGGCTTCCTGCTACTCCACAGAGTAGGACTTCCTGCAGCTTCCCTTCTTTCACATGAAAAAGGGAGTTGGATAGAGAAAGTCGAAATGCCTATTTCATTTGTGTCCAGAGTTGGTAGGAAATTTGGGTTGGCCAAACATAACTTTCTTTCCTTTGGGAGAATAGCCAGCCTTGATTTTATTTAATGTATCAATTTAAAAAAATATTATTTCACTTGATGTGCTTATTAATGAACATGGCAGTTTCTTGAGCAGATACTTGTTGAACACCTATTCAGGGTAAGGCTGGGAATGCAAAAGCAGATGGGATTGATCCCCTATTCTAAGGAGCTTGGGGCCTGCTGGCTGGCACAGATAAATAAATAAGTGGCATTGCAAGTGGCAGAAGTCTGAAGGGATTGATATAGGAGGAGCTCCCCATGTCATCCTGGAGGACAACACAGTCTGTCCAGTGCAGGAAGGTGAACCTTGAGTCTTGTTTTGAAGTATGAGTAAGAATTTGGACAAAGGAAGAGGAAGGCATTCCAGGCAGACAGAGGGTACACTTAGCATGTACAAAGGTACTGAGGCTTTATACCACTTTACATCACCTAAGGTCATGGAAGAAGAGGAGACAGCGAAGGAAAAAGGCCTTATCATAAAGGACCAAGACCATGGATGATATGAGAGTAAGGTAAAAGCAGCTCCCTTTCCCCCATATTCCCACTGGCCAGCAGAGGATCATGATCTTGAAATTGCTGAAACACGAAGGACTGTCATGATTTGGAGGTTCTGTTACCATCTCTGACCTGTTTGATGGAAGGAAGGCTGAAGCTCTGTCACTTCAGCTGCAAAGTAGCTGTGGCCAGAGCAGACATGTTGCCAGAGGCAGAAGGACAGGTCCCGGTAAATCCCCAAAGCAGCTGTCTGGAGGTAGACAGAATCTCTATCTGTATAATTGCCCATGGTGGTAGCTTCTTCCTGGAAGAACCAACTCGCCTCTTCAAAGTTTAGCTAAAGCGCTTTATCTTAGGAGAGCAACTCATGTTGATAAAGTCTTCGCAACCCTCTGCAGCCCAGTTCAACTTAAAAGCAAGGAAGAAGAAAACAAAAGCAAATTAAGCTCATTCTTTTGCCAAGAAGAAGTGTTATTTGATTTTTATTTGCATCATGAATGTTCTTTGGAAAAGAACATGACATTTGGCAATTTCCAAATGCCTGTTGACAATCCTCCGACATCATTTTCTGTTTCCATTGCCTCACTCGGCACGAGGGCTCTCATAAGCTTCCCAGTCAACGATGAAGCCCAGATGTTATGGATAAACCACAGCCTTGCGAGGGGGGGGGGGGAGATAAGCAAATACTAACAATAAATAATGCCTCAAGGTTATGCTTTGGCCCCCTCTAAAGTGTCGTGATGGTCAGGCTTCATCAATGACCAGGCAGATTGCTTGGATTTTAATTTTGGCAGCAAATAACGTAGAGTATATGGGCTTGGAAAAAATAGCTCCATCCCAGGAACCCCCGGTGAGAGTCCCATTCCTTCTTCCTTTCACTTGGTGATTTGAGTGTGCCTAGTGGTGGGTCAACAAGCCATTTCTGTATAGAACGATCTAGAGGGTCCTCCCAGCTGAGACAGTTCTCATCCTTACAAGTCATTGGAGGCCACAGTGACCTTACCTATGACTTGGGAGTTAAGAGTTGCTCAAAAGCAAGACTGGCTTTGATGAGCAGGTTGGAGGTTAGACATCTCCCCTTTCATGATTTGATCCCAAATTCCCAGTTTCTATTGTGGCACCTATGGCATTTTTCTTATTAGGAATGGCTTTAGGGTACCATGGGGATGGTTTTTGGGATAAGTTGGCTGTGTTTCTGAGTTCTTCCCTGGTAATTAACATTGGGATGAATCACAGGGGCAGCATGCCTCCTACTTTGAAAAGATTATTTTGCAATGATGTTCATGCTCTGCCTCCCATAATATCTCTATTTCACGGATTATGTTCTGTTTGTGTGTTTTTCCATATATTTTTTGAATCTCAGTAGAAACGAAGAAATTGTTAAAATTCAAGAGATTGCTGTGGCTGTGGAGCTGGAACTTGTAGTTTGTTGGTGCCATGTTTGACCCTTGCAAGCTCTTAGAGTTTTATTTTGGTTGCGTTTTGGAACTGCTATCTTTCTCATCATGAGTAATCTAGCATTCATGCTGCATTCTATTCATAGCTATAATACTGGCTCTTACAGCCTTATTTCAAAACTTTTGATCTACTTCCAGAAAGGACTTTGACATGGGTGATAGGATTTATAGAGGAAACTGTCAACTGAATAACAGGTATTAACTTCTTGGAAAGAGAAAAACATAAAATACCACCTCTTCCTCCTCCTCTTCCTCTTTCCTCTCCTTTCACTTCCCTTTCTATGAGCAAAGCTTGGTTTGAAATAACTTTGTTGCCTTTTTATCAGTGTCTTTGTACTCTTCAGCAGCAAAGTCCTATGATAGAATACATGATTGTTGTGGGGGGAAGAAGCAGGAAAAACAACTTATTTTGATGAAGTGCACCTATTCTCTGCCACACTCTGAATAAGTTATTGGCATACAGATGTGGACCAAACACAATCTCTTTCTTGGGGAATTTTGGAACCTGTCGGGAGCCAGACACATAAATATAGTATAATATAGGAAGCAATAAACAGGGTATTCTAGAAGCACTAGAGACTCTAAAAGCAGAGTCATTTCTATTTCTTGGAGGAGAAATTTAGGTTCTGAAGTTAAATTCTTGAAAATAAGGGTGACCCTAGATTAGAACCATGCCACAGCACAGTTAGCTATAGTTTGTTATCCTGATAGTAACTGATCTCCTGTTCTGGGGAACTCCTTTGTTTTAGTCTTTAAGAGCCCCCCTCCCCCCCCTTCATGGGAGACCTGAATCAAGAAACTGTAAGTCTGCGAGAGTGGTGTTGGTCTTTTTTAAATTTTATTAATATATTTTATTGATTTTTCACAGAGAGGAAGAGAGAGAAATAGAGAGCCAGAAACATCAATGAGAGAGAAACATCCATCATCTGCCTCCTGCACACCCCTCCATGGGGACGTGCTCGAAACGAAGGTACATGCCCTTGACCGGAATCGAACCCGGGACCCTTCAGTCTGCAGGCCAATGCTCTATCCACTGAGCCAAACCGGTTTCGGCGTGTTGGTCTTTTGAGAAACTGTGTTATCTACTAAGTGGGTCTGTTATGGGAAGCTGCTCAATTGAGTGTTGGCTAGTCAGACAACAGCCTTGCTGTGTGTGGTACAAGTTGGCTAATTTGCATAGGCATGTGGCCTGGCCTCATGGGTCTTTCTCACAACTCAAACACTTTGTGAGGCCCTGGCCAGTTTGACTCAGGGGATAGAGCGTTGGCCTATGGACTGAAGGGTCCCGGGTTCGATTCCTGTCAAGGGCACATGCCTGGGCTTCAGGCTGATCCCCAGTAGGCAGAAGGCAGGCGATCAGTGATTCTCTTTCATCAGTGATGTTTTTATCTCTCCCTCTCCCTTCCTCTGTGAAATCAATAAAAAAATATTAAAAAAAAAGAATTATAAAAAGCATTACCCCTGCCTCCTTCCCATGTCTCTATCTGGGGCTATGTTTGTGCCTGCCCCCCTCCAATTCAAATATTAAAGCCTTTTCAACTGATGGTCATTAGTGCCAATTCAATGCCAACAGGAATCCCCAATTTGGAGTGTGGTAAAGAAGGAAACTTTATTCAGTGCAAAACTCCGGAATTATGGCCTAGTATGGCTGTGAGGTAGCCTGGGGCCAGGCCCCTCTCCAGCTAGACAGCTCTGCCCTGCTCCTTGCCGGTCTGTTCTGCTCCCTGACAGTGTTCTCTGGGCTGTGCTGTCCACTCCTCTTTGCTCCGGGGAGACATCCTCAGTGTCTCAGTGTCTTAGCTCAGCCTGGGAGAGGCAGCCTCAGTGGAAAGGAACAGTGCCCTCTCCAAGTCACAGGGGAGCTGGCTTATTTGGACAGAAGTCCATGCCTCTGTTCCCTGATTGATCTATCCTCATGCAAATGAGGACTCAGAATCCTCAGTTTGATTGGTCCAAGACACTGTCCTGATTGGTCAGAATAGTGCTGTTCTGATCGGATGGAGCTGCACAGCTCTGATTGGATGTGGAAAACCTCAGTCCTATTGGTTGTACTAGAACTGTGGTCCACAGATTGCGACTCTTTGGCCCCTTGAGTGTGGCTCTTCCACCAAATACCACGGCCTGGGCCAGTCTATTTTGAAGAAGTGGCATTAGAAGAAGTTTAAGTTTAAAAAATGTGGCTCTCAAAAGAAATTTCAATGATCGTACTGTTGGTATTTGGCTCTGTTGACTAATGAGTTTGCCGACCACTGGGCTAGGACTTCAGGAACTTTTTTAGGAGGTCTGGCTCAGATGGCAGGAACACAGTGCAGGCAGGCAGTTCAGTGTAGGAGTAGGAAGTTCAGGGGGGGGGGAGGGCGGGATCCCCATTGGGGGGCAGAGTCAGCTGGAGTAAGGGGCCCCTGGTGGTTTTTGGGCCAGCCACACCCCTGATTGGGGTGGAGGTCCCTGCTGGGGGGTGGGTCTGGCCTGGGAGAGGAGCCCCAGTGGTTTGCACGTCAGCCATGCCCCATGGGGTGAAGAGTCCCCGCTGGGGGATGGGGCCAGCCTGGGCCAGGGGCCTTGGGCAGTTTGCAGGTCGGTCATGCCCCAGCTTTCTCGGGAATGACATTCGGAAGACGTCCAGTCTATTGGGTCTAATTAGCATATTACCCTTTTATTAGTACAGATTGCCTGCCTTTCCTCTCCTACTCTGTGTCCACTGAATCTGAACTATATGATGGTAACTGCCTTGTGTTTTCTTCCTCACTTGAAGATTTGCTTTTTATGGATTTGAGAGAGAGAGAGAGAGAGAGAGAGAGAGATAGAGAGAGGAATTGATATGAAAGAGAAACATCGATCAGTTGGCTCCTGAATTCAGCATGAAACTTGCAACCTGTGCCCGAGACAGTTTGGTTGGGTAGATAGAGTCTTGGCCTGTGGACTGAAGGGGCCCAGGTTTGATTCTGGTCAAGGGCACATGCCCAGGTTTCAGGCTTGAGCCTCAGTAGGCAGCTGATCAATGATTTTCTCTCATCATTAATATTTCTCTCTCTCCCTCTCCCTTCCTCTCTGAAATCAATAAAAATACATTAAAAAACATGCCGAAACTGGTTTAGCTCAGTGGGTAGAGCATCAGCCTGTGGCCTGAAGGGTCCCAGGTTTGATTCAGGTCAAGGGTATGTACCTTGGTTGTGGGCACATCCCCAGTAGGGGGTGTGCAAGAGGCAGGTGATCGATGATTCTCTCTCATCAATGTTTCTAACCCTTTATCCCTCTCTCTTCCTCTCTGTAAAAAAAAAAAAAATCAATAAAATACACTTAAACAAAAACAAACAAACAAACATAAAAACATCCCACAACCTGGATATGTGCCCTGACAGGGAATGGAACCTGCCACCTTTTGGTGTATGAGACAACACTCCAACCAACTGAACTACCTGGCCAGGGCTGCTTTGTTTCTTTAAAGCCATTTCTCTATAATGTAGAACAGTGCATGGTACGTGGGCACAGCTTTGTAAATATTGTTGAATGAATTTGAAGTGAATCAATGAATTGTTTATATCATCAGAGGACACGTTTCCCAAATTGGCTTGTGTTTGTAGATATCTTTCTAGGTTTGTCCTTCTGATCACCCTGTCAGTTGCACGAGCCCATTCTGTCTCCATCAGAAACTCTGGTTGCCCCACATGGATCCCTGCACAGACTCATTCAAAGAGCAGCTGCGCATTCTTTTTCAGCGGTAGATTGTCTGAAAGGCTCAGTTTACGAGGATTGCCCTTCTTCCTTGCTCTGCTTCACCCCATTTCCCAATCTTGTTTTCCTTCCTGTCTTTTGACATGTCATCATACATTTCTGATCATGGTAAGTATCTATGGGGAGAAGAGATTATCCGAAAGCACTCATACCTCCAAGTAAATGTGGTAGACTGGGGCTTGATTTTGTGTTATCTATGCACATTAAAGATCAACTACCAAGAAAGTTTTAAAAGTCAAAGAGATTTTGTTTTATTTTTTAAAATGAAATTTGGGTTCAAACCCCCAAATTTCTAACTTTAAAAGATTGAATAGGATTATATATATATATATATATATATATATATATATATATATATATATAATTGATTTTTTACAGAGGGGAAGAGAGAGGAATAGAGAGTTAGAAACTCGATGAGAGAGAATCATCAATCAGCTGCCTCTTGCACCCCCCCCCCCCACTGGGGATGTGCCCTCAACCAAGGTACCTGGGACCTTTCAGTCTGCAGGATGATGCTCTATCCACTGAGCCAAACCAGTTTCAGCTGAATAGGATGATTCTTCAAAGGAACTTCTAGCTGATTACATTTTGGCCAGTTTATGTAGATTTTTGTTTGTTTGTTTGTTTAGCATTTTAGTGGCTTTTGAATATAGTGCATTTTCACAAACCCCATGACCTTGAAATGCCTTCCGGAAATGGTTAAAGGCCTGGCGATGGTCACACGGGACTTGGTGTCACCCTCTCCCTTCCCCAGAGGAGCGTGGCCAGTTCCTGGCCAGTTGAAGCTGACCTGGCACTTGCCGACACATTTTTCCAGAACTGGTTACGCAACACATGTTGATATTTTCTGTTCTTCTTCCTTCCCTTATTCATGCACTTGGCTCCTTTCTTCTTTCCCCACTCCCTATCCCCCGCTTGGCTTTTCGGAATTTACTATCTGCTTTAATAAACGCAACAGTAAACAGCCTCTAGGATCAAAATGCTCGCCATTTCTAGGTAGAAAGGACCGTTTTCCATACTTCCTGAGTATCTCCTTGTGTCATAGCTCTACGTGCTTAAAAACAGTTCCACGCTAGTGTTCTGCCTGTTTGTTTGTTAGAGATTGGATTATCCACCTACTCAAGCCTGATTTGTTACAAATAAAGCTTAAAAAATGCTTTATTATATCCTTCTCATGAAACATATTCTCCACTAATAGTTATCATCTTCATTTCATTATCTTAATTTGACAACTAAACTTGCCGGGTCTGGATTCTATCTACGTGATTGTCTGCATTATCTTCTCCTGTAGCTCATTGCACTGGTGTGCTAGGGCTGCTGTAACAAAGCAGTAAAACTGTGGCTGTCACAGCAGAAAGGACCTCCTCCCAGTTCTGGAGAGAGAAGTCTGAGATCGGGGTGTCGGCAGCATTTGATTCTATCTGGTGGCGGGGAGGGAAAAATCAGCTCCAGGCCTCTTTCTGGGTTTTGCCGGCTTTCCGGAGCATAAATCTAATCTCTGCCTTCATCTCCACACTGTGTTCTCCCTGTGCGTGTATCTGTCCAAATCTCCTCGTTTTATAAGGACACCAGTCACATTAGGTTAGGACCCACCCTAATGACCTCATTTTAATTTGATTGCCTCTGTAAAGACCCAGTCTCCAAATAAGGTCGCGTTCTGAGGTCACGGGGGGTAAGGACTCCCATATATCTTAACATGACCCATTAACACTCATCTTCTGAAACCTGAAATCTGGTTTCAGTAAAAGGAACACATTTTTAAAATACATGTTTTATTGATTTGATTTGATTTGAATTGAATTGAGGAGTGTTTGTTTATTTTGTATTTATTTTTAATAATTCTCAATGCATGGGAGAAGGATCCAGGGTAGATAAAAGAATGGCTGATAGTTTTGGGGAGAGGCTCAGGCAAAAACCAGACACCAGGGCACGCAGACCTTGGGCTCCAAGGGCTCGCCTGCGGAGGTGAGTCACGTGTTGCCCATCTTTTTGATGAGTTTCACCTCCTCGCTCTGGAAGTGGTTTTCCAGGGAATCACAGAGCTGAGGATCTGCAGATCCAAAGGGCCTGGTTCAGGTTCCTCTCCATGGCCCCCTGCATTTTGCCCACTCACCTGGGGGGAGGCTTCAGCTCATCCTGGAAGATAATGCGGCCACCGAGTTGGCTGTGCCTCTTTAAGGGACGGGATGCTCAGGCCCTCGCCCTGGAGAGCCACATCGTCCGGTGGAAACTGCAGCCCAGAGAGAGGGAGGTGTGGAGGCCGCAGAGGCAGGTGGCCAGGCTGATGACCTCTCAGGGCTGTTCGGCAAGGAGGTAAGGTAGGAAAAGTGGTGCGTTGCTAGTCCTGGAGATGGCTCTGAAGGTGGGGACTGGCTAGGACGCAGGAAGGGGGCAGGGGGCTGGAAGGAGGGGCGTCGCTGGGTCTGTTCCATCCAAATGCTGCTGAAGTGAGAGATGTGGGATGCCCTAGGGTAAGGTGACCAGACGTCCCGCTTTTGGCGGGACACTCCCGATTTTCAACAATTTGTCCCGAGTCCCGCGGCATTTTTAAAAAGTTCCGATTTTGTCGAAACCGGTTTGGCTCAGTCGGTCTGCGGACTGAAAGGTCCCGGGTTCGATTCTGGTCAAGGGCATGTACCTTGGTTGCGGGCACATCCTCAGTAGGGGGTGTGCAAGAGGCAGCTGATCGATGATTCTCTCTCATTGACGTTTCTAGCTCTCTAGCTCTCTCCCTTCCTCTCTGTAAAATATCAATAATATATATATATTTTTTAAAGTCCCGATTTTTTGAAAGGTCCAGATTTTTAACAATTTGTCCCAGGGCGTTTTAAAAAAGTCCCGGGGGGAAAAATTGGGACTTCGCCTCGGGACGCGGGACAAATTGTTAAAAATCGGGACTGTCCCACCAAAAGCGGGATGTCTGGTCACCTTACCCAAGGGCGCTGCGAGGTGAGAGTCTGCATAGCTAACCAGTGATGCTGCATGTCACACTGAGGAGCAGAGGGAGAAACAGAGCTTTCTGACAGACTGGACCGCGTTTTTCCCATCGCTGTGTCTCCAAAGCATAGTGTAGAAGCTATCGGTAAATGTTTGAAATCAAAGTACATTTCAACCTAGCTCAGATTCCCAGCCTTTTTCTCTGCATGTTGAAGTTTACATAAGCTTATGCCTGTGTCCTTGTGGAACCGATCCTTAACTCGACCAGGTGGCCAACATCCATCTTCCTTCCTTCCTTCCTTCCTTCCTTCCTTCCTTCCTTCCTTCCTTCCTTCCTTCTTTCCTCCTTCCCTTCCTCCCTTCCCTTCCTTCCCTTCCTTCCCTTCCTACCTTTTTTAAAATTTGACCAACATTTCTCCTAAGTGCCTTTTATGTCCAGATACTGGGCATTCAGTAGTTAATAAAATGTGATTCCTGCCCTCAAATTTGCATGTGGATGGAGGGGATTATCTTCTAGGCCAGCGCTTTATAGATTTTTCTGTACTAGGACCAGGTGTTCTGTTTTACTTTTGTAAAATGCAAAATTGGGCACTTGGCTGTCTTGGCAATGCCAAAAGGTTTCTAATGAGCACTCTTAAATTCTCGCTATGGAACGACAGTAATTAGTTTCAGACCACAACGGTCCACAGGCCCACTGCGAGTACCTCTTCTCTGGGGCCGCGTCCAACAGTGGGCTCTGTGGGGGCGGCGGCAGCGTCTGAGGTGTGTGGTAACAAGCCCCACCCCAGGCTGCTGAAGCAGAACCTACATTTCCACCAGACCCCCCGGTGATCTGTGTGCGCACTGAGACTGAGAAGCACAGCTCCAGGGCAGTGGCAAGGTCTCAACCTTGGCTGTTTATGAAGTTCCTCCAGGAGCTTTTACAAATCCTGCTGCCTAAGAATCTATTGCTCTGAACCTCAAGTCAGCTCAGGTTGCCATGTTTCTTTCCCTTCCATGAGGAAGTGGCACCAAACACAGAGTATTGCTTGGTGGGCAGTCTCAGGAAGGCTGCTTGGGTTAGTGGCTCTCCGTCTGTCTTTGCATAACAATTTGTGAAATTGGACAGGTGCATCTTTCAAATGTACTTTCAAGCACTGTGTGTGTGTTTTGAAATCCTCACCTGAGAATATTTTCCCATTGATATTTTTAGAGAGAGTGGAGGGGGGGGGAGAAACATTGATGTCAGAGAGACACATCAATTGGTTGCCTCCCACACACACCCTGGCCGAGGCCAGGGACTGAGCCTGAAACCAAGGTATGTGCCCTTGACTGGAATCGAACCTGAGACCTTTCAGTCCTCGGGCCAACACTCTATCCACTGAGTCAAACCAGCAAGGGCAAGTACTGTGTTTTTTTATATACTCATTTATTTTTTAAATATTATTTTTTTATTGATTTCAGAGAGGAAGCAAGAGGGAGAGAGAGAAACATCAATGATGAGAGAGAATCATGGATAGGCTGCCTCCTGCATGACCCTACTGGGGATTGAGCCTGCATCCTGGGCTTGTGCCCTTGATTGGAATTGAATCCAAGACCCTTCATTCTGCAGGCTGATGCTCTAACCACTGAGCAACACCAGCTAGGGCCCATGTCTTTTTAATTGGAGTGGAGCCTGGCAGGGTGCAGGTGGCTGCCTGACGCCAGGTGATTTGTATGCACACTTTTGACTGAGAAGCAGTCCTTACCTTTTCCCTTCTTGCTAAGGGCAGAGTCTGCCCAAATCCCGAAGTGTCTAGAACAGTCGTGAGCAAACTATGGCCCATGCGCTGGATGGCTGTTCTAAACTATTGAAGAAAAAAAACAAAGACCGCACCCTTTTATGTAATGATGTTTACTTTGAATTTATATTAGTTCACACAAACACTCCATCCATGCTTTTGTTCCGGCCCTCTGGTCCAGTTTAAGAACCCATTGTGTCCCTCAAGTCAAAAAGTTTGCCCACCCCTGGTCTAGAAACACCAGCTATTACCTTTTTCAGCCTCCCTTGTAGCTTAAATGTGGTCCCGTGACCCAGTTCTGGCCAATAAGACAAAAGGGGAGGATGCTGAAGAGCTCTCTCTCTGAAAAGGAGGAGAAAGTCCACCGGAGGCCTGCTCACCTACACTTTGTAGTATCTCGATTTTAATCCTGTAAGCTCAGGTTGCTCTGTGGGCTGACTGGCAGTGGTCAGCAAACCACAGCTTACGAGCCACATGTGGCTCTTTGGCCCCTTGAGTGTTCTAACACCACTTCTTCAAAATAGACTCACCCAGGCAGAAAACTGACTTCTGCGCATGGGCCACGAAGTTTCAATCACACTGTACGTGCGCACCCGCACGTGTGGTATTTTGTGGAAGAGCCACACTCAAGGGGCCAAAGAGCCACATGTGGCTCGCAAGCCACAGTTTGCCGACCACTGATCTAAGGGGAGGGATTGAAGAACCAACCCCACTTAGAAAGAACCCATTGTCTTCCTCCAAGTGTGTGCCATGGGCCAGCAGCACCAGCACAGCCTAAGAGGTCATTAGGAATGCAGAATCAACAAAATCCCCAGGCGCCTGCCCTGCGTTTAAATGAAGTTTGAGAAGAGATGGTCTGGAAGAAACAGTTTTCCTTCTGTAACCCCTTTGCAATCTCCATGTTCCTGCTGCCGCCATGGAAGATGGTGTTTCCATGGGAGATGGTGTTACCATGGGAGATGGTGTTTCCATGGGAGATGGTGTTTCCATGGGAGATGGTGTTACCATAGGAGATGGTGTTACCATGGGAGATGGCGTTGCTATGGGAGCTGGCATTTCCATGGGAGATGGTGTTGCCATGGGAGATGGTGTTACCATGGGAGATGGCGTTGCCATGGGAGATGGCGTTACCATGGGAGATGGCGTTGCCATGGGAGATGGTGTTGCCATGGGAGATGGCGTTTCCATGGGAGATGGCGTTACCATGGGAGATGGCGTTGCCATGGGAGATGGCGTTACCATGGGAGATGGCGTTACCATGGGAGATGGCGTTGCCATGGGAGATGGCGTTTCCATGGGAGATGGCGTTGCCATGGGAGATGGCGTTTCCATGGGAGATGGTGTTACCATGGGAGATGGTGTTACCATGGGAGATGGTGTTGTCACAAAGGGAAGAGTATGGAGAGTCCAGGCAGAGCTTCACTTGGGAATTCAGACATCTGTTTTCACACTGCAAGGGAACTGTTATGACATGCGCTATTGGCAAGTCACTACCCAGAGGGCATCGTGTAGAGCCGGACGCTATTTTTAGACTTTTCTGGACAGGCCAAAGAGTCTGCTGCCCAAATGACTCCAAGGAACGTGAGGCTGATACGGCTCAGATTTTCTTGTAACCCTTGCTTCCCAAGCCATGTCTTGGGTGTTTTCTCTTGAGTCCAGCTCTGTTTTTCTCTCTAAAAAGGCCCCCATGTCACTGTGTCCCACTCAGGAGGCTGTCCCTTCCCCCCTTGTCATTTACCAACACGCCGTGTTCCCTGGCACTGTTTTATCGGAGAACTAGAACCAGAGATTGATTCGCCATGCATAACATTGTGTCAGATGGTCATCTCCATCTCGAATTTTTCTTTAGTTTTGACATGGGGAGAAACTTTGGATGTAGAACTAGAAAAGAGAGGGGTACGTGGAGGTTTGAGTTTCTTCAAGGTTTGTTAGGAGAGTTTGGAAGCTGCTGGGAAGCGATGCACAAATACGCAGGCAGCTACCTGAGACGGTGCGTGGATGGGAAGCGTGAGTATAAGAAGTAAACAGCAGCACTTGGTTCTTCAAAGGAAAACATGGCCACGGGAGATGGAAATGACGTAAGTCTAATAAAATTAGTTGGAAGTGGTTTCCAAATGTGATCTTTGTCCCTTGTATCCTAACCCTCTGCCCTCCAAATAACATTTTGATGGCACTTGGGAAAGGACAGATATGAGTTTAGGTTTAATACTTCCCTAACCCCCATATACTATATTTTATAGGATTTTAAAGGTAGATATTTTTATTTTATTTATTTATTCTTTAAAATTAAGTTTTATTGGAGGTTGGGGGGAGGAGGAGGTCCTAATATGAGGCAAAGATAGATATTTTAATGATTGTTGCTACTATAGTTCCGTTTTTCTCACTATGTTGACTTAAAAGGGCTTATTGGGTGGAAAAAGATACTTACCTACAGTTAGATCTTTTATTGCAAAGCCAATATGTGCCAGGCATTAGGAATGTAAATACAATAATGTCCCAACATAAAATGCAAAAGCAGTATATATCAGGAGTTCCACAGAGGACAGTAAAATAACTCTTAAACCATAGTTCATTTATTAATTCAGTAGGAGAAGGCTAATTTTCTGTGTTTTGAAAGCAGAGCTTCCAAAGAAATAAAAACAGAAGGTCAGCTGTGGGGCAGATTGCAGTGGCTCCATTCTTGTGTATCCAGATGGGCGTCACCCTCATTTACCTTCCTAAATTGGGCATTCTTACATCCTTTCACAAAAACGTGATCCATGATTATTTTGTTCCACTTCACTTTAAAAAAAAAAACTGGTAGAAAACATGCTGTTATTATAAGATACTCAGTGAATAATAAAATTATTAATATTTTATGGCCATAGCTGGTGTTGCTCAGTGGATTAGAGCATCAGCCTGTGGACTGAAAGGGGTACCAGGTTCGATTCTGGTTAAGAGCACATGCTCAGGTTTTGGGTTCGATCCCCAGTAGGGGACATGCAGGGGGCAGCCGATCCATGATTCTGTCTCATCATTGATGTTTCTCCCCCCCCTCTCTTCCCCCCCTGCTTCCTCTCTGAAGTCAATAAAAATTTATTAAAAGAAAAACAAAAAACCCAAACAAGATATTTTTTGTCTACCTTTTGAGATGTTACCTTCAGCCAACATAAGCTTATGCAGTTTTCTGAACGAAATACTCTTATTCCTATTTGAGAGACATTGAGACTAAGGTTTAAGGTAATATTTTCTTCCAAATCTCATCTAGAAATGAAGGACAAAGTGGCCACCTGACCCCTATGCTTAAGCTTCAAAATATTGGCCTGCACGTGTTTTGTAATCTGAAGGTTAACTTTCATGGTGAGTGGGCCATTTTGAAACTTAAATCTATTTTTTTAAAATGTCCCATAGTTTTATATGACAGAATTAGCTTGTACTGTGTAAAACTACATAGTACACAAACTATGTAGCTGCCTGAATTTTTGTATTTTAAACTGAAGGGTCAGTGAAATTAACATAACTATTATTCAATCTAATATTTACAAATAAAAAAATATTTACAAATTTACCTTGCGGTCAACATTGTTGGAAGGTATTATTTTTTTTAAATATATTTTTTTATTGATATTTTACAGAGAGGAAGGGAGAGAGATAGCCAGAAACGTCGATGAGAGAGAAACATCGACGAGCTGCCTCTTGCACACCCCCTACCGGGGATGTGCCCGCAACCAATGTACATGCCCTTGACCGGAATCAAACCCGGGACCTTTCAGTCCACAGACCGATGCTCTACCACTGAGCCAAACCGACCTCGGCTGGAAGGTATTATTATTTGGAGAATTAAACTCCTTAATTGTACAGACGAGGAGATTAGACAAGGAAAAGCATTTTCCCCAGGTCCCTCACCATGCTAGTGAGCGAAATGAGTTAATTCTGGTAAGTTGTCTAGTCCCGTGGTAGGCAAACTGCGGTTGTGAGCCACATGCAGCTCTTTGGCCCCTTGAGTGTGGCTCTTCCACAAAATACCACGGCTTGGGCGAATCTATGTTGAAGAAGTGGCGTTAGAAGAAGTTTAAGTTTAAAAAATGTGGCTCTCAGAAGAAATTTCAATCGTTGTACTGCTGATATTTGGCTCTGTTGGCTGATGAGTTTGCCGACCACTAGTCTAGTGTATGCTGCGATGTGTGTCCAGCTGACCCATTCCTCACACAGTTGAATGGTAAATTGGTGGACCTATATCAGGGCAATTTTGCAGTGTCTGGAGACATTTTTGATTGCCAGAGATGTTACTAAACATTCCACAACGCATAGGGCAGCCCCCACAGCAAATAATTATCTGGCTTCAAATATCAATAGTCCCAAGTTAATTAATCATGATCTTATTTGCAAGGAACAACTGAATCAGTTTCCAGGAATGTATGCTAAAAAACAAGTGTCCAGAATATTAAGAAATGGGGGAAAAAGAGTGTTTAAAAATGAAGTACTTTAATATTTTTAAAATTAGATACATTTTCTGAAAAACCAACTAATCTCTATTTACTGATGTCTTAATACTAAGACAAACACATAGCCAGTATAGTCTATGAGAAATTCCATTATTGGTTATTATTGTACACATTCTAAGAGTTAATTCTTTATTAAGTAGAGAAAAAAATTACAGAAGTATTGAGTTCTCCTGAAATCTTCCTAAAGAAAAAAGCCATTCTTGGTTGGTCCCCTTTCTGGGCGATTAATTTTTTTGTGTGTAGGGCAGGGGGAGGGTTTACAGCTTAATTTGCTCTTCTTCTAGAGATAAATTTTTTTAAATTTAAAAAAATATATGTTATTGATATTTTACAGAGAGGAAGGGAGAGAGATAGAGAGCTAGAAACGTCAATGAGAGAGAAACATTGACCAGCTGCCTCCTACACACCCCCTACCGGGGATGTGCCTGCAACCAATGTACATGCCCTTGGCTGGTATCGAACCCGGGACCCTTCAGTCCACAGACCGATGCTCTACCACAGAGCCAAACTGGTTTTGGCTAGAGATAAATTTTATTTGGAGGTGCTTGACCACAAAGGGCTAGGAAAAACAAAAGAGAAATATATTTCAAGATCTCAAACTTCCTCTTCCTTACCAGATTTGAGTGGGTGTGGATTCCTCAAACATGAAACCATGATCTTCTGATCATTCCAGATGTCTCTGATTAGAGGAAATTTAGAATGACTTCTTCTTTTTCTCAAATGATCTCCAAGACTAATAAGCCAGTTCTTTGCACATATTCAGTATTAAAAATATCAAAAGTTGCAGTCTATCTTACTTGTATATTCTTCAGGCTTTAGAGAAGCTATAAAGAAATCCCTGTACCTTTTAGAAACAATGAGTATATATTTACAAGGATGAGTATATATTTACAATAAAATATTTATTAATATCTAGGTCAGTAGTTGGCAAACTCATTAGTTAACTCTGTTAACCGCAGCTCGCAAGCCACAGTTTGCCTACCACTGATCTAGGTCTTTAAAGTGGGTACTGTAGTCCTATAGTTTCCAAAGTATAATCTGAGGATCTGAGGGTTTGAGTCTCAGGAGTTCCTTGAGGTCATTATATTACTTTCATAATAATATGAAGAAATTTTGTGTGTTTTCACTTTCATTCTCTCATGAGTATACAATAGAATTTTCCCAAGATCACGTGGTATGTGGTGACGTCATCATGTTGATAGCTAATGAAGTGTGTGCTTATGTTCTAAGCCTTTCTCAGTTTTTATTACTAATTCAATAGATAGCAGGACATAAAACCCACACAAACACATGCATTTGAAAGCCTGGCAATCTGTAAGAGTTTAAAGGGTCTTGAGACCAGAAAGTTATGAGACCCACTGCTTTTGTGAGTGACAGAGAACATGAATCAGGTTAAGCAAAAATCCAGGACTCAGAATACTCCAAATTCCATGGCTAATAGCATGAGACAGCATCATCTCTTATTACCTCGTAGATATCAGAGAAGCAGAAGGCACTTGGATTCTGTGCAGAGCTTGAAAGAATCAGAAGCAGTTGTTTGTGAGTTCTTGTTTCAAGTCCAGTGGCTAATTCTGAGTTTCAGCAAGTCGGTGCTATTGCCGTTTGGGGCAGAATCATTCTTTGTTGTGGGGGCTGTGCTGTGCATTGTAGGAAGTTTGCCTGGTCTCTGCTCATTTGATGTCAGTAGCAACCTCCAGGTGTGACAACCAAAAACCTCTCAAGACATTACCAAATGTTTCCTGGGTGTCAAATCACCACAGTTGAGAAGAACTATCTTGTAGGTAATTTTCTGTTGTTAAGACAGGGCATTTTTGCTTACATCCCCTTGCCCAGAATTTAATTGCATGACCATTCCTAATTGTGAAGGAGGCTGGGCCACATCAGACTTGTTCTAGCCGGGTATAGCCAGCTAAAATGGGATCCTCTACCACTGCAGCAGAAGATGGGGAAGACAGTGCTAAGTCTCCATGATGTATGAAAAGGGAATTCATATCTGAAATATTTGTGATTGTGATGGTGCATTCTGCCAAGTTAAGATAAAAAAAGGTCAGTAGATTTTACAGAAGAATTTAGGTCTAGAAATTTGGAGGCTTTTCCATGGCAAAATTTCTAACTGGTAATTTTCTTTGATGCAAAATCCTATTTTGCTATTATTTGGGAGCATTCAAACATACCATTTATCCTTGGTTGTTATTGCACAGGAAAAATTCAAATATAAGAACCAAATGTGAAAATAATTGTATAGGCTTTTGCTTTCTCTCAGTTACATTTCAGTCTAGAAATATGTTTTTTAATGCATGTTTTTACACTATAAGCTAAATTATTTTTCAGCTCTTATTAAGGTTTTATCATCTCTCTTGATGGTCATTGTTCACAGGAAACATTATTTCCCAAAGTTAGCATGATTTGAGTGGGGTTATCTAAAAAAATAGATTCTGAGTCCAGGATGCAAGTTCAAGGGAATTATATTGGGAACATGAGAAGAGGAACAGAAAAGAAGCAGATGAGATAGAGGAGGAAAGAATCCAATAGAGTATACTATTGCCCGGCCAGGGTGGCTCAGTGGTTGAATGTTGACCTGTGAACCAGGAGGTTACAGTTCGATTCCCTGGTCGGGGCATGTGCCCAAGTTTCGGGCTCCATTCCCAGTGTGGGGCCTGCAGAAGGCAGCCAATATATGATTCTGTGTCATTATTGATGTTTATATCTCTTTCTCTTCTTCCTTCCTCTCTGAAATCAATAAAAATATATTTAAACCCTAGCCTATTTGGCTCAGTGGACAGCGTCAGCCTGTGGACTGAAGGGTCCCAGGTTCGATTCTGGTGAAGGGCACATGCCTGGGTTGCGGGCTCGGTCCCTAGTAGAGGGTGTGCAGGAGGCAGCCGATCAACGATTCTCTCTCATCATTAATGTTACTATCTCTCTCTCCCTCTCCCTCCCTCTCTAAAAAATCAATAAAAAAATATATTTTAAAAAATAAATATTTTAAAAAAAGAGCATACTATCAATTTCCACTTTAGTCAATGGGCAACAATCCCATTAGGGAACCTGGGAACTGCTGTAAAATATGCCTCAGAGTTATCCCACACAAGGGCAAGGAAACTGAGGTATTTATTATCCAACTCACATGTACCATTGGCTCAGGACTACCTCCCAGAGCACAATCTCCCTTGTACTCTGGCCTGCCCCGTGTTCTTTGGCCAAGAGGTAACCCTTAGAGAGCTGCTTATGTGCACAGCAGGGTGTCATTGATCTACACTTGAACAATGAATGCTGAGAGGATGTGAGGGGGCATGGACTGCATCTGCTCTGCTCTATGACCTGGTACTTGGCTCAGCTCATGCACCAGGCTTTGGCCTACCAGTCTTGTTGTATGCTATGTCATGGGAATATTGAGATTGACTAGGCAAAGAAAGCCAGCTGAAGCGGGAGCGCAAAAGAATGCTGATAAAATCCTTGCGTAATGAATACGTGAACAAATTCTATCCACTTGATGCTTAGGAAGACACATAAGTTAACAAAAGTATGAAGCTAGTTTTCAAGAGCCAAAGCAAACTAGTTTTAAATCTCACCCAAAGATCAGGAGAGCAGCAGTGGGAAGTTGAATGTTTTTGCTGTTGTGTGACTTGAACATGTCACAGATCTAGCCTCTCCAGGACGTTAATCAGGGCCATCTTTCCACCATGCTGTCAGATGTAAGCCAGGCCTCTGCTAATGAGCGTCTGGAATGCAGCCCCAGAGTCAGTGTCTGCTTCAACACAGATGGGCATGGAGATGAGAGAGGGTAGGTGGTTATGGAATGTGAAGAAAATATGGTGACCTGAGGAAGGACAGATACCCTGAAAAGTTGCTTTTGTAGTGCATGAAAGCTGTTGACCAGTATCAAAGGCCCCTGTGGCTGCTTTTTTCAGCATGAACGCTGATTTTGAGCATGTGTAAACCCAGTAGCCTTATGTAAGGACACAGTGCTCGTTTGTCTGAGTGCCAATAGTGCCGACTTTGAGAGGCCATACCAGTGGTTGCCAACCTTTCGGACCTCACGGACCACCAGTGGTCCGCAGACCACCGGTTGGCAACTGCTGGTTTAAACAATGCAAGAGTATTTTGCTCAAATTATCTCCCTCAATCCTATCAATTCCAAGGTGCACTGGACAGCCAGTACAACAAAGAATGATCCAACCTCAAATGCCATGAGTGCCAAGGCTAAGGAGTCATGCCCCACACCATCACTGTAGGATGCTGGGAAAGCCAACATGGAGCAACAGACTCAACGTGAGTGGAAGGGTTTTCTCCAGAGCAGACACCGGAACCCATAACATCCCTTGATGCTCATTTGTGAATTTCGAGGCAGTAAATCACACATTTTTTATTCATTTATTTTACTTAATCTCCAGGAGTGCCCTGGTGAGGTCGGCAGTATCTTAATTTTACTGATCAAATTGCCTGCAGTTCATAGGCTTCAAGGAACTTGGCTGTGCTATTATTCTTAGAAAGGGGAAAGGCATTTCAATAGCATCCTTGTTATAGTTAATCTTCACTCGAGGGCATTTTTCTATTGAGTTTTAGAGAAAGTGGAAGGGAGAGGGAGAGACAGAGAGAAGCATCCATGTGAGAGGACACATTGACTGGTTGCCTGCATGCACCCCAACCAGGTTTGGGAAATCTGCAACCAAGTATGTGTCCTTGATAGGAATTGAACCTGGGACCCTTCAGTCCATGGGCCAAACCGGCTAGGGTCAACCCCAGCCATTTAACTCCCTTGCACTGCATGGGCTTTATCTGCCACAGAGGCAAGAACTATAACCACTTCAAGTTCAATGTTTTTGACTCCATTGCTTGTTTTCCATGGACAGGCCCACTACCCTAGTCTAGGCTTCCTGATTGGTTTCTAGGGTTGACCAATTTTCCAATTCTCTTCCCCACACCACAGGGATCTTTCCTCCCAAACCCAAAATTTTAATATTTCCTTAATTACCCTCAGAATACAGTGTATACCTTTTATCATGGCCTAGAAACTATGATCCAGATTCATTTAAAAAAATATTTATTGATTATTTACAGAGAGGAAGAGAGAGGGATAGAGAGTTAGAAACATCGACCAGCTGCCTCCTGCACACTCCCTAGTGGGGATGTGCCCGCAGCCAATGTACATGCCCTTGACCGGAATTGAACCTGGGACCTTTCAGTCCACAGACTGACGCCCTATCCACTGAGCCAAACCGGTTTTGGTCACATTCATTTTTCTTGAACAGTGTATTGTGGGCTAAATGTGGTAAGAATAAAAAAATAACAGCTCGGTGTTATGCTAGTGACTGTCATCAATAGAAATGCGCCTGAGGACAGGGCTAGTGAAGTCTCCTCTATAAACAGAGATTTTGGGGGCAGTATGTTGCTTGCGTACAGTGGGACCCATGGCCATTTGGGGAAAAAAACACACATTTAAAGGATTTAAATAATTATCAAACCAGCAACAAGTTTATTGAAATAAGAAAACTTTAATTTGGGGGTTAGATAGGATGATTTATGTTTTGCTTTAAACATTTCTTACTTTAAATCTACTTTGGAGGGAGGGGCACTGGTTTTTATCTTTCTCTGTACTTCCAGCAAAAATAATGAATATACAATAGGCATCGCTAAATACCAACTGTTAGGTTTAAAACCTTGTGCTGATTTCGAGATAGATCCGTTTTGAAAGTATACATGCTCTTAAGTGCTTAAGTGCCACCTGGTGGGAATGAGGTATATAGTACACAATCTTTTAAACTATGTTACTGAAAACCTGTTCTCTGAACCCTGATAGAGCCCCTCAGGACTTAAGCCCTGGGAATATAAAGTACAACATGGCATCGTCTTTAAAATATGCATTCTTACATCTTCTTTATTCAGTTTACATCTTCTTTATTCAGTTTACATCTTCTTTATTCAGTTCACCTGGATGTGTCTCACTCATCTTTCTGCCCCCACCTCCGGCTCCTCCTATCTTGTAGCTCAGCTCAGAAGAAGGAAAGGGATCAGCAGATGTTTTCCAGTAAAGGCCAGCTTGGACACATCTTGGGCTTTGCAGGCTGTAGGATTTCTGCCACAACCACTCACCTCTGTCACGGTGTGAGAGCAGCACAGACACCATGTAGATGAATGAGTGTGGCTGTGTGCCAACGCAGCTTTATTTTGGACGCTGAGGTTGGAGTTTCATAGAATTGTCATGAAATAGTCTTCATTCTTTAGTATTTTTCAACCATAAAGTAAAAATTATTCTCATCTCCTGGGCAGAACAAAAGCAGGGGCAGGCTGTGGTTTGCTGACCCATGCCCAGGCCCACGGCTCTTTCACTTCCAGCCAGAGGCCGGGGAAAGGACCTCACAGAGGAGATTTTGTGGGCCAGCCTGGAAGTCCTGCACCATCCCTTCGGATTCCATCATTGGCCAGCACCCAGTCACATGACCACAGGCAGGAAGGAGAGGGGGTAAGTTTGGGTGAACTTAGCAGTGTAGCAACAATTTCTCATACAGTTCACTCTGTTACTTTATTTTTAATATCTTTTTATTGATTTGAAAGGAGAGGGAGAGCAAGATAGAAACATCAGTGATGAAAGAAACAGCATTGATCGGTTGCCTTTTCCACACTCTATCCTAGGGATCCAGCTTACAACCCAGGCATGTGCCCTTGACCGGAATAAAACCTGGGACCCTTCAGTTCACAGGCCGATGCTCTATCCACTGAGCCAGACCTGCTAGGGCAGTGGTCAGCAAACTGAGGCTAGCGAGCCTCATGTGGCTCTCGAGCCACAGTTTGCCGCTCTGTTGACTAATGAGTTTGCCGACCACTGACCTACACTCTCAGTTCCAATAATTACAGACTGTTGTTCCTTGTAATTAAGCCCCTATCTCAGTGGTCGGCAAACTCATTAGTCAACAGAACAGCAAACCGAGGCTCTCGAGCCACATGTGGCTCAGAGCCACAGTTTGCCGACCACTGTGCTAGGGGCCACCCTATTATTTTATCTTATTTTCTTTATTGATTAAGGTATTACATATGTGTCCTTTTTCCCTCATTGCCCACCCCCTCCTCTACCCCCGCTCATTCCCTCACTCTCCTGGTGTCTGTGACCACTGGTTAGGCTTATATGCGTGCATACAAGTCCTTTGGTTGATGTCTCCCCCTTACCCCCACCCTCCGCTACCTTCCCTCTGAGGTTTGACAATCTGATCGATGTTTCCCTGTCTCTGGATCTGTTTTGTTCATCAGTTTATATTATTCATTATATTCTATAAATGAGTGATATCATGTGATATTTATCTTTCTTCAACTGACTTATTTCTCTTAGCATAATGCTCTCCAGGTCCATCCATGTATTTTAAAAATACAATTTCATTCATTCATTCATTCATTCAGTCCAGTCTTTACTAGTCGATGCCATTTCTTAGCCATGTTCTTTACAATCCCTTTATATGTATTGAGTTTAAAGGATAAAAGGCTTGCGGTGGGAATGTTTAGGAAAATGGTTATGTGATTATAAATACCAAGGGAGCCTGGTGGAGGGTGTGGAATGTCCTGGACTGACTAGAGAAGGCTGTTTTTTATTTCCTGTTATTTTTCACATTGCCAGGAGAGGGCGGCCAGTCCCCATACTGAAAACGACATAACAAGGGACATTTTGAGAGACTATTATGGCACACACAGATTGTGTAAAGCTTACAGCCGTTGTCCACTCTGTTGACCATAATTGGTAGCTTGATGCATACGAAGGGCACTAAAGCAGGAGACAATGAACACATCTGAATTTGGACTGACTGAGGAAGGCTGGTTTTAGTTCTGTTCCTTTTCACCTTGCCAGGAGAGGGCAGCCGGTTCCCAGACTGAAAACAGGCCTCCGAGCTGTTCTTCAGACTCGAAAGTTCTTTCTGTGGGTCTTATAAGATGAGCAGAGTGTTACTTGGTAGGCGGGGTGGAAGATGTGTTCCAAGCAGAAACACAGCAGTTTAATGAAATGGCTTGTAGACTTGAGAATGACATATTCCAGTAAAGTAGTGGCTTTCTTTTCTTTTTAAAAAATATTTTTGTTGATTTCAGAGAGGAAAGGAGGGAGAGAGGGAGATAGAAATGTCAATTATGAGAGAGAACCATTGATTGGCTGTCTCCTGTACGCCTACACTGGGGATCAAGCCCACAACCCAGGAATGTGCCCTAACTGGGAATCAAATTGTGGCCTCCTGGTTCAAGGTTAATAATCAATTACTGAGCCAAGCCAGCCAGGCAGTAGTGACTTTCTGAACTGATAAATCCATTCCCTTTTTTTCTAGGATTTTTCTCCTTCTCTGAGGAGTATTATACACCGTATATATGTTGTAGAATTCACAAGGCATTTTTAAAAACAAAAATAAGTTATATTCCCCGAGGAGACACCTCCACCTGTTGTTGACAGCCTATGGTTAGGAAAGTACAGATTTTAATATTAGTCTAAATATTAGATGTAATTAGAAATCTAATTACCAGGAAAACATTGTTAGATAAAATTTCAAATCCAACACATAACTCTGGCTAATCAGATTTATTCTGATTAATAAAAGGGCAAAAAATGAATTCATTGATTAAAACCATACTGTTCTTCTAGTATGAGATTCTGTTTTCAGTGGCGAAATGCATGGGTGGTGATGATTGGATCTGTGCTACCCAAAATGTGGGGCCTGGACCAGCGCTGGTCCTGGGACAGTCCTTGCAGATGTGCAGTGAGAAAAACAAATCAATTGAGAGTGTATTTAGAAACTTTCATAGAAAGTTGACAGCATTATTTTATGTCTGTTGATTCTAATTTTAAATATTGGGCTTATGTTTATATGCCTACTTCATATTTTTTAAAAATTGTATTTTAGCTGAAACGGTTTGGCTCAGTGGTAGAGCGTTGGTCTGTGGACTGAAAGGTCCCGGGTTCGGTTCCAGTCAAGGGCATGTACATTGGTTGCGGGCACATCCCCAGTAGGGGGTGTGCAAGAGGCAGCTGGTCAGTGTTTCTCTCTCATCGACGTTTCTAGCTCTCTGTCTCTCTTCCTTCCTCTCTATAAAATATCAATAAAATATATTTTAAAAATTGTATTTTATTGCTTAAAGTATTACAAAGAGTAGTACATATGTCTCCTTCCCCCCCCATTGATGTTCCCCCGACTTCCCCTATACCCCAGTGTCTTGCATACATTGGTTATGCTTATATGCAAGCATACAAGTCCTTTGGTTGATCTCTTATCTCCATATTTTTTAATAATTTATTTTTTATTGTGTTTTTAAAAAGTATGAGTCTACAATGGAATAAAAAAGCAAAATATCCCTAGCCAGTTTTGCTCAGTGGATAGAGCATCAGCCTGTGGACTGAAGGATCCTGGGCTTGATTCAGGTCAAGGGCAGGCTCCTCCCAGCCCAGACCCTGGTCCGGGTACGTGCAGGAGGCAACCAATTGATGCGTTTCTCTCACATCAATGTTTCTCTCTGTCTCTCCATTCCACTTTCTTTAAAAATCAATGGAAAAACATCCGTGGGTGAGGATTATATATATATATATATATATATATATATATATATATATATATATGCATGCAAGCAAAACAAAACCCTGGTCTTTAATTCAGGTTGTTTGAGGAACATTGGTGTGAATGTGAATTATGGACTGTCTTTTGTCCCACAAAGTTTGACCAATAGGGGATGCTGAAAATTCAGCATGGAGTCCACTAACCTCATACTTCAGGCAGGTGGCAGTACCTTAAAAAATAATATATATATTTCAGAGATGAAGGGAGAGGGAGAAAGAGAAACATCAATGATGAGAGAGAATCATGGATTGGCTGCCTCCTGCATGCCCACTGCTGGAGACCAAGCCTGCAACCCAGGCATGTGCCCTTGTCTGGCATAGAATGCAGGACCCTTCAGTCTGAAGGCTGATGCTCTAGCTCAGCTGTGGGCAAACTACGGCCCGCGCGCCGGATCCGGCCCATTCGGCTGTTCTATCTGGCCCACAAAGCCGAAAAAGCAGAGGGTTCTCTTGCTCTCCCCTCTGCTCCTTCACCAGCAGCCCAAGATGAGAGTGCCAGCATGGTCAGGTTGCTTTTGTTCCGGCCCTCCGGTCCAGTTTAAGAACCCATTGTGACCCTCGAGTCAAAAAGTTTGCCCACTCCTGCTCTAGCTACTGAGCCAAACCAACTGGAACAGGCAGTACAGTTTAATAGTGTTGAGAGCTGCCATTTTCCAAGCACTTAGTGTGTTCCAGACATGCTGAAGACTCAAAAGCTAAACTTTAGACCAATGGGTAGAAAAAGTAAAAGTAGATAGGATTGGGGAAGGACCGCCATCAGAATCACGGGTATTTCTTGGTCTATGTCAGCCAGACTTCTTTTAGGAATGATATTTTTCTATAGAAAGTATATCATGCCAACTGCTCCACTGATAGTTATGCTGATTTGAGCATTCATTCTCTTTCATTATTGCATTGGTTTTAGTAATGTTTTGAGAATTTAAACCATTAAGCTCACAGCTAAGAGTTTCAGGTTATTTAATTTGTATGTTTGTTTATGCATGCCTTGGAGACCTGGTGGAGAAATCAAAAGCTTAGTAGAGACTTCTGCTTCAGGAAACCCAGTGTACTTGACCCCGGGACCCAGCTACTAGTGTCCAGGATCGGGTTCTGTTGCATGAAGATCTTGCTGCTACCGGTTCAGTTCTGGGTAAGCACAGGCAGCCTTTTTTAGAAGCCCTAGAAATCTACAACCTCATTGTCCACTGCGGTCTTTCCGAAGCATCCAAAGAATCTGCACTGAGAATATTCTATAGATTAAAAAGACAGGCAGCCTCTTAAATAGTCTCCTATGTTTGTAAACCTCCTGGGACACGCTAGGCAACCCTGCTAGTAAAACGCAGGCAGTGAAATGTGAGGATCAGTGAGCTTACGTCATGCCTGGGTTAACTCAGACGTGTGCCCAAATGGAATGGGGAGATGTGTCCCAGATAAGCTGGATTTCACTAGCAGTGTTTCATCTCACTCTGTTCTGAAAGGTTAGCAAATCTCTTCTATAAATGTGTCACAGAAAGGCACCATAAACACTGTTCTCTACTCCAGTAAATGGCTCAGTAGGACATCTCTTCTCAAACAGGGTTTGAGATCTTGCTTCTGCAGTGATTACTTACTTGCACAAGAATAGGAATCTTTAGAAGTCTCCTGAAGGAAATTCAACCATGCTTCTTAAGAATTTTAATAGACGTTGTAAAACTCGTATCCACAAATCCTCTAGGGTTTTGTGCCCTTGTGATTAGGCATATTTGTGTAATGCAGCATTGCCAGATTTAGCAAATAAAAACACAAGACACCCAGTTAAACTTGAATTTCAGAGAAACAGTGAGTATTTCTTAGTATAAGTATATTCATGCAATATTTGGTATTTAGTATAAGTATGCCCAGTGTCATGTATTAAAAAGACCACAGTGCCAAGGAGGCTGTGAATTCCAGGTCTTCTAAAAGCACATTGCCTCCAGTCCATCTATAACCATGCAACATTTAGGACATACTTATACTAAAAGATATTCCTTGATTTTCTGAAATTCAAATTTGCCTACTATCATAAATAAAAAGATCTGGAAACAAATAAAAAGCTAAGCGAACTATCATGCATTGAGTACTTACTATCTACCAGGTTCTGAATTGAGAGTGTTTTATATTTAAATTTCACAACACTCATAGAAGAAAGACATATCATTAAAAGACTTATTTTACCTTGGCTGTTTTAGCTCAGTGGTTAGAGCAATGGCCTGAGGACTGAAGGGTCCCAGGTTCAATTCTTGGTCAGGGCACATGCCTGGGTTGTGGGCTTGATCCCCAGTAGGGGGCGTGCAGGAGGCAGCTGATAAATGATTCGCTCATCATTAATGTTTATGTCTCTCCCTCGCCCTTCCTCTCTGAAATAAAAAAAATATATATTTAAAAAAGAAAGAGCTCAACGGAAAACAGACTGCTGGCGCTGGGGAGAAATGCAGGGGGTAGAAGAATGGAGGCTCAATGATTTACTTCCGGACCATAGCGAATGCTTTTGATGCCCTGCTCACACCCATCCGAAGGCTCTATGGAAAACACTGAAACTCCTCACTTAGAAGGCTTTCCCTGCCACCTCTTCCTACTTCTTGTGTTTAGCCAATAGTAAGGCAATTTGGAAATGGCAGGGAGCTCCACCCAGGAAACGACCCTTAACACGACCAGATTCCTTCTTTCTTGGCTGGGTGAGAAGACTCCGAGTCTCCCAGTGGCGCCCAGCAGGACTGAGCCCCCGTTGCCCATTATAGTCACCTGCTCATTAATGCACTCTGCAATGGCCACCTTTCATTTCCCATCTCGCCTTTCCAGTCCCCTCCAAGTGCTTCTTTGAGATTCCTCCCAATTAAGCTACTTGTATGCAAATTCCTATCTCATTATCTGCTTCTGGGAAACCCCAAGGTGAAGATATGCATTTAAAAGGAGTTTTATATTTTTAGACTCTGTAATAGGTACCAATGCTACAGCAGACCGACTCTCAGCTCTTTTTTCTGATATTCGGTGCCTTGAGAATGAGCCTCGCCTTTTGAGAGTTAGTAGGTTGGTGAGCCTGGTTAATATCAATTCTTGACAGATGGGCCCATGTAGTTACTAACAACATGTGTAAATAGAGCCTGATGTCAATTAATTATTCTTGGGTGGATTTTTTTCCTCCCTAAATTATGGTAATTGTAAATAAAGAATTGACAGATTTTTATATACAGTTCATGGTGAGTAACTGGTGTCCTTCAGAGCGTCCCTCCTTGCATCTTTTTTTGGGCATTTTCCTTGAACTAAACTCCGAGAGATAAATCAGATGATTTTTATTTGGTGAGAAAGGTATGTAATAGTTAAACAGAACAATGTATCCATCAGTCTCATGCTAGGCAGTGTGGTGTGTTAAAGCAAAATCAAACGGGGACTTGGGAGCCCTGGTTTACGCATGACCGTGGGAAGTCCTATAACACCTCCTGGTCCTATTTTCCTTAGGGACTGAATTATCTTCAAGAATTCATCTACCGGTAAATGTGTATGGACTTTTCCACCAAGAAAAGTCCCAATGTAAATTGTAGACCTGAAGGGGATTCCAGATCACGGACAGACTTCAAAATCTCAACCACCTGTTCAGTCACAGCTGGAAAGAGACCATGCACACAGCACCTTGAATATCTCTGAAGATTGGTACATGGTTATGATAGGCTCGAAGAATGGTTCTTAACTAGGTCAATGCCGCCCTCCTGTAGTTCTCTGCCTGCTTCCCTGCCCTCCTGTAGCTTCTTCTCAAACCCCCCCCCCCCCCCCCCCCCGCCCCATAGCTTGCTGCCTGCCTCCTCCTGCAGCTCTCTGCTGCCCACCTGTAGTTCGCTGCCCCACTTCCTGCAGATTGGAGATCCGGTCTTTAGGAGTCAGGACATAATAGATAATTAGCATATTTCTCTCTTCTTATGTAGAATTAGAGTGAAAATAATACCCTTAGTTGTTGAAAACTAACATGCATTTTGCATGTGTTAACTTATTTAATCCTCTCAGTTGCCTAATAGGGTATATCTGCTTATTATCTCCATTTAACATTTCGGGATACTGAGGCATGAGAGATGAAATAATTTATTCAAAGTTTACAGCTGGTAAGTGTCAGAGCCAGGTTATTAACCCAGGGTATCTGGTGCTAAAACCTGAATATTGGACCATTTTCTCCGCAAATACCCTGGTTGTTATTGCCTCTATCAAACCCAGATCTGCCTTTATGTACCCTCACCATTTGCTGGTTATATTTTTGTCTTTGGGAGGAATAGGCCAATCTTTCTTAGAATTTCCAACACAGGGAGGTAGAGGCAGGGGTAGAAGTCAAGCGATGCTGTACCAGGGTGATGAGTGGGAATGGGAAAGAAGCAGGCAGATGCAAGAGATGCAGTATCCACAGAAGAGCATTGCAACCGGAGAGCATTACATCTGAGGCATAGTAAGCGCTCAGTAGCTATTTTTGGAAATGAAAATATCAGTGCAGAAAGAGCTCCGAGTTCCCCAGAAATGGGGTTAGAAATAGCCTCATCAGATCGACAGGAAATCTGGATGGGCCATGTTTACTCACAGAGAATTGACTTCAACGGGAAAATGGTCAGTTCCATTGGGGATTTCATATTTGAGAGTGGCCTAGAAATGCAGAGATCCATGAGGTCTTTTGACTCCATCACAATACTTTAGTTTTCATTTCTTGTTTTAGAAGTACCAGTAAAATTCCAGGAATCACATGAAGTTTTGCGATACACTCAACTAAATTTTAGAGAACGTTTTGAGCAAATACATAGTTTACTGCTCTTGGAAGGGGACAGATTTCTTCCATTACCAATGTGTATGAATCACATTTTAGTAAACAAGATGATTTTGTACCCATGACAATGGCACATTTGGTTCTTTTAATACAAAATGTGTTTTAAAAGAAAAATAAAAGTGAAACATTGGAAGATAGACATTCAAAAATATTTTAAAATGTATAACTTTCCATGGCCTTTAGGTTTTTATCCAAGTTCAGGAATTTTGCCATGATTATTGAGAGGAAGCTTTGTTTATCAGAAAAGGATGAGGTGCCCGGCTGGCATGACTCAGTGGTTGAGCATCAACCTATGAACCAGGAGGCCACAGTTCCATTCCCAGTCAGAGCACATGCCTGGGTTGTGGGCTCCATCCCCAGTAGGGGGCGTGCAAGAGGCAGCCCATCAATGATTTTCTCTCATCATTGATTTTTCTCTCTCTCCTCATTCTTCTCTGAAATCAATAAAATAGGTTTAGGGAAAAGATGAGGAGGTATATTTTATGCCCCAATAAATATATGATGTATAGGTGCTACTGAAACAGATAATTTGAAGAAATCAAAATAAAACTACTTAACATGACAGTGTGATTAACACAAAACTTAGGGAATGACTGCCTTGAAATGTACCGTTTCCTTCTTTATTAATGTTAGTAAAAGCTTAGAAATGGCCAAAACCGTTTGGCTCAGTGGATAGAGCCTCAGCCTGCGTACTGGAAGGTCCCAGGTTCGATTCTGGTCAAGGGCTTGTACCTTGGTTGCGGGCATATCCTCAGTAGGGGGTGTGCAGGAGGCAGCTGATCAATGATTCTCTCTCATCGATGTTTCTCTCTATCCCTCTCTCTTCCTCTCTGTGAAAAATCAATAAAATATGTATATTTTTTAAAAACTTAGAAATGATTTTTAAAAATATATTTTATTGATATTTTACAGAGAGGAAGGGAGAGAGAGAGATAGAGAGCTAGAAATGTCGATGAGAGAGTAACATCGACCAGCTGCCTCTTGCACACCCCCTACCGGGGATGTGCCCGCAACCAAGGTACATGCCCTTGACCGGAATTGAACCCGGGACCTTTCAGTCCGCAGACCGACGCTCTACCACTGAGCCAAACCGGTTTCGGCAAAAGCTTAGAAATGATTTTTAAAAGTTCTCTATATTTGTAATGACTTATAAACTGATACTTTATTGTCTGAGTATCTGAGAGAATTTTTATTCCTGTATGAAACATTGATCTTGATTTTAGGGAATTATAAGAAGACTCAGAAAATTCAACAGAGAGCAATGTGAGACCATCTAGGATGTCAGATATATGGACACATAACTAATTGTTCACAACATGCTGCTGCTGCGGCTGTATATCAGTCTCACCTTTTCAATGCCACGCTCCAGGCAGCTGCTGCCAATTAGTTATAGCTTGCCTGTGAGAAGAAACTCATTGTTCACCCAATGTTAGATACCTGTGTGGTGACTGAAATTTACAGGGGGGAGGAATCGGTGAGGGTAGAATTGAAAGTCTTTGGGGAGATGACAGTAGGAGCAGATACATGACGATGGAAATGTGTGTTGAATGTGTGCGATACATACACAAAGATGAAGATGGCAATATTGCAGAGACTCAGTTGATATATGGGGTGGTAATTCTCAAGAACATTAGTGAAAAACAGTATGAAGACTCCTCAAGAAATGAAAAATAGACCTGCCATGTGATCCAGCAATACCACTTATGGGAATATATCCAAAGGAAACAAAACGTATATCTCATAGAAATATTTGTGCTCCCATGTTCATTGCAGCATTATTCACAATAGCCAAAGGCATGGAAACAACCTACGTGACCATCAGTGGGTGAATGGGTCAAAAAAAAAAAGGATAATGCTATATGGTATCACAAATATATGGATTAAAAAAATTAAGTAACATTTAAAAAGGGGAACCTTGGAAAGTGAGAGTGGGTCAAATTAAGAAGATATGAAAAAGCACAGAGAGGACTTTAGATTTTTAGATTTCCAATGATAAAAATGGAAAACTAATTTACTAGGAGAGAGAAGCCTGTGGCTACCAAATAGGTTTTGAAACGGGTGTTTCAGGAAGTCTAGGACAGTGGGTCTCAAATGGAGGCAATTTAGATCCCCAAGGGAAATTTTTAATGCTTGGAGATACTGTTGGTTGTTACAACTGGAAAAGGCGTGGCTACACCAGTTTATGGTGGCAGAGGACAGGGATGCTACTAAAACCTACTATGATGCACAGGCTGGTTCCCCACAACAATGAAATTTTCATCCCCAAATGTCAGTAGTGCTGAGGTTAATAGGCTGATTGCTATAAAAAATAACCCTAGCCCAGCCAGCTTGTTTCAGTGGTTGAGCTTTGAGTCATGAACCAGGAGGTCATGGTTCGATTTTCAGCCAGGGCACATGCCTGGGTTGCGGGCATGATGTTTCTATCTTCCCCTCTCCCTTCCTCTCTGAAATCAATAAAAATAGATATTTAAAAAATTACTCCATATCTCAGTGACCTATCTTGCTCATGCAAAGACCAAAGCAAATGGTTTAGGTCAAGTGGAAATACTGGGGGTTCTTAAATAGTAATTTAGGAATCCAGGCATTTTCTATTGTATAAAACTACCATCTTTAATTTATATATATATATATATATATATATATATATATATATATATATATATATAAATATAGGGGCAGGGAAGGAGAGTGTGTTTGTAAGAAGTCAGAAATGACCCATTGTTTTTATTTACATCCTCTTGGTAAGAACTAGTTATATGGTCTCACCTAAATGCAAAGCAACAGGGAAATGTGGTTTAACGCATACCCAAGAAGAGCTAGCTATATATATATATATATATTGATTTTTTACAGAGAGGAAAGGAGAGGAATAGAGAGCTAACATCGATGAGAGAGATACATCGACCAGCTGCCTCCTGCACATCCCCTACCAGGGATGTGCCCACAACCAATGTACATGCCCTTGACCGGAATTGAACCTGGGACCTTTCAGTCCTCAGACCGACGCTCTGTCCACTGAGCCAAACCGGTTTTGGCGGGTCTTTAAAAAAATATTTTTATTGAATTCAGACCAGAAGGGAGAGGGGGAGAGAAACATCAATGATGAAAGAGAATCATTGATCGACTGCCTCCTGCACACCTCCTACTGGGATCGAGCCTGCAACCCAGGCATGTGCCCTGGCCAGGAATCGAATCATGATCTCCTAGTTCATTGGTAAATGTTCAACCACTGAGCCATGCCAGCTGGGCAGAACTGGATCTTCTTGAAGGTTGTCTTGAGTCTTATTCCTCTTCGAAGTCTCAATTCACTTGGGCACAGTTCATGGTTCACATTCACACATAATGGGAGAAAAGCCTTTTTGTTGTTCTTGTTGCTGATTTGGTTTTTGGTCTCTGTTTTGTTTTGCTGGAACCTCCTGGAGAAGAGAATGGTCATTTAACAATTAGAACATGATGAGTTTTCAGTAATACTAAAACATTAAAATAGAACTAGACTAAAAATTTAAGTAAGAGTACAGCATTGGAGATGTCATTTTGGAGGTAATTATTGTTTGAGTGGATTTCATTGCTATAACCTTAGAGTCTGGCCAAGAATCTGACACTAAATGGATAATATTTTGTTGAATGCATGGGTCAATGTATGTTTGAAAATTAGAAATGAGGAAAAGAACAATGTTTCATTTAATTAGAATGGGCAGAGACCTGATGCTAATATATCTGTGTATCAGTTAATATAACAAACCACCCAAACCCTCAGTGGCTTAAAACAATAAGCATTTATTATTGGTCATATACCTGTGAGTCAGGTGAGTGATCTTCTGGTCTTGCCTGGGCTGTCTCATGCACATGCAGTCAGTTGTGGGTTCTGAAGGCGGTTCTGCTGATCTTGGCTGCCTCTCTTCTATGTTCGGAAGTTGGCTGTCTAGAATAGTCATGGTGAGAACACTGGGCTTATTTCCATCCGGCTCTCCTGGGCTTTTACTCATGGAATGGGCATGGGCGAGAGAGTGGAAGCATTCAAGACCTCTTAAGGTCTAGGCTCAAAACTGAAGTCCAATCACTTCTGCTACTGCCTGTTATCAGCGGGTGAAGAAATAGACCAACTCTTGGTGGCAGTAGTTGCAAAGTCATATTTCAAAGGCTGCGGATCTGGATAGTCTATTAATTGGCACCATCTAATAAAATCAATCTGCCACTGGAGGGAGGTTATTACAGAGGGTGAAAACAGAGCACACTAGCCCAGCTGGCATGGCTCAGTGGTTGAGCATTGGCCTATGAAGTAGGAGGTCACATGTCAATTCCCAGTCAGGGCACATGCCCAGGTTGTGGGTTTGATCCCCAATGTGGGGCGTGCAGGAGGCAGCTGATCAATGAGTCTCTCTCATCATTGATGTTTTTATATATATATATATATATATATATATATATATATATATATATCCCTTCCTCTCTGAAATCAATACACATATATTTTTTTAAAAAAACTATTAAAAAAGACAGAACACCAAGCTTGATTTGTTCACTTCTGATCTCCAGGACAATTAATGAGATTCTTAGAATACTTTCAAGGCCACTTTAATTACTTTTCATGAATGAAGAATTAATTAGAGAGACCTCGTGTATCCCCTGCACTTTAAAATTAAATAGCTGTCAGACTAAACTAATCTTTTTATATGTTAAATTCTGGCTCATTTGCTGCAAGTGTATCCTAACCGTTTTCATACCATGGTATACAGAGAAAATAATCATAATTTTCTGGCTCCCTGGGGTAGCAGGACAGGGCTGCTTGGAGTCAGGGAGACTCACCTCAGAGGCTCTGCCTTCCCCAGGTCCCACTCAGCTGGCCTCAGGGCCTCCTACGTCCATCCTCCTGTAACCTACCAGCAGAGTTTTCTGGTTAGAATGTTATGCAACATCCTGAAATAATAATGGCTCCAGCGACTCTTACCACTGAGTTGCAGGCATAGAAGCCAGGCCGTTTGACCCTCAATCCCATGCACTTTCCAGTAATCCATGTTGTTGTCGAATATAGGTCTTTAATCGGCACATGTTTGCCCAATACCCACGGTTCGCTGTGAAATGTGTAAGGCCCTGAGGAGAGTGTAGAGGATCCTGCCAGGGGTTAGGGAAGGGACCCATATCCATCTATGATGATCTCTTCTCTGGATGCAGTATTGCTCAGCGCCAGTGTCATGTGCCTCATCTAAGGAGGCAAGTGTCAGTTTCCTCTGGAGTTACAAGTATTGCTTCCGTGTCTTCTTCCTCTGTCTCAGTCACTGCATTTGGACACAAAGCCATCCACAGAAACACAGGAAATATCAATTTACGTAAAGGAGTCCCTGACAATAAGAAGCATTATGAGACTCGTAGAGACCATGCCGGGAGATTCTCCAGTTCTGCTATTTTTGTGTTATTTCATTTTTATTTTTTATTGAATTTACTGGGGTGATAGAATTATTACTAATTATTTACTAGTTTATTGCTAGGGGAAATATCTTACATTTTGTTGCATAGGGAACAACTCTGAAACTCAGTGGCATCAAGCAGGATTGAAAACCCTTTTCTAGAAGAGCCAGATAGCAAATATTTTCATCTTTGTGGGCCACATGGTCTCTGTCACAACTATCCAACTCTGCCATTGTCGTGCTAACGCAGCCATAGATAATACATAAGTGAATGACAGTGGCTGTGTTCCAATCAGCTTTGTGGACATTGCTATTTAAACTTCATATAATACTTAAGGGCCACAAAATCTTCTTTTGATGTTTTTTTCTACCCTTCAAAAATGTAGACTCCATTAATAGCATGCTGATGGGTGAGTTGGAAGGCAGCTGGGTTTGGTCTTCAGCCCATAATCTGTGGGCTCCTTGCTTCAGGGGACCGTCATGTCATTCTCACTTGACAGCCTTCAGGTTGGTGTGGGGGTGGGGATCTGGGGGGTAGAGTGGAAGTGCGGTGAGTCAATGTAAGCTTGAGCCCAGTGACTTTGCTTCAGGCTCTGGATCCAATTGGTATTGGCTTCTCACCAAGTGGAGGCTTGTGTTTCTGTGTGTGTGATCGTTCCAACTCTCAGGCTGAGTGGCAGCAGCTCCTGGGAGGCTATTTTCATGGCCGTGGCAAACACACAAGACAGCAAGCCCAGTCACTCAAGAGCATTAGTTGCAACATGCAGGCTAACATTCCATTGGCTGGAGCAAGTCACATGGTGGAATATAACATCAACAGGCAGGAAAAGGTACTCTTTAGTGATAGCAACTCCATATGGTGTGAGTGAAGGGGGAACTGTGAAGAAGAATTTGGTCATTAATGCAATCTACCACACTCCCTTTTCCTTTCCTTTATTGAAGAATGTAAAAATCTCCACCTTATTTTCCTCCAGCTTTCTTAAAGACAGAAAAGAAGGGAATACCTAATCCATTTTAGATTCTTTCTGGAGAAGAGCTTCCTATGACTATTAAGTCATTTGTTGGAAAGTACCATTTATAATTTTGCCCTCATTCAATATCTCTCTTCTTACAAAAAAAACAAAAAACTTTACCATTGAAAGTATTACATATGTCCTCCTTTTCCCCAATTGACCTTCCCCTTCCCTTTCCCCCAGGCCTTCACCACCTGTTGTCTGTGTCTGTGGGTTATGCTTATACACATAGGAGTTCATTAGTTGACCTCTCCCCCCACTGCCTTCCCTCTGAGGTTTGACAGTCTGTTTGATGTTTCTATGTCCCTGGATCTATTTTTGTTCATCAGTTTATCTTGTTCATTAGATTCTACATATGAGTGAGATTGTGTGATACTTATCTTTCTCTGACTGGTTTATTTTGCTCAGCACAATGCTCTCTTTTACTGAAAAGTTCACGATGCATGATTTGGGGTAACCTGTGGCCTAATCGGATACACTAAAGCTCATCTAAATGTTTTCAATGAGAGAGTTTGGATCATGAACTGCTATCTGTGAACAGTCTTTGTTTAGCATCTGAAGGTTCCCTGTTACCCTAAAGGTACTCTTGGTCAAGACTTGGGGCGGTGAGATTTACACCTGGAAGTGGGGCCTCTGAACCCACTGGACCTTTTCCTATGCCCACGTCATTGACCAAGGACTGTTTCACATACTTTTTTTTTTTTTTGCCTTAAGCCACATTCCTTCCACTACACCATTTGTTGATGCAACTTTGAACACAGGACAAAGTGTCTTATGTTTTTCTAACCTTTCTCACTTTCTGGATTTCTTTTCTGATAACCTTCTGGATTTTAGACTTATGACTTCAAATTCCTGAATAGAACATTTCTTAAAACAATACTACATTTTTAAACACGCATCCTGATTTTTTTAAGATAATAAATCAATGAACAGTTATCACCCGGTAGGAAAATGGGGAGGGGGGGAATTGAGAGTGTGCACAGTTTACCTGCTAAGCTCAGAGGGCTGCTTAGTTTTGTGGGGCCTCAGTGTTTGCATCTGAAAATAGAAGTCACTCCCAACTTGGAAATCATGTGATTCTGAGGTGCCACAAAAAGCACAACCCTGGGATTCTGTATTGAATATGATATAAAATTCCAAAAAGTTATTTTTATCATCTAGATATAAGCTATATAGTGGGCCCAAACCCATTCTTGAACCCTCAGGCTCTCCCCTTTTTTTCTTTTTAAAAATATATTGATTTCAAAAAGGAAAGAAGAGTGAGAGATAGAAACATCAATGATGAGAATCATTGATTGGCTGCCTCTTTCACACTTCCTACTTGGGATGGAGCCTGCAACCCGGGCATGTGTCCTTGACCGGAATCGAACCCGGGACCCTTGAATCAGGTTGATGCTCTATCCACTGAGCAAAACTGGCTAGGACAGGCTCTCCCCTTTTTTACCCCAACTCTTCCTGGTTCTAGGTATCACAATCCCAAGTTTTCTTTTCTTTACTTGGTTAAGATGACATGAGCTTGTAAGGAGCTTTTTATGGGCTGAATGTAGTCTCTTTCCCAATTTCATGTTCAAGTCCTGACTCCCAGTGTGGCTGTATTTGGAGTAAGGGAATAATTAAGGTTAAATGAGGTCACAAGGGTGGGACCGATCCAGTAGGATTAGTGTTCTTGTAACAAGACACACCAGAGAACGTGCAACCTCTCATTTTCCACACATGCACATGCAGAAGAGAGACTACATCCCCCTAACTTTATTATTCTCATAATTAAATACATGGAGGAATTAAAAATACCTTCATAAACATACTACTGGGTGTTTCACAATCCAGCAGAAAGTATACTTTGCTCCTTAATGTAGGTAATATTTGCAGCTACAGCCATGGTATGTGTATATTAAATAAATTAATATTTAAAGCAGCCAGACACTCAATGAACATGATCTCAGTCTTTGAAAAAGCAAATAGGCATAAGCATAGGGAGCCATGAAATGCATCCATCCTTATAAAAAAGAATTAGGAAAAAAGGGAGGGGCACCTGGAGTTTGGGTGGTAACTTTTATATGGAATAGGTGGATTCTGTTAAAACCTTGCTTTTTTCCTCCCTCAAAGACAGGAATGGTGGCTCTGTGAGAGAGGCAATGGATGAATAGAGAGTGGGAAGCATAGATGTCTTCGTCTCAGCTCTAGCTTTGCCATTTGATTAAACCAGTTATTTCTGTCTGTCTAGAAACAGTTGGACTAGATCCTTATAGCAGTTTATTCCAGGACTAGAAAAGAAAGCTATTTTGGGCGATGCTGTTAGGTCTTATTGGTTATTACACACACACACACACACACACACACACACACACACACACACATATGGCTAAGTGACCATCCAACTAACTATCTGACCTGCTGGTAGGTATGATGTGCACTGACCACCAGGGGGCAGATGCTCAATGCAGGAGCTGCCAAGTTGTGGTGACTTGGCAGTGGTGGTTCTCCTCTGATGCACCCTGGAACCAGAGAGGAGGGAGCCTGATTCCAGGATGTATCACTTTGGAACTGCCCTCTTGCAATCTGGGACCCCTTGGGGCGTGTCAGAAAGCTGGTTTGGCCCAATCCCCGAAGGCCAAGCCGAGGGACCCCACCTGCCGAAGGGACGCTGCTCACTCCACAGATACCCCATGGGCAGCAGGTGGGGGAGGGACTTCGGGAGGTTGGCTCCAGGGCATGTTTGGCCCATATGGGCCCAGTCCCTCCCTGCCGGCCACCTTCTAATTAACTTTCTTTCAATGCGCATGATTCTGTGTACCAGGGCATAATTTAAAATAAAGAGTCTTGCCGAAACTGGTTTGGCTCAGTGGTAGAACGTCGGTCTGCGGACTGAAAGGTCCCAGGTTCGATTCTGGTCAAGGGCATGTACCTTGGCTGCGGGCACATCCCCGGTAGGGGGTGTGCAGGAGGCAGCTGGTCGATGTTTCTCTCTCATCGACGTTTCTAGCTCTCTATCTCTCTCCCTTCCTTTCTGTAAAATATCAATAAAAATATTTAAAAAATAAAATAAAATAAAGAGTCTTATTTAAACAAGAAGGCAAAGACTAAATGATGCCAAATATTTTAAGAAGGAAGAAAAGTGCAAAATTAGAAAAACGTTAAGAAGTAGTGGTCCTTAGAAGCTTGAAGTATTGTTCCAAGGTAGTTTCGGTGCTGAAGCACAGGGGAAGTAACTTTTAAATCATGGAGATTTATCTAATGACACCTGTATAGCTGCTCTTGGGAGAGAAATATTTCTAACCTATGACCACTATCATAGAGCAAAAGAATTTCACCCGAGGACCTTTTAGCAAATTATTAATTAACACCCCCATTCATTCCACACTCCCTGTTTCATATATGGTGGCCAACATTGGCTGGGGGCAGTCTCAAGACTTACTCTAGATTTTTGGGGATTAGAGTCCTTACAAAAAGATACTCCATAGAGCTTGATTAGATGATTTGGGACATCCATTGATATATAATGCATTGTGGTCCAGGTGTCTTAGATGGTTCAGGTGTCCATGCAGCAGCCAGATTATGAGTGTCTGGGGAGCCAGCTAGGACAAGCCTCCAGGTAAAGTGTGCCTTTTAGTAACTGCTTAAAGGCAGCGCTGCCATGTACATCCTACATGCCACTTGAAGGTGACTCTGTGGAGACCATAGGCGACAAGTTAACCCCACACAGAGCAGGCCTTAGTTCCCTCTCCCTGAGCATAAACATTCATGTGCTTTTACAGAAAGAGGCTCACTGGGTCACAACATTTGTCAAAAAATCCCTTCCCCTTAAGGATGTAGCTTTTCATACTCAACTTTCACGCCCGAATAACCCATAGGAATTCAGGAGTACATTAATAGATAGGTTCAATTAAACAAATATTTTTGATTCCTGCAAGGCTCTGTGCATGGTTAAAACAGTGGAGAAGCAAAGATGATTAAGACACATTGTGCTGGAGTAAGGAGAAAAAGCTAACACAGAGACAACACGAATAAAAGAGTGAAAGACTCGGGCTGAAGAGACAAACCAGATATTTGGGACTGAGGGCTGGGGCGAGTCAGGGGAGAATTATAAGAGGAAGAGGCATTGGATTGGAGTTTTGTAGGCTGCAGACAATTAAGGTAATTTACACTCAAGCTCTTCTATGTTCTCCAGTTTATGACTCTGTGCCATTTACATGTTTGACTTATCTGAATATAAAATAAGGATAATCCAACCCAAATTGTCCAGGCTACCTGAGAGAGAAAAATGCGAGCTGGTAGGAGGAAGTGAAATGCATTATACTGGTGAGTAGTTTTCTTATTGGATGGTTTGTCACTTCCATTACTCCTTCCCTCATATGTTGCTCTTTGAGGGGAAATTTTCTGGGAAGCGTCATGCTTGTTGAATAAAAGCCATCCAGACCTATCATTTTCTACTTTGGGGGAAAAAAATTCAACCTTCTAGATGCCTTAATTTAGCAGGGCTAGGAAGACATATAAAAGAAGCACCAGCTGACTTTTGGGTTTACTTTTCCCATAGAACTTTCCCAATGTGGTATCTGAAATACCTTCATAACAATGTCTGTGGCTGTCAACCACTTCCATTCATTTTTTCCTGGGATTAACTCCAGGAAAGACATGAAACCAACATTTTCCATTCATTGGTCCTTAATGAGTCTTTCCTTAGCCTGTGTCTCCTAGGTAGGCCAATGGGTGTCTATGTGTTTTCTTTATTTGGATGAAGACCTACTTATGTACCACTTAACAGGGGGAAAGATGTAGTTGGTTTCAATCAGTCCTTTGATTTGCATCTTATTTAATAGCTACTTGGTGACTAAGTTTATATACAAGAACTTAAAAGAGTTTTAGAATATTTATTTATATACTAAAGGCCTGGGGCATGAGATTCATTCACTCAGGGGAGTGGGAGGGAGTGTCCCTCCACCTAGCCTGAATACTCTCACAGTCTAGGAGCCCTCAGTGGATGTCCGACTGCCGTGGAGGCAGGAGAGGCTCCTGCCTCTGCCGCTGCTCTCACCAGCTGTGAGCCAGGCTTCTGGCTGAACAGTGCTCCCCCTGTGGGAGCGCACTGACCACCAGGGGGCAGCTCCTGCGCTGAATATCTTCCCCCTGGTGGTCAGTGTGTGGCGTAGCGTCCAGTCGTTCCTCTGTCCAGTCGATTTGCATATTAGCCTTTTATTATATAGGATTTATGAAAGTGATTCTTAACTGGGTGTGATTTTGCCCAACAGGGTACTTTTGATAATGTCAGGAGACATTTTTGGTTGTCACAGCTAGGGTGGATGCTGTTGTCATTTAGTGGGTAGAGGTCAGGGATACTGCTTAACACCCTAAAATGCACAATTAATTATTTAGCCTAAAATGTAAATAGTACTAAGATTGAGAAAACCTGATTTAAGCCTGCTTTCCAAGGAGGCTTAACAAATTCAATACAATAAGGACACATATGTAACACCTTAATAGAGAAATTTAAAAATTAATTACAATAAAAAGAGCAATTTCATATAAAAGTGAAACTGAAAGAAAGTAAAAGGAGCAGAAGCATAATTATCACCATGGTCCTAAAGTGACTTAATCATTCAGGTTGATCATTTTATTGAGTATGGAATTTTCTGACAAATAAAAAAGACAAAAATGGTTCTTAGGTTCCCAAAAGCCATTTTTAATGTGTAAGTTCCACAGCAAATGTCACCTTTGTTTTTTGCCACTGGACTCGAAGAGAAATATATCTTGCAAGGCTTTCTATACGGGCTATTGTGTAATAAAATGGACACATTTTCAACGTTGGTTTTGCAGAAGGCACAGATTTTGTGTGCAAAAACGGATATCTCTGGTCTCACCCTTTACCAAAAAGAAACAGAGGGCATCACAACAGATCTGGTGAAATGAAAGGCACTTCTTTGAGGACCCAAACAAACATGATTTGGGTATTGTCTTTGCTGGGATCTAACAAATAAGAGGTAGTAGGCTCTGTGAAGATGGAAAGAGAGAGATGGTTGACATTTCCATAAAGACTCTGGGACTCTCTCTTTGGATGATAAAATGACTTCAATAGCTTTTTGGCAAGGACTATAGAGGAACTATTCGTGGTGGAATTGTCTCATAAACTCCCATAATGCTTGCTTGAGCTCCTGAATGGCATTTATTTCTAATCTATTTTGGATCCTTCAGCGTGTTCATCTTTGAGTGCATAAAAGTAATTAAAATGCGTTCCCTGTGTGCAAGCAGCGAAGAGTCTAACTACAGCAAGAAGCTATAAATAACCACGAATTAGTACACTTAGTAGATGTGTGTGCAGGGTGTCATGGGAACTCAGAGGAGGAAGTAATTAATTCTGTCCCAGGGCCAGAAGGAAAGGTTCAGTGCGGAAGTGAGATTTGAAATGTGTGATTTATTGAGGAAGTTTTCACAGGTTGTAATTATGAATACGTTATGGATGTGTAAAGGACATGCCGAAAGGTGTCTAAGTCATAATGCCCACCTGGCCCCATTTTCATAAAGTGGACACACCCATGGAACCAGTATCTCATCAATAAACAGAGCATCACCAGAAATAGGACCCCAGAACCCCCTTCATATGCCCTCTTTTAGGCATCATCTGCCACCAAAAGTATACACTTCCCCAACTTCTAATCACATAGATTAGTTCTGCACTTTATATAAATGTAATCAGATTAAATATTACTTTGTGTCTGACTTTATAACACTGTTTTTGTGAGATCTTCCAGGTTGCTACATTTAATTGTAATTCATTTATTTTCTTTGCTATGAAGTCTTACACTACATTAATATATCACAGTTTATTTATAGGTTCTACTATTAATGATCATGTACAGTATTTGACTTCTGTTGTTATTTTTACTGCCATGTGTGTATATGTAGAAATATAATCGCTAAGGCTTAGAGTGTGTGTGTTCTGCCTTAGTTTTCCAGCTGTTTGTACAAATGTACACAGTCATGGCAATACTTTAGATCTGGAATCTTCGAACTACACCCACAGGCCTGTTCCCAAAACACACAAACTTGATCATTTTGATGTGTTGCCTGTTTCTGTGTTCATGTGGCAAAGGCAGAGTTAAGTAGTTGCGAATGAGACTGCATGGCCTACAAAGCTGAAAATATATTATCAGCTGACTGTTTATAGAAAAAGTTTTCTGATTCCTTCCTATATTGGATCTTCGAGTTTCACAACCTTGCCAACACTTGCGCTGTCTGCTGTCTCTTGTTAGCTATTCTTGTGAGTTTCATTTAAAAAAATGTTTCTCTTTGCTTCTGAATCTTAACTTATGGGATTTAGTGGAGAGTTTTTAAAAATGTGCTTGGGAAAATATATTTTATTCGTAGAGAGGTAGAGTGTAGTAGGCTAATTAGTTAGGTGGTAGTGGGGGCCCAGACAGACAGAGGGAGTCCCCATAGCTGAGGCAGATAGACAATGATGATGGTGATGATGGAGCATCTTAGGAAGTATCTTCCAAAGAAAGAAAGGGCCCAATAAATATTATTTGAATAAAAAGAGGAAAAAGTGGATCAGATGACTTAAAAAATTTATTGTTGAAAGTATTACATATGTCCTCCTTTCTGAAACCTCCATTGACCCCTTCTAGCCTGCCCCCTCTCTGTCCCCACCCCAGGCCTTTGCCACCCTATTGTCTGCATCCAGGGGTTGTGCAAGTTCTTTGGTTGATTTCCACCTCCCTCCCCCCACCCCCTGCACACACCTCCGCTTTCCCTCTGAGATTTGACAAGTCTGTTCCATGCTTCTATGTCTCCTGATCTATTTTGTTCATCAGTTTATTTTGTTCATGAGACTCTACATATGAGGGAGATCATGTGATACTTGTCCTCTGACTGGCTTATTTTGCTCAGCATTATCCTCTCCAGGTCTGGACCCGGTGACCTTTAATGCCCTTTTAAGTTCTTTCATTTGATAAAATCAGGAAGTTTTTATATATGACAAGGCAGTTTTCTCCCTTCTTCAGATATCCTATGATAAATAAAAACTTTACTGGAAAGTTGAGTTACTCTTCCAATGATAAAATTAAACAAATACACAGAACAGCCCACAACATCCTAGATCTGAATCAGTCTTTGAGGAGAAAGCTGACACGCGCGCACACACACACACACACACACACAGAACTTCAGAATACAGCTCAGTAAGCCTTCTTGCTTCAAGATTGTTTCCAGCTGAAGTCACACTTGGCAAAGCCGGATGCCTCAGAATGTAAAGATGGCCTGTGTCCAGGGACGGAACCCCTCGCAGCTCCTTCCTCGTCCCATTTGCATCCAGCAGTGCCAGCAGGAGGCTGGGATCAGAGTCCCTTCAGGCAGGAAGAATGAGATGGATGGGGGGGGGGAAAAACCACGAGAGGTCAGGGAACCTAGAATCTAGGGTAGCAACGAGATATGAGAAAAAAGGACATTTTATTTATATAAAATGTACTTTTATTGATTCCAGAGAGGAAGGGAGAGAGAGAGCAAGAGAGAAACATCAGCGATGAGAGAGAATCGTTGATCGGCTGCCTTCTGCATGCCCCTTACTGGGGATGGAGCCCACAACCCTGAAATGTGCCTTTGATCAGAATCGAACCCTGACTCTTTCATCTGCAGGCCGATGCTCTATCCACTGAGCCAAACTGGCCAGGGCTGGAAACCGGTCATTTTATACACACCTAAAAGCAGAGAAGCCTTTGCTATCTGGAGAGGAGTTACTGGGAATATTTCAGAGGACCTATGACTTTGAGAGAATGAGGAGATTCCATCTTGTTTAAGAAAGAAAAACAGTGGAGAGGTCAGGACCACTGTTTGGAAGATGAGTGAATTAGTAGAAAAAAGAGTCCTATGATGTGTTTAGAAGGAAGAAAAACTCTGCTTGATGAAATTGATAAAACATTTTCATAAATGTAAACTTCACAAATATCTTCAGATGAAACGCCTGACTAACTAAAGATGAATGACCCCAAATTCAACTATAAGCACCAAGGTGCGATCTACACACAAAAGCGAGCTTGAATCAATGCATTAGGGGGAGAAAACATCAAGTCAATAAACGGCCAAAGGGCCCACTACCTGCTTTGCCCGAATGTTTTAGCTTTCAACTTGTTTTGGCATTCCGCAGACACAGCCAGGAAAGATTACAACACAAAATTCTCATTCCAGGATGTTATTTTAGTTACAGGGACAGAGAAAAGGACAAGTGCTTTCCTAGATTTTACTCAGTTGATGGATGTCCTTGGTTCTTGAAATCTTTATCAGAAGTAGTTAGCGAACCTGAGCATATGCAGCTGAGTATGTTGATTTTAAAAGGCTTCCAGAAAACGCTCCTTTACCAAATGGCTTTAAAACATGGCCAGGCATGACGGGGCTCACCTTTCCTATGTGTGTATATTTTTATTTCAACAAGAACAAAATATTGTCTGAGGACTGGGATAATGTATGATCCTTTATATAATTTCTCCTCCCCCAAATGCTTCAATGTAAGTAGGCTTTGTTTTACTTTTTAGCATTTACTCAGTGAGATGAATGCCACCCCGCTTTGGTTATGATGCAAATGAATCTCAGAGAGGTGAGATGAGTAACCTAAGATCCTGAGGCAGGGAGAGTACAGATAGGTCTTGAATTGGGCCCTCATGGTTTTTCTATCCTGGCGCCCGCTGCACTGGACTTTGATACAAGTCTGTGCTTTGATTGAAAAAACACAAATGTGGAAGAAGTCTGTTTGTGTAAGAATTCTGTAAAAATGATACTAGTACGTATAATAATATTTTGTGCTATTAAAAGATACTCAGAATGCACTTAACCAAATGAATCATTCTCAAATGTCAATGATAATGAAGAGCCCATGATAATTCTGTGAATCTTGATCCTTCATTTGAACATAAAATTATCACAGTAGCATTTATTTCCAATTTTATAATAGCAGACATGGTCAACCTAATATTAACCAGTAGCTTAGTATTATGCTAATGAAATATTGCAAAAAATCATCATTTGCACACAAAAATCTCTCTCTGTATCAGCCAGGCTGCTTTCGGCTGCATGTAACAGAATAAACAACTGAAAGTTGCTTAGGCAATAAGAATATTTTTCCCTTCTCACAGGCATTGTCTTAGTTCTGTATTACTATGTAACAAATTACCACTAACTCAGTGCCTTAAAACAATATATATTTATTATCTCACAGTTTTTGTGGGTTAGGAGTACAGAAGCAGCTTAGCTGATTCTTCTAGTTCATGGTCATTTATGAGACTGCAGCCAACGTTGCAGCCTGAACTGGTGTCTCATCCGAAGGCTCGACTGCAGAAGGATGCATTTCCAAGCTCACCCTGGTTGTTGGCAGAATTCAGTTCTTCAAGGGATGTTTGATTGAGAGGCTGCTTCTCACTGGCAGTTGGCCAAAGGCCATAAGTTCCTTGCCTCATGGGCTTCAGGACATACTCAGTGAATAAAAGGGTATTTAAATCTTTGTTATTTTTAAAGAAAGCAATTCCCAAAAGTTCCCTGTAGACTCCCTCAGTGTCTCATTTGTCAGCATTGGGTCATGTGCCCAAGTTTACACTACAAAGGAGTCTGGGGAAGTAAGTGTGAATATCTGGAATTTTTGCCCTTAGTGGGAGGCAAGTCTTTGCCTGCAAGAGGAGGCAAACAGGGGGCAGGAGTAGGAGACTCTTTGTTGAGGAGGCAATAAGGATCCATCACAGACACCAATTACTAAGGGACAGGCTCTTTCAGGAGTATGTGTTTATATTCTCCTGTGTCACTTGATGGCTGAATTCTCTCTTTTCTTTGTTCTCGTTTGATACACGTAGTCATGTAGTGTGCTATGATGCATTCAGTTTTTATTTGGTTCAGTTATTGTACAAACAAATACAAATGCAGGTTCTGAAGCTTCCCAGATCCCCATTATTGTTATGATTATTTTATTTCAATGTTTCCTAAAAATTAAACTTCAGCTAGTTATAAAATCCTTACTCTTTGATCTCTTCTCTGCAAACATTTGTCTCTCTATTTTTTTTTACTTGACACAAAAATAACAGGATCTTTAATAGACCATTAACTTTTAATCACCTAAGTCAGTTTTTAGACACACAAAGATAATCATTAAAACAAAATTGGGGGGGTAGTAAAGATTAAAGGGGGTCAAATATGTTGTAAAGGGGTGGGCAAAAGGAGGTTTTACAGTTGTCCATATAGAAGGGATGCTGGTTATGATTATTATAATAGCTTTATTAACTCAAAAGAATGTCACAATCCAACTGCCACCTACATTTACCCACCCCTCTACATGGTGACAGAAGGAGATTTGACTCTGAGCTGTAAACACAGAATGCAATAAACAGATCATGTATTATACAATTGTCTATTTGAAACCTATATGATTCTAGTAACCAATTAATTTAATAAAAATTTAATAAAAGTGCCTAGCTGAAACCGGTTTGGCTCAGTGGATAGAGCATCGGCCTGTGGACTGAAAGGTCCCAGGTTCGATTCTGGTCAAGGGCATGTACCTTGGTTGTGGGCACATCCCCAGTGGGGATGTGCAGGAGGCAGCTGATCGATGATTCTCTCTCATTGATGTTTCTGGCTCTCTATCCCTTTCTCTTCCTCTCTGTAAAAAATCAGTAGCCGACACAAATCCAAGAGGCTTGAAGAGTCCCCAACAAAATGAACCCCCAAAGATCAACACCCAGACACATTGTAATCAAACTGGCAAAAAACATTGACAAAACCAGAATCTTAAAAGCAGCCAGAGAGAGACAGAAAGTTACATATAAAGGAACCCCCATCAGACTAGCAACTGATTTCTCAACAGAAAAGTAACATATATTTAAAAAAATAAAAGTGCCTAGCCAGAGTGGCTCAGGGGTTGGCTCTCGACCTATGAACCAGGAGGTCACGGTTCAATTCCCTATCAGAGCACATGCCTGGGTTGCAGGCTGAATCCCCAAGTAAGAGGGCATGCAGGAGGCAGCTGATCAATGATTCTCTCTCATCATTGATGTTTCCATCTCTCTCTCCCTTTCTCTGTGAAATCAATTAAAAATATATATTTTTAAAAATAGGCAATAGTCTGAGCCTTTGATTTACCCTCAGCTCCTATCTCTTCTGCAAAGGACCCCAGAGAAGTAAACAAATGGTGGTTTGGTTACAAAAATCTCTCCTGTAGTCAGAGCTGGAGCTTGTGAACATTAGCACCTTGAGCTATGAGGCTTCCAGACCTTCTGGTGAGTCCCTCAAAGTCTGGTTACCATCTCACACAGGTGAACCTACCACCATCCAACCAAGGCAACTGCCAGGAGTTTACATAAAATAACACCAAAAATACCTCATTTTGGTAGTCACATTGCAGTTTGCTCCTGCAGAACTTTTTTCACACTTGTAGAAGTTAAATCATGTTTTTCTCCATCCTATAATTTGCTGTTGGTGTTCTGTACTCAAGTGAATGAGCTTATATTTATCCTGTTCGAATAGAGTCATATTTATTAGGCCCATTTGCCATGACCTTCTGTATCTGATTCCATAATCTCCCTTAATTACTATAATGCTCAGTGTTTTGTCAGCCACAGTTTTTAAAGCATGTCCAGGCACATTAATTGATGGAGCCAATGCTCAATTATGTCCCAAATGGTCTGATCATTTTGTGGGATTAAAAAAAAAAAACGTGTTAGAGGGAAAGCAGTGATTTTTTTAAAGAATATTTTTTTATTGATTTCAGAGAGGAAGGGAAAGGGAGAGAGAGAGAAGCATCAATAATGATGAGAGTCATTGACCAGCTGCCTCCTGCATGCCCCCAACTGGGGATTGAGCTCACAACTGGGGCATGTGCCCTGACCAGGAATCAAACCCTGACCTCAAACACTGAGCCACTCCAGCTGGGCGAAAGCAGTGATTTTTATTAGTTCATTTAATGCAGTGGTTCTAAACTTGGGTGGAAGAAAAGGATTTTCCCCTACCCCCCTACTCCCAGAGGACATCTAGCAATGTCTGGAGCCTTTTTTTTATTATCACAATGGGGAAGAGAGGGCATGCTACTGGCATCTACTGCATGGATCCTAGGGATGTGATAAACACCCTACAATATGCTGGATGCCACCATTCCCACACAAAAAAATAATAATCTGACCCCCAAAGTTGAGAAATCCTGATTTAGCTTAAGAAATGGCATCCAGTTTTGCATGGGCAATCTTATAGAGCCTTTTTTTGGGTGGGTCAATTTGATATGAATTTCTATTAAATATTTTTATAGTGTTTGAATTTAGAGCCCAGGTCATATCATATTTGCCCACACCTTTGACTCATTTGACAAGTGATACTTCTTGCTATTAAATGTGGACCTCAGAGTTGAACTTTATGACAACCAGTCTGAGGACCAGACACCCTTAGGAATCTGACTCTATTCTCTATACCCCAAGCCATGGGTAACTGAGGGCACAAACATGGTTATACCAAGGAATAGTTAAGCAAGGCAGCTGCATCTATGGACACACCACCATTCCTGCTAGTCTCAGTACTACTTTTGCCACCATGAATAATCTAAGTGCCTTTTGACTCTAGTCCCGTAGTCAGCAAACTGCAGCTCGAGAGCCACATGAGGTTCTTTGGTCCCTGGAGTGTGGCTCTTCCACAAAATACCACAGCCTGGGTGAGTCTATTTTGAAGAAGTGGCATTAAAAAAAGTTTAAGTTTAAAAAATTTGGCTCTCAAAAGAAATTTCAACTCTTGTACTGTTGGTATTTGGCTCTGTTGACTAATGAGTTTGCCAACCACTGCCCTAGTCAATCTCTACAGATTCAAAGGGCTGGTCAGGAGCATCTGACTGGCTAAGCCTAGTTCCCCTGACTAAGTCTGAGCTTTTGGGATGGGCTCTGGACCAGGGGTTTACGTGTGTCACTCTTAATCTACTCAATAATTCAAATCCCACATCACTATGATTTCCCAGAAATAACTACTGTTAACAAGAAAGATATTTGTTGAATATCTTTGCAAACATTTTATTTATTATTAATTTTAATCCTCACCCAAGGATATTTTTCCATTGATTTTTTTAAGGGAGAGTGGGAGAGAGGGAAAAGCAGAGAGAAACATTTATGTGAGAAAAACACATCGATTGTTTGCCTTTCCGTATGAGCCCCAACCAGAGCCCGGGCCAGGGAAGAGCCTCAATTGAGGTTCATGCCCTTGACCAAAATCAAACCCTGGATTTTAGTTTGCAGGCAGACTCTCTATCCACTCAGCCAAACTGGCTAGGGTTCTTTGCAAACATTTTCAATGCATATACATACATATATATATTGTGTGATATACTTTTATATTATAGTGTAATTTAGGGTTGGCTGAGGTGCAAGAAGACCCCCGTAATTCAGCGGCTGAAGGAATGATGTGATTTGTTTCTCCTTCACATCAAGGTCTGAGGTGTGTAGTGTAGGCTGGAAGGCAGCTCTGCTCCAGGCAGGCAGTCATTTGGGGACCCAGGATGACAATGGCTTTTCGACCTTCAGCATGTGTGTTCCAGTCCTTCTGATGGTCACCATGAAGAAGGCCCCTATCCTGACTTGAGGGACAGCTTTGGGTGGTAAGTTAGTGGCACCTGTTAAGGGTGCCAGGAGTTGAAGCATGCCTGGGCAGTCATGAGCCTAGTTGCAATCATATTATACAAAAGAAGTGGAGAACACATTTTGGTGGTTAGCTACTTAATTGTTTTGTAGTCAGTCTTCTCTCTTTCTCTCTCTCTCTTTCTCTCAATAATACCACATTATACTTTCTTTTAAAAACTGTACTTTATCTTGAACATTCTCTATGTTCTGCAAAGGGCGCTTTAAAAAAATTATATGACTTAAAAGCATGGATTATGTATTCTTGACTCTCATGAGGTGTGTACTTTTCCCTCAGAAATTGCTCTTTTGAGCCCTGTAGTCTATTTAACTATTGATTGAATGCTCAGCACATATAAGACTTGTCCACATACAGGGTGGGGAAAAGTGCATTTATAGTCGTGAGTACGTGAAACAGTATTTTCTTTTATTATTATTTATTAATTATTGTATTACTTTCCATATGTATAACTGTAACCTACTTTTGCCCCGCCCTGTATATTGATGCTTTTACACATATTAGTGGCTAGGGCTTCCTCGTTTTCAGCCATTTTTATTTTTTATTTATTTTTTTATTTTTTTTAGTATAGAAACTTGCATTCTGCCATTGGTTTGGACTTCTCTACAGTAATATATTAAAGAATTGCTCATGTGTTCTGTTTATTATTGTACTGTTAAGCACCAAGGGTAATGGGGATGATACAGAGCACATTATATTCCGTTTTCCAAGAACTAGAGACAAGTCTGAATTCCTCTGGAATCTGTCTCTGGCTTGCTTTCAGACTGTTGACATGCCTCAGGAGAGGCAAGGGTATCTGAAGAAGAATATGATGCCCATTTCAATTCTGACCTTGGCTATTTCACCGTTCATCTTTGGCACTACAACTTCAACAATAAATAGTCTTGCTTTGGGAAATTGGTAGCTTTTTTGTCTGATGCCTCAGGGTTCATATACTATGAGTGAATCTTATTGGCCATAACAAAGTTAATTTTAAGCTTAAGTAAAATGATTTTGGTATGGTTTCTTTCTACCTCCCACCCATTTTTTTGAAAAACAAGAAGAAAAGGTAAAAAGCTAGTAATATCTAGGCATTTCTAGGCTTGGGTCTTCCAATGACTACAAATAGCTACAGACTGGCAGGCAGAAGTAGACCTGGATATCAAGTGCCGTCTGAACCAACACTACCTTCTGGGTCAGCTTGTTCCTGATCATCTGTATTAGTTTCTGATGGCTGCATAACAAATGACCAGAAACACAGAGACTTAAAACAGCACAGATTTATGACCTCACATTTCCCTGCATCGGGAGTCCTGGCATGGCTTACCTGGGTCCTCCGCTCAGGGTCTTACGAGGCTGCAGACAAGGTGTTGGCCAAGCTGTATTCCTTTCTGGGATTCAGTGTCATCTTCCAACTCATGGGATTTCTGGCAAAATCCAGTTGAAGGTAACTCTGGTTTTGACTTTGGCTGACTTGAAGAATGGTCACACCACTGAGATGAGCAGAAAAGCCAGACGGAGGTAATATTCAATATTAGAGCATCAGTTTCACCCTAGCTGGTTGGGCTCAGTGGATAGAGCGTCAGCCTGCGGACTGAAGGATCCTGGGTTTGATTCCGGTCAAGAGCACATGCCTGGGTTGCAGGCTCGATGCCCAGTAGGGGGCATGCAAGAGGCAGCTGATCCATGGTTCTATCTCATCATTGATGTTTCTCTCTCTCTCTCTCTCTCTCTCTCTCTCTCTCTCTCTCTCTCTCTCTCCCTTCCTCTCTGAAATTAATAAAAATATATTTCAATAAAAGCATCAGTTTCATCTTACCCATGTTGCATCTGAACACTAAAAGGAGGGGCTCATGGAGTCAGGGGATCAGTGACTTGACCATAGAGAAGACCAGGGAGACAGGCGGAGGGATGTGTATTTTGGAGATGATGGGAATGCAGGGTGAAAGTGAGCAAGAAGCAGGGTTGACCTCAAATAATGTGTGGACCAGGCAGGTGTGGGGTTAAAACCAGGCACCAGGCAGGCATCAGAGTGGCACTGGAGGTGAAATGAAAAGGCAGTGACTTAATGCAATGTGACAAGCACACATTCAGATGACCCCCTAATGAGTTACTCCCTTGTGTACTCTAGCCCCCTTGGGTGTGGGCAAAATCCAGGTCTTACTTTGAGCCAGTTGTATATGACAAAGGTGATTGGTTGCTACTATCATGATTACGTTCCATTATATAAGACCCCGTCTTAGCAGACTGGCACAACAGATTCTCCCTTGTTGCTTTGAAATTCTGTGGATGAGACCCCTTAACCAGGTGTCAGCAAACTATGGCCTGTGGGTCAAGTCTGATCCAGATGCTTGTTATTGCAAACTAGAGGCCCCGTGCACAAGAAATTGTGCTCGAGTAGCTTGCTTCCACTTGCTTCAGTTGGCCGCCCTGCCCATCGCTGCTTAGTAGCTCGAACCCCACCCTCCACTGCTCATAGCTCTCTGCCTCTAGTAGCTTGTGCCCTGCCTGCCCTGAGAGGTGCTGCACCTTTGGTCATGACAGCGTTATGGCATGATGACCACGGGCCTTTTATGATATAGATAAAGATCTAGTGGAGCTTAGCCATGCCTAGTTGTGTATGATAGATGGTTGCTTTTGCATCACAATGGCAGAGTTGGGTGGTTGTTACAGAGACTTGCCTACAAAGCTGAAATATTTTGTAAAATATGATTTTAATTGGTTTTTTTAGAGAGATAGGAAGGGGGAGGGAGAGAGAGAGAGATCAAAACATCATCGACCGGCTGCCTCTGCACATCCCCTGCTGGGGATGGAGCCTGCAATCCCAGCATGTGCCCTGACCTCTTGTTTCCTGGGCGAGTTCTCAACCACTGAGCCCCAACTGGCCCATCCAAGGCTGCAAGTATTTACTATGAGAGAATATTTGCTATCTGGCTGTTTACTGAAAATATTTCTCAACTTGTGCTCTAGGCTAAAGAAGACCAAGCTTGATGTTTTGTGTTTTTTTAATTTAAAATTCTGGTAGCCTCCATTCTTTTCATTCTTTTCCTTGTGCACCTACTCACCCTAGTTGACTCTCATTATCTCTAGATTGACACAGTCATCTCTTCAAGCCCAGCAGCTAATTAGAATTCCTTGAAATTTACAGAAATGGCAATGAGAGTACAAAGAACTTGTTCTGTAAATCATTTGAGAGTAAGTTGCCAGCATGATGCCCCATCACTCTTAGTACTTTAGTGTTTAATTACTACAAGCAATGGCCACAATACAACCATCAAAATCAGGAAATTTAACACTGAGACATTACTTCCATGTCTTCCCCAGGATCTATGCAACTTTCACCAACTGTACAATTACTTTGTATCAAAAAGATCTAGTCCAGGATCATGAGTTGGATTTTGTTGTCATGTTTCCTTAATTTCTTTCAATATGGAACAATTCCTGCTTTTAAAAAAATATATTTTATTGATATTTTACAGACAGGAAGGGAGAGAGATAGAGAGCCAGAAAAGTCGATGAGAGAGAAACATCGACCAGCTGCCTCTTGCACACCCCCCACTGGGGATGTGCCCGCAACCAATGTACATGCCCTTGACCGGAATCGAACCCGGGACCTTTTAGTCCGCAGACTGATGCTGTACCACTGAGCCAAACTGGTTTCGGCCAATTCCTGCTTTCTTGACTAGCAAGATCCAGGTTTTTTTTGAAGAGTACAAAGCCAGTTGTTTTGTAGAAAGTTCCTAAATTTGTATTTGTCTGACGGTTCCTCTTCACTAGGTTTAGGCCATTCATTTTTGTCAGGAATATCACATTTGAGGAGGTATAGATATCCCATTTTTCATCAAATTTCTACCCATTGGTTTCACCATGCACTACTGCTTCCTGGTTAAATTATTCCTGTAATAATTGCCCGATGATAATTTTCTTTATCCATCACTCTAGAAATATTATTTGGCATTCCACCATAAGGTAAAACTTTCTACTCGATTTATTAATATTACTATGGACTCATGGATTCCCCTTTTAATTCAATAAGTTATCAGCCATTGCTTTTGTTTATCTTGAAGCTCAAAGAGTCCCGCATTTAGCAGTGATATAAGGTTGCTAGAAACCATACAGGATACTCTGCTAAATTCAAATTTCAGATAGACAACCAATTTGAGTATAAGTATGTCTGAAATATTGCATAGATATACTTCATATTGCATGGACACAAATTATTCACTGTTTATCTAAAATTCAAATTGAACTGGACATTCTCTATGTTTATTTGAGGAATATGGCAAACCTACTGTGGGAGCTCCTTCAAGATGCTGTCTTTCCAGTGTGTCTCCCTCATTCTTTGAGCACTTCTTTGCTTTTTCATCAACAAGATGTGTCAAGGTCATCTTGTACTTTTCCTGCTCCAGCACTCAAATCAGGTTCTATTCAGTAGAAAATGGTATTTAGAAACTAAGATCGTGAACTTATTGCTGTGGAGTAGCTAGACATTTTTGGTGTAGAGATCTTGGGGAATGTATCTATATACAGGGTGGGGCAAAAGTAGGTTTACAGTTGTGAGTACATGGAACACAGTTTATTCTTGTATTATTACTTATTATTGTATTTTATCCATACAAACAAGTGTAAATCTACTTTTTCCCCATCATATATATATATATATATATATATATATATATATATATATATTTACTTATACCTACATATGTATGAGTTCTCTATTTTTATATTTTGAAATCTATAAGGTTGTACTTTATATCTCTAATTCCAATCAAATACCACATGGATAATTCTAGTTTTCTCCCTTCCTTCTCTGACAACGAGGACTTTGGTTATCCCTCCATCATATAACTGTAGTAGATCAATACCCCCAAACGTACCTAATCTCCACTGTCACAACAGCTCCTAGACCTCTACATGGATGCTTTTCTCACTTCTCTTGGGCTCTGACATCCCATACTGGCCTGCCTCAGGCTCCAAAATCCATTGACAAGTCACTGCCCTGCTACTCCCCCCATGTGGCACAGGGACACCCTATTTATCCTTTTCAGGTGCCACAAGCCCATACCAGGCTGGCATCCTCTCCCACCTGTGTAGATGCCTTCCTCATGCCACTAGGACTCTAACCTCCAGCATCAGCAGGCTACCTTGAGTAAGCTCAGCATTCCCGCTCACCCTACTTGCACTCCGATATGTTCTACTGGGTCATCACCCCCCCCCCCCCCCCCCGTGCAGGTACATACCTACCCTGCAAGGCAAACTTCATAGCTCTTGGGTTGTATTATTTAGAAAGAAAGAAAGGCAAGAAATAAGGATGGAGGGAAAAAAGCTATTTAAGCACTTCTCATCATGTGAAATTAGAATTGATTTATTTTTTTTTTAATTCTCTTTGTCCCTCTCTTAACTGGCCTCATTTACTGGTATATTACCAGGAGCTAGAGCAGTCCCTGGACTGGAATAGGCACTCAAAGATTATTCATTGAATGATCAAGTGAGTGATCGAATGAACAGTGACTACATGGAAACCTAAATTTTGTTCATTCCTGCAAAATAAATCAAATACCTTTAAAATTTCTTTCTTTCTTTTTTTTTTTTTTCCCCTTGAACTCATTTGACTCTGGATGTAGAATTCACCCATGGTAACCCAGTGATTGTTTTGGGTTTCCTACTTGACCTAGCATGACGTCTGGCTAAATTTCTTTTCAGGTCATTATAACCCAGCCTTCTTTTCCTCACAAGACAATAGCCAAACATCAGTTTTCCTTATTAGGAGGTGGCTCCTGTGTTTGTGTTGGGCTCACATTTCATGCCTCGCAGACTTCTCCTGCTCCTATCTCCTGTGTAGGCTAATAGATGGGCCAATGGTTCCCTGATGTGTGTGAGTGTGTATGTGTGTGTGATTGTGTGTGTGTGTGTGTGTGTGTGTGTGTGTGTGTGTATGTGTATGTATGTGTGAGCATACATTGACTGTACCAAATCAGCTAGTAAAGAAAAAAGAACTCTGTTATTCTTTACCAGAGGCCCAGTGCATGAAATTTGTGCATGGGTAGGTTCTCTATGCCTGGCCAGCGATCAGGGCCAATCGGGTTCTTCCAGCTGCTGGCCTGGGCCTCCCTTCCTTGGCTGCCAGCTGCTGACCTGGGCCTTACTTCCTTCTGCACCATCCTCTGGTGGTCAGCTCACGTCATAGCGAGCGATAGAACTCCAGGTCTCCCACGGGGGCACTTTGCACATTAGCCTTTTATACATATAGATTACTTAGTGAGTTAATTTGGTATTTGTGTCTTGTCTCTCCTGTGTTAGAGGAAGAGTACTACAGCTGTATTGAGAGTCTTCTCTACCCTCTTACTCTTACCTAGCATTACCTGAGCTGAGGCTTTCTTCCTTTGGAATTAGGGTTGCCAGATTTAGCAAATAAATTGGAATTTAAGAAAAAAAAAACAAGTATTTTTTTAAATATAAATATATCCTTTGCAATATTTGGGATAAGTTTATACTACAAAAGTATGCATTCTTTATCTGAAATTCAAATTTAACTGGATGTCTTATATTTTATCTGACAACCATGCTAGGGATGTGTTCTTTCCTCAGGGACTGCACTATAGAAATGCCCACCATTATTAATTTCCAGTGCAATCAGCTTATCCTTCCACCACAGAACCCCTACTCTGCTGGCTGATTGGTTTTATTCCTATTACCACAACTCTGCTACTTGGACTGTTTCCATCACCTCAACTTAAGCATTGCTGCCACCTCTCAAGTCCCTGGTCACCTCTTTTCTTCAGTATCTGTGTTCTTTCTGAAACTTATCATATGGATTAGACTTTTAAGGCCTGATGCAATTGTGTGGATGTGTGTGCACCTGAGAAGAAAATGATCACTGTCCCTAAGAGACGCTCATGGGAATGGAATAACTGAGTAATACAGCCACGGAGGATCCTGGGAGGAATTCTCCAGCATTCCACAGTAGCCCCTGCTCTAAAAGCCTCCAGTCAACACAGCCATGAAAATATTAGAGTCAGGGGTGAGGGGTGAGGGCGTGGGGGGATCCTCTGTAGATAATAGCACTCTAGGAGACGCACTTTTAGTTTGTATTTTAAAAAAAACCTTTTTATATGCTGTACATTCTTTTGAAGAATTTTCTAAGAGATTTTGGTTGTTACTATTATAATGGCCTAAAACAGGGGTGGGCAAACTTTGACTCGAGGGCCACAATGGGTTTTTAAACTGGACCGGAGGGCCGGAACAAAGGCAACCTGATCATGCTGGCACTCTCATCTTGGGCTGCTGGTGAAGGAGCGGAGGGGAGAGCAAGAGAACCCTCCACTCTTTTGGCTCCTCGGGCTGGATAGAACAGCCGAACGGGCTGGATCCGGCCCGCGGGCCATAGTTTGCCCATGGCTGCTCTAACCAAACTGCACATCTGCAGATGTTTCCTAAACAACCAAGTGCATTCCAGGACCTGTGGATCAGAGGGCTGCTACCGTTGAGGAATGAGCATGCAACTAGGTGTCTCCAATCTGAAGTCTTCTTAGCTAACTCTTCAGAGCTGTGGTGTGATGGGGTGAACTGCAATGTTACCCTTGTTTGGGGGATCTCTCACTGGTTGTGCAGTCCTGCGGCTTCCGGTTTCAGGAGGGTAACAATAGACACAAACCCCCTCCAGGCAATGCATTGCTGCTTGGATGGCAGGCACTGTATGTCCAAGGCCTTTGACAAACCTTCTGACATGCACAGCTTTCAAGCTCAGGACCCGGCATGTCAGATTAACCGTGACTGCAGAGCATATGGATTGTTATGAGTTACCCCAGGGGGAGGGAAGGGGGAAACCCCACTCTATTTGTTTAGAGTGGGCATTGTGTGGATTCTGAATGCATTTTAAGACACCTGTAATGACCAGACTGCTGTTTTGGTAGCCTCATTGCCCGCCTGATGCTTTCGTGTGCATGCATATTTCTGGTAGGAAACAGAAAATGCTTGGGCTCCTGATTTAGGATTCCTTCTCTTGTGAGTTCAAAGATTTTGGGCTTCCACTTCTCAGCAGGCTCCTGCTGTTGTTTCTTTGGGCCCCCAGAGGACTAGCGCTCCATGTCACTTTGCTCTCAGAGGAATTTTGTTGTTTGTGAAGAATATCCGTGATTAATAGCATCCTTGGAATCTCTAAGAAAAATGAGAAAATAAGGACAAATGAACAGTAGCTCTGAAGAACTCTTCGATCCTTCCCCGCCGCCCCGCCAAATCTCCCGGGCTTCAAATTTTGTTTTTGTTTTTTCATGCTTTGTCAAGGTATGATTTCTATATAGATAAATGCACCAATCTTAAAGTGTACAGCTTGATTAATTTTGAGAAACACACATGCCCATTGCCCAGCTTAAGATATAAAACATCTCCATCACCCCAGAAAAGCTCACTCATGCTTTCTTCCAGTGAGTTTCTTCTCAGTAAGTACCTGCAATTACTATTCTGATTTCTAGCCACATAGATTAGTAATGCCTGCTTTTGTCATCCTTATAAATGGGCTCAAACTGTATGTACTCTTATGAGTCTTTCATTTAATACATGCTTTGGAGATTTCTCTATGTTGTGAACATGGCTTGTTTCTTTATTACTCAGTAGTTTTCCATTTTATGATCACACCACAATTTGTTTATTTATTCTCCTGTTGATGGATATTTGGGTAGTTTCCAGTCTTAGGCTGTTGTAAATAAAGCTTCTATGAGCATTCTCGTACAAATCTTTTTATGGATATATGTACTAATTTCTCTTGGGTATAAAGCTAGGAGTGGAATTGTTGGGTCATAGGAAGGCTGTTTATTTAACTGCCAAAAAAAGTTTTCCATCATTGTACAAGAGTTCTAATTGCTTTATATCCTGTCAAAACTTGGTTCAAGTCTTTATAATTTTAGTCATACTGGTGGGTATGTAATTGTATTTCATTATGTTTTTTTCTTAATATCAACTTTTTTGGAGTATGATTAACATTCAATAAAATATACAATCTCAACTGTACAGGTTGATGATATTTGACACACACATATACATATATATTTGTGTGTATATCTATCTATATATATATATATGTATATGTGTGTATTATATATACATATATGTATATCTATACCTATTTAACCACCCCAACAATCAAGATATCAAATATTTCCATCACCACAGAGTTCCTTAATTGCCCTTTTCAGTAAGTACATTTTCCCTTCATACAAGACAACCTACTTTATGACCCTATAAATTAGTTTTGCTTGTTCTAGAATTTCTTATAATTGGAATTATATGATATGTAAACTTTTTTGTCTAGTTTATTTTGCTCAACATATTTTTGGATAATATTAAATATTTTTAATTTTTCAATTACAGTATACATTCAATATTATTCTGTATTAGTTTCCAGTGTATAGGATGGTGGTTAGAAAATAATGCACTTTACGGAGTGGTCCCCCTGATATATCCATACCCACCTGACCACCTACATAGTTATTATAGTATTATTGACTATATTCCCTATGCTGTCACTTACATCCCTGTGGCTATTCTGTAACTACCAGTTTGTACTTCTTAATTTATTTACGTTTTTCATCCAGTTCCCAAATTCTCTACCTTTCTGTCAACTGTCAGTATTTTCTCTGTATCTTCTGTTTGTTTGTTTTGTTCATTAGATTCCACATAAGTGAAATCATATGGTATTTGTCTTTCTCTGTCTGACTTATTTTACTCAATACTTCTGGGTCTATCCGTATTGTCACAAAAGGTAAGATTTCATTCTTTCTTGTGGCTAAGTAGTAGTCCATGGTGTAAATGTACCACAGCTTTTTTTTAAAAATTAACTTATTTATTTTAAAATATATTTTATTGATTTTTTACAGAGGGGAAGGGAGAGAGTTAGAGTTAGAGTTAGAGTTAGAAACATGGATGAGAGAGAAACATCTATCAGCTGCCTCCTGCACACCCCCTACTGGGGATGTGCCTGCAACCAAGGTGCATGCCCTTGACTGGAATTGAACCTGGGACCCTTTAGTCTGCAGGCCAACGCTCTATCCACTGAGCCACACCGGTTTGGCTACCACAGCTTTTTTTATCCACTCACTCACTGATGAGCACTTGTGCTGTGTCCATAGCTTGGCTACTGTAAATAACACTGCAAGGAACATAGGGGTGCATATATTCTTTCCAATTAGTGTTTTGGGTTTGTTTGGATATATCCCAGAAGTGGACTCACTGGGTCATAAACAGTTTCATTTTTTTTTTGTTCCATTTTGAAATTGGAAGAATATATTTAAAATTTTGACTTGAAAAGAATAGAGGGTACGTGGGGAGAGGAAGCACTGAGATAAATGGTATCTGGAAGTGCACGTGCTACAAGGAGAACGTTCACATTATGCTTTAAAATGTTTTTAAATCGCCATCTGTTTGAATCCGTGTCTTTATTCTTCTGGGTGACTTAAGCAAGGCCCGCGCGTCCTCTGCCTAGGAGGTGGCAGAGCATTTCTCTCCCCGACGGGTGTGCTCTATCATGGAGCTGCGATGCTTTGGGACATTTACAATCCGGGGAGATTTATATCTCCATTGAAATCACCACTGGCTGGAGATGGAAGTACATATAAACAAGAAACACGTATTTGATGTGGGGAAGGAGACAGAAAGACCAAAAGGAGCACGGATAGGTGAGACTGGGGGGTAAAGCTGTGGGGTTCCCCCTGGCACTTTGCCTAGGCGGCCCCAGGTGCACAGCCAGGGTGACCCTGTGAGCGCACCGTGCCCAGGGCTTTGAGGAGAGTGTGGGCCTCTGGGAGGCTGGTGGCTGGCGGGAAAGAGTAGTCAGAATGTGCAAAGGCTTGGCCAGCCTTTTTGAAGCGCCCCACCCCGTGGCACTTGGGCTTCAGGGCCCCACGGTGCCCATTCAACTTCATTGTGCAAAGAACCCAGCACGAGAGCTCGGGGGCCCCCGGAGCCTGGGTCCAGTGGAGCGCTTGTACAGCTGAAGGGAATATCAAGAACACGGTTCCATCAGGGCACATGCGGACAAGGCCGAGCGAACTCACCAGGTCAAATGGTCACGTTCTTCATCTTATTAAATTTCACCTTGCAAATATGCCATGATATAGCTTTTTGCCCCCAGAAAATTCACATGTGGATAAGATGTCCCTTTTGTCCCAAACTGCCAAATTGAGCATTGCATTAGTTTCTGAGGGCTGCCAAAAGAACCACAAACTGGTGGCTTCAAACAACAGATGTTTGTTCTTCTCACGTTGGGAGGGCAGAGTGCAAAATCAAGGTGTTAACAGCGCTGTGCTCCCCTGGCAGGCTCTAGGGGAGGATTCTTCCTTGCCTCCTCCAGGCTTCCGTGGCTCCAGGAATCCTTGGTGTTCCTTGGTTTGTAGCTGTATTATTCCAATCTTTGTCTCCATTTTCACTTGACCTTTTTTTAAAAAAAAAATATTTTTATTGATTTCAGAGAGGAAGGGAGAGGGAGAGAGAGAGAGACATCAGTGATGAGGGAGAATCATGGATTGGCTGCCTCCTGTATACCCCCTACTGGAGATCGAGCCCACAACCAGATCATGTGCCCTTGACAGGAATTGAACCCGGGCCCCTTCAATCCGCAGGCCAATGCTCTATCCACTGAGACAAACCATCAAGGGCTCCACATGACCTTCTTTCCTGTGTGCCTGTGTTTATATGTGGCATCTTTTTGTATAAAGACCCCAGTGGTTGGATTTAAGGCTCACCCTAATCCAATGTGATTATCTCAAGCGATTCTATCTGCAAAGACCCTGTTTCCAAATAAGACCATACTCACAGGTGCCAGGAGTTAGGCCTGAAACCTATCCTTTGAGGGGGACACAATTCAGCCCCCTACAGCAGTGTTTCCCAATGTGTGGTATGCGTACCCCCAGTGGTGCGGGAAGAGTTTGGTGGGGGTATGCACTGCACCATGCTTAGCTGCACCTAATTCTATGTTCTCATGAGTCAAGTCAAGACAGTCTTGTGAGGCGTGAGATGGTCCAGTGTGCAAATAAATGTTATTTATAATAAAACTTTTATTTTTCATTTATTATTATTTTGTACCCAAAAAAAGAAAAAAAAGAAATATATTTTGATTGTTATTAAAATACATCCATTTTTTTTGACGAGGGGTATTCAGCGTTATGAAAATTATAGAATGGGGTACACATATGTCAGAAGTTTGGGAAACACTGCTCTACAGCATACACACTAGAAAAATCACTGGTTAAATGCCCCTCTTTGGGCTGCTGCGTTGCACTGTTAAGCTGAAAGTCATTCCCCTCTCCTGCATTTCTGACCCCTGCATCTTTTGTTCATAAGAGGATTTTGAGAAACCCACTCAGTCCTTCCCTGGAATTCATAATGGCAATAGTTAGTGTGTGTCTGTATTCATGGAAACAGAGTGCTCGCTCGGCTTTAGCTCCAAGAGGGTTAGAATGCTGGCAGCGTTTGGAGGCAAAGTGGATGTGGCTGAATGGCAGGGAGGCTAAGGGAAGATGAGGTCACTGGACATGGAGCTGCCCTGGGGAGGGGGGAGGAGGAAGGGGGAAGGGGGAAGGGAAGACCTAATGGAGGATGAGGGTACAGAGGTGGGTGAAGAACCAGAAATGTGGCAAGTCTTGCCCATTTGGAAGCAGAGGTGGGTGCCCAGGAATATGGGAAATGGGGCCCATCTTAGCAGACCCAAAGGGGAAAGGGACTTATTGTCCACACCCCATCTATAAGCCAGACCCTCAGCTCCATGTGCCATAGCTGTCCGGTGTCTCCCCATTTCCTCCACTGAAACTCTATTCCAGCCCTCCTCATCTCTCACCCAGACAACCAATTTCCTCTTCTCATGCTACCCAGGCCATTTCACACAGAGCCACTGCAATATCTTTTTAAAACATACATCACAAGTCACTGTATGATCTGGCCCTGCCCAGCCACATCACACTTCACCACTGTGTTCTCTTGATGCTCTTTTAGCATACCGAGCTCCCACCACCTCACAACCTTTGTGCCTACTGTTTCCACTGCTGGGACGCTGTCCTCACTTAATGCCTGCTTCTTGCTTGGCTGGCATGGCTCACTGATTGAGCATCGACTTATGGATCAGGAGGTCACGGTGCGATTCTCAGTCGAGGCACTGAGGTTTCGGGCTTGATCCCCTGTGTGGGGCATGCAGGAAGTAGCTGTTCCATGATTCTCACCATTGATGTTTCTGCCTCTCCCTCTTATTCCTCTCTGAAATTAATAAAAATATATTTAACTCTCCCCCCAAAAAACCCCAGTGTCTGCTTCTTGGCCTCTTCTCCTTGGAGTAACCTTATGTGACCCTTCAATTTAAAGTGGTTCCTCCCCATCACTCTCCAGCCATCATAGTTTCATTCATTCATTCATTCATTCATTCATCATTTATTTTTATCCCTTATCACTACCTAAAATCATTAAGTTTGATAGTTTGAGTGGTTTTCAATGTGGAGCAATTTTGTCTCCTAGGTACATTTGGCAATGTTGGGAGATATTTTGGGTTTTCACAACTTGGGGGTGAAATGCTGCCACTTATACTGGGTAGAGACCACCTGCTAAACATCCTACTATGCACAGGAAGGTCCCTAAAATAAAGATTTATGTGGCCTCAAATATCACAGTGTCAGTTTTTCTTTGATCCAGTGATTTTTTTCAGAAGAATATAGTTTCTTTTTCATGTTCAGATGTGCGAGGATTGTTTTTGTTTTTTATTATTTTACAATTGTATTTTTAAAAGCACGTATCTTCCTTTGCAAATTTATGATGAGCTGGCCTTTTTACTTTGGAGTAAGTTTAGATTTCTAGAAAAGTTGCAAAACATTGTCCCGAGAGTTGCTGTATATCCACATCCAGTTTCCATGCCTTCCGATGTCATCTTTTCACATTTCTGCTCTTTGATTCTCCTTTTCATCTTTCTGGTTGGCCAAACCCTTTAAAGCCACCCAGTTGTCAAAAAATAAAAATTTAAAAATTTAATTTAGTCTAAATAGAGAATAGTGTACGTAGACTCCCTTACCCACTGGGGTACGTTCAAAAAACTCCAGTGAATGCCTGAAGCTGCAGATAGCACCAAAACCTATGTACCCTGTTGTTTTCCTACCCATACACACCTAAGATAAGATTTAATTTAAAATGAGGCACAGTGAGAGATAAGCTATAACTAATAATAAAGTAGGACGATTATAATAATATACTGTAATAGAAGTGATGCAAATGTGACATTAGCAAGTAAAATAGGTTGACTTGAAAGCAAACTCTATGATACCTGGACAGTAGTTCTGATAACCCAGGGGCGACTGCTGGTTGGGGAGTGTCTATACAGTGAATGTGCTGGACAAAAGGATGACTCATGTCCTGTGTAGGATGGAGCAGCATGGTGAGAGATGTTTTAAAAATATATTTTTATTGATTTCAGAGAGGAAGGGAGAGGGAGAGAGATAGAAACATCAAGATGAGAGAGATTCATGAATTGGCTACCTCCTGCATGCCCCCTACTGGGGGATGAGCCCACAACCTGGGCATGTGCCCTTGACTGGAATGGAACCCGGGACCCTTCAGTCCACAGGCTGATGCTCTATCCACTGAGCCAAACCAGCTAGGTCCATGGTGTGAGATTTTTATCAAGCTAGTGAGAATGGTGTGCAATTTAAAATGAATTGTTGATTCCTGGAATTTTCCATTGAATATTCCCCATTGTGGTTGATTGCGGGTAACTGAAACTGTGGAAAGCAAAACCACAGATGTGGATGGGGTGGGGGGGGAACTACTCTATATGCAAATGACAAGAAACAAAGATGTCCGGGGCCGAAACCGGTTTGGCTCAGTGGTAGAGTATCGGTCTGCGGACTGAAAGGTCCCAGGTTCGATTCCGGTCAAGGGCATGTACATTGGTTGCGGGTACATCCCTGGTGGGGGGTGTGCAGGAGGCAGCTGGTCGATGTTTCTCTCTCATTGACGTTTCTAGCTCTCTATCTCTCTCCCTTCCTCTCTGTAAAATATCAATAAAATATATATTTTTAAAAAGATGTCTGGTGATAGGGTCTCAGTAAAGCCACGCCCACATGTTCAGGTTGTCCCATCATTTTGGAGGCCCAGTGAGAAAGGACACTGCCGAGCCCCTTATTCAAGACTTACCGATCATTTCAAGATGGTGACAGCAGAGTATTAAATAATTGGCGGACCCTTTGCAATACCAAGCCCTGGTGACTGCCTGGCTCGTGTCATGAAACAAGCCCTGGCTGTTCCTACCAATATTTCTACCCCCTCTCCTGCCCCCATGATCCAGGGGAAGTCTTTTGCATGACTAGACCAAATCTACGCATCTGGGAGTTTCTCCAGAACCACACTCAGAATCACAAGGCTTGCCATAATTGGTTTAGCTCAGTGGAGAGAGCGCTGGCCTACGGACTGAAGGGTTCTGGGTTCGATTCAAGCCAAGGGCTCGAGTCCCAGTGTGAGGTGTGCAGGAGGCAGCCAATCAATGATTCTCTCTCATCATTGATGTTTCTATCTCCCTCTCCTTCTCCCTTCCTCTCTGAAATCAATAAAATAAAATTTAAAAATCTTAAGGCTTGCAGTTTGCCTACCTTCCAAATCTCAGTTCAAAATGCTTTGAGGTGAGGACAATGGGATCAGCTACCCTGAAATGGCAGCGGAGCGAATTCTAAAATAACATCCACATTAGCTCACACAGGCTGATATTTTCTTTGCTGAAGATCAGGCAAATGGAGTGTTTGTTTTGAGTGCCTTCCAGTAATACTTACAAGTAGCCAAGAATGCTTGGGCTCTTGGAAATAATACCTTATGCCCAGAGGCTCTGGGTGAATATATTTTTTTAACCAGGTTTACTCATTTAACTTGTCCAAATGGGGTGCTTTCACAAGGCAACCCATCAGCCAGTAATTTCTGATGATATCATAGAAGTACCTAAGAGGAAATGAACTCTGAAAGCTCTTAGTAAGCTGGGATTTTGAAAGTACCTTGGAAATACACAGATAGAAATTGGTTTAGCTGTATCATTTACTTTTCAGTCTTCCGAAGCCTATAGTTTGACATTTGAGGGCACAATATCCACTTGGTCAGATGAGCTAGCTAATTAGCTTCACTCTGGCCTCGCTGGTTTGGCTCAGTGGATAGAGTGTTGGCCTGTGGATCCAAGGGCCCCTGGTTTGATTCCCATCAAGGGCATGTACCTGGCTTGCAGGCTCCTCCCCCTCCTGGGCACTAATCGGGGTTTGTGCAGGAGGCAACCAATCGATGTGTTTCTCTCACGTCAATGTTTCTCTCTGTCTTCCCCTCTCTCTTCCTCTCTCTAAAAATAAATGGAAACATATCCTCGGGTGAGGATTACGAAAAAAAAAAATAGCTGCACTCCAAGTTCAATATAAAGTGTGAGCCACACACCTCTGCGAGGCCCACCCTCACTTCTGCACTTGTGTCCTAGTCCTCATGTAAACGAAGCTCCCCTAATTTTGGGCTGCTTCCTCCTGTTTCTACAGCACAGACCCTGGCTTCTGAATGGAGCAGAATCCCATTGGTTAGGAGAAATGGGCCCATGTCTGTCTCCTGTCCCTTTTGACACAGACTAGTAGATGGCGCCCCACTGGTTCCTGGAAATTGACTTCCGCTGAGAACAGATGGGTAGATGACCTCTAAGAATGACAGTTGGTGAGGCCTTTGTTCTGTCATCATTTCCTTCTCTGTACCCATGTGCCCTGTGCAGCTGGTGTACAGTCCTAATACTTGACATCCTGCCACCCTTGGACCTTAGTTTCTGAGCTGCAAGGAGGTCATTCACTCAGAGTTTGGATTAGATGCTAGGAGTCAGCAGGGCATTGGAGGCAAGAGACTGCTTGAGAGGCTATCAGCATTCTATGGAGAGGATATAAGCATAAATTAACTGCATATATTTATAATTCAACACATAATTATATAATTAAATTAAATAGAATCATAATTTATATATATATATGTGTCATAATTTAATCAGATAGGTGTATATGGGTTATGACACCAGTGTGTATGGGTCCTGCACAGTGTGACACCATAGCTCTATCCACTGAGCCAAACCAGCTAGGGCGACTCTTGTCTTTTTAATATTTGCTTCAAAAATGACTCTGGGTGACTCATGTAAAAATATTTTTGAAGACCTGTTTTTCACATGTTTTGAGGTAGGCCAAAGATACAAGAGACAGGCGTAAGTGACCGTCCAACTGTTCGACCCTTCACCCGGTAGCTATGACACACACTGACCACCAGGGAGCAGATGCCCAATGCACAGGCGTGGAAACATGGAACAGACTGATGAATCTCAGAGGGAAGGGAGGAAGGGGAGGATGGGAAGAGATTAACTAAAGATCTTATATGCATACTAGAGGCCCGGTGCACAGATTCTTGTGCTGGTAAAGTCCCTTGGCCTGGCCTGCAGGGATCGACCTGAGACAGGCAGTCGGACATCCCCCAAAGGGTCCCGGATTTAGAGAGGGTGCAGGACAGGCTGAGGGACCCCACCGGTGCACTAATCCATGTACCAGGTCTGTAGTCTAATATACAAAGAGAAATATGATGGTTTTCATTCCAGAGGCTCAGGGAAAGTCCTCTGTGATTTTGGGGGAGAAGCTCACTTCCTTTTGAGTGAGTGGATCAGGACATTCTCACTGTAGGATGAGCTGAACCGGGCCCTGGAGACGGGCAATGATGAGCTCTTCCTTCTCATGGAGGAGAAGAAAGAGACGTGCTCACTGCACACACTCAGATGGGAGCATGGAGTTGAGCACTTCTAGACCTAGAACTGTGCATGGCAGCCAGGTGGCCACTGAGCACTTGGCATGTGGTTGGTGTGACTGACACACGGATTTTAATTTTATGTGATTATAATGAAGTTAAACTTTACTAAACAAATGGAAGCTATGCTTAGTGTTCAGAAAACTTTGAAACATGTTTGGTACAACTTGGGTATGTAAATCTACTTTTTCAACTATATATTTTTTGAAACCTAAATCCAGATTAAGTATTTCTTTTTTTAAAAATAATCCTCACCCAAAAATATTTTTCCATTGATTTTTAGAGGGAGTAGAAGAAGGAGAGACACACAAAGAGAAACATTGATGTGAGAGGGACACATCCACTGGTTGCCTCCTGCACATGCCCCGACCAGAGCCCGGGCCAGGGAGGAGCCTGCAACCAAGGTACATGCCCTTGACCGGAATTGAACCTGGGACCCTTCAGTCTGCAGGCTGACACTCTATCCACTAAGCCAACCTGGCTAGGGTCAGATTAAGCCTTTCTAATAAAAATGTCTCAAGTGAGATAGGCTATAAGTATGTAATATATCTTATTAATAATTATTTTTTAAATTGATGGCATGTTGAAATAATTCTATTTGGGATTTTGGTTTAAATACAAAATATATTTAAGACAAACTTCACCTGTCTGTTTTTTTCTTCTTTACTCTGGCCACCAAGATTACAGTTTGTACAGTTAACATTATATATGTAGCTTGCACTGTATTTCTACTGAGAAGTGCTCCTCTAGAGAGAAAAGGTTGGAGCATAAAATAGAAGTCTTGGGAACTAAAAGTTACTTAGCTCCTTCCTGAGTCCAAGTTTCCTGATGTCCCATGGTTTTTACTTTGTATAAGCACCTGGAAAGCAAAATCAGATTTGCAGGCAAAGCCCTTTCGAACCCAGTAACAACGGGCTCAATAACGAGGTGTTGTTAATTCTTATATTTAAGAGAAGAAAAGAAAGAGAAACAAGTTCTGCAGAAAAGGGAAACAATAAGACTGCCTGGTTTGATAAGAGATGTGATAGCATAAGAACTTACAAAGATAAAGCCTAATCATCAGCCTGGCTGGGTGGCTTACCTGGCTGTACCCTACATCAAAAGGTTCTTTCCGGTCAGGACACATACCTAGGTTGTGAGTTCGATTTCCAGTTGGGGTGCCTACTAGAGGCAACCTATTCACGTTTCTCTACATATCAATGTTTCTCTCTCTCTCTCTCTCTCTCTCTCTCTCTCTCTCTCTCTCTCTCTCTCTCTCCCTTCCTCTCTCTCTAAAGTCAATAAACATAGCCTCGGGTGAGGATTAAAAAACATACACCTAATGTTCCGTGAGTAATGAAGACTGATGTGCAGGGATTGGCAAGCAGGACTGAGGAAGCTGAAAGTAGATGGCCGGGAGCAGTGGACCAGGTGGGATGGGAGAATTGCTCTAGGCTTGAAATCCAGCTTTGCCTCTGCCCTGAACAGACTGGGTGGGGGCGGGGCTGCCGGCTCACCTGCTATGTCCCTTCTTCCTATTTGCAGAATGACATTCCTTGTGCACCATTTTTTTAATCTGGTGGGACAAAGTGGGGGGTGAATTGTTTAGAAAGTTGGCTTTGCTCTGTACATAGGCCCGTTGTGATTGAGTGAAAAGAGGCCATTTATCAGAAGGGAAGGCCGAGGAGCTTCTGATGGACTACGGGGGTGGGCACAAGCAAGTTTACAGTCATAATACAAATAAATAATAACTAATACACAGTAATACAAGTATACACTTTCACACACTCACAGCTATACACCTACTGTTGCCCACTTCTGTATTGAAGAAAATGAAGAATGTATGCAAAGAAGAACATAGATTTGAAGGAAGGGATTGGCAGATCCTTGATCTTTGCAGTTAAACTTACTTGGCAGTTACTGGAGCTAAGGAGAAGAAGGAGCATTTGGGTGAAATGTGTTAAATTTATAAGCAGGTGGGGCCATCCTGCGCCTCTCCCCCTGTCACTGAGCTTCTGAATACTTGTTTGAGTGTGAGGGCACCTGCTTCTGGGCCTGTGTGTCCTTGTTTATCTGTGATTTTTATTTCCATGTTCACGTCTGTGTTTTACCAGCAGTGAATGTCACCACATGACCTTCAAATGCTGCACAAGAAAAGCTCAGCAAGAAACATTTGAATTGAATGCAAGGTCATTTGTTTTCAAATAAAGTAAACAATCCCTGCTTACCTGAAGGTCAAACAGTAGCTTTGTAAACATCCCCCTTTGGGGGCACTCCTGTGGTCTGCCTTCTACCACGCAGACGCATGCTTTTGATTCTCACTGTGGATGGCACCTTACACTTACACATGTAGAAATGAGGATGAGATTTAATTGCCTATGTCATAAAATCCAACGTGATAGCTTCAAATAGGTGAGGTTATTGTTTTCTTATTTATGTATTAATTTTTTGTTTTATTAACCCTCATGCGAGGATATTTTCCATTGATTTTTAGAGAGAGTGGGAGAGAGAGGGAAAGACAGAGAGAAATTGGTGGCCTCCTGCACCAACCTAGACCAGGGCCTGGGCCGAGGAGGAGCCTAAAACCGAGGTATGTGCCCTTGACTGGAATAAAACCTGGGACCCTTTGGTCTGCAGGCCGACACTCTATCCACTGAGCCACACCGGCTAGGGCTGGAGCAGTGGCATTTTCTAAGTTAGGTGCTCTCCTGCAGGAGCACACTCATTGAGTGGAAAGTAGGGTGGCATCAATACTTGAATAACGATTGTGTTTTCTCATAGCAGCTCTGCCCTCTTTCCCTCCCTCATGCCCTCTTCATATGCCCACCCCCCATCTTTGCCAGAGCATCCACAGTTGAATGCCACACAAATACATTTGCATGCTATGTAAATCCTACTGCTGTACCCTGTTCCCAACACCGCTTTCTGCTCTTCTTGGATGTCTTATGGATGCTGCCATCCTGGATTGAAGGCAGGAGGAGAGAAATCCACCGAAGCCACTGAGAGAGACACCAAAGTGCTGCCAGCACACAGCAGAAAGCTTGCCGCCCAGATTGCGAGCTGGGACAGACCCAGCATTTCTCAACCATGGGGCAGACGGGGAAGGAGATTCTTACACATTTTCAAGGACTCACCACTACATTTTTTAATATCTTTGAAAAAAATACATTTTATTGATTTCAGAGAGAGAGAGAGAGAGAGAGAGAGAGAGAGAAACATCAATGATGAGAGAGAATCATTGATCGGTTGCCCCCTGCATTCCCCCTACTGGGGATTGAGCCTGCAACCTGGGCATGTGGCCTTGACCAGAATTGAACCCGGGACCCTTCAGGCCGAAGGCCAACGCTCTATGCACAGAGCCAAACCAGCTAGGGCTACATCTTTTATTACCTTTATTGTTGAGAGTATTACAGATGTCCCCCACTCCCTCCCCCCCCCCTGCTTTGCCCTCTACCACCAGTTTCTGCCTTGCCCCAGTCCTTCCCTACCCTATTGTCTGCGCTCATGGGAAATGCACACATGCATATAAGTTGTAAGATCACATGATCTCACTTATATGTGGGATCTAGTGAGCACAAGAAACTGCTGCATGAAATAGAAGCAGAGGCATGGAAGCATGGAACAGACTGAGGAATCTCCGAGAGAAGGAGGTGGGCGGGAAGAGACTAACTGAAGAACTCAGCACAACATTTTAAAAACCATTTCAATCAGCCATGCAGTGGGTAGGAACACCTGTGAGAGTTCAGCCAGACCCTGATATAGGTCGAGCTCTTGCTGGTGGCATGTGTTGCATTTTTTGCTGTGTCACCATAAGGTTGGAGTTAGAAAGCTGGGAAAAATGCAGAGTTAATGCCATATGATGTTATATATTTGAATCCCATCCCGGTATAGCCTTTCTGGTTGGTTCTGGGGGGAAATAGTTGCTCTAGAAGATTTGGAAGGTCAGGACGTTATCTCAAACGTTCAAGGAATCAATTGGGAATGATGTTTTCAAACCCAGCGAGGATGTTTTCTTTCTTGATTGAGTCATTAAGACAATAAGATCGCCACTATATTTCTATTATGTTCTTCCTTGACTGGAGCCGAAATAAATTCGGAAAGTGTTTTCGGAGGGTCGGGAGGAGGAAACACCCGAACGCCATTCCTACACCACACAAATAAAGCAAAGGTCACTTTCCCACAGCATCTCCAGGTTTGATGCTAGTCTGGGGCAGAGCCAGTTGGATTTTTTAAAGGGAGAGTGCGATGCTGTGGGCGGAGGAGATGGGCAGTTGCCTTTCCCTTCGATGTGACTCAGCCCGGGTCACATCTTTTGGCCTGAAATCTCAGAGAGCAATTGATGTGGGTGATTTTACAAGTTGAACTTTCTTTTTTTAAACCACCTAAAAAAGCACAAGAAGAAAATGTGCAGCCCGCTATGTACTAAAAGGCCCATGGATGCCCTTAGCCGGTGTGGTGCAGTGGATAGAGCATCGGCCTGCAGACTGAAGGGTCCCAGGTTCCATTCCGATCAAGGCACTTACCTTGGTTGCAGGCTCCTCCCTGGCCCGGGCCCTGGTTGGGGCTTTTGTAGGAGGCAGCCAATTGATGTGTTTCTCTCAAATAAATGTTTCTCTCTGTCTCTCCCTCTCTCTTCCACTCTCCCTACAAAGCAATGGAAAAACGTCCTCGGGTGAAGATAAAAATAAAATAGAATAAAAAAGCCCATAGACACTGTTGCTTCCTGCCTGCCCCGGGTCCTTTTGAGTCTCATCAATAAAAGATTCCTACAAAAATATGGAAAATATCCTTGCCTGAAATTAGGTAAGCAGCTTTGCTTTAATTGCCTTCCCTGCAAGTTGGCAGCTGGGTAAAAGAAAATATTTGGACTTCCAGGGATACTATTGTGCCTCCTCTGGCCTCTCTCCTAGCCCGGCCAGTTCTGGGCCAGCTCTGAGCTGTTTCTCCCTGCCAGAGGTCCCGGCTTCTCGGCCCCCAGACCTGGCAGCAGAGAAACTCTGTTGCCTGCGGGGAGTCTCAAGTCACCTCTTCCTGCTGCACCCTTAGCCTCAAGATAGGGACGTGATTTTTTTGATAGCCCTGTGCTGAGCCATCCTGTGCACTGGACTCTGTTTGTTTCATAATCCTGAGATGTGTCTCCAAAGCCTGATTGCATCAGTACCTCGGAGAGACCTGGGGGGATCAACTAGATCAGCTGCCTCCTGCACACACCCTGATCAGGGCCGGGGCTGGGAAGGGAGCCTGCAGCTGAGGTACATGCCCTTGACTGGAATCAAACCTGAACCCTTCAGTCCACAGGCCGATGCTCCATCCACTGAGCCAAACCAGCTAGGTGTCTCTCTCTCTCTTAAAAATAGTTTTATTGAGATATAACTTACATACCCTAAAATTCACTCAATTCACTCATTTTAAATACAAAATTCAATTAGATTAAGTTAATATAATTGTGTAGCCATCACCACAAATTAATAGAATTGTGCAACCATCACTGTAAATCAATCAAGAACATTAACATTACCCAATGATATCCCTCATGCTCATTAGTAGCCACTTCCCTTTCCCTGCCCCAGCCTCCGGCAGCCACCAGTCTATTTTGTCTCTAAAGATTTGCCTCTGCTGGATATTTTCTGTGAGTGGAATCACACAGTACACGATCTTTTCTGTGTGGCTTCTTCTTCCTCCACTTCCCATAAGTCTTGAGGTTCATCGCATTGGTAGCATGTATCAGTACTTCCTCGCTTTTATTGCCGAATAGAATTCCACTGTGTGGCTATGCCACCTTCGGTTCATTCATTCCCCAGTTGGTGAACATTTGCGTTGTTCCTGTTTTTGGTTTGTTATGAGCAGTACTGCCGTGCACATTTCTGTTCCAGTCTTGGGAAGGACATATGCTTTTGTTTGTCACATAAATACCTACAGGTGGGTTGCTGGGTGCCACACAGATATTTATTTATTTTTATTTATTTTTCATTTTTTATTAAGGTACTATATGTGTACATATCTTACCATTGCCCCCCCCCACACTCATATTTGCCCTCCCTCCCCAGAGTTTTGCGTCCTTGGTTATGCTTATATGCATGCATACAAGTCCTTCCGTTGATCTCTTATCTCCCCCATATCTCCTACCCTCCCCGCTTTGACAGTCTGCTTGTTGCTTTACTGTCTCTGTATTTAAACCAATGTTTATGACAAACTGAGTTACTTAAGAGCAGGAAGATTTAATCTGCAAGTCACACCGTAGTTTATTACCTCTAGTCCTGGAGTTCAGGTTGAGCACTGATCTGCAAATCTGGAAGTACATGTTCAAAATATTTTTCTTCCCTTTTTAAAAAATATATGTTTTATTGACTTCAGAGAGAAAGGGAGAGGGAGAGAGAAATATCAGTGATGAGAGAGAATCATGGATCAGCTGCCCCAGCATGCCCCCCACTGGGGATCGAACCTGTAGCCCAGGCATGTGCCTGCCCAGGAATCGAACCGTGACCTCCTGGTTCATAGGTCATCCATTGAGCCACGCTGCCGGGCTATTTTTCTTTCTTTAGTAATTGGATCAATTTCGGGCAAATGCCTTTATCTCTGCTCAGTTCTTGAGTCAGAATGCTTTGTTTGATTCTGCCCTCCCCCACTTACTTGCTATGTGACCTTGAACAATTAACTGATTTCTCTCTTCTGAAGTTTTATCTCAAAGATAGTACCTACCTCTCTCTAAGATAGTACCACATCAAAGAGTTGCTGTGAGAATCCATTTAGTTAATATATGAGCAGCCTAAATAGTGCTTGGCACATAATAATAAATATTTGCCATATTTCTTTTTTATTATTGCCAATTTTGTTTAATTCAATTAAAATATATAGATGCTAGTGAAAGATATTTAATTTACATTAAAGTATATTTTTGCCTCTCCCTGGAACACTCTTTCTTCAAATATACATGCTGCAACTGTATGCTCTCCTTCTAATATTTTCTCTAATCTCAACCTCCTATTAAGAACCCTCACCACGCCGAAACCGGTTTGGCTCAGTGGATAGAGTGTCGGCCTGCGGACTGAAAGGTCTCGGGTTCAATTCCAGTCAAGGGCATGTACCTTTGTTGTGGGCACATCCCCAGTAGGGGGTGTGCAGGAGGCAGCCGATCGATAACTCTCTATCCCTCTCTCTTCCTCTCTGTAAAAAATTAATAAAAAATATATATTTTTAAAAAAGAACCCTGACCACCTTATCTGATACCACAAGCTCTCCCACCTCCCTCCTTCCTGATGCTTCCTTACTCTGTTATACTTTTAATTTCCCCCCCTAGCATTTACCACCATCTAACATCCTAAAACATTTGCTTGTGTATTATAGTTCTTATTTATTGTGTATTCCTCCTTTCTAGAATATAAGCTCCATTTGGACAGGAATCATTGTCTATTTTGTTTGAAGATGTATCCCATCCCCTTAGAATAATGCCTAGCACATAAATCATACTCGATAGAATATTTGCTGAATGAAAGAAATGGACACCTGGTGGTCTGAGCTTTATGCATATATTATTACATATACTTCTTATAACAAAACCTCGAGATGTAGATGTTATCGCCATCATTTAATAACTGAAGAAAGCAAATACTAGAGAGATGTGGTAGTTTGCCAAAAGACACATAGTTTAGTTGGTACATCTCCAAAACATACTCCTTTAGGCATAGTCTGCCGTATGGAGGAGCCCTAGGGCAGATGTGATGATTCAGGCCTTATTGCCCAGCTCTAGGAACCCGCAAGCAATTTGTATGTTTACACACATTGGGTTTAAGATACACTGGCTTATGCCAAGCCAATTTCTTATCCCTGCCTGCCACATTTCAAAATACCGGAGTGGCAAGAGACAGAGGCATATTTCTGAAGGATGAGCTCATTCCTTGGCCTGCAGCTTTGCCAAAGTCTTCACCGATTCTGTTGGTAGAAGGTCGGACTCCATCAAGCTTAGGATTGTCTTGCTTTACTACAACTAGGACCTTAGTAGAATCAAGATTTGAATCATCATGGTAACTCTGCGAATCCGGAATAATCCTCTTAGAGGAAATAATTTGTCTTCATACCAAGATGTTTAATGTATGACTTCCTTCCATTTTTAAGATCATGTCTACACTTCACAAAGCAAAGATGTCAGTTATGGACACTGAAAGTTCAGCATGAGTGTGTTTCTTTATCTTGCCATGGGTTTTCCAAAACCTGAGAGCGGGAGTGCAGGTAGTTTATTTATTTATCTGATCCCTGGAGCACAGTGAGGAAGTAAGGAGGTGACATGGAGAGGGAGTGGGGAGAGAGGAAGGAAGCCAATAAATAATGTGTTAATGAGCTGATTACTGCTGTGGGAACTGGGGCTCAATGCTGCTAAGAGGATGTATAAAATACACCTCAGAAATGGCCCAGGACATGATCTTTTTGGCCCCTCAACCCCTCTGCACTTTCAGTGTGCTCTGTTCAGGTGATCCAGCACACTCCATGGCTAGAGACTATCCTGAGGCAGACACAGGAAGCCATCTGGATGTAGGAAACTGTCTGCAGTTTCCTGTGTTAAAGGACCATGCCCACGTGCCTCTCTATATGTTTTGTGAGCAAGTGCAAAACACCGTTGTTTTGGAATATCTTTTCAAAAGCATTTATATAATGAACATTCTTGAGAGATAAAGATCATGTCCTCCTCTAGAGGGAAGCTATATTTCTGCTGTTCAGTATATTAAAGATAGTGTGTCTCTCTTTGGACAAAGTTTCGACAGGCTTACTGCCCAATATAAAAATTTAGGTTCCCTAAACTGAGGGTTCCTTTCTAGTAATGCAATCCATCATGTGTGTGGGTATCAGCTGACTCTCTTTAGGTCACCTTGAGAGATTGGGGCCTCAGAAGACTGGAGCAGATACTGATATTCTGGCTACTACTATTGCTGTGAATGATAAACTATCCTTTGTCTCTGTCTGACTCAGATGTCTCATGTCTTCTGGCGGCATCCAGGAAAGTGCAGCAGAAAGACTCTTTAGCTTACAAGTAGGGCAAAATCTCAGACTTTCTATGGTTCTTGAAGCTCTTCAAGGTGGATGTAGGGGATGTGGACAGGGTTCTAATTGTGACTATTCCATTCTGTACTTCTCCTTATTGGAAGAGGCATTACCAGTAACCTGATAGTACCAAGTCTCTATTTCAATTTATATGTTTGATTGAGCCTCAGAGCTAAGTATTATCTTCCTCTGTGTAGTACTGGCCTCCTTTTAGGGATGACAAGAAAAAACAGTAACATTGGTGGAAATCTATGAACATGTAAAATATATTGCCTATTGAATACCCATCATGTATTTTATTTTTTCAAGGAAAGATACATTTTCTGTTTTTGGATAGAATCACTTCACTAATTAGTGAACATCATAATTATTCATTTTTTCTGAATTGTGTTGATTATATTAGAAAATTACCAGGATTGTCTTTTGTAACCAAGGTTCTATATTGTTCGCATTTTCGAGGAGTGCTCTCTCATTCTGTAATATGCAAAGAAGGATCATCTTCTCTTGGGTCCTAGGATACACCAGAGGGTTTACTCCACCCCCTAACCCCTGCCGTTGGTAGTTCCCAAATTGAATGGGTAACTGAGGTGTTTTTTTTTTTTATTCCAAGATTCCAGGTCTTCATATATCAAAATTCTAGTAATATGCCAGTCTGTAGCTAAATTCTGTTTCAAAGTTTTCTTTATTCTGTCACCTTTGCCATATTTTCCTAATGACATTCAGTAGGACACACCTCTCTACATTTTTTTCCTTAAAGAAAATCTTGGATACCTTTGAGCCTTTTCTTATCAACTCCTCTGAAAAATAGTCAGTTGGGATTATGATTGGAATCATATCAAATCCATAAAATATTGGGGAAAATTGACATCTTTACTGATATTTAGTCTTTGTATTCATGAACATAGTACTTATTTCTATTGACTTTGGAGTTCTTTAGTGACTTTCATTAATTAAAATGTATAATTTTCTACACAAAGGTATTGCATATGTTGTTAGTTTTTCTTGAGTACATAATATATATTTTGCAATTAAAATGGCACAGTTTATGATTGCTGGCTGCAAATTTATAAAAATGTAATTTTTATATTGAAATTACTGGAGCCACCTTGCTAAGCCTTTTGTTAATTCTAATCATTTATTTGTAGATGCTTTTGAGTTACCTATGTAGGCAGTTATGTCATCTGTAGATTATGACAATAGGCTATAATTTTCAAATACTTTTGCATACAGCAAGTATTATTATCCCCACCTTGGAAATGAGGAAAAGAACCCAAATATTTTAAGTGACTTGCCATAGGTACCACGTGACTGAAGTGGAAGCCTCTACTCTCCTGTCCTCTACTTTCAATCTAACACGATGCCTCCTGAATTCACTCACCAGGAAAATGAGATGAAAATTGCAATCAGTGAAGTCACAAATAGTGAAGGTAGATGGAAAAGAGGAAAATTATTTCAATTACCATGTGAATGGCAAAATATCATGAGTTAGCCAAGTCTTGATTTATTGATCACAAGGACTTACAAACTCTTTTTCTTTCTTTGCAGTTTGCGAAGTTTAATATCATTGCTATGTTTATAAATTTCAACATTTCAGTTTTGTCCCAATACTACTGAGGTAATGAAGTCCTTGGCTGCATTCACACAACCAGGGAAAGATCAGGCGGCTACAGTTTCTGATACTCACCTCATAAGTGGTAGGAGCTGGTATCACTAACTGTTCTGCCTCTCCGAATGCTTTGGAGAATAACAAAGATGTCACCAGCAAGTCTAGCCATGTTTATATCATCCTAACCATTATTCCAAGTGGAATGTCACAATTTCTTCTTTTGTCTTCAATCTGCAGAATCTGCAAAAGTACTTTAGAGTTTGGATTATGTAAAAGGATAGCCTATTTTTTCCCCCCTGTGGTTATTTTCAAGAGGCCTGGAAAGCTGATGGAGGAATTTCCATTTGGTAAATATAGGAATTTCTTCCACTGCCTCGGAGAATATGTTTCCTCTCCAGTGACAAGGAGATATATTGGAATCTGCCCATTGAATAATAAGAAAATAGAGTCCAGAAAAACTCATGAAAGATGAAGTGTTGGTTTCCATGCTTATAATAAAGATCTGGCATCAGTCCAAGTTGTGCTTTTTTAAAAAAGTGTTCTGTTATGAAGCCACATAGCTCCTATTCCAAGGTAGTACAATATTGGTCCATAGTCTGCAGTAATTCCAGTCATGAGCCAAACTGGATAGAGGAATATGTACTGAATAAGAGATATTTTGTATAGCAGGTGGCCTGTGTCATGAAGTCCCTTCCATGCCAAATGCTATCTAAAATGCCCAATGTGGCCCAAGACTTCTTACGTTCCCCGGTGGAACCATCTGGAAGTGGGAATTGAGAATTTGTAAGCAGGCCTTGCAGCTGTGATTCATATAAGGCAGGGATGGACGGGCTGAAGGGTCAGTAAACGGGACACAACATAAGCCTAAGCAGCTCCAAGACCTGAAAACCGCACTCCTTGATTCTTGCCAATGTGGCCCCATAAGGAAACTCACTATCGGAAATACCCCTGTGAATTCTAATGCCAGATTGTTGGAAAGCCTCTGGAAGATACAGCAAATCCTCTTATCCAGACAGATACTCTCTTTAAAACGATTAGTTTTATTTCAGGGGCTGCAAATTAAGCATCTTTTCTCTTTTTCTGTACTCTGAAGGCTTTGAGGAAACTATTTCAGCATTTATATTTTAATATATTTTTATTGATTTCAGAGAGGAAGGGAGAGGGAGAGATAGAAACATCAATGATGAGAGAGAATCATTGATTGGCTGCCTCCTGCACGCTCCTTACTGGGGATTAAGCCCGCAACCCAGGCATGTGACCTAAACAGGAATCGAACCGTGACCTCCTGGTTCATAGGTTGACACTCAACCAATGAGCCACGCCAGGGTTAGAGTTTATATTTTAGAAGTGTGAGTTTATCGAAAAGGAGCTTCATCATGAAAGGTCCCATGAGAGCACACTCCTTTCAGAAATGAGCCTTCAAGAAACAGTGTGCCTCTGAGACTGACCCTTCTTTTGGTTTCTGAGACAACATGACACAAAGCCAAGGAAAGATGGCAAGACACACCTGAAGCGCTGAAACCGGTTTGGCTCAGTGGCTAGAGCATCGGCCTGTGGACTGAAGGGTCCTGGGTTCGATTCCGGTTAAGGGCATGTACCTTGGCTGTGGGCACATCTCCGGTAGGGGGTGTGCAAGAGGCAGCTGGTCGATGTTTCTCTCTCATTGATGTTTCTAACTCTCCCTCTCCCTTCCTCTCTGTAAAAAGTCAATAAAATATATTTTTAAACAAGACACACCTAAAATGCAAAACTGTAAGAGATAACTCAGGAAGACATACCATTAAAGCATGTTAACATGAAATAATGACCAAAAGTAAGAGTTGATCTATATGCTCACATGCTACTTTGCTGACTCGTCTTTTGGAAATACTAAAACAAAAATGTGATTGACAGGCTTTAATGAGCCTTGATGGGTAATAATATACCTTCAGAGGTCTCGTATATGTCATATAATTCATATGTGTCTTAGTTTTGGAATACTGTTAGCACAACCAGAAGTAATTTTAAAATTTTTATTTTTCAATTGTAGTTCACATTCAATACTATTTTATATTAGTTTCAGGTGTACAGCACTTAGCGGTTAGAAAATCATATATTCTACAAAGTGATCCCCCGATATTTCCAGTAACCGCCTGGCACTGTACACAGTTATTACAATATTGTTGACTATATTCCTCATGCACTTTACATCCCTGTGAGTATTTTGTAACCACCAATCAGTACTTCTCAATGCTTCACCTTTTTCACCCAGCCCCCATCAGTCTGTTCGTTGTATCTATGAGTCTGTTTCAATGTTGTTTCTTCATTTATTCAACCAGAAATAATCTTGAAATAACTTAAGTAATTTACTTGAACTTCTTGGAACGAATCAAATATTTAATACTCAGAAATACTGCTTAGTGTCCTTATTCTTCCCTCATCCACTGTCCTTAAGCACCGTAACCAGAACCATGCCACTCAAGTGCTTAAAAGCTCAAGAACCACTTCTGAGGGACAGAGTCTCCCTTGGAAGGCAGGGTAGGTACATACTGAAGCTGGACAAGCCAGAATATCTGTAGCATGCTGGGGAGTATCTAAGAACATTCTTAACAAGTTGTAAAAACAGAAACTTAGCCTAGCCCACATAAAATGTTAGCAAACAAGTTGAATACATCCCCAATGAAATTGTAGCTCGTTCATTCCTAGATTCTGAGGGACCCAAGCCTATCTGATGATTTCTAGCTTTTCGAAACCCATGACCTTATTTTGAATCGGGGCTTTGATAAATGCCAGTGTCATTTTATAAATGCTACTAGGCAACCCTGTCGAGTATGCAGGTGAGGGGAAGTTTGGGAAGACTTGGCTTTGACAGCTTAGCAAGGCTAAAACACACTGTAGAGTTCATTTAGCTTCATCTTGGCTTTTATCTCAATAACTAAGTTAGCATCCTGCCTTAGACAGAGCCCTGGTGGCTTTGCTGCAGAGAGCGATTCTTGGGTGCAAATGCTGCTTTTATGACAAATCTCCTTAGAATAAACTTCTGATTAACTATGTTTCTTATGTAAACTGAATGTTGGAATTTTAATGGCTGGGGTGGGTCTTGGTTAGCATATATCAGGACAGGTAGACTTCTCACAGTGTATGTATGTTCTTAGGAAACACAACCAATCGAGTTTCTAGATGTTCCTTGGATTAGATTATGTGGATGCGACTGTTACATACACTATAAAACCTTATGTAAGTATTAAACAGGACTATTCTCACCTGCTGCATACCTAGCACATAGTAGACATTTAATAGATACTCTGTGAATGAATGAATGGCATAGGTACTCGAAAACCATTGATGGAAAATTTAGAATTTCAGATTGCATTTATAGTAACTCTAAATCTCCCGCCAGAAGTCTAGGGTGGGTCTTGGTTCATAATTGTGCTTTTACTTGTTTCTCCAAATTCTTGTATGAGTTTCTTTTGTTAGCCTTTGGTTTTCATCTTAAGTGTCAAACAAAAAAGGAACCTCTCATTCAGTAGAAACTTCAAACTCTTATTAAATGCCAGGGAAGACATCACCTCTACCTTCCAGGAGTCTCCAGTGTAGCAGCGAATTCAGACATGGGAACCAGTGTTACTACACAGGACAGATTATGACCAGATGCACTGGGATCATGGAGAAGGGGCATCATCTTACCCATGACAGTGCAGAAGGCACTATGGCGGAGGTACCAACAAGGTCAGAGATGAGAGTACAAACTAGTGTGGTTGTGAGTCCCTGGGATTTTGCTCTTCAGAACATTTACTTGAGTCCCCAGATTCTGAAGTGGAGTCAGCAATCTACAAAGAGCCACCACGGTTGGCATTGCCCCTTGAAATATTCTCCAAATATAAGACCCCCTTTCAGCTAGAGGATCCCCATATTCCAATGCTCATCTTCACTTGTAACAAGTTTTATTTCTTGAATTAGAATGCATGAGTGTCCTCTGTTAAAGCAATTAGGAAATCCAGTCAGATGTCCCTGGGAGCCTGCACTGTGAACTCAGAAGGTTACAGGAAATGCACCGTGGCTACGTTGGCATGGCAACAAGTAGTCCTCCTGCTTTATGGTTCAGCATAGGCCATAGTGATAACATTTTCTCCTGAGGTAATTGAAAAAAAATTGAGAAAGACAGAAAGGCAATATCTTAGTGTTTGTCCTTGCATTTAACAGCTAAATTACATCCTACAATAACTAAAGTTATCAGAATGAACTTCTGGAAGGGGGCACTATTGTTGATAACTCTTCCCTGGGTCTCCCTGTGACATCAGCTTTAGGAAGACTTTAAAAAAAATCTTTATTGTTGAAAGTATTACATAATTCCCCTCTTTCCCCTTTAACCTTTCACCTCTCCCATCCTGCCTCCCCCGCCTCTACCGCTTCTCACAGGCCTTCACCACCCTATGGTCTGTGTCCATGGGTTATGTATATATTCATGTGAGTTCATTGGTTGATCTCTCCCCTCCCCTGCCTTCCCTCTGAGGTTTGACAGTCTGTTTGATGCTTCTATGTCTATTTTTGTTCATCAGTTTATTTAGTTCATTATGAGTGAGATCATGTTATACTTATCTTTCTCTGACAAGCTTATTTTGCTTAGCACAATGCTCTATAGATCCACCCATGCTGTTGCAAATGGTAAGAGTTCATTCTTTTTTACAGCAGCATAGTATTCCATTGTATAGATCAGTGGTTGGCAAACTCATGAGTCAACAGAGCCAAATATCAGCAGTACAACTATTGAAAAATTTCTTTTGAGAGCCACGTTTTTTAAACTTAAAATTCTTCTATTGCCACTTCTTCAAAATAGACTCCCCAGGCCGTGGTATTTTGTGGAAGAGCCACACTCAAGGGGCCAAAGAGCAGCATGTGGCTCGCGAGCCACAGTTTGCTGACCACTGGTATAGATGGACCACAGTTTTTAATCCACTCACCTGCTGTCTTTGCCCTTCAGTAGAGGTGCACTCTGTGAGCAGCTTTGGTAGCCACTGGCTCCCGCTGTGCTTTGTCACTAGTAGATGTGAGAGCAGTCTGCTTTGTATGAGCCATGGCACCCCCCTTCTCTTTTGGCCTTTAGGGAGACTTGATGCATGTAAGGGGCAAGAAGTAGAAGATAATCATTGGTGGGGGAGCTATGCTGCATGGATCCACCAGTGTGGATGTGTGAATCTCTCACCAGGGGTCTACACTAACAGCCCCTTTGATAATTCCACAGGAAGCTGTCTTCCTTTAAACCAGTGGTTCTCAACTTTTTCAATGCCATGACCCTTTACTACAGTTTCTCATGTTGTGGTGACCCCCAACCATAAAATTATTTTTGTTGCTACTTCATAATTGTAATTTTGCTACTGTTATGAATCGTAATGTGAATATCTGTGTTTTAATCCTTTACCTTCAGATGGTCGTAGGCAAATCTGCTAGCAATTCTTAACCTGTGGCTCAACCTGCCACCCATACATCTTTCCCTTCCCTTCCCTTCCCTTCCCTTCCCTTCCCTTCCCTTCCCTTCCCTTCCCTTCCCTTCCCTTCCCTTCCCTTCCCTTCCCTTCCATCCTTGCTTCCTTCCTTTCTTTCTTCTATTCATCATTCCTTCTTTCCTGCCATCCATTCATCCAACATTTCTTTTCCCCCCATCATTTCTTCCATCCTCCCCTCATTCCTTCCATCCATTCTTCCTTTATTCCTTCCTTACTTCCTCCCATCCATCATGCCTTCCTTCCTTCCTTCCTTCCTTCCTTCCTTCCTTCCTTCCTTCCTTCCTCCCATCCATCACTGCTTCCTTTCTTTTTTCCTTCCTTCCTGCCTCCCATCAATCTTTTCTTCCTTCATTTCCTTTATATAAGATTTTTCTTTGAAAAAATATCTTTCTCTTGATTTTAGAGATAAAGGAAGAGAGAGAAACATTAATGATGACAAAAAATCATAGATTGGCTGCCTCCTGAATGTCCCACACTGCGGATCCAGCTCACAACGCAGGCGTGTGCCCTGACCAGATTAGAAACTGGGACCTTCAGTCCCCAGGCCAACGCTCTATCCACTGAGCCAAACCAGGCAGGGCAATACTTCACCTCTTGAAGACCTGCTCCCTGGCTCTGGCCCTTTAAGAAGACTATTGTCACAGGCCTGCAGACCAGCCCTGGGAGCCATGGAAACATGAGAATGTTTGGTTGCCTTATTTCTGTTACTGCTTGGCAGTGCCTACCATTTGTACCTCTGAGACGTTCTCCTCTGCCTTTTGGTATTGCTTGGGTAACCATTGCGCTTTATTTCCCCCTGGTTAAGAAAGCCCTAAGATTTCTTGGGGGTGGGGGGAGGCATCACTTTATTTAATCCTTTTATTTGCTCTGTGAATGGGTTAACTGCCATCAGTGATCTTACAAAAGAGATGAACACTAGCCACCTTCCTGCCTTCCTTCCTTTCCACCTGCTCTTCCTTCCTTCCTTCCTTCCTTCCTTCCTTCCTTCCTTCCTTCCTTCCTTCTTTCCTTCCTTCCTTCCTTCCTTCCTTCCTTCCTTCCTTCCTTCCTTCCTTCCTTCCTTCCTTCCTTTTCCTTCCATCCTTCCATCTTCTTTCTTTCCTTCTCTCCTTTCCTTCCTACCTTCTCTCCTTCATTCCTTTCTAACTTCTTTACTCTCTTCTTTCATTTCAACCTTTCTTCCTTCCTTCCATCTTTCTTTTCTTCTTACCTTCCTTCCTTCCTTCCTTCCTGCCTGCCTGCCTCCCTGCCATTTATCCATTCATTCTTCCATCCTCCCTTTCATACTTCCTTTCTTCCATCTTCCATTCTTCCAACCTTCTAACTTCCTTTCATTCTTCCATCTTTCTCTCCTTCCTTGCTTCCTTCCATCCATCCTTCTTTTGTTTCTTCCTCCCTTCCATCCATTCTCTCATCCTTACATTCTTTCCCTCCCTCCCTCCATTCCTTCCTTCCTTCCTTTTCCTTCCATCCTTCCATCTTCTTTCTTTCCTTCTCTCCTTTCCTTCCTACCTTCTCTCCTTCATTCCTTTCTAACTTCTTTACTCTCTTCTTTCATTTCAACCTTCCTTCCTTTCCACCTACTCTCCTTCCTTCCTTCCTTCCTTTTCCTTCCATCCTTCCATCTTCTTTCTTTCCTTCTCTCCTTTCCTTCCTACCTTCTCTCCTTCATTCCTTTCTAACTTCTTTACTCTCTTCTTTCATTTCAACCTTCCTTCCTTCCTTCCTTCCTGCCTGCCTGCCTGCCTCCCTGCCATTTATCCATTCATTCTTCCATCCTCCCCTTCATACTTCCTTCCTTTCTTCCATCTTTCATTCTTCCAACCTTCTAACTTCCTTTCATTCTTCTATCTTTCTCTCCTTCCTTGCTTCCTTCCATCCATCCTTCTTTTGTTTCTTCCTCCCTTCAATCCATTCTCTCATCCTTACATTCTTTCCCTCCCTCCCCCCATTCCTTCCTTCCTTCCTTCCTTCCCTTCCCTTCCCTTCCCTTCCCTTCCCTTCTCTTTCCTTCCTTCCTTCCTTCCTTCCTTCCTTCCTTCCTTCCTTCCTTCCTTCCTTCCTTTTATTCATCATTCCTTCCTTCCTTTCCTTCCTTCCTTCCATCCGTTCATCTATCATTCCTTTCTTTTTTCCATCCTTTCTTCCATCCTCCCTTCCTTCCTCCCATCCATCACTCCTTCCTCCCTTCCTCCCTCCCTTCCTCGTTTCCTCCCTCCTTTCCTTCCTTTTATATAAGACTAGAGGCCTAGTGCACAAAATTCATGCACAGGGGCGGGGGGCGGGTGTCCCTTAGCCCAGCCTGCACCCTCTCCAATATTGGATCCCTCTCACAATCCAGGACTGCTGGTTCCCAACTGCTCACCTGCCTGCCTTCCTGATTGCCCCTAACTGCTTCTGCCTGCCAGCCTGATCACACCCTAACCACTCCCCTGCCAACCTGATAGATGCCTATCCCTGCCAGCCTATTTGCCCCCAACTTCCCTCCTCTGCCAGCCTGGCCACCCCTAACTGCCCTCCCCTGCAGAGTTGATAGCCTCCAACTGCCCTCCCTTGCAGGCATGATGCCTCCCACCTGCCCTCCCTTGCTTGCCTGATTACCCACAACTGCCCTCCCTTGCAAGTCTGGTCCCTCCCAACTGCACTCCCCTGCTGGCCATCTTGTGATGGCCATCTTGTGTCCACATAGGGACAGGATCTTTGACCACAATGTGTTGGAATGCGGGTCAATTTGTATCTTACTCTTTTATTAGGTACACTAGAGGCCTGGCGCATGGGTGGGGACCAGCTTGTTTGCCCTGAAGGGTGTCCCAGATCAGGGTGGAAATTCACTTGGTGTGTGGGGCGGCCTTAGCGAGGGGCCTGAGGTGGTTTGCAGGCTAGTCACGAACACTGGCGACCAAGCAGAGACCCTGGTTTCTGGGATTTATTTCTCTTCTACAATGGAAACTTTGTAGCCTGGAGCAGAGCCAATCCTCCTGTTCACGCCATTTCTGTTTGGATTTATTTACCTTCTATAATTGAAACTTTGTAGCCTTGAGTGGAGTCCTAGGCTGGCAAGGACAGGCAGAAAGCTTGGCTTCCTCTGTTGCCTGGAAAACCCAAGCCTCCCTGCTGCTCTCTGTGGCTGTAGCCATCTTGGATGGGTTTATTTGCGTATTTTCTCTGATTGGCTGGTGGGCATGGCTTGTGGATGTGGCAGAGGGATGGTTATTTGCATATTAATCTTTTATTATGTAGGATTTTTCTTTTAAAAATATGTTTTTCTTGATTTTAGAGATAAAGGAAGAGAGAGAAACATCAGTAATGAGAGATAATCATGGATTGGCTGCCTCCTGCATGCCCCACAATGGGGATCAAGCTTACATTAGGGGCAAGTGTCCTGATCAGGAATTGAACCTTGACCTCCTGGTTCTTAGGTCAACACTCAACCACTGACCTGTAGCCAATCTTAATTTTGTCTTTCAACAAAGGTCCAGAAGTGGAACTGCCTGTTTGAAAGTTTGTACATATTTTGATTGACTTTAGAGCCAGAGAGAGAGGGAGAGAGAGAAACATCGATTTGGAGTTCCACTGACTGATGCATTCATTGGTTGATTCTTGTACATGCCCTGACCAGGGATTGAGCTCTGCAACCTGGGCCTGTTGGGAAGACGCTCTAACCACTTCACTCTCCGGCCAGGGTGAAAGTCTGTATACTTTAAGGCTTTCAGTAAATCTTGCCTAAGGACCCTTTGCCAGCAGAGCATGGGGGTCAAGTGTCTCCATTCTGGAATATGGCATTTCCCTCTCCAATATGGCACCGCTTATCCCCGGGGGGCAGTTCCAGATCGTGGGTCCCATGCTCATGACGCCCTCTATTTGTTTGCAGATCCCCTGGATACATAGCCATGGCCTTGTTCAACAAGGTCAATTGCCTGGCAGCGAGTTTCGCCCTCAACATCGTGGGATGGATCTTTACTATTGTTTCCATGGGCCTGCCTAATTGGCGCCTATGGTACATAAAGGGCAGCCCCGCTTCGTTCTGGGGGCTGGCCAGCGTAGGGATGTGGAAGGTCTGCACTTACCAACCCAACAGCAGACCCATAGCCTGTCACCACTACACCTACAGTGACGCCTACCTGCCGCTGCATATCCGCTTCCCTCAGCACCTGCTGCTGGCCGCCTTCCTCTTCTGTCTCCTGGGGAAAGGGCTCATGGTCTTGGGCCTGCGGAGAGTGTACTTGGGACAGCTTCAGAAGGACACCCCCGGCAATCTGTTCCTTGCTCCCAGAATCCTGAGCATCATAGCTGGTACATTTATCGCCATGGCTGTTCTGTGTAACTACCATGCCGTGCTGAATGGAGAGGGCATACACTTCCCGCCCTCCTTCCACATCCCCTACAGGCCCGACCGGCAGGAGATTGGCAGCACCGTGTATCTGGCGATTGTGGCTGCATTGCTGTTGCTGTTCAGTGGGCTGTTTACCATCGCTTTCCAGCAGCCCCCCGAAAGCCACATGTCCCCCCAATCTCCCAAGCATGAAGTTCCCAGTTGCATATCTTTGCAAATCCACGATGAGCAGTTTATGGGGGGTGAAGTAACCATGAAATAGATCCAAGGACTCATGACCATGGCGAAGGTCATCTTTAGCAGCAAGTGGCCATATTCTGCTATGTACGAATTGGGCTCATCGATTGGTTAAGGAACTTTCATTAAAAAAAATTCCAAAGAAACCACTTTCCACCTGTCTTACTGAATCTGGTTTTTAATTATTATTGAGTAAACTAATGAACTGGTGCACGAAATTTGTGTCCATTAAAAGGAGATGGATTCGAAGAAATATCTTAATATTGCTATTTGCCATTCTCTATAATAGAAGTATCAGAGATGAAAGAAAATTAGTAAAATGTATATGAAAATCCTCCTCCTGTCAGAGTCTGGGGCACACCATGGGACCCAGAGTCAAGTCCCCGCCCACCTTTGTGGGCCTCAAAATTGTGCAAGACCCAGACCCAGCCAGTCCCTCCCCCATTGGGCTAGATCCAGACCCAGCTGGTCCCACTTTTGTCAATCCCTGCCAAAATAGGGGGGGGGGCAGCATCAGATTCCCTGGCCTGGAACTGGGGTGGGGGTCATGGCCTGAGGTCCCCTGTCAAGCTCTGGTAGGCGGGGGAGTGGCCTGAGGTCCCCCTTGAAGCCCTGCCGGGTGGGGGATATAGCCTGAGGTCTCCCCACCTTGGTGCCAGGGTTGGGGGCGCGGCCTGAGGCCCTTGGCCAGCCCCACTAGGGCGCAGCCTCAGGTCTCGCTGATTGCTCTTTAAGACTCTTTACAGGAACTTGGTCTATGCTGGTGATGCAGCCATCTTGTGTATGGAAACCCTGCCTCCGCTGTGGGCGCTGCCTTTGTGGTGGCATTATGGTCAATTTGCATATTCCCTCTTTATTGTATAGGGTAATCAATGCTGTACACCTACTGTGTGGAAATGAGAGTTGCTGGAATTCTCACAGCTCCCTCTCAAACTCCCACTAAAAACAACCACCTGAGCTTGCAGGGCATGGCCCTAACCCCTCTCCACCACATGCTCTTCCCCAAATGTGCAAAAGCAGCAGAGCGGGAGGAATCCCCTTCCATGACCAGACTCAACAGTTACCGCGATTTTTCCATATTCGCTTTTCCTCTCCTTCCTTCCCTTCTTTTCCTCTAGTTTTCTTTCTCCGGGGAATTTTAGCGCAAACCCCAGACATGACGTTCCTTCATCCCTTTGCACTTCAAGATCATTCTCTAAAAAAGGACATTTCCTCGGGACCCACAGGTTGAGAACTACTAGCAGGGTCGCCTAAGACACAGATATTTACATTACGATTCATAACAGTAGCAAAATTACAGTTATAAAGTAGCATGGAAAGTAATGTTATGGTTGGGGGTCACCACCACATGAGGAACTTTATTAAAGGGCCGCGGCATTAAAAAGGTTGAGAACCACTGCTTTAAACCAATGGTTCTCAGCGGTGGACATTTAGCAATATCTAGAGGCATTTTTTATTGTCACAACTGGTGTGTGTGTGTGTGTGTGTGTGTGAATGGCATCTAGTGGGTAGAAGCCAGGGGTGCTGTTAAACATCCTGCCATGCACAGGGCTGCCCCTTACCATACGTCTTTAGTGCCAGGGCTGAGAAACCCTGCTTCAGACCACAGATTTCATGGATTTGGAATGGCTTGCATTCAGGAAATAACAAAAAGGTCAGTGTATGCATCTTAGGCCATGAGGTGGATATTTGCAGGTGACCTTTCTGTGACTTCTCAGGGGATTGTCAGCGATGCCTCCCCTTGGAAGAATGTACATTGCTTCTGACCGCCTTATGAGGGCCTCCCAGTGAGGGGTTCACCTCAGAGCTCTCATGACTCAGAAGCCAGAGTGGCTCAGGTGTTCAATTCTAGAAATAAATCCCCTTTTGGCTCACACTGTATTACTTGTTTAGAGTTTCACGTAGGTAGCAGAGCACATGGAAATGACATGTTTGCTGTACTTTGAATACCATGTGTTGAAATGGCTGCAAGAGCAGCAAGCTGTTTTCTTTAATATATTTTTATTAACTTCAGGGAGGAAGGAAGAGGGAGAGAGATAGAAACAGTCAATGATGAGAGAGAATCATTGATCAGCTGTCTCCTGCACACCTCATACAGGGGATTGAGCCCATAACCTAGGCATGTGTCCTTTTCTGAAGCTGAAACGGGACCCTTCAGTAAAGGCAAGGCTTTGCAGTGAAACAGATCCTTTATGAAGGGTAAGGGGTGTGGGAAGTGTTTGCTGTTTTGCATGGTAAATGTAAGCTGCCTTCTAAATGCCCATGCAGGATGCAGGGAGTTTTTTGTAGTTCACCTGCAGCTCAGGAGAGAGCACTAGCATGAAGGTGTTACGTTGGAGGCATTAAGGTCTAGGTCAGTGGTTCCCAGCCATCATTGTATCAGATGGGGAGCCTTTAAGATTCCAGATGTAGCCTGGCCGGCGTGGCTCATTGTGTGAGCATTGACCGATGAACCAAGAGGTTACTGGTTTGATTCCCAGTCAGGACACATGCCTGGGTTGCGGGCTCGATACCAGGCATATGTCCAGTGTGGGGTGTGCACGAGGCAGTCAATCAATGGTTATCTATATCTATGAGCTTGGCTGTTGTCTTTTAAGGTTTCACATGTAAGGGAGACCATGCAGTATTTGTCTTTTTCCATCTGATGTATTTCACTTAGCATAATGCAGTCTTCACATTTGTAGGGTAAGCCCTGACGGTTGGGTGTTTTTGTGTGTTTTTTTGGTTTTTGCAACGCAATGCCTGACTTAAACTTAGGTAGCTGAGGCATCCACTTCGAAGAATCCTATCTCAGTAAACACATTGGTAGCCACGTGGCTAGATTAAGAACTAGGCTGCCTCACCCCAGGTCCTTTGTTTCAGATCTTGGTTGATATCAATGCCTTCCCATTTGGGCTACTCGTTTTCCTGTGCTTTAAATTTCAGGCCTGTACTCTCACCCTCCCCCTCCCCTCCCCCTCCCCTTGCCTCTTCCCTTCTCCCTCCCTCCTCTCCCCTCCCTTCTTTCCCCCTCTCCCTCCCTTCCTCCCTCTTCTTTTCCCTCTTCCCCTACCCCCCTCCCCTCCCCTCCCATTCTCCCTCTCCCCCTCTCCCTTCCCTCTCCCTCCCCTTTCCCCTCTCCCTCTCACTCTCTCCCTTCCCCCTTTGCCTCTCCTTCTCCCTCTCCCTCTCCATCTCCCTTTCTCCCTTTCTCCCTCCCTCCTTCCCTCTTTCTCTCCCTCTCTGTATATTCTTGCTGTGTGGCCCCAGGTGTGCTGTGTAATTTCCAGGTCTTGTAAGTAACAAACCTGTATTTTTTCAAAGCTTCCTGATGCTTATTGCTGCAGGGTGTCTTACAGTCCTAATAACCACAAGGGCTGGTCCAGGCACAGCATTTGGTTATTGACAGGCTTAAACCAGTACAAAACAACATTTGTGCATTCTCCCCAAAACTTAACACCCGACTTGAGGGGAGCGGGGTGGTCCCATGGATCAGGAGTGAATTCCGTGGAATAATAGCAAGAAGACAAAGGAGGGGCAATAAGAACTTGAGTAGTTAACTGGAATCCAGGCTGCATAAGGAAGGTGCTGAAGTCAGGAGGGTGCTGATTGCCTAGGAGAAAATCAAGGGAAGTGGAGCAATTGGTGGCAGTGCTCAAAGCCTAAAATATCTGGAGTTTAAGCCCTAGCTGGTTTGGCTCAGTGGGTGGAGCATCAGCTTGTGTACCAAAGAGTCTTGTGTTCCATTCTGGTCAAGGGCACGTACCTCCATTGCAGGCTCCTCCTCAGCCTGTGCCCTGGTCAAGGCTCGTGCAGGAAGCAACCAATCTATGTGTTTCTCTCCGTCTTTCCCTCTCTCTTCCACTTTCCCTAAGAATCAATGGAAAATATTATTGAGTGAAGATTAACAAAAAATAAAAATAATATAATAAAATACCCTCCACAGCAACAACAACAACAAACACGCACCTTTGCATTGGGAAATGTACAAACCAGCCAAACCCTTTACATCAATCACAAATTATTTATGCAAGTTTTATTGCTTTAAGCTAATGCTTGGCAGAATCAGCAGCCTTTAAAAACACTTTTCCTGCCAAAACCGGTTTGGCTCAGTGGATAGAGCATCGGCCTACGGACTGAAAGGTCCCAGGTTCAATTCAGGTCAAGGGCATGTACCTGGGTTGCGGGCACATCCCCAGAGAGGAAAGGAGAGGGATAGAAAGCTAGAAACATTGATGAGAGAAAAACATTGACCAGCTGCCTCCTGCACACCCCCTAATAATGCAGGGATGTGCCTGCAACCAATGCACATGCTCTTGACCGGAATCAAACCCAGGACCCTCAGTCTGCAGACCGACGCTCTATCCACTGAGCCAAATTGATTTTGGCAATAAAAATATTTTTTGATAAAAGACACCAGTAGGTTATATAATCTTATGGAAATGTCTCCACAAATTCATATTTTAATTGGCTTAACTTTTCAATTTTGACTTTTAAAAAACATTTATTTATACCATAGTTTATTATGACCTTGTAGAAATGAAGTAACTTGTAAATGATAATGACACATGGAAAGTTCTAACTACAGATGGGTTGATGGAAACCTGATAGGCCAGTATGGTAGAATGTACGTCTGATGGTTATAATTTTAATGTCCTTGAACTCGCAAGCATGTCCTTTGAGTCTTGAAGAAATGTGGTATCTGTCATTGTAGTGTCACTCCTTTCACCCCAGTTATCCATAGGCAAAAGTGAAAGAGTGTGATTCTGTGTTTGTTGTACTGATACTTGTATTCTAAAATACTTCCTTGTGGAAATTCAGTGTGTTCCAAGAAAACTAACATTGCACTTAAAATCTGTTCCCAGCTTTTAGAGTCTCTTCATTAGTTAATACCTTAATAGTAAGATATGGCTTGATCATAAATAACTGACAAAATGTCAAGATTCAATGTTGCTATTGTGTTTTATTTGAGTTTTTAACATTTTTTAATTGATTTCAGAGAGGAAGGAAAAGGGAGAGAGAAACATCAATGATGAGAGAGAATCATGGATTGGCTGCCACCCTTATGCCCCTTACTGAGGATCAATCCTGCAACCCAGGCATGTGCTCTTGATCAGAATCGAACCTAGGACCCTTCAGTCTGCAGGGCAATGCTTTATCCACTGAGCCAAACTGGTGAGGGCTCAATGTTGCTCTTGTGATTGAGAAGACAAGCTTAAATGGGAGGAAACTTCTCCCCAAATAAATGAATATTCCTTAAAATATCAATCAGAATTGTGTGGCTTGTCTCTGTCAAGTATTTAAATACTTACTATTGAGCTTTATTAAATATTTACTATGAAGGTTACCAGTCCCTGATGTGGTGTGATGTTTCAATCAGGGCCCAGAAAAGCTATTTTTGACAAGTCATTCTTTGGAGTTAAATGTGTGTACGTTGGTAGGACAGGAAAGGAATGGAATGTCAACTTTTTGCCAACGGCTTTTTTGGCTGAAAAGAAGTTTCTCAGTTCTTTCTTTTCAGCATGAGTCACATGGAGAATGTATCTGAGGAGGGGCATTGAAAGAAGTGAAAAGCAATTAAGGAGGGGAAAAAAGGCTTACATCCACCTTGGTCTGATTTTCACTGGAAAATTGTTCCTGGTAACATCACTGGTTACCAGTTTCTTCTTTTTAAGGCGTAAGGACTGAAGTGTTTATTTGGAGCATGCCCAAATGGAATGGGTCTTACTTAGACCTCATTCTGAAAGATGATACCAGAGAGCATGATCTGCTTTTCTCACTATGGACACAGAAATTCTCATCAGAGTGGTCAGTTGGGATAACTTCAGGAAATAATATCTGAAGGGATCCTTTTATTCCAGATGGTAGAGAAAAACAATGTATGATGATGATTAACCTCTGGATGGAATAAATTATATTTAACGTTTATTTAGAAGTGCTACTTGAATATCCTATATAATAAAGAGGTAATATGCAAATTAACCATCACACAATCACAAGATAGCTATGCCCACAGAGGAGGTGGGATTTCTGTAACAAGATGGCTGCACCCACAGCAGTGGTGGTGTTCTCATAATGAACAATCAGCAGGAACCTGAGGCTTCACGGACTGAAGAGTCCGGGTTCAATTCCGGTCAAGGGCACATGCTTTGGTCGTAGGCTCCTCCTGGCCCAGGCCCTGGTCTGGGCTTGTACAGGAGGCAGCCAATCAATGTGTTTCTCTCACATTGATGTTCCTCTGTCTTTCACTGTCTCTAAAAATCAGTAGGAAAATATCCTCAGGGGAGGATTAAAAAAAGAAAAAGTAGAAAAAAAGAGCATTGCCTAAATCTTCACATACTCTGGGCTTCTGTCTGCACATTTGAGTCCAGGTTTGCATGGAGTGGTAGAGGGAAGGGGCCACCTGGGTAGGGTGTGCACACATCTAGATTTTTATAGGATAATCATGTTTTTGTCTGTTGCCCAGGTGTAATTATTAAGTAGCACTACCCTAAAGAGTGTCCACGTAGAGGTCAAAATTATGCATCTTCTTAGCAATGTGGCCGTTTTGGCTCTCAAGAATGGGTGCATTTTTAAGGGCTTCTAAAATCTCAAAAGGCATTTCTCCTCTGCAGAGGTCTCTGAATCCTTCCTGTCCAATTTTAGAAGCCTGGAAGTTTAACTACTTCATGCCCATATGGCCTACAGATTGAATTTTTTGCAAATTCGGGGTTTTTGTTGTTGTTTTTCCCCCCAAAATATATATATTAATTGATTTCAGAGAGGAAGGGTCAGGGAGAGAGAGAAACATCAAGGATGAGAGAGAATCATTGATTGGCTCCCTCCTGTACACCCCCTACTGGGGACTGAGCCCACAAAAGCAACCTGGGCATGTGCCCTGAGTAGAATCAAACTGGTGACTTCCTTGTTCCTGGGCCACCACTCAATTGCTGAGCCACACCTGGCTGGGCACAAATTCACTTTTTGACCAAGTAGGCAAAGTGAACTCAGACAACAAGGAAAAGAACAGTGCTCTTAAAAGAATGTTCTTTTTTCGGTAGAAACAGAGTTTATAGTTCTAAGTAAGAAGGAGTTGCTACTGAGTTTATAATGGCTTTTATATTGGTTTTTACAATCACACTATTACTGGGATCAGGCTGCCTGCTTGGAAAAGTGCTTTGCAATAAATACTTCAGACAGAAGAGAACAAGTTTATAACAGAGTGGGCTACAATAGAAGGGAGTTGAAGAAATCAGAGGTGGTTTTAAAAAGCAATCTTCCCTTTGGTCTTAAGAAGAAGAAAAAATGTTTTTCTTCTTCAGTAAATCCTGTCACATGTAGAAAAGACTACTTGTTAAAGCCTTGAGTGGACATTTGGATTGTATAGTTCCTGGCGTGTACCTTTGCAAATACAACACACACAAAAAAAATCTCCAGGTAGTAATATGCACTCCACCCTACAATCAGAACCAGCCTCCCACCTGTAAATATGAAGGCTAAATGTTCAGCCCATAATGAATGCAGAGTACTTATGTGAGACCAGTCCATGGAAAAGTCAGCATTCATTTGGTGAGTTGCACCTTAGTACCAGCTGCTGTTAGATTTATAAAGTAATACAAATTCATGGAAACTATTTGAGATGTTGGATAAAAATCTCTCTTCTTCCCTGTACTTTTCTTTTTTTGTCAGCCTCCCTGAGCCTTTATCTTCTCTTTACCTCAGATAAAACCCTTGAGGTCAACCTGTGGAGAGCCAAAGTTGCAGCTTCCTGACAGAGGAAATGAAGCCAGGCAGATGGCTTTACTCACAACACACTCCTTCTTCCAATCTCTCTATCTCCACACTGATGTTTTCTCCCTGAGCACATCTGGCATCAAAATTGTAATGGATTTCATCTCTAGCACGTTAATGAAGGTTGTCTTTTTATCTTCAATTGGATTTCAGTAGACTTTATTTGTTAATCCTCACCCGAGGATATTTTGCCATTGGTTTTCAAGGAGAGTGGAAGAGAGAGGGAGAGACAGAGGAACATTGATGTGAGAGAAACACATCGAATCAAACTCAGGACCAAAGGAATCGAACCTGGGACCCTTTAGTTCGCAGGCTGGTGCTCTACCCATTGAGCCAAAAGCAGCTGGGACAATTTTAGTAGACTTTTTAGGTATTTCCTGGATCTTGTTGAGCTTCCACATTGGCTGTGAACAATGAGTTGGCAAATATGCCATATTTCCCTGTGGTTCTCAGTCCAGTAACCTCCCATTGGAACAATCAACTCCAAAGACAGTCTTAACCCAAAATATAGCCCTGTGCAAACTAAGGAAAACTGACTATAGAAAATATGCTGGAAGTATCTGTTTTAAAATTGTTGAAGTGTACTTTGGAAAGCCTAATTAATACTTTCAAATTATATACAATACTATCTTAGGATATAGTGTTTGAGGAAGGAGTGAGTGTGGCTGTATACATGGTGTGGGAGCCCCTTCCACATCCCGCGTGGTTCAGGGTTCCTGTTCAGGGTTCTGTGTTCTGGAGAAGGCTGCACAAAAATTGAAGAAAGGCTAGAAAAGAGTTAATTTGGGAAAATGAGGGGCCAGGCGGGAGTCCACCTCTAGGGGGAGGACTACTGCTCTGGCCTTGCTATCCTTTTTATTGTGGCTATGGGAAATACCCATATCTTTTAGGCAGGGAATTCCAATAATAGACAATCAGCAAGAATTTACATGTGATTAACAGGTGGAGTTGCTTTAACTACCAAAGTCTCAACTATACAATAAGTGATTAGCTCCGACCATTTAGAGCAATTAAGATTGACCAGCCTTCCTGATTCCCTTTTTACATTTCTCTATTAGCGACAATGATCGATTTTGGCACAAAGGGGCAGCAACCAGGAGATGTGAGCCCCTTTACCCTGCTTTGTAAGGGAACATTCTATTATCACCTGAGTCTTAGCTGAATGGAACAGACTGAGATATCAGAGGGGAAGGGAGTGACAGGGACAGGAAAAAATTAATCAAAGAACATATATGCTTACTAGAGGTCTGATGCATGGATTCGTGCCCTGGTGGGGTTCCTTGGCCTGGCCTGTGCCCTCTCGCAGTCCAGGACCCCTCGGGGATGTTGGAGGCCCAGTGCATGGATTTGGCCTGATCCTTGCAGGCCAGGCCAAGGGACCCCATAGGTACAAGAATCCATGCACTGGGTCTCTGGTATACATATAAGATCTTTAGTTAATCTCTTCCCGCCTTCCCCCTCCCCCCTTCCCTCTGAGATTCATCAGTCTGTTCCATGTTTCCATATCTATGTGTTGAGCATCTGCCCCATGATGGTCAGTATGTGTCATAGCTACTGTTGAATGGTTGAAAGATCACTTAGGCTTAGATAGATAGATAGATAGATAGATAGATAGATAGATAGAGATATGCATAACCCATAGACACACACAATAGGGTGATGAAGGCCTGTGGTCAGTTGGTTGATGGGTGGAGGAGGGAAAATGGGGGGGTATCTATAATACTGTCAGCAATAAAAAAAGAATGATAGGAGCAAACAACTGGGAAATCTATCTCATATTAGTGTCCTGAAAGACTAAAAAGTGCCCTAAAGAGCATAGTTTGGAGTTGCCTAGGTTTAGAGTATTGGTATTACAGGACTGTATGCCAATTAAGAGGCTACCTACCCCTGCCCTTGTCCACAACTCCAAAGTTGCCTTTCTTTAACTGTCTTCCTGAAGAAAAAAATGTGCTATCATTTTGTCCAAAGAAGGAAGTTCTTCACCATCTTTAACATAAACATTATCACCAAAAGAGCTATTTGGGGGGCACCAGCTACACACGAGGAGCTTAATTTTAAGTGCTGTGGAAACTGAGAAAGAAGGAATATATCTTCTCCAACAAAAAAAACATATGACCAATGGGAGGAAACAGGACAGAAACAGAAAAAGCACAAAAAGATAAAAGAGCATGTGCTAAGTGTTCAATGGCGATGGATGATTTGACAATAAACAATAAAATGAAAGGCTACAATTTCAGTAAAGACATAGAAGGAATAAAAATACATTAAAATAGGATAGGAATTTTCTTTTACCCATGAAGAATGACACACTGACTTCCAGTATAGAACTGAAATCAGGGTGCCATACACATGGTAGAGGGGATTTTTCTTCCATATAAAACAAGTGAAAGTATTGGGCTAGTATAGCAGTTCAACAGTCATAAGTGTCCCAGGTTCTCTCTGTTTTGCTATTCTTAGTGCTAGCTTTCATATTCTACGTTGTCTCATGATCACAAGATAGCTGCTTAAATCCAGCTGTCATGCCCATTTCTCTGACAGAAAGAATAAAGAAGGAGGGAACTCAAGTGGTCATCCTTGCTGAGACATAATTATTTTTTAAATCTATTTTTATTGATTTTAGAGAGGAAGGGAGAAGGAGAGGGAGAAGGAGAGGGAGAGGGGGAGGGGGGAGGGAGAGGGAGAGGGATAGGGAGAGGGAGAGAGAGGTAGAGAGAGGTAGAGATGGTGAAAGAAAATAATTTAATTAATTGGCTTCCTCCAGCATGCCCCCCCCCCCAATGTATTGAGCCCACAACCAGTGCATGTTCCCTTGACTGGAATCGAACCTGGGACCCTAAGTTCATCAACAGGCATATACTACAATCTTCCTACCAGCACTATTTATTGATAACACAGGCTGGTAAAATGTCTTCTAATAGTAGAAAAGAAAGGCAGTCATGTTTTATTCATACAATGGAATACTTCTCAGTAATGATGGTAAAGCCCTACTACATGCTATAACATGTGATAGTGATGGAAGAAGTCAGACAGAAAAGGACTGTCTGCCATCGGCTTCTATTGATGTAAAGTTCTGAAAAAGACAAAACACATCTATAGTGTTGGTGGTTAGGCTAGGGCAGTGGTCGGCAAACTCATTAGTCAACAGAGCCAAATAACAACAGTACAATTGACATTTCTTTGGAGAGCCAAATTTTTTTAAACTTAAGCTTCTTCTAACGCCAATTCTTCAAAATAGACTCGCCCAGGCCATGGTATTTTGTGGAAGAGCCACATTCAAGGGGCCAAAGAGCCACATGTGGCTAGCAAGCCACAGTTTGCCGACCACAGGAGCTGTTACTTTTAGGGGCTAAAGATTGCGAGGAGGTTTTCATTGTTCTGGGCAGATACAGGGGTGTTCGCTTGGACAAATGCACTGAGTTGTGCACTGTTCTACTTGTATGGTATTTCAATATGGAGTCCTCCCCCACACCCCGCCATTAAAGAGATGGAAACATCGCAGTGTTATTCTCAGCCAGTTTTCTATTGAAATGTTTTTCTTGGAAGACAACCACCCTAGGCTACACAACCAGCCCGGCCCTTTGTTTGAGTCTGTGTTTGTATTCTAGTCTCAGTAACAAGTGGAATACATTTGCCATTTCCAGCTGCGCTCCATGGCCTGCGTGGCCATCCTGGTGGTCCCAGCCCCACATGTCCCCGGGTGTTGTGTCTGAGCTGTAGTGGATTAACCCACAGAGCAGACCTGTGTCCCTGGGCTTTTTGGCCGCAAAGCGAAGGCTGCAAGGTCAGCGGATGTGCCATTTATGGACCTGGAAAAGGCAATTTGGAAGGAAGTTGGTTTCGTTTTCATTTCTGGTGAGCATTCACTTGGTGAAGTTGTAAAGAGGTGCTGGAGGCTGGTGTGCTGTGTTGTCTGCCTCAGTTGCACTCTTGAATTCTGGCTGGCTGCCCAGTCTTATGTGGGAGGCTGGCTAAGATGTGCGTACTCTGAAACATCAATTTTAAATTTTAAGAAGGATTAAAGTTTTAGTCCACAAAGCCAGGAACTGGGGCAGGTTTTACATGAGAAGGTCAGAAAAAGTAGCTAGGTCTTTTAAAAATATATATATGTTTTTTATTGGTTTCAGAGAGGAAGGGAGAGGGAGAGAGAGATAGAAACATCATTAAGGAGAGAGAATCATGGATTGGCCACCTCCTTCATGCCCCACACTGAGGATCTAGCCTGCAACCTGAGCACATGCCTTGACCAGGAATCTAACTGTGACCTCCTGGTTCATAGGTCAAAGCTCAACCACTGAGCAACACTGGCCAGGCCAGTAGCTAGGTCTTTTAAAAGAACCTCCCAAATACTTGGCTACTACATTAAGTTAAATTTGCTCTTTCACATGGATGCAAAGGATGAGTTATAAAAGAAAGAATAATATTAAATGCTAAAAATGAATAAAAAGAATGTACTAATCCAAGTATTACAGTAACTGATGGCCATACTTTAAAAAAGGCACTGCTAAAAACTAAATTTGGATAATTGAACATTTGTAAATAAATCTAAGTATTCAATCCAAAGGTTCTGGTACATACATAAGATGTAGTTCTTTCATATTTCCATCATTATCCAAAATGTATAATTTAAAACTGTGACATCTTTTTTATGTATCTGAGACTCTAGACCAGCCATGGGAAAACTATGGCCTGCAGGCCAGATCCGGCCCGTTCAGCTGTTCTATCCGGCCCGCGGAGCCAAAAGAGCAGAGCGTTCTCTTGCTCTCCCCTCTGCTCCTTCACCAGCAGCCCAAGATGAGAGTGTCAGCATGGTCAGGTTGCTTTTGTTCCGGCCCTCCAGTCCAGTTTAAGAACCCATTGTGGCCCTCGAGTCAAAAAATTTGCCCACCCCTGCTCTATACTATATGTATGTTGTGTATGTATGTGTGTGTGTGTGTGTGTGTGTGTGTGTGTGTGTGTGTACCAGTATACATTCCTAAGATTTTTTTAAAAAAATTACCATCCTGCCGAAACTGGTTTGGCTCAGTGGTAGAACGTCAGTCTGCAGACCAAAAGGTCCCGGGTTCGATTCCAGTCAAAGGCATGTACATTGGTTGCGGGCACATCCCCAGTAGGAGGTGTGCAGGAGGCAGCTGGTTGGTGTTTCTCTCTCATCAACATTTCTAGCTCTCTATTTCCCTCCCTTCCTCTCTGTAAAATATCAATAAAATAAATATTTAAAAAAATTACCATCCTTCAAAAGAAAGAAAAAATAGCAAGTGAGGAGAAGGAACCACAGCTGACTGTTTATGAGAAACTCAGCTACCAGGTCTGGTAACTCCTCAACAAACAATCTTTTTTGGGGGAAAAATCCAAACATCAGTTTAGGAGAAGCCACAGAAAATGGTGTGGCTCGCATTTTTGTGGAAAGTAAGATCCGGCAGTAGAAGGCGAAGTGATACCCATCCAGCTACTTGGGCCCCAGTGAGTGGGTTATCTGCTTCACAGAGGGCTCTTCCCTAGGGAAATAACTTCCCTGTTCCTTCCCTTTTCTAAAAAAAAATTGTTTTTATCGATTTCAGAGAGAGGAAGGGAGAGGAACATCAATGATGAGAAAGATCCATGGATCCGCTGTCTCCTGCACACTTCACATTGGGAATGGAGCCTGCAACCCAGGCATGTGCCCTGACCAGGAATCAAACCATGACCTCTTGGTTCATGGGTTGATGCTCAACCACTGAGCCACACCAGCTGGCTCCCTTTTCTTCTTAGCAGTCCAAGGAAGAGAGTGGAGTGGGGCAGGGGGACTGGGGCCATTAGAACAAGGGTGCCATTGCCAAGCTCTTGTAGGCATAAGTTCACTGGGCTTCTTGCTTTTGGGTTTAAAGTATTTAGAGAACATTGTCTTAGGCGAAGCATGCTACTTTGCGCCTTGGTGCCCCCTTAGTGCCAAACCACCCAAGAGTAGGTCTCAGGGCCTTCTGACAGTTGAGGAGGGGTGAATGTGCAAAGATGGAACTCACAGTTATCACAGGACTTTGAGTGGCGTCTGCTTATTTCATGAGAAACCAAAGGGGACAGTCCTGCCTCCTAAACCCTATGTAGACTGATGTGGCCTTGAGAAACCCATGTTCTGTGAGCCACGTGTGTCTGTCAGCCATGCTGGATTGCCTTGCAGAAGGCCCTGGAATATGCTTATTCTGTCACCTGAAATCTCAGCCTTGAGATTGGACAGCATCTCTGTGATTTCCTGCGGACTTTCCTTTTATTAGAGGAGTGACTTATTCTTTCCTAAGTGCAAGAATTGTGGTTTTAAAGCGTTTTGCTTTTAAATATCACTTTATAGTATTCTGATGATAACCATGAGGCACCTGCGACAGTCAACCACTGGGCGTGGGAGTCAAGACTGGGCATAAGGAAAGGATACTTTTGGCTAAATCACCAGGTTACCTCAAGCAGCAGTCACTGCCATGGCAGCGGATTCCAGCTCAGGTTCTTTCTAGACATGCTGGTCCTATACCCTCCCAGTGCCGACTGTCCTCATCTCCTGCCATCCTAGTTAACAGCAGCATTCAACAGACATTTCTCCAGTGGTTGCTGTATAGTTGGCATGGGCCCAGGCTCTGGGGGTGAAAGATGTGGATGACACCCCCTGTCTTTGAAGAGGACAGTGTTTCAGGAGGAAACAGACAAGATACATGCCCTCACAGAGGTCTGACCAGAAGGCTCACACATCCTTTGGATGGGGAGGGGTCAATAGGGTCCAGGAAATCCAGAGAGGCCAATGGAAGTCACATAGGCAAAGAAACCATGGAAGGGGTGGGGAAGGGAGGTGATGGATGTGATGGGGGAAGAAGGACGTTACAGACGGAGGGAGTTTACCCCTTGAAAACACAAACTCACATTGGATTTGTGGCCTACAATGTCAAAGGGCATCCCCCCCTGCCAAGAAGCCAAGACGGTGGTGGATGGCTGCATCTTGGAATGTTCAGAATGTGAGGAGGATGCTTTAAGCATCTCGCTGGTTGTAGAAAATGGGGTGGATTTCGGAATAGCTTCCAGAACACTGGCTAGTCTGAACATTTTGTATTCACATATATTTGTCCATACAGCCTAGTCATAACCTAGCGAACAGTTTCTGCTGTAAAAATAAATGAACTGTTAGCAGCTCAAGTTCACTTCCTCCGAGTGGCCTAGAGTTTTAAAGATAAGATAAACTTCTCCGACTCCAAGGACCAAATATAGACAGAGATGCTTTAGAATCTTCTGTTTTTCTGGTGTCAGGGCACATGGTATGGCGTGGTCTAAAAGTGACTTTGGTGCAGATGGGTACAAACCCAGGCAAGTCTGGAGGGAGGATACCAAGGCACAGCATGTGTCTGAAAAGCAGGATTCAACAACCTGCAAGGTGCAGATCCAGGGCAAGCTTTTTAGTCGATAGAACTTAGAAAACAGCGAGGGGAGAATGCTTTGCACAAGTGCTTTAAGAAGAAATACAAACACAACACAGCGGTGTTTGCTTTGGTTCCGATGATATTGCTCCAGAAGAAATGCGGGTGTGTGCGCCTTCTACAGACCAAAGGGGTCCCATGCGGAATTACCCGGGACTGCCAGCAATAACATAAATGTGCCTCTGGAAGCTCAGAGGTGTGGCGTAGCAGAGTCCCATTTGGGTTCTGGAGTATCTGTCTGCTTTAGCACCATTGATGCAACTAAATAATTGAGATGTTAACAGAAACAAATCTATGGACGGTATAGTTCTCCTTTGGACTTGTAAAACTCCGAGAGGGAGAAGGTGCAAACTAAGAGTAGACAAAATCAAACGAAATACAGTGCTCTTTTAGTTTTCTAAATCGGGGTCTTTTCTATAAAAGACCAGATATACCAGGCTGTTGAAAGTAGCCATAAACAGCCCCAGCTGGTTTGGCTCAGTAGATAGAGCATTGGCCTGTGGACTGAAAGGTCCAGGTTCTATTCCAGTCAGGGCCCAGGCCTGAGTTGCGGCCTTATTCCCCAGTTGGGGGAGAGGGGGGAGATGCAGGAGGCCACCAATCAATGATTCTCTGTCATCATTGGTGTTTCTATCTTTCCCTCTTCCTTCCTCAAATCAATAAAAATATTTTTTAAATTTTCTTAAAAGAAAGAAAGTAGCCATCAACACATGCATGCGTGTGTCCATAGTGGTGCTCCACTAAGACTTTCTCTGTGAATGCCAAAATGTAAATTTTGTATCATTTGCACTTGTCACGAAACATCATTCTTCTTCAGATTTTTCTTTCAACTGTTTTGAAATGTAGAAACCATCCTGACCGATCCCTGTGCCAGATCTGAGAAAAACATCTCCCCGCGTGTGTTCCTCCAGAGTAGACAAAACAAAAAACATTGGAGCGCAACGTGTGTTTTTTCCAGGTTTCTGTAAATTACTTCAATAATGAGTTTCCACCTTTGGTATTTCCCTGGATCCGTCCATAATGCTTCATGTCCCTGTAACGCTTCTAACATCCATCACTGCTGCGCTTATTAATCGCTCACCCTGAACTGAAATGCTGGGGACAGACGTCAGAGGAAAAGAAAATATTAGCAATAGAAAGTGGCACAGAAGCTCCTCTATTTATGGAATTTCAACTTGTGCACTTTCGAAGACACAAACAAAGCCATGCTCAGCAGTCACGCCCTCTGGCTCACTCCTCGCCACCGAAGTATGTTAAGAGGTTCTGGGAGCTTTTAGTCTCTGCCTTTCCCCTTACCCCCAATGCACCTAATATTCACTGTCTTTCTGCTCGCTGCAGAGGACTTTGGCTGTTAATTCCATCTCGTATGATACCCTCAGAGGAAATGGAGGAAAAGGGTGCTAGGTAAGAACTTTCAGAAGGAAGTAAAATAAAAACCAAAGTTTTTCAAAGTTGAAATCGGTCAGAAAAATTGTTGCAAGTCCTTTGGCAGGAAGAACAAGTTTGAGGACAAAAACCTATACATGCACCTGAAGAGAAGTTCTGTACCTGTGTCATAATAAATAGCAAGCATTAGCCAGGCCGGTGTAGCTCAGTGGTTGAGCATAGACCTATGAACCAGGAGGTCACGGTTTGATTTCCAGTCAGGGCACCTGCTGGGGTTTCTGGCTTGATCTGCAATGGAGGACATGCAGGAGGTAGCTGATCAATGATTCTCTCTCATCATTGATGTCTCTCTCTTTCCTTCCCTTCCTCTCTGAAATTATATATATATATATATATATATATATATATATATATATATATAAATTAAAGTAAATGGATAAATGACAATTGGTGATGCTAACGCTATGAGAGGTTTTACTACTTCTGAAGGTCATCGGTATATGAAGTGAAATAGGTCTAATGTGGGTAGAGATGCCATGTGAAGCCTTTACCGGTCAGGAAGGAAACGACCTGGGTGAGACATCTCTGATGATCAGCTCACACCTGGCCTTGCTGGAAACCCATCAGTGTCCATGCTCTTCAGGATCCGACACAAGAGCGGAGCCACCAAGAGCCTTTAGGGGTGAACAGGTTTTCACCCCACACGTGCAGTGAACACTTGCTATTGATGCTCTGCCCAGAATATCTCAGACCTTCTACCCATTCTTCCGCCTGTCCCATTCCCCAGCTTCTGGGTGGTTTGATTCTAGTGACCAACATCTGTGACCTTCAGAGGACATCCCAGGGGGTTCTCCTCCATCTTCCCTGTACCCACAAAGAGCAAGAAGTGCCTGGGAGGTGGCATCACCCTGGGGCATCCCACCGCCCTTGATGGGAAGGTGTGAGAAGATTAAAGCTCAGTCCTCTTTCCTTGAGGTGGGACAGCTCATTGGTGGAATTTACACTCCAGAGCTCCCCTCAGGATCTGGCCAAGACTGGACTTAGCCAGAAACCACACCGTTACTTGGCTTTCTCCCCTTTCCTACCCTGTTCGGCTTATCCCTTACCAGTTTCTCCTGGCAACATGTCTTCAATAAATCACTTGCACATGAAGCATTGTCTTAGTGTCTGCTTCTTGGTAACTCTACCTAAGGCAAGAAGCAACTCTATTATTATGAGAGAAATGGCGCAAGGCCTTGCCTTCAGCCAGCATTGAAAGAATGAATAAAAGAATGGGCTGAATGAATTACTAGAAGCCAGTCATTAGCCTTGAGTCACTCATGTTATAATCAGGGAAATAGGAAAGGGATAAAACAGCAAAGAGGTAAAACATTGAGTATGACACTTTAGAATTGCAGGTATTATAGTGAAACTGCCTCACAGTGCAGCCAGGCTGACTGATGGCCATCTGGGCTCAGCATAACCCATGTACGCCATAAGCGTCTGGAGATGCAAGCAACGGGCCTTCCCCACACGCCACATGCATCTATCAGAAAAAATGTTTCCCCTAAGTGACAGCCCTGAGCAACTTTGAAATCATTTTTGTGTGTGTGAGAATTTGTAGCTGAAAATATTCAAGAATACCTGAATTGTGAGTAATGCATTTATTTTTATAATATTCGTTGCAAATTGATTTTTTAAAATTAAATTCAAAATATCGTGGCATGTGGGGATGGTTTCCGTTTTGCATGCATGGTAGTTAACTGGTTAAATATTTCCAGGAAGAGGATATCACCACCTCCCTGGGTAGCTGCCTTCCTTCTCTTGCTCTTCCCTCCTTCCCTCCCTCCCTTTTTCCCTCCCTCCCTCCCTCCCTCAGTTAATAGACAATTGGGTTGTTTCCATCTTTTGGCTATCATAAATAATGCTGCTATCAACATTTGTGTACAAGTTTTTGTGTGGACATGTTTTCATTTCTTGTCATTATATTCCTAGGAATGGAATGGCCAGGTCCAATGTAGAAAGTTCTTTCATTTGTTGCATCAAAATTTGAGTCTTCGTAACTTTCGCTCTTGGTCCTTGTCCAGCTTCTGGAGACTACTGACTGACAAGGCTTTCCTTTCTTACACGTGACATCCCTTTAAATTGTTCATCATTGTCTCCATGTCCTTGTTCCACTTTCACAGACAGAATTTTCTTTGTTTTCCCCATCATTCCATTGTAGAAATGGGACTTATAGCTTTGAAGTCCTCACATCATCTACTGTGATGCACAAAGCAGCTCTCTTTGTTCCAGATCTCAGACTTCCCCATCAACAGCAGGGAACCAGTGGCTGGTAGCTTTATTTCTCCAGGAAGAGAGACAAAGAATTATTTTATAGATGGGGAAGGTTTTTCAATAGACTCTGAAGGGCTTCCCCCCTTCGCGAAATCTAAAAGGACTAATAATTTGTGTAATTTGAGCACCTTGGTCATTTCTTGACAGGTTAATGTGAGAAAAGGAATCATATGGTTTTGGAAAATAAAGTTTAATGGAGATCAGTTATCCTGAGAGCTTTGAAAGGAGTCACGTCACGTGCAGCAGCATTCTTTCTCCACCTGTCATGGAGACAGTGGGGAGAAAAAGGGACCCCCACCGGAGAATGTAGCGAGTCCCTTAGCAATCTCTGGGTTGTCCTGACCTAGGACAAATGTTATTTTCATTTCTTCTCCGATAGCTACAAATGGGTCCAATTTTTGCTTGCTAGTCATAAATGTAGCGATAGTTTTCATCTTTTTTTATGGTGGCATTTATTTGTTTATTTATTCAATTTATTGGGGTGACATTGGTTTACAAAACCATACAGGTTTCAAGTGTGCTAGTCAATAAAACATCATCTGCATGCTGCATTGTGCGCCCACCACCCCAAGCAAGGTCATTTTCCACCCCTTTGCCCACCTCCACCTACCCCCACCCTTTGTCTATGTGTTTTACACACACATAACACATTGACTGGCGTTTTAGAGTTGCTTAATACCTTCACATTCATCATCTAGCCCCCAACTCCCCTTCTCTCTGACAGCTGTCAGTCTGTCCCACGTTCCCATGCCTCTGTTTCTATTTTGTACATCCGTTTATTTTGTTCATTAGATTCCACAAGTAAGTGTGATTATATGGTACTTGTCTTTCTCTGACTGGCTTATTTCACTTAGTATGATAATCTTCAGGTCCATCATTGCTATTGCAAAAGGTGAGATTTCCCTTTTTTCTTTTTTTACAGCCAGGTAGAATTCCTTTGTGTAAATATACCACAGCTTTTTTACCCACTCATTTACTGATGACCACTTGGCCTGTTTCCAAATCTTGGCTGTTGTAAATATCACTGAAATGAGCATAGGGTGGTTATATTCTTTTGAATTAGTGATTTGGGTTTCTTCAGATATGTTCCCAGAAATGGGATCACTGGGTCAGATGGAAGCTCCATATTTAATTTTTTTTTTTTTTTGAGGAAACTCCATGCTGTTCTCCACAGCGGCTGTACCAGCCTGCATTCCCGCCAGCAGTGCACGAGGGTTCCCTCTTCTCCGCATCCTCACCAGCACTTCTTGTTCACTGATTTATTCATGATAGCCATTCTGATAGGTGTGAAGTGACATCTCATCGTGATTTTAATTATGGCCATCTGTATGTCCTCTTTGGAAAAGTGTGTATTCAGGTCCTTTGCCCATTTTTTCCCATTGGAATGTTGTTGTTTTTGGTGTTGAGTTGTATGAGTTCTGTGTAAATTTTGGATATTTACCCCTTATTGAATGTAGCATTGACAAATACGTTCTCCCATTCAATGAGTTCCCTTTTCATTTTGGTAATGGCTTCTTTTGCTGTGAAAAAGCCTTTTAGTTTGATGCAGTCCCATTTGTTTATTTTTTCTTTTGTTTCTCTTGCCTGAAGAGATCTACCTGGAAAAATAATGCTATGAGAAATATGTGAGATTTTCTGCCTATGTATTCTTCTAGGATTTTTATGGTTTCATGACTTACATTTAAGCCATTAATCCATTTTGAGTTTATTCTTGTGTATGATGTAAGCTGGTGGTCAAGTTTCATTTTTTTTTGCATGTACCTGTCCAATTTTCTCAGAACCATTTATTAGAAAGACTGTCTTTACTCTTTTTTCAAATATTGAGTTAGGGATGGATCCTGACATTGTCTCATGCTATCTGCATGACCTTGAACCAGTCACTCAACGGTTCTAAGCATCAGTTTCTGCATTTTAGTCTCAACACATCAATGGCTTTCGAACTGTGTTGCACATTATATCAAGGGATCTTGGTAAAAATGTTAACTGTTGCCGAAACTGGTTTAGCTCAGTGGATAGAGCGTCAGCCTGAGGACTGAAAGGTCCCAGGTTCCATTCCAGCAAGGGCATGCACCTTGGTTGTGGGCAAATCCCCAGTAGAGGGTGTGCAAGAGGCAGCTGATGGTTGTTTCTCTCTCATTGATGTTTCTAACTCTCTATCCCTCTTTCTTCCTCTCTGTAAAAATTCAATAAAATATATATTTAAAAAAATATTAACTGTGAGTTGATGCTCCAAGAGGCTCTGTCTCAGTATGTTTGGGGAAGTCCTCACAATCTACTTTTAAAAATCTCACCCCAAGTGATACTGAGGTACTGGTCCTGAATTGCATTCAGACACTGATATTGGCCATTTCTTTTTGGTCAGTTTTATTTTTTCCTTTGTTTGGTTTGTTAATCCTCACCTGAGGATATTTTTTCATTGATTTTCAGAGATAGTGGAAGGGAGGGGAGAGACCTGCAGAGAGAAACTATAATGTGAGAGAGATACAGCAATTGGTTGCCTCATGCACATCCCGACTGGAGCTGGGTATTGAGCCTGCAACTGAGGTATGTGCCCTTGACTGGAATCAAACCCTCAACCCTTCAGTCCTTGAGACAATGCTCTAACCACTGAACAAACTGGCTGAGGCTGGTCTGTTTTCTTCTTGTCCTATCTTCTGCTGAAAGGGAGAAGACATCTTATAATCTCTCCAGGTAATGTATTTCCATATGTGTTACATGTATGAGCATGAACAAAGTGGCAATCAAATTTGAAATAATGAAAACATTCTAGTCTGATGCTTAGATTCTAATGTATTAGAATTATTTTGATCAGAGCAATTTTATATGTAAAGCGGGGTTTCTCAATCGTAGCACTATTGCTATTTGGGGCCAGATCTTTGTTCCATATGTGTGTGTTGGGAGGTGGTGGAATTGGCTTGTTCATTGTGGGATGTTTAGTACCATCCCTGGCCTCTACCCACTACATACCAGTAGCACTACTGCCCACCCCCCAAGTTGTGATAATTAAAAATATCTCCATTCTTTTTTATTTTCTTGAAGGTATTTTATTTAAATCTCCTCCTTCCATTGAACTGTTACCATTGCCTTTTTCTGTTGAGAAAGTGCCTCTGAAAAAAATGCTAATTTTAGGCTTGTATTTCTATGTGAACAGAATGTTCAAAGTACTAGATCACCTTACAAGTTATTTCAGATATTGACAGCATTTAAGTTTCTTGTGCTTAGAGTAGAAAATTGGTAGGTTAAAAAACACCTGCAGAAGAAAATTACAAGAAAGATTCCCTTTCATTTGAATTGGCTCTTCTAATGCCATATCCTGATATATGTAGAGGAAATGGAAATATGTATAAAAGAAAAAGGAAACAGACCATGTACTTGGTTGGGTCTGATTTTATTTTTAAATTTTATTTTATTGTTTAAAGTATTACAAATAGTGTAGTACACGTCTCTCTTTTTTCCCCCCCATTGACCTTCCCCCAGCCTTCCCTACCCCCAGCACATTTGCTTTTATTTGGGAATGCTTATAAACCTTCTTTTCACCTGATTAAGTCAAGGAAGTAGGTTTGCGTTATGTTGTTTTTTTTAACCTGTAAAATACCTCACATGGTTGCTTTTACATATCAGAGGAAAAGATGCACGTGAAAGTACCTGAGAGCAAGCACAGCGTATGCATCAAATGAATTTTAGCTTTGATTACCAAAAATATTTTCAAATCTTGCCAGATGTTCCCTGAGGGACAACATTGCACCTGGCTGAGAGCTGCTTTCATAAAGCGTGGTCCTAATGAAAAAGAAGCAAGAAATAAGAAATCAGGTTTGGAGCAGTGCTCTCTGATTGGCTCACACTGCACAGCCAGGCAAAGACGGCCCCGCAACATGGCTGCTGTTCAACTTTTATGTGCTGAGCATGCCTTGCGATCTGAAACTCTGGCTCCTTGTCTCTATTCGGTGGATTAATGAGACACAGACAGGTTAAGTGACTTGGCATGCGAAGGACACTCTGTTTCGTTCTCCTCATTTTATTACACTTCTGACAACAAATTTGTAACTTTTGCCTTGAATGTTCTGTTCCCTTGGAAAATGAACTCATAATCACAAAATAGATTAATTGGAGGAGGGGGCAACATCACCTCTAAACTTGTTTTGGAAGTTTCAGACTCCAGAGTAATGCCAGGTGTTAGCATCATTCATAAGACTACCGAGCCTTTGAAAACAGTAGTTTTCTTGGGTGTCTAGCCAAGTGCTCCAGAGTATTCCATAGTGTCTAGTCTAGATCACACAGAAGGCCAGCTTGTACCCATTAGCCGTGTGACATGTTGTGTTGGCTGGGGAGGTCCCAGAGCCCAGCTCTGCTCTTCAGCTCTGGGGAAATTGCCCCTTGTTTTCTTGGGTGGTGCGGGACTCACTCCACTGAAAGAAACGTTGTTGTGTGAGATGTTCTACTAAGTGAGAACTATTAAAGCATGAATTTCTTATTGTGGGCATCCCTTATCACGTCCTGTGTGGTTCAGGATTCCTCTCCAGGGTTCCGTGTTCTGGAGAAGGCAACACGCAAATGAAAAGAGACTGGAAAAGAGTTAATTTGGGAAAATGGGGGGCCAGGCAAGAGTCCACCTCTAGGGGGAGGACTACCCTGCTCTGGCTCCTTGCCTTCCCTTTTATTGAGGTTCTGAGATACACCCATATCCTTTAGGCAGGAAATTCCAACAATAGAAAATCAGCAAGAATTTACGTATGATTAACAGGTGTTGCTTTAACTACCAATGTCTCAACAAACAGTGAGTGAATGGCTCTGACCATTCAGAGCCATTAAAGTTGATCAGCCTTCTGGATTCCCTTTTCACATCTAACTACAAGTGACAATGTTCGGTTTCCAGCACTTATCTCTATAAAGGGTTTCTCAAAATTGGCACTTGACATTTGGGGCAGGATAGTATGGAGAATAATATAATAATTAATAATAATACTACAAGAATAAACTGTGTTTCATGTACTCACAACTGTAAACCTACTTTTGCCACACCTTGTATAACTTAACATTCTTGTTAGTAGTGATTAAGGCTAAAGGCTATATTAGAGGGGATACCAGTGCATTTTTTTTCTTTCTTTACTGTTCTATGTCACAACAACCCCCAGGGCACCATTCTTGGGACCCCCAGGAGTTCCTCATTCCCTGGTCTTTGGACTAAGTCTGTGTTCAGAATGGGAGTTGTCTCGTTCTAACTTAGCTGGAAAAAGGAACGAAAGCTTCATTCTTCCTTCGATTTCTCCCATCTCCCTGTCCCCAGTAGGGTTAATATGAAAGGGGGAATTATGGCTGTGGAGCAAAATGGCAGTTCCTTTAGTGGCAATTCCTTTATGTTTATGGTTGGGTTGCTAAGATCCCGCCCCCCACAGTGTGCTGAGTTCCTGCCTAATAAAAGGTCCTCCCTCCAAAGCGTAAACAGAGTGTTCCCATTGCTTCTACCTGTAAGTGCGGATGGGTCAGCAAGGGCATTTCCAACTCCTAGCAGGCCTGGTTGGTCCTCCTTCACTTATAAGGGAAGTGATTTTGGACAAGGAAAACCTAAGACTCTTTCCCCCTCTCTCCTTTCTGATCCTGGTGCTTGATTTCCTGAATTTTATCTTGTAGCCCCATGAGAAAACCTCGAAGAGAGAGAGAGAGAGAGAGAGAGAGAGAGAGAGAGAGAGAGAGAGAGAGAGAGAGAGAGAGAGAACTCTAAACTCTGTTCAGCCTTTATATAAACTATGCTCAGTCTATTTATACTGTAGTGTAAATAAAGATTCTAATTGGTACAATCAGTTTGGAAAACTGTTGGGGGCATTATCCAGTGAAGTTGAAGCTATGCCTGCCCATGACCCAGCAATTCTATTTCCAGGTTTGTGCCCCGTAAAAATGCACACACATGTGCGCGAGGAGATGTGTGTAATGATGTTTGAGCAGTGTGGTTTCCAGTAGCTTCAAACTGGAAAGGACACAGATGTTTCTCAGCACTTGAAAATATAAATAGTGCTAAACACATACAATGGACTACGCGACAGCAGTGGGAATGAACCAACTACAGCTACACAGAACAACAGGGAAGAACCTTAAAAACACCATGTTGAGTAAAAGAAGCCAGATGTAATGAAAACATGCTCACGATTCATTTTCAGAAAGTTAGAAGACAGGCTGCATTGAGCTCTAAGATTTATGGATGCAGAACTTCCTAAAGGCGGTGCTTCTCAGTCTATGATGATCCTGCCCCTGCCCCTGCCCCCCCGAGGGACATTTTGGGTTGCCCCAGCTGGGGGAGGGGATAAAACTCGCATGTAGCAGGTGGATGCCAGGGGTGTCGCTGAACTTCCTAGGATGCTAAGACAGCAAAGAATTATTGGTTCAATCCCCAAACTTCAAGCCGTAAAAGCAAAAATACAAAAGTGGGACACATAAAACGGAAAACTTTTCTGCACAGCACAAGACACAATAATCAAAATGCAAAGGCAATCTAAGAAACTGGAAAAAAATTGCAAATCATATATATAATAAGGGGTTAATATACACACACACACACAAAAAGCCAAAACAGGTTTGGCTCAGTGGATAGAGCCTCGGCTTGCAGACTGAAGGGTCCCAGGTTCTATTCCAGTCAAGGGCATGTACCTTGGTTTCAGGCACATCCCTGGTGGGAGGTGTGCAGGAGGCAGCTGATGGATGTTTCTCTCTCATCGATGTTTCTAGCTCTCTATCCCTCTCCCTTCCTCTCTGTAAAAAATCAATAAAATATATTAAAACAAAAACAAAGAACACTCATACAACTCAATAGCAAATAGAAAAAATTAAGATGTTTTTGTCATTATTAATCCTCACCTGAGGATATTTTTCCATTGGTTTGCAGAGAGAGAGGGAGAGACAGAGAGACACATCGATGTGAGAGACAAACATCCATTGGTTGCCTCCCACAGGAGCCCCAACCAGAGCCGGGGCTGGGGAGGAGCCTGCAACCAAGGGGCCCTTTGATCTGGAGGCCAACGTTCTATCCACTGAGCTAACCCAACTAGGGCAAATTGTTTAAGATTTAACAGACCTCTTAGAGTTCTGCACAACCTAGGTCCCTTCTTGAGAACTAGAGAGGTGTATGATTCACGCTGAGGTGAATTTAAGAGCCTTGCAGCATGCACTGATCATTTCTTAATTGTGTTGTCCTATCTCAGTATTTTCGGTATTCTTTCAAACCGAAAAAACAGCTCTCGCACTTGAAAGTGGAACTCCAACTTAGCAATGGCAATCTAGCAAGAAATCCGCTAGCAGGCAGAATCATTTCTAAAATGTAAATACAGCAGGTCCCCGGGTAATGTTGTTTTGTACATTGGCGTTTCATTTTGTTCTAACGTTGATGAGAAAGAAAGAAAAAATGGATTCCCGCTGGGACCGCTGTCTGCGTGCAGTTTGCAGTTCTCCCCACATCTGTGCGGGTTTTCTCCGGGGACTCCGGTTTCCTCCCACATCCCAAAGACGTGCCTGGGAGGTGAACGCTCTTGTCTACACTGTCCCAGTCTTTGTGGGTGCAGGGGAGGTGTGAGAGGCCTGGGATGGAAGGGTGACATGTCCAGGTGGGTCCCGCCTGGCGCCTGAGCTGCAGGGAGAGGTTCCAGCCATCTCAACATTAACCTGCAGGTTGGAAAATAATTTTTTTTACTTGTTTTTATTGTTAAAGATGATAGATAGATAGATAGATAGATAGATAGATAGATAAGAGATAGATAGATAGATTTCAGAGAGGAAGGGAGAGAAATAAATAAATATATATATATATATATATATATATATATATATAGAGAGAGAGAGAGAGAGAGAGAGAGAGAGAGAGAGAAACATCAATGATGAGAGAATCATTGACCAGGCTGCCTCCTGCCGGCCCCACACTGGGAATGAAGCCTGCAACCCAGGCCTGTGCCCTGACTGGGAATTGAACCCTGACCTCCTGGTTCATAGGTCAACACTCAACCACTGAGCCACACCGGCTGGGCTCTGTGCCCATTCCTTTAGATTATTTCCATTTTTTGTGACCCTGCCGGAAGATATTATGAACATTGCTGCACAAGGAAGGCCATTGGCCCATTTTTTCTATCGTATCTCGGAGTGAAATTGTTGCAAAGGACAGGCATGATGAGATCAGCCCCCTTGGGTAGAAGCTGGTTTTCTAGCAGATGAACCATCCTGGGATTGCCTAGTGGATTCTTCAGGACTCCTGCACCCCTGGCTCCACATTCCCAGTGCTCTTGACAATCATGCAGCCACTTGATATAAAATATCCTAATCCAGGGGGTGGTTGGTCCAACCAAACCATAAGCGCTCTGGGGGCCATGTCGTATTTCCCCACCCATCCTACCACCACCGGGCAGGCGGGGAGTCCAGTACAGTGGGGACATCAACAATGGACACGAGCCACTCACGAATCCATCTTCCACTTGCTAGTGACCCTGCATGGCTGGGATTGGCTGATTTCCCTGGGTCTGGATTGTCCGCTCTGGCTGACACTCTGCTCTGTCTAGATCCAGCTGGTAGGGAGCGCAGAGATCACAGTGGCTCAGGGGTTCAGCATGGACCTATGGGCCAGGAGGTCACAGTTGGATTCCCCTCAGGGCGCAGGCTAGGATTACAGGCTCCATCCCCAGTGGGGGGTGTCCAAGAGGCATCTGATTCCTGATGCTCTCTCATCATTGATGTCTCTCCCCCCCCCTCTTCCTTCCTCTCCGAAATTAACACAAATGTTTTAAAAGAAAGTTCAAGCTTGCATGAGGGGCCTGCCGGGCAGAGGTCAGTTCTAGGCTACGCTGGGAACCTCAGGGTGTGCTGACCAAGATTTGCTTGATTTGCAAATGCCTGTGTTTCTTCGGTGTGCAAATCCGGGCCAAGTCCTTTTCTGATTTGCTCCTAAGAACGAAGACCCAGAAAACAGCGCTAGGAGGCCACCACCCCTTGGGCCCGGCTAGCACCAATGCCAGTCCTCATGCTCCCCACACTTTCCAGGACTCCCTTTCCAGTGTGTTCCCTGGGCGCGCCCAGGTCCTGCCAGCCTTCCGGGACTCACTGTGCGAGGAGTGCGGCCACCGCCCTCCACAGGCCTCCCTGCGGGATCAGTCCCCACCCCCACGCCCCCGGGCGGCGTTCCTGGCTCCTTCCACCCCCTGCCCCCTCCGAGGGTGCCCGTGGCCCAGACTTTCCCAAAGGAGACCTTTCCAAACGCGAAGCCCCGCCCACCTCCGGGAGCGCGTTCCCAAGTTAGTGAAAGTCTTGGCAACCCTCTTGCTGGGGTTTGGGCTCCGTCGGGGGAGGGGTGGCAGGAGGTTGGAGTGCCCGCTGCCCTGACACCTGTCGTGGGAGCGCTAGGTCCCTGTGGCCTCCAACAGCTGGTGGCAGCAGCAGCAGCTACAGTGGCCCTCGGGCGCGGAAGGACTAACCGCCCGCCCATCAACACTGCCTCGCTGCTCCCTCCTCCCCCCCCCTACCCGCCCCGTCCTCCCCCTCCCTCCTCCTCTCCTCCAACTCCTCCTCCTCCAACTTCTCCTCCCTCTCCTCCTCCCGCTGCTCCTCCTCCTCCTCCTGCCCGCTCGCAGGGCTCCTCCCTGTCCCCAGCTCCGCGGTGGGACACGGGTGCCCTGGGCACTTGGCACTGCGTTCTGGCCGGGCCGGGAGCAGCGCTCGCGTCCGGGGTCTGCCCGGGATGGCGGTGAAATAAGGGCACCTCAGCGAGGCGTCGTGACCCCAGGCTGTGCCGGGGACCCGATCTTCCCTGCTAGCGACATGGGGGACCCGGCGGCGTTCCGCGAGAAACCGCAGCTGCACTACGCGGTGAGTGTCCCGGCGCAGACGGGCGACAGGAGGCGCCACCGGGCCGGCCTGGGAGGGACAGCTGGTCTTGGGGGGAATCCTTGGCTCCCCAGAGGTCTTGGGTGGTGCGGTGAGTTGAGTGGAGGGTGCTGCGTGCGTCGTGCCTCCCAGTGCCCGCTGCCCCTTAGAAGGGGGCCCCCAAGCTGGAGCCCGAGGTGCGGGAGGTGCGGGAATTGAACCTGGCCACTGCCTCTGGGCCTGGGGGACTGGGCTGAGAAAGGGCTCCCGCTCAGCCTGAGTCAGACGCGCGCTGCTGGGATAGGGACTGGATGGGGCGGGTGGAAGGCAGGGACCTGGGCGATCCCCGCGTGTGGCCAGAGGACTCACAGGGCAATGTGCGTTGGGGTGCAGCCGCTTCGCTCCTTACAAAGAGGGTGCACCTTTCTCGCTGAATCCCAGCGGGACGGAATGTGGCACATCCCCTGATCCGTGCGCCAGGAGCCGGGCGTCTTCTGTCAGCGCCTCTGTCCTCCGTGTGGACTCGGATATCCCATCCATGTTTACTGGGGACCCACTGTGTCCCACACACGGGGGTGGCGCAGGACACAGCAGCCGACAAGCAGGGGGGCTTGTTTCCTTTAAGAAAGGGGCCAAGGTTTCAGGGCTGATGACGGCTCCGCGCAATCCAGATTCTAGGCTGAGTTGATGTTAGAAGAAGGCAGGGAGAAAAGGGTCGTGAGGACTGGGCACTGAAGGTTCTGGATGCGCCTCCAGGAAGGGGCAGGCAGCGGGGCTAGCTGAGGGCAGTGTGCAGGGCGCCTTCCAGCTGTAGGATGTGCGCTGTGAGCGGGCACTGCAGTCCTGTCGTCTGCTACTTGACTGAGTTTTCCTTGACGTGATCGTCGCTGCCGAGCTTGGTTGCCCATGCTGAATGCCAGCTTTCAGAATTGGGGAGAGGCATACTGAGACTTCAGACAAGAATCATTAGTACTCATATGTAAAACTTCAGACAATTTAAAAAAAGAATCAATACTTATAATAAAGCATTTATGGGTCTGAAATGCATGGCCTCCAAAATGCACTCTCCACATAAAAAGACATTTTTCCCCCAAGAAACTGGACAGGAGTGCTGGGGACAGAGGTCCTGGCGAGGTCCCAGCAGGTGCTGGGGGGGCTTCTGGGGGGCCCCTGGGCTCACTGGGAGTGCCTGCCGGGGGTCTGAACCAGACAATTGTTAAGGTCCCTTCCCTGTTGAGCCATTCAGGAGCCCACGCTGGTTCTTTCCAGTTTGCCAGTTGTCTTGAAGTGGCAAGCTAGACACCAGTACATTCCTAATGCTTGTTCATTTTGGGGAGACAATAGGGGCCTCGTCTTTTGCCTCTTAATGTGGATTAAGGGTAACCCGTTTCCGGCAGAGGTTTCTTTGCGCAGAAGGATCTAGAGTCTGGGCTCCTTCCTCCCTATCAGCATCTCCCCCTGCCGCCTTCTCCAGATGTTGAGTTGGGAGCCGGTACCCTTTCATTTGTAAGGTCTCTGTACCGTTTATAAGGAAAGGGGGGAGAGGTGAGAACCCACTCCTTCATTTAAACAAGTCGAATTGGTCTGCTCAGTCTGTGAGTGATTATGGCCTCAGCCGTGCACATAAACCCAATGCGTCACTCAGCTGTCTTATTCTCCTAGAAGCGTTAACTTAGAGCCACGATGACGCTGATGTCTCCTCTTATGCTCCGACGTTTGCTGGTGAAATAGCCCTTCATTCTAGTGCAGATCACCACATGCAGATTTTCTGAGTTAAGACTGTACAAAGGAAGATTGCAGAGGGAATTGTGGGCTGGGAGGCTGCAGAAAATCACCTGGTCCCCTGACCTTCTTTGTACATCGTTTAGAATGATAAAGCAGCGGCATTCGGCAGCTCAGCGTCACTCCGAAGTCAAGAGGATGTTCTTTATTAAGTGTCACCCATTGCTCTTCATATTAACATAGCCCTTCGGGGTTTAAGGTCTATTCTAACATGACACTCTTCCATGCTACTCCCATGTTGGTTTAGGTTCTTTCAAAAGCTGGTGTTGCATTTTAGCACAAATATTCCACTTACGTTGCTCAACAAGGTTTTGCTTTTGGGGTCTTGGAGGCTTTATTCTTTTTGTTTGTTTGTTTGTTTGTTTTTTGTCTGCGTCATCCTGAGAAAGAATTCCCCTCTGTGTGTCGTTAGTACCTCTTTTTGCTCTGAAATATAATCCGAGAGGTAAGTATATATGTTCTTCCTTCAGTGCTTTTTTCATTTGTTCAACATGGCACAGCATGTAATAAATCAATGGCCCTAGCCAGTTTGGCTCAGTGGATAGAGCGTTGGGCTGTGGATTGAAGGGTCCCGGGTTCAATCTTGGTTAAGGGCACATGCCTGGGATGCAGGCTCGATCCCCAGTAGGAGGCGTGTAGGAGGCAGCCAATCCATGATTCTCGTGATTGATGTTTCTATCTCTCTCTCTGTTTCTCTCCCTTCCTCTCTGAAATCAATAAAAATGTATTACAAAAATAAAATAATTTAACTTAAAAAAATAAATCAGAAGGCACATTTTCTTCATTTATCAAACATTTGTTGAATGCTTGTGGTGACAGCTGTTTGGCCCATTTTCCAGAGGTGAGTAAACCGTGAAAATGTGAAGAGTTGCTGTGAACTTTTCCCTCATCTTTTTAAATGCTCATCATGGCCACAAAGAGAGAAACACAAACACTCAAGCAGATAAGAGCATCCTGTATTTATATAATCAGCTACACTCCGAAGCAGAGCATGGCCGTCCGGCTTTATCATAACAAAAATGTGCGCTAGCGCTGATGTTCTCCTCCTGACCTTTCCTCCTACAGTTTTCCCACATGGAGTTTATGGGGACTCTGTCCTTCCAGCTGGGTGTCGTCCTGGACAGCCTTTTGGGGACTTGATCGTATTTACATTTGGAACAGATGGCTGTGGTTCCAGGATGGAATCAAGGGTGAGAAGGAGCCAGAGTGCATGCTGGCATGTAGGCTGGGGAGAGACAGGAGAAGGCGGCCTGCACTAGGATGGCTGCTGGGCTGGAGGTGCAGAGTGGCCGGTGTGTCTGAGAGATGCTGGGACACCAGACTAGCCGGCCTTCATAGAGAGGTGCTGGAGGGTGAGGGCCATGGCACAAATCAGTGATTTCCTGGACGCACTTCTGGAGGAACTGCAGACCATAGTATTTCGTTTATGCAAGTTACAAAGCATTTGGACACAGTCTGTGTCCGTTTTAGCTTCAACCAGCAGGTGGGTTAGAAACGTTTTCTATGTCATGGCTGAAGCGATCCAAGCCTAGAGCAGTCGAGTTCAAGGTGGCACAGGAGACAGAACGGAGAGCTTTATTCCAATATCCTGATTCCACAGTTTGATTCCCGAGATAACCGAAATAGATGAGCCAAATTATCCTTCTGCCTCCCACTTTTGTCACCATAATAAACCAACAATCAAATATTGTACCTTCAGTGACTTACTGTGACCAGCCATGTTGCTGAATTGTGTGGCCAAATGGCCCTTTAATTGAATTGGTGTAGACAGAAGCCAAATTTCAAAAGATGGGAATCCAACCTGGGACCCTTGAGTCGGTTGTCTATCCATTGAGCCAAACCGGTTAGGGCAATATTGTCCTGCTTCTGGTGACCCCCCAAAGTCAGGCCACTTGGCCTGGGTTAAACATGACGTTAACCTGCCTTCCCCAACAGCCTTCATAATGCTTTCTTCCATTAACCACAAACAAAATATTACAAACCTTGACTGTCTGCCAAGATCATGTAATATACGTCGAATTTCATGACAACCCTTGCAATTAAGTATGGCAACTGCTTCAGTGGAATTACCATGCTGAGCCTTAGTTTTAGAACTAATGGCCTGTGGAGAAGCTTCTGATGCTATTATCCTAAGCAGCTCCCTGGAGGGTCACACTGATTTCCATCCCCCTCCTCCGAGAGACAAACAATAGGAGGCTTTCGTGATGCCGCTGGCAGAGAGGAATCTTTAGACTGTTGGCCCAGAAAGGAACTCACTACAGACTGATTCATTTGCCTCTCAGCATAACCACTATGACTTGTCTCAGTTTCGGTTCTTACAAGGGAATTCCTTGGATCACACGAACTCACACATCTAGGGGAAATAATATGAACAACATAAACTGATGAACAAAAACAGACCCAGAGAAAGAGAAGCAGCGATCAGACCGTCAGACCTCAGAGGGAAGGTAGAGGAGGGGAGGGAAAGGGGGAGAGATCAACCCAAGGACTTGTGTGCACGCACATGGTCCTAGCCAGTGGTCACGGACAATAGGGGGTGGGGGCATGCGTGGGGAGGGGCTTGGGATGTGGACAATTATGTGATACCATAATCAATAAATAAAATAAATAAAAAATAAAAAAAGAGGAATCTCTGGGTGGGTAATGCATGTGTTTCACTGAGGTGTGGTCAGAAAGCAGGTGGCTTACACTCGGATTTGGTCTCTTCGGAGTCTGGCTATCAAGATGCAGCCTTTCTGGTCCCGGGACCTGTCTACTTCGGAGCTCCTCTGGCGCTGACCTCACTTCCTGTTTTGGGCAGTCACCCCACCATCTGTGCTGGGAACCACAGCCTTGTCATTAGATCGCTCCCTTGCTCTGCTTAACCCCTCCCTGAGGAATCCATCCAAAGAGCTGAGCTGCTTCCCCCGACAGGGAGCCTCTCTTCACCCCAAACAGTTAAGGTTTCCATATGAAAGTCTCCAAGTTTTTTTTCTCCAGGAACATTGGATTTCCAAAGACTTTGAAGTCATTAAGTTCACTTCATAATTCAGTGGCGTTGACTGCAGGGTATTCTTTGCTGATGCCGACGACACCCGGAACAGGGCACTCTGCTGGACCGGGCTGATAGGAGTCAGTTGTCATCCATCAGCGCTGCCAAGGCAGGCGTCTTAGGAAGTTCAGCGGCAGGCCTGGGCTGCGCTCTGACCCTTTGTTTCCTTACTGTGTGTCTCCTCGCAGCAGCAAGAATTTTGCAAGTTACAAATAAATAACTTATTTACATATATATACTTATTTATTTATATATATATATTCCTCACCCAAGGATATTTTTTCCATTCATTTTTAGGGAGAGTGGAAGAGAGCAGGAGAGACAGAGAGAAACATGTTCGGGGTTATCATTGTCAATGGCCTCTAAGTTGCAGGGGAAAATGCCACCCCTGACTGCTGTGGCCAAAGTGCTTCGTACTCCACCGAAACACCACTGAGCCTGTCACACTAGGTGCTTACGTTGTTTACATCACTCCTTGGTATTACACTGGGTGGGGCAAAAGTAGGTTTACAGTTGTGAGTACACAAAACAGAGTTTATTCTTAAGGTATTGTGTATTTATTATTATAGTTATTATCATTAGTAACCTACTTTTGCCTGCCCCTATGTATACATCCATCATTTGCCGATCTGTCCCTACTGGCATGCAAGCTTCTTCAGGGCAGAGAGCCACTTGTTCTTTTCCCATCACAGCCCCACTGCCTGGTGTAGGCCCGCGCACAGGGTAGGCAGCCAATGAATACCCACGAGTGGATGGGTCCGGCTGCCTGGGTGTTTTCAGCTCAGTGACACCAGGGGGTTCAAAACTTCACTCATCATCAGTCGATGTTTGGAAAGAACACATTGGCTTCAGGATTTCACCTCAGCATTGAAGAAGCTCCCACGAAGTCCAGGATTCAGCGGCGACGTGGATCCAAAGAGTGCAATCCAGTACTTGGCTTCAGATGACTCTGAGATAATGCAGCGCCTGCTCAGAGAGGTCTTTTGCTTTATAAGCTAGTGTTCATATCAGCTGAATTCTGTAAGGATACAAGAGGCACAGCAATGGTTCCTCGTCGTAGCATGGCCAGGCAAGATGTCCCTCAACATCCGTTTTCTTTATTTTTAAAAATATATATTTTATTGATTTTTTTCACAGAGAGGAAGAGAGGGATAGAGAGCTAGAAACGTCGATGAGAGAGAAATACCGACCAACTGCCTCTTGCACATCTCCTACTGGGGATGTGCCCGCAACCAAAGTACATGCCCTTGACCAGAATCGAACCCGGGACCTTTCAGTACACAGACGACGCTCTACCACTGAGCCAAACCGGTTTCGACAGCATCTGTTTTCTAAGTAATCTCGGCTGTGGTTCTCCACCAGGAGACATTGTGCATGTCTCATCATCACAGTTGGCAAGAGGTGCGGATATATGGTAGACAGAGACCCGAGACGCTGCTCAATATCCTACAGCGCAAAGCACAGCCCAACAAAAAATCGCCTGGCCCGTGTCAGTAGTGCTGAATTGAGGAACCTTGACTTAGGTGTATCTCTGTAGACATCACAATCCTTACAGGTCTTGAAAATCATTTTGCGCGGAGCTCTCTCAAATGCATTCTACACATTCCTCTGTTATTGAAGAGATGGGGAGGACAAGGTGTTAGTGTCCTTTTCTCCACATGAGTCCCGGTTCGGAACAGCGTAGTCTGGGAAGGGCCTGTCCGGAAGCCTCAGTGCTTCCCTCTGAGCCCTTCACTTCTTCACTCCTCAACTCTGTTGCCCGTTGAAATCTTGGGCCTTGTTTCTTTTTTTTTTAATATATTTTATTGATATTTTATAGAGAGGAAGGGAGAGAGATAGAGAGCTAGAAACGTCGATGAGAGAGAAACATCGACCAGCCGCCTCTTGCACACCCCCTACTGGGGATGTGCCCGCAACCAATGTACATGCCCTTGACCGGAATCGAACCCGGGACCTTTCAGTACACAGACGACGCTCTACTACTGAGCCAAACCGGTTTCGGCTTGGGCCTTGTTTCTTAAAGATTTTCTGTCTTCTCTCCTGTGTGACTTCTTTTTAAAAAAAATATTGATTTTTTTAGAGAGAGGAAGGAAGAAGGAGAGAGAGAGAGAGAAGGCAGAAATGTTGATTGGTTGCCTCCTATCTGCACCCTGACAAGGAATCAATCCCACAACCTGGATATGTGCCCTGCCTGGGAATCAAACTGGCCCCCCTGTGGTGTATGGGATGTCACTCCAACTCACTGAGCAACACCGGCCAGGGCTTTAGCTCACTTCTTGATTTATGCATGTCTAACAGTCTGTCTGATTCTCTGCCTTTCTTCTGATTCAGCTGGAATACTGGCTTATTAAAAATGTTAGTCCTGATCTGAAATGAGGAGTCATAATCTCCAAACTAGGATGTGCAGGTTCTCAGAAAGCCTCTCTGTGTGGACATCGAGTCTGTGACCGTATGTGTGTGAGAAGGTAGGGCCCAGCTCTGTCCAGCAGGCACTCAGGGAAGATCTAATGTGGGAAAGACACTGACAGGAAAGAGCAGGGAAGAAGCCATGGACAGCTTCACCCAGCTCTCTCTCTTTCTCAGTCTCATTGGGTTAAACGTCTCTCAAGCAGCCCAGGGTGCCAGGTGTGCGGGCGATCTATCTAATCTGTCGTTGACTGGGACCGTGGGCCCTTTAAGTCCTGGCCACTTCACAGAATGCTAATCTAGCACAGCCTGTTTTACCTCAGAAGCTCCACGTGATGGGGAGCAAATACACGGAAAGGTCTCAGGGTCCTGCAATGATCTGAACTAACATCACCAACATTTACAAATGAATATCACGAGTATATTTTAATGTACTTTTCAGATTTTCTGGTTTTGACCTTATTTTCAAAAGGTCAACTTTTCGGATTCATTTAATCCTTAAATACATTCTGAGTATTTACAAACTTAGGGTGAGGTTACATGAAACAATAGGGATTCCCACCAGTGATGATCCGGTACTGCTTCCTTTGTTGTCATGGTGACCACTTGGCCGTGGCTATGGGATGCTTCTCAGTTTGGAGAAGGTAGACACAAAGCATAAGGCTGATGTGCTCAGTCATATATGGTCATTGATAGGAAGGGCTTTTGGAAGATGTCCTGACCCAGCGAAATGAAAACCAGTCAGGATTTTCTGCCCTTCCCTTTGGTACTTTGGCATATTCTTAGATCTCATCTAACTTTAAAAAAATTTAATAGTAAAATGTGAGTGCTTGGAGTGTCAGCCACACTAGGTTTCTGTGATGAAGTTTTCAGAAGAGCTGGCACGGCGGCTCTGAGGAAATGTGCCATGGAAACAGCGAGAAACTTTCAGATGAATCGACTTTTAAAATAGTGTTTGAATGACCCCTTTCTGCAGCTCACTGAAATGTCCTGTAAAGAAATGTTTAAGTCGGTCCAAGGAAAACAAAGAGGTTAAAAAGGTTCTTGCCCGCATAGGGGGCACCTCTGCTCTGCGTTTGCTGGGCTCCCCTGTGCCAGGTGGGTGCCCTGAGTACCCCTGTGCCAGGTGGGTGCCTCTGAACTCCCCATGCTAGGTGGGTGCTGCTCCACATGGGCAACCCCTCCCCTGCCCTTGACGTTGCTCTGGCTTCCTCTCTTGGCGATGCCATTTTAATGAGATCCACAGAGTCGTAATAGTTTAGCAAGAAAATGGAATGTTGAGTTTGCTGGAAGAATTTGAAAATGGTGCCACGTAATAATATTTTGTAAGTATTTATGCACATAACCTTTAACAGTGCCATTCTGATGTCACTTTGTTGGTATGAGCAAAATGTGTAACATAGTCTTGGACCTCAAAATATAAGGTATTCTCCCACCTTAGCTACTGACTCACAGATCCCAGGAGCAAACAGACTGGCACACTCAAAAAGGCTTAACTTGTCCTAGCCAGTTTGGCTCAGTGGATTGAGCATTGACCTGCGGACTGAAGGGTCCTGGGTTTGATTCCAGTCAAGGGCACATGCCCAGATTGCAGGCTTAATCCCCAGTAGGGGATGTGCAGGAAGCAGCTTATCAATGACTCTCTCTCTCTCTCTCCCTCTCTCTTCCTCTCTGGAATCAATAAAAAATATATACACTGAGTGGCCAGATTATTATGATCTGAACGCATAATAATCTGACCACTCAGTGTGTGTATGTGTGTTTGTGTGTATCTCAGAGGCCAAGTGCATGAATTCATGCATGGGTGGGGTCGGGCCAGCCTGGCCAGTGGAAGGGGACATGAGCGGTTGGCCACCTGCCTGCTGGTTGAACTACTGGTCGAGGGGACAATTTGCATATTAACCTTTTATTATATAGGATATACATCGAGTGGCCAGATTATGTGTTCAAAGATCATAGTAATCTGACCACTCCGTGTATATGTATATATAAAGAAAAAATGTTAGCAGGAGGACTCAGGGAGGGACAGTGTTACTGGAACCTGGCAACCTCCAACCTGGGCTGGAAGAGGCCTTGGATATATACTCGGGGAGAACTGCAGTAAGAGCAGAATCTGAAGAAGCAGGGATGGAGTGGGAAGATGAATACCCTGACCTTGTGATCTTCCTGCTCTCATATCTTCCTTTCTTACCAAAGCCAGCCAGGCCACTGAGATGCAGCCCATTGCGGTCCATCTCACAAGGCTCATGCTGTATGCAGAAGGGCAGACCTTTTTGTTTCGTTGGCCAGGGGGTGGGGAGAAGTTGGCCCACAGATGTTGTCATCACTTGCATGTCCAATCTTGTTTGGGGTTCACTTACATTATGAAAGACCCTAATTCCTAAGTAGATAGTGGACTCCCAACTTTCTTGGAATCCCTCTTCCCTGTGGGTTATTTTTCTTACCACGTTTAAACTAGCACCATGTCATGCCTCATCCATTCGTATGTGATGTGCATGTCTAAGAATATTGACATTACAAGGCAGTTAAAGTACTTCCTCTTCACTCGTTGTACAGGGACATATCGAGCGTACATATTACAATTTATTAAGTATTAAGCTCTATATGTAATTTAAACATGCCTTGGTCTAAATTTATTGATGTAAATTTGAGCTATAATAAACTTTTCTTCCTTTAAGCCTATTAGGGGAGAGCAATCTAATTTATTTTCCAAACAATAAAAATGAAAGAATTGACTGAACTCATTTTCTGGTTGATGGGTAAAGAGCTTTAGCCTTTAAAGTCACACATCAACTCAAATGGGTTCATCTGTGTTTTAGTGAAAAGTGATTCTCATTTGTATCTGGTTAAGGAGTTGGCTAAGGCATTTTGGGGACTGAGGACTACAGTTTAGCCACTCTAGGCTCCAGCTCACTTAGCAGAGAAAAAACACATATGACCTTTCAACCTTGTTTGCAGAAAATGCCTCTTATCTGAGTTAGTTCCTCCTTGAGGACCCTGTGAATTCACTTTCATAATATCCATCGTGTTTGTAGTAACTCCTTTAAAGACCACATTCACTATAGAACCAAACAATCCACATAAGCAGAGGCCTGAATCAGGGACCATATCTGGACTTCATACCCTGTGTCTCATGCGTAGTCTGTTTTTGAATGTCAGCACTGAGTTAGAGCTCTTAGAAATATTTCGGCTGACTCACAGTCATAATAATAGTAGCCAATGTTTAACTGCATGCTTTCCGCTAGCCCTGGACGTTCTACATATATTATCTCATTGAATACTTCAAAGCACCCTGTAAGATAACTACTAGTATCACCCCATCTAAAAGATGAGGAAACCAAAGCACCGAGTTGAAGTTTGTTTCAGGGTCATAGGGCTTCGTGGTACTGAGACTCAAATCCTTGTCTGTTTGACTGCCGAGTCTAACGCTGATGATCCACTGCACAGTGGCTGCCTGCTAAATGCATTGGGTTGAGATGATGATACCTTTGAAATGACACCTTAAAAAACTTTTCATTTTTTAACAATTTAAACCCTTAGGAGGTTGCAAAAATAGTACTGAGAGCTTCTTGGAACCCTTTAAGCAGCTTCCCTGAATGATAGCATTTGACTAGTATGTAGCTAGTGCAATATCAAAAGCAGGAAGTTGACATTAGCACAATACTATTAACTTTTATACAGAGAGACCTTGTTCACATTTCACCAGTTTTTTACATGCACTCGTGTGTGTGTGTGTGTGTGTGTGTGTGTGAGAGAGAGAGAGAGAGAGAGAGAGCTAGAGAAAAAAAGGAGCGAGGAAGAAAGAGAGGGGGGAGAAGTAGAGAGAGAGAGAGAGAGGGAGAGAGAGAGAAGTGAGAAGTTCATGCAATTTTATCACATGTTTAGATCGGCATACCCACCACTATATTCAAGATACAGAACAGTTCCATCACCACAAAGACCTCTCTCATACTGCCCCTGTGTAGTCACACCCATGCTACTTCCTACCTCACTCTCTCTAATCCGGGCAATCGCTGACCTGTTCTCCATGAAAATGACACCTTTTAACCTACTCCCTCTGTGCTCTCGGCACAATGGGAGCACATCTGTCTCCATCGATCATTTATGCGAAAATGTCCAGACACATAACAGAAGAAAGTAAGGTGAACTGATAATGAGATCGGGGAGGATTTGGGTGTCTTTGTTAGTAACATATAGAACCACAAATAAAGGACATCCTGTTTGGTATTTTTAGCTGAGTGTTGTGGTCATTTTGTAATCCCAACTCTTGTGTTTTCCCCAGCAAAGCGCTTTTGATGGCAACACCACAGAGTTTAGCTCCTGCACAAATGCTCCATGCTCCCTCTCTGCATGGCTGTTCTCATGAAACATCCATTTCAGGAATGACAACCATGTGGCTGCACTGGCAGCCGCCTGGAACAGGTACATGAGAGCTGGCAGTCTGCCCTCCAGAGTGCTTGTGAGCAAGGATACACACGGGCCCCTCATGTGTGTGTGGTGGCCACGACCCAGTTGTGCTCTGGACAGCACAAGGGTTATGTAAACCCTGGCCTTCATGGTTCACATGCATTTTTATTCATTCATTTGAAAGGGAGTGGCAGTTCATAGACCTCTCTTGGGGAAAGTTTGAACCTTATCAAGATTAGCTGGTTCAAAAAAAAAACAAAACCCCTAATGGCTGTTTTTATTCAGGATGACTGTGAGTGAAACCTTATCATTGGGACACAGTCATATAGACTTCCTGCATTCATTTGGTTCCCACTATTTTAAAAAAAGGTGCAAAAAGTGCTGATGTTGCCTGATTCTGCAAACATAGGCACACTCTTACTGGATACTTTAATTATTGCACAGTTTTTCCTTGATCTTTATGAGAAATAGAGAATGTTTTTCAAAACCTAGATGTTCTTGGACCAACCTGTTGCTTTCATTTTATTTTACTTTATTTTATTTATTTAATTGTAATACTCACTCGATAAGCCCGGATCTTACTAATAGCTAGAAGGGTTCAGGAATCAGGGAAAAGGGATGTGCATAAATGGATTAAAGAGACTAGACAAGAAATATGAATTTGGAAGTTATTTTGGAGGGCCAGGCAGAAACTTATTTCTAATGACTAAGCTCCCTGAATCTCCGCACACAGCGCTTTTTATTCACGCATCTCTCCCTCTATCATAGCAGATTTACATATCAAAGGTAAGGTTTGGTAAACAATAAAAAGATGATCAGGTTGGGGGAATTTCCTTGGCTGTTCCAGCAGCAGGTAATAATATATGCATATTTTCAGCCCTACTGAAGCTGTCCATCAGCCTTCTGATGAACTTCACACATTTATTATGCTAACTACTGGAATTTGCTTACAGCAACCCGAGGATATTTTTCCATTTATTTTTTTTTTTTTTAGGGAGAGGGAGAGAGAGAGGAAAAGACAGACGGAAACATTGATGTGAGAGAGACACATTGATTGGTTGCCTCCTGCATGCTCCCTGACGAAGGCCTAAGCCAAGGAGGAGCCTGCAACCGCAGTACGTACCCTTGACCAGAATCAAACCTAGGACCTTTCAATCCACAGGCCAATGCTCTAGGCACTGAGCCAAATTGGGTAGGGACCAACCTTTTGTTTTTAATTAGGTAGGCAGATAATGTCATCACTCATTACTGTGCAGTACCTCGTGTCACCCAGTATGCGGAGTCTAAAAACTTGGATTTGAAAAGCCATGGGGTCTTCCATAAGATTTCTACATTGGAGAACATTTCTTTGTTTTAGATATCATTAAAAAGGGATGAAATCTAGAATGCATTGTGTGCATATATATATGCATAGAGACACACAAAATGGTGTTTTATTTTATAACAGTATTGTCTAAAATGTAGAACTATGTTTGTATCAGTTAGCTATCACCACACTAATGGTGTGTAACAAATTTCTTTGAAATTTTGTGGCTTAAAACAACCATCAGTTCTTCTCATGAATCTGGGCAGAGCTCAGAGTTTTGACTCAAGGTCAGGCTGCAAGTCCCGTAGGGCGTGGCTCCTTGGTCAGTTCTGCTCCTTGTATGTTTATTCTGGGCCCAGGTTGGTGGGATAGCATTTACCTAGGGAGTTGCAGAGGTACAATATGAAAAGTGGAACTGACTAAGGATTCTTAATGTATCTACCCAGTTGCCATTGGCCAAGGGAAGTCACATGTCCAAACTTAACATCAGCAGGTGAGGAATTACATGAGTATATCAAAGGGTGAAGGAATGGGGCAAATCATTCACTTTCCCAAAGTATGTAATCAAATTCTCATAAAAATACTGATGTATTTGAGTAGTTCACATCTATATCAAGTTTCCCCCCTATTTTTTTTTCTGTCATGGATATCCTATATAATAAAAGTCTAATATGCTAAGCATCCATTCCACCAATCAAAGCATAATATGCTAATCATATGCTAAGGCTTCTCAACCACTTGCACTGACCACCAGGGGGCAGACAGTGGACTGGTTGATTAGTTGCTATGATGTGCACTGACCACCAGGCGGAAGACACTCCAATCAGTAGGGTAGTTTGCTGCTGGGCTCAGTCTGGCCAATTGGGACTGAGAAAGATGGGCTGGACATGCCCTGTAGCCTTCCCACAGTCCCTCCCCAGCTGGCCAACATCCTGCATCCCTCCCCAGCCTCAATCATGCTGGGGTCCCTGGGCCTGACCTGCACCCTCTTGCAATCTGGGCTGAGGGACCTCCCTCACCCCCCGAGTGTACAAATTTTGTACACCAGGCCTCTAGTCAATACATATTTTCCTATGACCTAATTAAACAACAAAAGCAGGATGACGGGGTCATCCCACTGATACCCGCAAATCCATAGTGATTGAATCTAGACTGAATATGTATCACTGAAATATCAGAAAAATAGACTGAATGATACTCATGTTTAAACAGAATGGTCAACGCCTTCCTCTGTTTCCTTGTGCTTAGCAGCTCTGGTTCCTCAATGCATCAAAAGGAAAACAAAACACTCAGAGTTCCCTCCCAGGAGATTTTTCCAAATTTGTTTTGGTTGGTAGTGTCACTTTTAAAAGATTCATAAAAAGAAGATTCATAAATTTAGCTCCTGTTTTAAAATCTAGAAGAAATTGTGTATGTGGTCATTTACAATAGGGAGAAAAATATATTCATTCTTTAGTTCAGACAAATCAGAGCCAACATTTGTAAATTAGCTTGTTGTTTTGATCAATCCTGACATGTAAATATAAGCTAAATTAAAAGTAATGCACTCATACAAAATCTTTCTGAAGTAGAAAACCATTTCCCTGTCTCCCTCCATTGTATCAACTGATTGGACAATTACCAAATCCTGTCCTTCCCCCTTCCCCCCAACTCCCAGTGTGCTCTGTAGGTGCTCAGACTCAGTCGAGCACCTGCCATAATGCAGTCACTCAGTTGTCTAAATCAGAGGTCAGCAAACTATGGCCCACAGGCCAAAATCTGGTCTGTGGCCTGCTTTTTTTTTAATTTAAAAATTTTTATAGCCCGAGAACTAAGAATAAGTATTACATTTTTAAACAGCAGGAAAAAAATCAAAAGGAGACTACTCCATGATGTGGAAAATACATGCAATACAGATTTTAGTGTCCATACATTGTGTTTCATTGAAAACAGCTATGCCCACCTATTGACTATAACTGCTTTCATGTTGCAACACCAGAGCTGGATGGTTGCAACAGACTGTATGGCATGCAAAACCCAAAATATGTACAGTCTGGCCCTTTAGTGAAAAAGTTTGCAGATCTCTGGTCTAATGCTCTGTCTCAAATTACTACAGATGCTGTAAATGGGTCTACTATTATATAGGAATGGGGGCAAATGAAGGGAAAGAATACATCTTTAGTGGGTAAGGGGATGCTTGGCACATTCAGATACAGATCAATATTATTGAACATTCATTTATTCACCAGTGTGAGTGGAGAACTGGGTATGTGTCCAACATTAAAGGGAAAAGTAAAAAAAAAAAAAAAAAAAAAGGAGAATATCAAGCTTTACTCCCAGGTTTCCTCTTGCATACAAAGTAAGATACATCCACATAAAGGTTATAGCGTCTGAAACCTATTTGCCTTGTCTAATTCTCTAAATCACCAGGATACTCTTTGGAATTTGTAAGTTAAACTAGTATTTTTATATCCCGGCCAGCATGGCTGAGTGGTTGAGTGTCAAACCAACCTCCAGGAGTTCCAGGAGGTCACAGCTCAATTCCCAGTCAGGGCACATACCCGGGTTGCGGGCTCGATCCCCAATGTGGGGTGTGCAGGAGGCAGCTGATCAGTGATTCTCTCTAATCACTGATGTTTCCATCTCTGGCTCCCTCTCCCTTCCTCTCTGAAAGCAATACAAATATTTTAAAATAGTATTTTTATAGCTCATTCTGTAAATATTCCAGGCAGAATAATTTTCATGAGCACTGCCATTCTTACCAGTTCGAAGTAGAGAATTGAACTCTGGAAAATGTAATTACTCATTGGTTATAACGCTGGTTTTGCATTTGAGAATTTTACATGAGTGTGCCCAGAAGGCCATCAGCTTAAAGAATGTAGAGGGCTGACCCTAAAAACACCGCTGTCCTGTTCCTTAAACTCCATAGCTCACTGAGCCCATAGCCACAAGAGCTGGGCAGAGAGAGAACTCTTGGTCCTCTCATGCCGTCCATGTTTTGCGAAGGGATGTGGCTCCATTTCATGCTTTGCCATGCTTCCTTTGGCTGACTCTTCCACATGCCTGAGACGCTCTGGATGGAGATGTCTTTACAGCTTTAGCCTTACAACATGGCCTCTGCTATCATTTCCTGCAGGTCTGGTCTTAGGTCTCAGGAGCTTCCTGAGCAAATGTCATCTTGGTGTCTCCCAAGAGGAGCCTTGGAGGCTCACCAAATCTGGTCCCAGCAGATTTAAACCATAATGCCCCCGAGTCTTCTTCTCATTGGACTTGGAAGGAGGATGAGCCTGAACTTCTCTTGGGTTCCAAAGCAAGGCCAAGGTGGGGCACCAAATAGAGAACTGGGAAAAGACCCCCCCAAGGGTGGGGATCACATGACCTCAAGAGAGGAAATGCCAGTTCAAAATAGAAACCAGGTCAGCACCATTGTGAGAGCCAGTGAATAGGACTTGACAACCAGCCACCTGTGGCCTGTGCAGAAGCTCACAGATTGGCCTGAAGAAGGGTGTTGTGTTTTAGGGCGGTAATGGCGTTGTGCAAACCCACAATGAAACATGATTTATCTACTTTCACAGTCAGGCCGGGCTAGAGAGTTATGTGGAAATGACTCAATTTCATATATTTGTCATGTTGGCCAAGGGTCAACTCCCAAGTAAAGGAAGACACTTGGGGAATACTATTTTCTTGAGAACTGAGGACTATAGAGTATATATACACCAAGTGGTGTATATTTGTGGCAGAGGCAATTTCCAACCTAGCATGATAAGAATTTTCTCCACCGATTGTTAAAGGACAAACGGTTATTTTGTAGAAATTATATAATACTGCCTTGTCAATTACAATACAGATATCAATTAATGATTGTTCCTTACAATGACAGCTCTATAATTATCTGGGAAGCGCTCACAATATTACCTGGTTGCTAAGAAAGATTGCAGCTTTTTGTCTAGTCTGACGAATTTCCAGAATATTGTTGAAAAGAATTTAATGTCTAGAAACTTTATAATAGTCCTTAAAAAGCGTTTGGAATAAATGTCATTTGGGGGAGTTTTATTTGCTTGATTCAGCCTGAGATCCCAATTTAGAGTAGGCTCAACCCCTCCAAGGCTGTGTCTGCAAATATAATGAAGAATATGTGCAATAGCCCTAGCTGGTGTTGCTCAGTGGATAGAGCGTTAGCCTACAGACTGAAGGGTGCCAGGTAGGATTCCAGACAAGGGCACATGCCTGGGTTGCAGGCTTGATCCCCAGTAGGGGGCGTGCAGGAGATGGTAGGTCCATGATTCTGTCTTATCATTGATGTTTCTCTCTCTTTTTCCCTCTCCCTTCCTCTCTGAAATCAATAAAATATATATTTTAGAAAGAATATGTGCTATAAACTGTTTTAACCTATTGGAGGTATTAGGGGGAAGTGCTAGAAGAGGATAAAATGGACACTTCAACTTTAATGAGGAAAATATTGCATTATGGAAAATGATGTCTATTGGTTGTTGTGAGCCATTTTTAAATAGCATTTTACAGTGGAGACATGTTTTTAGGACTATTTTCCAGAGGATTCTTTGCAACCTTTAATTTATTTGTTACTTAAAAATTTTAAATATCACAGACGCCAGGATCTGGGTGTAAAAGTAGTATTTTCTTAAAGATGCATTTTTCGTCTATATTTTGTGTATGTGTGTTAGAATGCCATCTGCAGTCCTGTGGAGACAGAAATAGGTAAGTGGTTGCCTGGGTCTGGGGGTGGGAAGGGGGGTGACTGCCCTTGGGCACCAGATATGTTGTTAAGGTGATAAAAAAAATATTCTAGCTGAAACCAGTGTGACTCAGTGGATAGAGCATTGGCATGCGGACTGAAAGGTCCCGGGTTCCATTCCGGTCAAGGGCATGTACCTTGGTTGTGGGCTCATCCCCAGGAGGGGGTGTGCAGGAGGCAGCTGGTCGATGTTTCTAACTCTCTCTCTCTCTCCCTCTCTCTCTCTCTCCCTCTCTGTATATTTTTTAAAAAATGTTCTAAAACTGCATCATGGTGAGGTTACACAGCTGTAAACGTGCAGGTGCATTTATGCAGGTATGTAAATTATATTTAAATAAAGTAGAATATGAATTATTAATAGAATCAAAAAGTACTTATTTGTAGGTGAAAGATTTCAATTAACTGAAGTTCAAATACGTTAGTAACAATGTAATATACCTTATTCCCTTTCAGGCCATTGTCCTAGAAAAACAAATAAACGAGAGAAAACCGCATTTTGTACTACCTTTTCGGGATTTAGAGTACCTGACCAAGCATACATTTGTGGTTAACACAGAACCATCCCACTGAAGTAGACGCCAGGCCTGTGAAAAATTCAATACGGCATCTAAGTAACCACTGGGTTTTTCTACATAATTTGGTAAAAATATTCTAAAACTGGATTGTAGTTATGGTTGTACAATTTGGTAAATTTATTAAAAATGATTGAATTGTACATAGACAATGGTTGAATTTTAAGCTGTATAAGTTATATATACTATGATAAAGTTAACTTCATAAATATAAGTATAAATATAAATATAAATATAAATATAAATATAAATATAAATATATACATAAAATACCTTCTGGTGACACAGGCCCAATGCCTGTATTCCATACAATGAAGTCACAGCCACAGGCCAATGGTCTTGTCCTCATCTTATTTGGGACATTTTGACCTCGACTGTGCGACATAAGTTTGCTTGGGGCTGTAGAAATTATTCCCTTTATCTACTGAAAAGAATTCTTCACCTTTTTGTCTGTTTCCCTTTCCTTTATTTTCCAATAGAATGGGAATATCCCATTCCAATGTTAACTTCTTTTCTTTCCTCCTTTTTTCCTAATTTCTATTTGCCATTCCCTTTCCTTGTGGACAAGATTATTCAGACCTCCTCCTCTCCTGGCCTAGGACCATGTGTCTGCCTGAGTATGGGGGCCCGGTGCTACCTTTGCAGTTAGGAGGACGTGTGCGAGGGGTCCCCCAGCTCAACAGCTCTTTAGCCCTTGCACCTGGCAGCAAGACTCCGAAAAGGCCAGAGGGCATGTGTCCACAGGTCCCTGCTTGTGTTTCTGAGTGAATATGACATAAAATATCCAGTGAATCATGGAATGTGTTTCAGAAACCCCTCCCCCTTCCCTGAGGGCCGTGGATCCATACTGACCTGGCTGTGGCCTTTGTTGAATCTGTTATGCCTGAAGAAGTGATGCTTAGGCCAAGATATCCAGGCTGATAGGAATTAGGTTGGTGAGGAGAAAGAGAAAGCACTCCAGAAAGAAGGACTAGTTTGTACAATGACCTTAAGGAACTAAGAGGCATATCAGGTTCAAGTCACCAAATAAAGGAAGTCTAGAGTGAGTGAGGTGGAGAGTGGCATAAGAGGCATTCGGAGAAATGGACAGAAGTGAGCAAGAAGAATTGCAGGGTCTTGTAGGGCACAAAGTATGTATATTAGACTGTAATCTAGAAACAAGAGGAAGCTATTAAAGGATGTTAAGCAATGTGTGTGTGTGTGTGTGTGTGTGTGTGTGTGTGTGTGTGTGTTATGATCCTAATCTCTAAACAAGACATGATGATATTGTGTTATAGCCTTTTGGACACCCAGGAGGTTTTTGTTTTTTTTTTTATTGCCAGGATGTGAATAGGGTCTCTAGCCCCGGATATCTTGTCAACCATGGTCAGGAGAATTTATGGCTGACTACTGTGGGATCCTACCACTTTAAAGTATGCTTGTATCTGTTCCTGACTCCTTCTACTCTGACTCCTGCTGAATAGCAATTACTGCATCTCCCAGCTAACTAGCAACAGGGAGAATCTCATTGACTTAGCTTGGGCAATAGCATTCATGCTGGGAAAACTCTTTCTGCATGCTTCCTCATAAGCCCCTACTGATTGGGTGACTGATAAGTCTTGACCCGCCCCAGGCCTATCAGCTACAGCTAAGGGTGGGCCTGTAGTATTTAAGAAGCCCCAGTGGCTGCTAACCTTAGCAGAGGTTGACTGTGGGCACAGAAAGGACTTTGTTGCTCTTCTCTGTAACATACAAGCAAAGCACGGCTAAGAGCAACATTTTTTAAAACAAATACCCATCTGAGCATATTTTTTCCATTGATTTTCTTTTAAAAAAAATTTAAATTCTTTATTGTTGAAAGTATTACATAAGCCTCCTTTTCCCCAATTGACCTCTCCCCACCCATTCCCATGCCCCAGCACATGCCCTCAGTCCCCTACTGTCTGTGTCCATTGATTATGCTTATAAGTCCTTTGGTTGATCTTTTACTCCCCTTCCCCCTGCCTTCTGAGGTTGGACAGTCTGTTCCATGCTTCTATGTCTTTGGATCTATTTAGTTCACCCATTTTTGTTCATTATATTCTACAAATGAGTGAGATCATGTGATATTTACCTTTCTGTGGCTTATTTCACTTAGCGTAATGTTCTCCAGTTCCATTCATGTTGTTGCAAATGGTAAGAGTTCTTTCTTTTTTTTTTACAGCAGTGTAGTATCCCATTGTGTAGATGTACCACAGTTTTTAATCCACTCACCTGCTGATGGGCACTTAAGTTGTTTTCCAATCTTAGCGATTGTAAATTGTGCTGCTATGAACAATGGGGGTGCATATATTCTTTCTGATTGGTGTTTCTGGTTTCTTAGGATATATTTCTAGAAGTGGGATCACTGGGTCAAATGGGGGTTCCATTTTTAGTTTTTTGAGGAACTCCATACTGTTCTCCACAGTGGCTGCACCAGTCTGCATTCCCACCAGCAGTGCACGAGGGTTCCTTTTTCTCCGCATCCTCATCAGCATTTGTCATTTCTTGATTTGTTGATGATAGCCATTGTGACAGGTGTGAGATGGTACCGCATTGTCCTTTTGATTTGCATCTCTCAGATGATTAGTGACTTTGAGCAGGTTTTCATGTGTCTCTTGCCTTCTGTATGTCCACTTTGGAGAAGTGCATATTGAGCTTTCAGATTGTGAAGAGCACCGCAGAGGTAAAGGCGAAGAAGCTACAAGTGCAGGCGGCTCTTCGCCTCTCATCTCACTCTCCTGGTGACCAACAGGGGAGTGGGTAGGTGGGGGAGGGTGTCAATGTTCCCGGAAGGCAATGGCCTGGCTGAGCAGGACCAGTTTGATTGGATCTAAGCATGTAGGGGAAAAGTGTGGGTTCAGGGGTAGGGGTGAGAGACAGGCATTCCACTTGGAGAAGGGCCATCTTTAAAGGGCTTTCTGAGTGAAGGAAGCCTTCGTTCAGAACCTTGCTGGGAATAAAGAGCCTGAAGAGTAATTTTCCATCCAAATTTGATCCTAGAATTTTCATGGGATCAATATCTACAGAAAAAAAAATTTGCATGAATTTTTCAAGAATTTGCATGTGATCAATATCTACAGAAGAGAAAAAGGGGCTGATTTTAAGAAAAAGTAAAATATTTATAGCATTTTCTTTAGGAAGGCACGTGATAAAGGAACTTAAGAATGAAGTCTGGAAATATTCTTCCAATGTCATGTTTTCTTAATGATCAGCTGCTGGGTGATGCACTTGAACTTCAGAAATGGCCCGCAAGGTGTGGGATAGGGTTGACTCTAAGCCCCCTGCACTTTGTGGGGCACTTACTGTGGATTATTCTACTAAATTCTTAAGACACACGAAGCGTGGTTTTGTGTTTTTGGATATTTCTATTGATCTTTATCAAACTGGAAGGTTGAGTTTTGAGCTATTCTGTGATACATGTCCCAAAACATGTAAAAATGTTCAGATCTTGTGCACAATAGAAGCAGGGTTTTCTCAAAGTGGCATCAGGCTACATTATGTCGGTTCGATTTTTCATTGAATAATAAAGAATGCTTGAGTACAAGGAAGAGTGGCTGCAAAAGGAGATGGTGGAGAGTCGGTTTATGTGCCAACATTTGGAGATGAAAGCTTTTCAATTCCTCATAATAAAAGGAGATTTCTTGGAATGGTCAACAAAGGCCGTCACAGCAATGGTTCGCGGTTCTGCGTCACACTACAATTAGCTCCCTAGCTCGATAAAAAACATGTGGCTTTGGGGCAATTGATTGAAGGAATATAAGCTCTTCAACAACTAGACTTGGTTATAGCAGAGAATGAAAGACCAATACAACAATGTACAATTATGGACAGTGGAAATTTTTATGCTTGATTTTCTAATCAATACTTTCTGAATTTATTATGTATCTGATCAGCTGTTCATGAAACCATGCTTAATTATAAAATAAAAAAAAGAAAAGAAAAGAAAGGTGTCTATATAGGCCCTTTGCCCATTTTTTAATTGGGTTGTTTATCTTCCTTTTGTTAAGTTTTATGAGTTCCCTAGAAATTTTGGAGATTAAACCCTTATCAGATATAAGATTGGCAAATATGTCCTCACATGCAGTGGGCTCTCTTGTTTTTTAGAGTGAGTGAAGGGGAGGGGGAAAGACAGAGAGAACCACCGATGTGAGAAACACACATTGATTGGTTGCCTTACACATGCACTCTGAGCTGCAGACCGAGCCTGCAAGCAAGGTAAGTGCCCTTGACCAGAATCAAATCCAGGGCTCTTCAGTCCCAGGTTGACACTCTGTCCACTGAGCCAAACCGGCTAGGGCCAAGAGAAACATTTTAAAAATATCTTAGCCCTGGCTACTTTGGCTCATTGGATAGAGCATCAGCCTGTGGACTGAAGGGTCCTAGGTTCGATTCCGGTCAAGGACACATGTCCGGATTGCAGGCTCAATCCCCAGTACGATGTAGGCAATCAATGGTTCTCTCTCATAATTGATGTTTCTCTTCCTCTCTCCCTCTTTCTCTGAAATCAATAAAATATATTAAAAAATAAAAATATCTTAGAGTTGTGGCAAGGATAAAAGGTATTGTAGGTGAAAGGTATACAATATTTGCCACACTGTTAATAACAATGCTTGTCTCATAGTGTGCATTGTGAAGCGTGTTGCCATACTTGTTATTAGCCATCTAATTTTACCCAATCCACACACTTACACACATCGCTTCAGTAGAATCTGCTTGGCAGGTTACCAGGTTTGGGTCTTAATCTCTGAAACAAGATCCCATGATAACACCTTTGACCGACAGATGAATGATTTATAGTTCTAGTTTCATAGTTTTAAAAAAAAGTTACGTTATTGAAGTCATTTGCTTTTTTAAATTGTTAATCTTACTGCTCCCTCCAACATTTTCTTGAATAGCATTTAATCATGCTTGAGTTAAGTGATTTATAGTTACCTCACAAATTCCAGTCTCGAGATTAAAGTTATGCACAAATTCCTTAAGACATTCATTGTGCTAATAGAAATTTACAAAAGAATACTATAGGATATAATTGCTGTATCTGACTCCTCCATGATTTTGTTGAATTCCACCACATAGCTCTACCTCATTCACCCCCAAATGGCCAGCAAGCATATATAGCATGCATGCCATTGTCCAAAAATGACATGAAAACATGCTCAAAATGATTAGCCATCAGAGAAATGCACCCTGTAGGGTGGTAATAATAAAAATGATAATAACAAATGTTGGCAAGAATATGGGAAATTGGAACCCTCATACACTGCTAGTAGGAATGTCAAATGGTGCAGCCACTGGACAACAATCTGACAGTTCCTCAAAAAGTTAAACATAACCCTAGCTGGTTTGGCTCCGAGGATACTAGTAGAGCAAAGACTGAAGGCGGCCAGAACAAAGGCCTGGGTCCCGGGTGCCAGAGGAAAACCAGTGCCTGCAGCCAGGGGAAGGAAGGCCTATTGCAGGAATCTTCGTGCAGCAGGCCTCTAGTGTGATAATAAAAAGGAAGGAAGTAATGATACATGCTATAACATGGATGAACCTTGAAAATACAATAGGCAAATCGAGGGAGGGAGGAAGAGAGAGAGGAAGGGAGGGAGGGAGGGAGGGAGGGAGGGAGGGAGGGAGGGAGAGAGAGAGAGAGAGAGAGAGAGAGAGAGAGAGAGAGAGAGAGAGAAAGTAGGCGAGTGGTTCCTTGGGGCTGGAAGTGGGAGAAAATGGGGAGTGACTACTAATAAGTATGGGGTTTTTTTTCAAGGTGATAAAAATATTCTATAGCTGGAAATATTCTAGAATTTAGTATATTCAAAAGTCATTGGCATTTAGTATATTTAGTATATTCAAAGACTTTTGGGTAAAAGCACATGCTTAAATGCATAAATTACATAGCATAAAATATGTAATATATAAATTATATCTCTACATTTTTAAAGTGATTATAAAGTGATCAATAAAGTGATTATAAAGTGATTATAAAGTGATTATAAAGTGATTATAAAGTGATTATAAAGTGATTATAGAGAACAAGCAATGCTAGACTTAAACAGTGCATTCCATGGTAAGGTAATTGTCTAGGCACGCTTCCTTATGAAACAAAAGCTCCCCCATTATTTACTTATGTGTTGCTTTGCCATATATATACTTAAGAAACTTCTCTGTCTCCTTAGAATATGTATGACAGCCAGTTTACTTTACGTCTTGGGAAACAGAAACAGAAAGAGTAAGGACTGTTTACACGAGCATACCCTGGCCTTTCGCTGGAGACTAGGATCTATATGAATGCCCCAAACCCACATATTAACCAGGGACAACATGATGGAAGCAACCATGACTGTCAAGTACAAGAAATGAGGATACATTTTATGTGGACTTTCCCAGGCAAATGTGGCATAATCTATTTAACTGGCGTGGTGGTGGTGGTGGTGGTGATGGTGGTGGTGGTGGTGGTGGTGGTGGTGAGTATGTGTTTATAGCAAGCTCAGTCAAAATGCCCTAGGCCAAACAGAAGATCAATATCTTTGAAAACGCATTCTTGCATGCTCTCAGTGATTCAAGGATTGCTTCCCCCTGGTGCCCAGTTTCATCTTGCCAGAGGATGAGGATCAGGAATAGGAAAAAGAAGTTTCCTTCCAACATCTACTCTGTATCAAACATTTTCCTCAATGCCCAGTATGTGTATTTTCTAATCCTTAGAACAACTGTTTCATTGGGTTTATTTACCACATTGGAGATGACAAAACTGAGGCTTACAGAAGCTAAAGTCCCCAAGGTCACAAAGATAGCAAATTTTGAGTTGGGTTTGGAACCCATGTTGACTGATTCAAAAGGCCATGTCACACTCCTTCATGATAAGCTGTTTTTCATCCCCCTAAGGAGAAAATATATCCTTTACTTTTTTTGTCATTGAATTAATGATAATCATTTATAAAACAGGAACAAAAATTCATTATTTGATTTGAAACTGATTATACAGCAACTTTGCATTTACATTGGGAACAAGGATTAATAATTTCTATGCCAGAGCTTAGCCACTCAAATTCTAAAATTAGTTCTATTTTCCCTGTGGATATATAAAATCCTACAGTAAACAATTTTTTTAAATTAGTTAATTTATTATTATTTTCTTTTCATTGAATGATTTTCAGAATGCCACACTAGAGAAATGACTAATTATTTAAAAAAAAATAAAGGAAAAATTCTCATGAGAAGTAGAGTTGAGATCCAGAGCATGTGCTTTTACCCAATGATGCCACATCTTTCCTGGGTCCTTATAGAAGAAAAGAGACATGCCAACCCATCCATGATAGGTGCATGAGAAGCTCATCTGGTGAGCTTGAACGTGTGGAATTATAAGCAAACAGGGGAAAGTAAAGAGGAGCAGAGTGACAGAGTTTACCTGGTGGTAGCATTCTGGTCTCCTGGGACTCCAGGGTGGGCACCCATGGTCACTTAGTGGTAGAGGAGAGAATAGTAGGATAACCTTTTTCCCACGCTGCTGACAGTGGGAGAGAGGGCAGCCAAGCGGCAGGACCAAGAACTGCTCTAAGATTGCAAGAGAAGCAGCCCATTCTACTTGATCCGCAAGGTCGCCGAGCACCATATTGAAAAGACATTGTGAGTCCTAATGGATTGTCAGTGTGGATGGCTGGAGACACATTCACTTCCTGTGGAAATACTGTGACATACCCATTCAGCTCTGTATTTTACCTGTAATTATGCCTGTAAGACTCACTGGTTTTAAAAGACAAGGAAATGTCTCCATTAGAAACAGAAAAGCTCTTAACATAAGATGGTTAGAGCATCCACTCTGGGCTACCCAGGATGTGTGCTTATCTGGAGTGACTCATTCCCAGATGACCCAGGACTGCTGAGGAGTTGCTGTCCTGGGGCCTAAGAGCTGCGACCTGCTCTTTTTACAATTATTTTTGAGACATTTTTCCTTCCTGAGGTTACCCACAGCAGCATCTTTTGATTGCGTTCTCTTTGAGCTCTAGATTAGAAAAAAACCTAAAACCACCCACAAGCACCAAATTTCTCAAGATGAGGCTTTTAGGGGCATAAAACTTATGAACTGTGAAGAGAATTTGTTTCCCGTTGACAGGCAGTGTTACTTTCATTGAGTCTAATTACACGGAATCGATTTGGGATGGGTGAAACAAATGCACAGCAAATGACTCTTTTCATATTTCAATTTATCCGTTGCATTAAAAAGACTGAAGATTGTCTGGAATGTATTAAAGACTTAACTGTTAGGAGTGTCACACTCATCTTTGGAACCTCGTTCGGGTAGGTTGTGTGGAGTCAGATTGTAAGGCTTTGACGCAAAGATGACCTTGTTCCAACCTGAAGGCTCTTTGCTTCTAGGGTAGGTTCTGGACCCAAAGATGACAGCGGTGGGGCACAAGCCAGATTAGCAATGGCAAGTGCAGAGCAGAGAGGCTCATCAGAGGGATAAGGAAGATGGCTTTTGCCTCTGATGGGTGGGAGGAGCAGTCAGGGGGTGGTGGAAATGGAGAGGGGATGTGGAAAAGCAAGGAGGAGCAGGACAGCATGGGGCAGGGGCGCTCAGCACTCCTAACATGTACATTCATAGAGTCAACATATTCTCCTCTCCTGCCTTGTCCAGGCCTGGCCTTCCTCCATCCATGTGTCGTTTTGAAACATTGCAGGATGCTCGACATTAGCACCTAATTATGAGCCTGTTCCAATGTTAGAGCCTGTTTCATCTCTGCTTTAATATGGTTTAAGCATGTCTGAAAAGGAAGAACATTTACTTACATTGTTAACCATCCCTTTTCACGCCTCCAAAAGGAAGATTAGTTTATCCAGCAGATTCTGCCAAGAAGGCAGTGAATGAAATTTCAGTTTTCAACTCTGTTTGAAGTTAACGTTTTGCGATAGAGAGCCAAGCTCAGTCAAGCAACACTTTCCTATGAAAGCGTCTTTGAGCCCAACATAAATCATGCCTTAAAGTGACAGTCAGCCTTCAGACCAGTGCTGTCCAACAGAAACGTAATCCAAACCACATAAGTAGTATTAACTTTTCTATTAGCCATATTTCAATATGTAAAAACCCACAATAATATATTTTATCTAATATAGCTCTAGTATTAGAGTATTATCATTATAGTAATGTATTTTCAATAGAAAAAATACTAAGGAAATATGTGATATATATATATATATATATATATATATATATATATATATATATATATATTGTTTTTCATTTCAAGTATTTGATTTGAAATAAGACATGTAATTTTATACTCATGCCACATCTTAATTACAACTGGCTGCATTTCAAGTACTCAGTAGACACAATGGCTAGTGGCTACCATATTTGACATTGGGGCTTCAGAGAAATGAATTAGGAGCCAAAAGATGACAGTTTGATTCAGTGCTCTGCTTGGAAGTTTTCATATTAATTAGTGGGATTCTCCACTGTCCCCCATGCCTGTATCCCAGCTCTGGGCACCCCGGAACCATATTTCTTTTCTCCCCTGATATAGGGTTTCTTATCTCCATGGGTGTGGTCAGTATGGAGCCATGTTTTCTTGTTGCATGGTAAAATCAGACTCTGTTCTCTGCTGGTATTCCCAGTTTCTTAAAAAAATGTTTTTTTATTGATTTCAGAGAAGAAGGGAGAGAGAGATAGAAACATCAATGATGAGAGAGAATCATCGATTGGCTTCCCATTGCATACCCCCTACTGGGGATTGAGACCACAATTTGGGCATGTGCCCTTGACCAGAATTGAACCTGGAACCCTTCAGTCCGCTTTATCCACTGAGCCAAACCTTGCTTTATCCACTGAGCCAAACCTGCTAGGGCTCTTCTTGGCTTTGAATTTAAGCCCCTTGGCATGCCCACACTGAACAGCCAATGCAAATTATTGTTTGCAATGATACCTGTTCCTTTCTAAAAAGATAAAGGGAGCAATCTGATTTGCACTTAGTACAAGGTGTTCAAGTGCAATTACCTCCTTGTTTTGGCAGTCCCCCTCCACAACTGCTGGGGTGTGTCTTCATCAGCTATATAAATAGGAGTTGCCCACCTCCTAAATAAGGTGTGGAATGCTGGAGGTAACCTAGGCATCCTCCCACACCCTGCCACAATTGATGCCCAATTATTCCCCCAGAACACCTAAGCCTTTATGTAATAGGGCCTTGGGAAGAAGGGAAGTGGCAGGCAAAAGTGCAACAGATATTTCAACTATCGCTCATGTGTGAAACATTTAGATTTGGCATTTATGTGTAAGACTCTTTGCTTCCAGTTTCAGGGTTTGTTACATTGCAGGCATGGCTTGGTGTTGCCAAGGCAGCGTCTTGGATCTGATATTCATGGGCAGAGTCAGAACTTTCTAGAACCTCTTGAGACAAGCACAGCTATGGACAAAGCCATCCTAGAAGACCGATGACTCCTGTTTGATGAAGCCCAAGTTCTTATCTTGCAAAATGGAGGTGGCACTCTTCTATTTGGTTAATGATTTTCCTGTATAGAGCTTTGCTTACATTAGGCATAGGTTCAAAGCAGGACTCACTGATAGTTGATGTTTTTAAGAAATGTTCAAAGAGGATGGAACCAAAATGAATGGCAAACTTTTTGCTTGTTTGAGCTTTTTTTTTATTCATTAATATTTGTAATTCTTTAAAGTGAGACAAACGTAGACTCTTATGTACAGTGCAATCATATGGTGAAGAGTTTGGCCATCAGACCCTACATTTCTGGGCAATGCCATTCTTTGAGTCTATATTTGGAACTGGGCATGGTTTCAAATTCTGACTCTGGAACATACTAAATGGGTAACTGGGTTACTTCTTTGTGAGCCTTGGTACTATCATCTCATAATAGGGTCGGCAAAACTCTCTCACAGGGCTGGACTCAGAATTAAGTAGGATGATGTGCGTACAGTGCTTAGACAGTGATTGGGACAAAGTAAACCCTCAATAAACAACTACTCCATTTTAAAAATTAACATGTTATCAGATGTCTTTATATATATATATAAAACATGTAATGTACTAGCTTTGAAACCTAATTATTCTTCCATAACATGATTATAACCAATTACATTTTTTATTCAGGCCAACAAACATTTGTTGAGTTTGGATAGTGCCCAAGAACCTACTCTTGAGCAATGAGGGGTACATTTAACACTAAATGTTGAGTATCCTACCATCCTACTCTGTGAATGGCTGTTAGGTCATAGCTTCCTTCCAGTAGCGCTTAGAATGTAAGCCCTGTGATCCTCAATTGGGGCAATTTTGCCCTCCCTTCTTTCAGGGACAATGTCTGGAGACAAATGGTTGTCACAACTGGGAGAAGGGTGCCAAGGGCATCTAATAGGTAAGAGGCCAGGGATGCTTCTCAACATCCTACAGTGCACAGAGAATTGTCACACTCTCAATGTCAATGATGCCCAAGTTAAGAAACCTTGAATCTGGCCTTACCCCATTCCTGTTGTACAAAATCACACACTCCAAATTGGCAGTAGGCAAAACACTACTTGATGGCCAAGGAGAACAAATATTTCAAACAACTAATGCCTTACTGCTTCTCCTCTCCCCTCTTCTTTCTACAACTCACTGTTTCTTCTGCAAGCAATTTATTATCTTGCATAACTATCTCACATTTACCTTTTCTCCTTCTTCTAAATGTTGGTGAGAAATTTCAAAAATATATGTTGTTTGACTCTTGCTCTTTCCGTTTTGTATGGAGACAAAAACTACTTAGATTCTAATCAAGGATGAAACACCATATTAAGACGAATTTCTATCAACTTTTAAGCCCTTAAAATTGTCCCAAGGTCCCTTTGGTCTCATAGCTCTTTCCTAATCTTTCTCTTAAATCTGTTCTTCGGCATCAGGCTTCAAGTTAAACAGAGTAGTCTCATTCAATATTGTTCTGTTTTATGTAATCAAGTAGTGTCATTGCTTTCTATGGTGCTTCGTTGCATGAGTAATAAATTTCAGTGGAAATGTGGGTTAAATGGATTTTTTCAGGTTAAGCTCAGAACACCAGTAATCTTTTACCACATGGTTTTAAGAGAAAATGTTTATTGAGTTTCTTAAGAATTGATTGAAAAACTAAGTTTTAAAACATTACCCACCACCGAGGGTTGCCTGATTATTGTCATCTTATTCATAATGACTCCCCATAGTGTCAGTATTCATGTGTGCAGATGGAATAAAAACACGATGATCATCCCACCATGTGTAGCTTGAAATGCTCATTGCTTTGCCTTTTTGCAGCCAGAGCAGGTTTTTATAGAAACAGTTTCCTGTTGTGGTCTGAGAGGGCATCAGCATTTCAGAGTATCGCCAGCCTATAAAGAAACACCCTGAAAAACCACCAAAAATGTAAAGGGTTAGAATAATGTGTTGACTAGTAGTAAAGCAAGTCTACTAGGTGTGCTCTGATAAATCTGTTCTCCCAGCATCATTCACACTCTAGACCGGTGGTTCTCACCTAGGCATTTTTGCCCCTAGGGGACATTTGGCAAAGTCTGGAGACATTTTTGGTTTTTACAGGTCAGGTGGGGGTGGTGCCCTACTACTAGCATCTAGTGGGTAGAAGCCAGGGATGTTGCTCAACATCTTGCAATGCACAGGATAGTCCCTCCCCCTCCCCCTCACCACCACATAGAACCATCCAGCCTTAAATTTTAAGTGTGATATTGAGGAACCTGCTCTAGACATTACATATTTTTCTAGAGTTTATATTTTCCTTTTATATTTTGCTAGAAGCCTGGTGTACGAAATTTGTACATGGGATTGGGGGGGGGGGTCCCTCAGCCCAGCCTGCAGCATTGCCAATCTGGGACTTCTCGGGAGATGTCTGACTGCTGGCCTGATTGCCCCCATCTTGCCCCCCTGCCAGCCTGATCATCCCTAACTTGCTCCCCTGCCTGCCTGATTGCCCCTAACTTGCTTCCCTGAGGCCTAATAACCCCTAACTTGCTCCCCTGCTGGCCTGATTGCCCCTAAGTCCCTTTGCCTTGGCCCCAGGCTTAACCCACAGTCTGGCCTCCCTCTGTGGGAGGTGACCTGGCAGATCAGGGGAAGGCACCGCCCCCATTACCCTGCTGCTGCTGCCACTGCCAGTCTGAGTCTGCGCCCTTTCGCATCCTCCACAACTGCCTGAGCCTTGGCCCTTGCAGCCGCTGTGGCTTTGTCTGGAATGACATCTGGAAGGTTGTCCGGAAGACGTCCACTCTAATTAGCATATTACTCTTTTATTAGTATAGATTGATTTCAGAGATGAAGAGAGGGAGAGAGAAAAATCGAAACATCAGTGATGAGAGATAATAATTGATCAGCTGCCTCCTGCACACTCCACAATGTAAATCAAGCCCATAACCAGCACAGGTGCCTTGAATGGGAATCGAATCTCAGCCTCCTGGTTCATAGGTCAATGCTCAACCCCCAAGTCCTGCCAACTGAGCTATATTTTCTCTCTTCATTTTTGGTTTTGTCCAGGCTGAGAGACCATCTATATAAAAACAGTCTGGTCATGAACAGTCTGGACATAAAGCTGTGAAAGTTAAAGTCAAGGTGATACCTACATCTAAGGGCTGTCAGAGGGCATTTGTTTATTGGGTGGGAGGCTGGATTAGCCACCCTTGGATAGCCTTCTGACCCCCCAAATTCCATAGTTTCTCTCTTTTGCCCATAGAGCTTGTTTCAGCAAGAATTCCTCTCCAAGTTTGTGATCATGATGACCAGCCTCTTCTCAGATCCCATCATCAGAGCCAAGTAGAATATTTTTGGAATGTTGATGAATGTGTTGAGAATGTTATTTTTAAATAGCTTTCTGCTATGCAACACCATGATACTGTCTCCTGAATGGAGCTCATTCCAAGTGGAGGCACAACCTCAAATGTCTAATAGTAAACCATCAAAAACTCAACGGCTCTAGGAGTTTCCAAATCTATTCACATGAGTAGGAGCTGCCTACTGCTGTTCCCCTAACTTTTGACATATGTGTACCCCTTCTATAATTTTCGTAACGCTAAGTACTCCTCGTAAAAAATGGATTTAATAACAATCAAGACATTTATTTTTTCTTTTTTTGGTACATACACAAAATAATAATAAAAATTAAAATTATTCATAATAAAATATAAATAAAAGTTATATTATAAATAACATATATTTGCACACCGGACCATCTCATGCCTCACAAGACTGTCTTGACTTGACTCTTGAGAATGTAGAATTAGGCGCAGCTAAACACGGTGCAGTGCATATCCCCACCAAACTCCGGTGAAACGCGTACCCCCACCAAACTCTTCCCATATCCCTGGGGGTACACGTACCACACTTTGGGAAACACTGCCCTAGACACATAGACAGCCCCCTTTTTGAAATTCAGATCCTCAAATATTAGAAAAAACTAGAATACCACCCAGTCATAGGCCAAGTATAATTATACAGTGAAAGGTCAAATTAGGTTAATGTTAAACATTAAGAGTCTAATATTGAAATAGTTCTGGATGAAATGAAGGATGTCTGCGATTTTTAAAAAATAATATGCTGGGGTAGAAATCTAAAATTCAGTATTTGCCCTAGCCAGTTTGGCTCAGTGGATAGAGCATCGGTCTACAGACCTAAAGGTCCAGGGTTCGATTCCAGTTAAAGGCATGTACCTTGGTTGGGTGGCAGGCTCCTCCCCAGTCCAGGCTCTCATTGGGCCATGTGCAGGAGGCAACCAATCAATGGGTTTCTCTCATGTCAATATTTCTGTCTTTCTCTCTCTCTTCTACTCTCTCAAAATCAATGGAAAAAATATCCTCAGGTGAGGATTAAAATAAGTAAGCAAAGAAGTAAAAATAAAAGTTAATTTTTTAAAGCCACAGGTGTGAAAGTAGAGGCTTAGATGTCTCGCATTTTGGGTGCCTTCTTTAGCTGTGAGTTCCACTGGGAGCAGAGGCAGACATGGTTTTTAGGAGGGGAGGACACAGGTTCACTGTGGAAACTATTGCAGTGTACACTGGCCTTTCTACTCATGATTGGGACAATGACCAGCTTCACTCTGTCATCTTTCTTTCATCCCAAATGCCTTCCCCCTTCCTACCAAAATCCAATGCATTCCTGAAGACATAACTCAAGTCTCACATTCTCCCAGAGGTCTCTGAAGATCTCAACTTTAGTGCCCTCTCTCTCTCTTTCCTGGCCTCCTGCACCCATGCCTCTTGGGTATCTTTTCAAAAAAATATATTTTATTGATTTTTTCAGAGAGGAAGAGAGAGGGATAGAGAGCTAGAAACATCGATGAGAGAGAATCACTGATCAGCTGCCTCTTGCACACCCCCCACTGGGGATGTGCCCGCAACCAAGGTACATGCCCTTGACTGGAATCGAACCTAGGACCTTTCAGTTCGCAGGCCGATGCTTTATCCACTGAACCAAACCAGTTTTGGCTCTTGGGTATCTTTTTAAAACATGAAGATAGAATTCACATGCTTTAAAACTCACCATTTTAAAGTGTATAATGAGGTGGGTTTCGGAACAGTCACAGAGTTGTGCAGCCACCACAACATGTTTTCGAGCATTTTCCCTCACTTCCAAAGGAAAGGCTGCATCCATTAGCAGTCACTCCCTTGCCATTTCCCTTCAGTACTAAACCCCAGCTCTGACCACCACTATCTGCTTTCTGCCTTTCCTGGATATTTTGTATCGATGGGATCATAGAATATGTGAATTTTTGTTCCTGGCTTTTTTCATTTAGCACCATGTTTTCCAGGTCCTTCCATGTCGTATCATTCATTAGAACTTCATTTCTTTCCAAGTAGGCATCTATTGTATAAATAGACATTTTGTTTATCAGTTGATGGACATTTGAGTTTCCCCCCACTTTTTGTTCTTATGAATGATGCTACTATGAATGTTCATGTGCAAGGTTTTGTGCAGATAAATGTTTTCATTTCTCTTGAAATGAAATATTCCTAGGAGTTCAATTATAGGATCATCACATTTACTCATTTACAGAATTGCTAATCTGTGTTCCAAAGTGGCTGAACCATCTTACATGGCCAGTGACAGTGCATAAGGGCTCTGATTTCATCCTCTCTGACAGTTTGATCGGCACAAGTCTGCTGATGCCATTCTTTTCTTCAGGATGAATTCTCTCATGTATGTTCATCTTACTTCCCAAACTTGACTTCAAGCTATTTAAGATGGTTATCCATTTGTTCAGTCTTTATTCTAGCAAACGCTTCTTGATTGCCTACTGTGTATCAGGAACTACTAAGTGCTAAGGCTATGCACACAAAAAGCTCTGTTCAGCGGGGGAGGCGCAATCACATCTGCCAATTTTTGGGTGACAGGTGCAGTAATGACTGCCTGTTCAAGAAAACAGCCTTTGCTTCCTGGGATTGATATTGATTGTCTCCCTCCCATGGTGCCATACTTCCAAACACCACTCAAGCCTACTATTTAATATATTCTATTTTAGAGAAAGAACATATCTCTGTGTGTGTCCACTTTTTAGTCCAAATGTAGAAACTCTGATTTTTCTCTTGGACTTCTGGGCTTCAGTACCACTTAGTAAGTCTCTTTAAGGAAATAAAAGCCAGCAATATTTCTAGCAGTAACTTTGGAAGTACAGTGTGAGTTATTTTGAAATGATGAATCATCAAGGATGTTAATTTGTTGACTTGTAAGTTTAAACGCTTCTTGGGAGTCTAGGCTAAGGAGAGAAATGGCACTTTCTAAAATTTTAATTCTAAAAACAATTCTCCATATGTTGCTTTTACCTTCACTTAATCTGGTTTTATGTTTGTCTTTCTTCAACTGCCAGTGAGTGGTCGATACTCAGAATCCCTAAGCGATGAAAGGGAAGACTTGTTATACCCTATAAAGGTACACTTATCCAATAAAGGAGATGATCATTAAAATACATCTTATACTGTGCCTTTTAGTGATTTAAGAAGAGTATCAAGTTGTTTTCATCTCAGTTCTTAATTACCTAATAGAAAAATGTCAATGTCAGTAACTCAAAAGCAGGTGCATAAAGAATTTCTTACATTTAGGAAAAAGTTATTGATATTGATCACCTGATGTATTCAAAGGAAGATAATGGCACTCTTATTCCAGTTTGTAAATCACATCGATTTTAACAATGACTCAAAAAGTTCTGTGATTTGTTTGAGCTCTGAAAAGAGGTTTGCTTGTGGTAAAGAAAAACTAAGAATGAGTTGTGTATTAATATGAGATAGAGATGAGTGGAATACTCATTGACTCTGTGAACATAGAAGAACAATACTATCCTCCCATGGGTTTGATATTTGATAGGCACTTACCATTTACCCCTCATTGGTTTAGGATCGCTATAAATACCAACTTCCTAACTGTAGTAACAACCTTAGAGAATATGTGCGCTTATTCTCCCCAGATTATACAGATGAAGAAACCGAGTTCCAGTAACTTGCCTAGAGTCATACAATTTGGCCCCAGAGTACCTGCTTTGAGGCTGTTTCTCAGAGAGTGCAACCATTGGGTTGGATCCAGTGTGAGGATTCTGTTGGCCTGACATCATTCCAGGGTTCAGAAGGCAGTTGGCTGCAGGTTTTGTCATAAAGCCTAGGAAAGCAATGAAAGTATGTGTGGAAGATACAACATATTAGACATTGTAACCTAAATTTTATTTTAAAAATATATTTTATTGATTTTTTTAGAGAGGAAGGGAGAGGGACAGAGAGTTAGAAACATCGATGAGAGAGAAACTCTGGGGATGTGCCCGCAACCAAGGTACATGCCCTTGACTGCAATTGAACCCAGGGCCCTTCAGTCTGAAATTTGACACTCTATTCACTGAGCCAAACTGATTAGGGCTATAACCTATATTTTCTATGGTCTTCATAATGCATTAGCCATACCACATCTGATATACTATATATCATTTATTATTACATTTTCATGACAGGTATTAATGCTATTATAGTAAGCACAGAAGCATATATTAGCCACATACCTAGATGCCATTCCCTTGCAGGTTACCCTTTCCCATGTGCCTCCATGGCCTAGTGATATGTGGGCTTTCCATCCCACGTGGGCCTCCCTTCTCAGGCCTTCAGGAACTGCAGAGCTACTAGTATTCTTGGCAGCCATTTTTTCTCTCTTCTGAGTGAGGAGTATATTGAAGGGTCATCAGTGTCCATCTGTCTCCATAACACAAGAATGGGTCATGGAAGAGAAGTCCAAATACCTTGGATATGCTCATGGCGTGTAGCCTGTCACTAACTTTTCTGCTGTGGAAGCAGCTTCCATGAGAATAAGTTTCTTTTATTTTATTTTTTAAATATATTGTTATTGATTTCAGAGAGGAAGGGAGAGGGAGAGAGAGAAACATCAGTGATGAGAGAGAAGCATTGGGCAAGAAGGAGTTTCTTGCAATGTTTTTTTGCAGGGACTTCTCATGGCAGTCGCTTGTAATATCACCTACTCCCAAGAACGCCAAACCTGTGCTCATCTACTGGGCCGTAGCTTTTCAAAGATAGACCCCATTTACAAGCCATGCCCAGTCATTTAGTGTGTGTGTGTGTGTGTGTGTGTGTGTGTGTGTGTGTGTGAATGGACTGAAATAATGGGTGCTATCAAACCTTCTGTTTTTCCCAGCTAGTGGATCTCAAATTAAATAGGACATTGCATGTGCTCCTAGCAGCAAGTAATAACGGCAGAGAGGACACTGGATTGAAACTAATAATCTCCACAAGGGCCCTGAGATATTTCTAAATATAGAATTTATGCTATACAGATGTAATGAAGGTAATCACAGATGTATAGGCTCCTTTACATTTTTTTCTACATGAGTTTTATTTTTAATCTTTATTGTTGAAAGTATTACATATGTTCCCCTGGTCCCCCATTAATCTCTCCCAGCTCACCCTCAGCCCTCACCCCTCACCTCAGGCCTTCACCCCCCTATTGTCTGTGTCCATGGTTATGCATATATGCTAACAAGTTCATTGATTAATCTCTTCCCACCCATCCACCCTCCCCTGCCTTCCCTCTGAGGTTTGATAGTCTGCTTCTATGTCTCTGGACCTCTTTCATTAATTTAAAGTCAGTGTTTCTTTCTCAGCATCCATTCCAGAATTTATTTTTAAGTGGGCTGCTGTGTGCACAGTACCTTGCCTTCAAAGTACTGTGTCAGGATTTGGGCCAGTACCTAACAGGAATAACAAAATTATGAGCCCCAGGACACTGTTCATATATAATAAGCACTCAATAAATACTTTAAAAAAATAAGTGGGTTGACCACAGTGTATTGGGTAGTAGAAAAAGGTAACTTTAACCCCTGCTCACTTTGGTGGAGAGAACAGCTACTATAAGAAGGGCAGTAACCCCAGACTTCCCTTTGTTGCCTCTGGATAAAAGGAGGACACTGGGCGGGGTGGGGCGGGGCAGGGAGAGATTACCCAGGGAATTTATATGCATAGCTGCATAGCCTATGAACACAGACAATGGTGTGGTGAAGGCCTAAGAGGGGTGGCTGTGGGTAGAGGAGGTCAATGGGGAAAAAACAAAGGGGACATTTGTAATACTATCCTATATAATAAAAGGCTAATATGCAAATTGACCAGACAGCAGAACGACAGGTCGCTATGATGCACACTGACCACAAGGGGAGCAGAAACTCAACACAGGAGCTGCCCCCTGGTGGTCAGTGCACTCCCACAGGGGGAGTGCCACTCAGTGAGAAGCCAGGCCCTGCTGACGAGTATAGTGACAGTGGTGGGCGCCTCTCCCATCTCCGTGGCAGCATTAAGGATGTCTAACTACTGGCTCCCCTCTAGGGAGTGGGCCTAAGCCATCAGTCAGATATCCCCTGAGGGCTCCCGCACTACTAGAGGGCTCAGGCCAGGCTGAGGGACCTCCCCACCTCCCAAGCACAAGTTTTGTACACTGGGCCTCTAGTTAACAATAAAGAGAAATGAAGCCCTAGCCGGTTTGGTCAGTGGTTAGAGTGTTGGCCTGCATACTGAAGGGTCCTGGGTTGGATTCCCAGTCAGGGCACATGCCCAGGTTTCGGGCTTGATCCCCAGTGTGGGGTGGGCAGGAGGCAGCCGATCCATGATTCTCTCTCATCCTTGTTGTTTTTATCTCTCCCTCTCCCTTCCTCCCTAAAATCAATAAAAATATATATTTTTAAAAAGTCATGTATTTTTTAAAGTCATGTGTTTTTTTAAAAAGATAAGAGAAAATAAGGACACTGAAGATTAGTTGGGGAAATGTGGGCCATCCAAGGGGTAGCAAGATGGCTGCTACCTTAGACACCATCTAGGAATTGCCTTGTGTGGGGTCACGCCCAGAGGCAGAATGTGGTTGACTGCTTGAGCTTGAAGAGGCCTTGAAGTAGATGGAGCTCTGCTGTGAGTTAGAGATTCTCATCAGCTTATGGAGTTGAAAGGTTTACATTGCAGCAGTCCATTGGCCCTCCCTCTATGGCAGCCGTGGGCAAACTACGGCCCGTGGGCAAACTACGGCCTTCGGGCCGGATCCGGCCCGATCGGATATTCTATCTGGCCCACGGAGCCCAAAGAGTGGAGGGTTCTCTTGCTCTCCCCTCCGCTCCTTCACCAGCAGCCCAAGATGAGAGTGCCAGCATGGTCAGGTTGCTTTTGTTCCGGCCCTCGGTCCAGTTTAAGAACACATGGTGGCCCTCGAGTCAAAAAGTTTGCCCACCCCTGCTCTATGGGAAGCGACTAAAACTGGGAGAAAAGCCTAATGCTTTCGATACACAGAGTGAAGGTTCCCTGTCTCTCAGATGATCGAAGTCCTCCTCCAGGGTGATTCATAGGTTACAGCATTAGAACAGCAAAGAGGAAATATTTGTACGTGGCCACGCCCTCCTTTTTAAAAACAAATATTACTTTAAAAAAAACCCACCATATCACTGACATAGTTTTCAGTCCTTCTCACAATTGGTTTGCTCTTTAAGCAATACAATCTTGAACTGTGAAATCATTCAGAAATCATTATTTTTGGAAGGAAAATGACAAGGGAAATAGTGATGTAGTCACTTTTTTATTATTCCTGACGATTTTGCCCCTGGAATTAAAATCTCATTTTAGAAAATAGCAACGGTTACCTTCCCTTTTGTGAACCATTGGAACAAAATGTTTTATTAGCAAACAGAACTCAATTTTATTTCTGCATCTGAGCCTTGAGCCTGTCTTGTATTTCCACTGCTGAAGCCGGCTTGCACTGGCTGGGGAACGGATTTCGTGTATCTCTTCCCAACTCCACGCTCCATTTCCTCACCTTGGTACCTTGAAGTTTTCCCAGCGGGAGTGTTTACACCATGGAAATTGGTAAAGGCCACCAGTCAGGGCTGCTCCCCAGAGCCATCTATTAAGCATTTCTCTAGCACACTACTGCCCCGTTCAGTTCTCACTTTTTCTGACAAATACTCTCTAAAATGTAGTGTATGCCGCCCTCTTTGCAAACAGAGGGTGTAATGGAAAAGGTTACTGCTTCTTGGCCTCATTACAATAGTTCACATCCATCCCCAGGCCTGCTTTTTAGTGTCTCTTTCTTCATCTTTCCCAACAGGAGGCTTCTTCCTTCTGAGAGCCTTCACTCACTACTCCTTTAACAACTCTGACGGCCCCCATCCCATGATTTATTTATTTATTTATTTATTTAAATATATTTTATTGATATTTTATAGAGAGGAAGGGAGAGAGATAGAGAGATAGAAACGTCGATGAGACAGAAACATCGACCAGCTGCCTCTTGCACACCCCCTACTGGGGATGTGCCCGCAACCAATGTACATGCCCTTGACCGGAATCGAACCCGGGACCTTTCAGTCCGCAGACTGACGCTCTACCACTGAGCCAAACCGGTTTCGGCCCCATCCCATGATTTAGATAACCAAACCCACTAGGTATGCACTTAGAAGAACAAATGAGAGTTTGAAGACAGAATAAAATTTGTAAAGAAAATGCATGGCTTGCCTGGATGGTGTGGCTCAGTGGTTGAGTGTCGACCTATGAACTAGTAGGTCACGGCTTAATTCCCGGTCAGGGCACATGCCTGGGTTGTGGGCTTAATCCCCAGTGTGGGGCATGCAGGATGCAGCCAATCCATGATTCTCCTCATTGATGTTTCTCTCTCTCTCTCCCTCTCCCTTCCTCTCTGAAATCAATAAAAATACATTTTAAAGTGCATGGCCTTGGTTCAGTGTTTTTGTGGTAACTAGTTTGGTTGCCAGGACTCCCTTTATGGCATTTGACCTGCACAGGCACTCAGGGCCCGGTGCTCCAAAGGGCCTCATGACTGGTTAAATGCTCTGCTGTGACCATCTTGAAATTCTGAATGCTTTCTGAGAGAGAACTCCTGCATTTCCATTTTGCTTGGGGCCCCTTATGCTATGCAGGCAAGCTTGAGAATTGTCCAGATGTCTTTTCTGCTTCTGACTTTAGAACGTTGAATTTGTTAGGAGTCAGGGATCTAGATCAGTGGGATGTTTCTGTGTTACCCACAGATAGATGCTCGGCCAGATCAATGTGCATCCTGAATAACTAGTAAAAAAAAAGTGTTTGTTCTCATTTATTATATTTTTATTTTTATAAGAGAGTGACCTAGAAAGAAAAAAGATTTGCTATGATGTTATGAATGTATTTTAAGTTTGAGTGTAGAAGATTGATTCCAGTCCTTCATTTGCAAGTTAGCACTTTTTGATTATCTTATTTAATGCATACTTCAAAATTTATTTTATTGGTTACGTACATATCATAAAATTCACTGTTTCAGCATATAATTCATTGGTTTTTAATAAATTCACACGTTGGGCAGACATCCCCACAATCCAATTTTAGAACATTTAATCAGCCCAGTGAGATCACTCATTCCCATTTGCAGTCACTCCCTACGCCCATTCTCAGCCCCAGGCAACCGCCATTCTATTTCCTATCTCAAAAGATTTGCATTTTCTGGACATTTCATATAAATGGAATCATGTATTATTTGGCCTTTTGTTTCTTGCTACACTCACTCAGCATCAATGGTATGGCATATAAATACATGCTTTTAGGCAAAGATTCATAGGATGTATGAGGTTTGTGTAGGAGAAATAATACTCACTTATACCTTTGGTTCCCAGAACTTATTTGTCTTATAAAGCTATTAGAGGCCCAGTGCATGAAATCCGTGCATGGGTAGGGTCCCTAGCAGTTGCCAGCTGCCCTCCAGGGCCTTCCTTCATTCTCACCGCCCCCTGGTGGTCAGTGCACATCATAGCAAGTGATCTAGTAACTCCTGGTTGGTTGAACTCCTGAGGGGAGACTTTGCATATTAGGCTATACATACATATATTATTGATATCATTATTAGTTACAAATAATTTCTTTTAAACACATTTTTATTAATTTCAGAGAGGAAAGGAGAGGAAGGGAGATAAAAACACCAATGATGAGAGAATCATTGGTTGGCTGCCTCTTGCACACCCCACACTGGGGATTGAGCCCTGCAACCCGGGCATGTGCCCTGACCAGGAATTGAACTGTGACCTCCTGATTCAATCACTGAGCCATGACAGCTGGGCTACAAAGACTTTCTTTAGGGGATAGAACAATTAGAGATTTTTTTTACATGAAATACCTGGTGTGTTTTGTCCCTTTTGTTATTTTCTTATTTTTTAAACAAGCATATATTACATTTTTGGGGTTTTTAAAATTATTTTTTTAAATATTTTTTAATATATACTTTATTGATATTTTACAGAGAGGAAGGGAGAGAGAGATAGAGAGCTAGAAATGTCGATGAGAGAGAAACATCAACCAGCTGCCTCCTGCACACCCCCTACCGGGGATGTGCCCGTAACCAACCTGGGACCTTTCAGTCCACAGACCGACGCTCTACCAGTGAGCCAAACCGGTTTCGGCAAATTATTATTTTTTAATCTGTGTAAATATTTTATTTCATGTTTTGCACAGAAGCTTTATTTGTATTTATTATTTTCATTTTTATTGAATTTATTAGGGTGGTGCAGCTACTGTGAAAAGCAGTATGGAGATACCTCAAAAAAAATTAAAATTGGAACTGCCTGATGACCCAGCAACTCCACTTCTGGGAATGCATGCAAAGCAAGCCAAACACTGATTTGAAAGAAGAGCTGTAGTCCTGTGTTCATGGCAGCGCCATTTATAATAGCCAAGGTCTGGCAGCAGCCCAGGTGTCTGTCACTAGACGAGTAGATAAAAAAGCTGTGGGAGGTGCATTACCTTTTAAATAGAAAAAAAAGTAAATATTTAAAATACTTAAATTGTTCTCTGATAGATGTGTAATTATTATCATACCATCTCTTAGACTGCTGTTGACCAACTTTTCTAATCTTTGGAATAAATAAGAATTAAAGTTTCCATTTTTTTAAAATAAAAATTAATGATTACTTATAAGCTGTGAGTAATGCAAGTGAACTATTTCCTGAATTTGGCAGTGCCTTTTTCAGAAATTATATATAATATATATGTGTGTGTGTGTGTATATATATATATATATATATATATATATATATATATTATATATAATTTCGGAGAGAAAAGGAGAGGGAGAGAGAGATAGAAACATCAATGATGAGAGAGAATCATTGATTGGCTGCCTCCTGCATGCCCCCCACTGGGGATTGAGCCCACAACCCTGGAATGTGCCCTTGGCCAGAATCTCAAACCCGGAACACTTCAATCCACAGACAGACACTTTATCCCCTAAAAAAGTTAGGGCCCTTTTCAGAAAATTCTGAGTGTTTTCCACCAGGCAATGAAAAGATCCTCCATCAACAGTATCAGGGAGACAGGAGGGTAGAGGGCGGTTTGTGGACCTTTTCATTCTAGACAGTGGTCTAAATTTTCTCTGAATATTTAGTTCAAATGTATGCATATTCTTAGAATTGCATCCTTGGTTTTTAAAATCATGTTGAAAAAATAAGGCAGGTAAGGGGAAGTTAAGAGATCTAAAAATCAGCATCTAGAGGTCTGCCTTCAGTTCCTGCTTTTGGGCACTGTGGCATCTCAAAACCTCAATTTTCTATCTTGATAATAATGCCAACCTTACTCTATTAATGAGTTTTTCATAGGCATCATCAATGAAATAACGCTAAAGCAAACAAACAAACAAAAAAGCACAGCCATTTGGAGCTTGAAGGCCATTTATTAATTTTTATCTCCTTAGGATTCCCCTCCCTCCCCCTACTGACCAATAATCAGGATACATTCATAGTTGAGTAGGGCTCAGGATGGGTATAGGTTTCTTTGAATTCACTAGTCATTTATTGTCATTGATTGATTAATTAGTGAGAAGTTGAAGAAAAGTGGGATAAGGAAACGAGAGTGATGGGATAACAGTGGAAGTGATACCTTGGGAGGAGACCTGAGTGAGGAGAAGGAGCTACCCAATGTAGAACTCTGCTGATATCAGAGCATCCCCCAAAGAGAAAGCAATTGCTAAGGATGGGCATGTTGCTTACGTTGTTACCAGATAAAGGTGTAATGGGATGCCCTTCCAAAGGAGGAACCAGGATTGTCTTGGTCCACATTGGAATCTGACCTCTTGCTTTTGAAAGTTAAGACAAAGATAGCTGGAGTGCGTGACAGTGAAAGCTCTGATTTAGGAGAGGGTAACTCCTTATTTGAGGAATGCTGCTTTTTTATGAGAAATGTACTTTATGTATTTTTCTTAATAATATTTTTTTATTTTTCAATTAGAGTTGAGGTACAGTGTAGTTTCAGGTGCACAACCCAGTGATTGGACATTTATGTAACTTACAAAGCAATCATCCTTATAACTCTAGTACTAACACCAGATGCAGTTGTTATACTATTATTGACTACATCTCCTATTTGTACTTCACGTCCCCAAGAGGAATGCTTCTTTATATATTCTATTTCATATCTATGACCAGATAGCACCCACCTTAAAGCTGGGCATCAACTATTGATGGTTCTCAATGTTGGCTTCATATTAGAACCATCCAGAAAGCTTTCAACACTCACTATTCAAAGTACAGCCCTTAAATCAGCACTGCTGGGACCAAGGACTGAAAAGTCTCAGATACACCCAGACACACTCAGTCAGAATCTGTGTTTTAGAAAGATCCCCAGGCAACCCACATGCACATAACAGTCTGAGATGTGCTGTATAATGCAATAGCAGAGGCCAGGCCCTGCTCCTGGATATTCTCATTTATTTGGTTTGGACAGGAGCTTGTGTGTCATTAACAACAAAGCCCTCCATCCCCAATTGATCAAAGTTTAACATCTGGCTTGGTTGGTTCCACGTGAAGGGCCTCAATAACCGATAACTCGGAAATGGGTTTACTACATCAATGACTTAAATTGCCTGTTTTAGCACTCAAGGTCATGTTTCATTGTTTCTTCATCATTTGTAAAGCTTCCTCTAAAACTAGTCCTCTCATTCCTAGTTCGCATTCCTGCCATCACAGATCTGGAATGAGAGATGACTCATTTTCTTTCTCTTTAAGCCACTTAAGACTTTCTCCAAGCTATAGCCACACCCACGTTCTCATATTTGGGGATTATGTTATTTCTCTCACTGTCTACTTGCTTTTCAACCTTGAACAGCATCTTACTGTCTCACTTTCCTTTAGATTTCCATAGAATGAGTAAACTTACTAAGTGGTTGGATAGCAATGAATATAACTGTATACATGAAAACGCCTTCGTTTTTCTACAAATATGTGATTCAGGGAGTTTAAAATACAATATTCAGCATGAATATTTTATTTTTGGTATCATTTATTAAATACGGTAAAGAATGCTCTTTAGAAGTCTTCATTGAAGGGACTCGCAATATGTCTGAATGTGAACTAAACTCCAATGATCAAATTCAAGTTGAAATCCAGCTTTCGCTTCAGCAGAGTGGTTGGCCAAGGTTCAGATTCTCTGGTGCTTGATCTCTCATCGCGGTAAACCCACAAAATCATTTCATTAGTGGTTTCATTTCCTGTGAGAAGCCTTTTATTTTCCTTTAACTTGGCATATAATTTGTACATGTTGAAACTTGTCTTATTTGCATTCCAATAGGAAGGCAGGGAATATTTGTTGCTGGAAATGTTAACTGGATTGTTCAGAGCAGGGTTTCTCAGCCTCGGCACATAGTAACGTTTTGAACGGGGCCAATCTTTGTTGTTGTGGGGACTGTCGTGTGGATTGCAGGATGTTGAGTGGCATCCCTGGGCTCTACTCACAAGATGTGAGTAGCACGTCCCCAATTATGACAATCAAAAATGTTTTGCCCAGCTGGCATGGCTCAGTGGTTGAGTGTCGACCTATATGAGCCAGGAGGTCACTGTAGGATTCCCTGTTGGGGCACATGCCCGGATTGCAGGAGGCAGCCAATCAATGATTCTCTCTCATCACTGACATTCCTATCTCTGTCTCCCTTTCCCTTCCTCTGTGAAATCAATAAAATATACTTTAAAGAAGAATTTGTATGTATTTGATGATCTAAAGAAGATACTTTATTTCTCAGTGTCGCTCGTTTCTATTTGGTGGCCAGGTGAATTGCTATCAGTGCAAATAGCATTTGTCCATTGGATTTCTACTTGGAGATGTTACAAATATTTAAAATAATTAGTTGAGAAAACTTTCTTCTATCTTCCCTCTGAATTTTAAAGGCCCTTAAGTCAAGTGGAAAATCAAGTCATTTATCTGCCAACTTCAACTAAGGAAATGCCTTTGGCTGCAGTTGGGGTGCTTCAGGTGCAGTGGCTGTTTTGGCCTGCAAACCTAGAGACACGGGGCCTCATGCCTTCACTCCGTACATGCAAAGCAGTTGGCCTCAACATTGACTGTAGGCTGGCATCATGTGAGGGCTGTAGACATTTATACTCAGGCCTGAGCCCCCAGAGATCCCCACTTAGGTCTTGAGGATGGGGCACAAGTGTTTCTTTAAGATGACACCCACTGATGTAAGTAGATACAGCTTCACTGCCCTTATCCTTTACTAGAGGCCCAGTGCATGAATTTGTGCACGGGTGGGGTTCCTCTGCCTGGCCAGCCATTGGGACTGATGAGGGCCATCTCGCCCAGTCCTGATTGGGGCAGATCTCGGCCAACTTATGTGGGGGGGGGGGGTGTCGAGGGAGGTTGGCCAGCCTTGGAAGGTTGGCTGTGAGAGCACACTGACCAACAGGGGCAGCTCCTGCATTGAGCGTCTGCCCCCTGGTGGTCAGTGTACATCATAGCGACCAGTCATTCTGCCATCTGATCGATTTGCATATTAGCCTTTTATTATATAGGATTTTTCACTTCCCCATGTTTCCCTGTGGCCTGCTTTCTTCCTATGTGGAAAGTGTCTTTATTATTTTATTGTTAACCAAATGATTTTAATTTTTTTAAAATCCTCACCTGAGGGTATTTTTCCATTGATTTCCAGAGAGAGGGAAAGACAAAGAGAAATATTGATGTGAAAAAAACACATGGATTGGTTGCCTCCTGCACATGCCCTGACCAGGGCCCAGGCAAGGGAAGAGCCTGCAACCCAGGTACGTGCCCTTGGCTGGAATTGTACTCAGGACTCTTAAGTCCACAGGCAGATGCTCTATCCACTGAGCCAAACCAGGGAGGCAACTAAATGATTTTTTTCAAGTGTTTTTCCTTTGCTCAGACCTGGACTGGCAGGGAAACCGCTGGCTCCATATAGTCCACTTAATCCATGACCTTCTTTTGACTGTTGCCTTCATTTCAACTGTTAACCTCATTCCACCTTAAAAACCTCTATTGTTTTTAAAGGGGTATTTTTCCCTCAACTAGCAGATAATTATCCTGATTCCCATTTATGTTTTCCATCATCACTCGCCTGTATTTTTCCCCTCACTGCTATTTATAGCTTAATTTTCTTCCTTTTCTTTGTGCTCCCCATATTCCTTTTTCCATCTTTTGGTGACATCTCCTTTTTCCAATTCTTCCTTGGGTGTCGCAAGGTGCTGGGAGCAGGTGTCTCACTTGATGTGGGTCCCTTTGCTCTGTGACCCTCACTAGCATGTTATTTTTAATTCAAGACAGGCTTGTTTTGATTGTACATTCGGTCTTTCACATGCATGCTCTGTGTCCCTGTTTGCCCCACCTGGGCATTTCAATGTGCCACCTCATGTCTGCAGGCCTCCCAGGTTCCCATTATGGCTGGTGGCTCGGGGCCAGCTAAACCATCACGGGCCTTAGGCATCTCGTCACGTCTACATCCCCCCCCCCCCCACTTCCCGCAGATGGGCTCACCTTTTTCCAAACCGTGCAGCCGACCGCCACGTAAGCCCTGCTGTCTCTAGCAGCCTTTGCACTAAGAAGTAACATCTAAACGGCCCTTATCCTAAGCTTACTTGAAAGTATTTCTGCTCTGTTCCACCAGCAGCTTTCATCTTGTTTCTTGAGAGCTCTGCCCAAATAAATCACAAATTGCCTCACTGATAAAACGTATGTCACACACTTTGAACTGGAGTGGCTGTCTCCTTGTACAAACTGCCCCTTGGGTCTGAGCCAGTGATTTTACAGTTGAGGCTCTCACTCCTCAGAGAACATGCCTTTCCCTCTCCCCATTTCCCAGGAATTGTCTTCTTTCGTGTCAAACCACACCACCACCCTGTCTGAGAAACATTACCCCGCTTGTGTGTTTCGAAAGCCTGAGCTTTTGTTTTGTGGGCGTGTGTACAATAATATCCACACCGATCCCCTCCCTCTTTGGTATTACTCAGAATATCCGTATCAAATTATACTTTAAAAAAAAAACCCGTGTAAGCCTTTAAGCCAAACTTAAACATCTCATTTTATAGGTAAATCTTAAAGTATTTTCATTAATGTAAAAGAAGAAAATACTTTTCTGTTGATCCTTTATATAACAGCTAGTCAGATTTTTAAATCTAACCATTAACATTTTACTGAGCATCTAAAGATTCCTTATGAAGTCTAAATTTCCAGATTTAAAGACATTAGATTTCCTAAAATATTTGAACAGTGATTAGAAACTTAAATGATTAAATTCTAGGCACTTTAAATAAAATCATAAGTTTAATATGCCAGATTCTTCTAAACAATTCAAAGACCTCAAAGAACAAATAAAACATGTATATCTTAATAGGTTTACTCTAGAAGTTGTCATAGTATTAATATAAAAGTTTTATTAATTTTTAATTAGCTCCATATATTTTATTAGTACTCATATCTATATTAGTATTGCTACTAGTACCAGCATTAGCAATAGCCATTAGAGTTAACATTACATTTAAAATTAATACTGGCATAAATAGTATTGCTAATACTACTAGTATTAGTGCTAGCAGAAGTACTAGTACCAGTATTGGTAGTATTATTGGCCATGCCAATATTAGTGCTAGTATTAAGTAATAGCATTAGCATTAATAAAATTACCAGCACTAGCATTTGTATTAGTATTAACACTAACATTTATGCCAATACTAGAGGCCTGGTGCACGAATTTGTGCACAGGTGGGGTCCCTTGGCCTGGCCAGTGGTCAGGGCTGATCAGGGCCTGTCTTGCTCAGTCCTGATCTGGGTCCATTGCGGCAGGCCGGAGGGACCAAAGGAGGTTGGCTGGCCATGGGAGGTTGTCTGTGGGAGTGCACTGACCACCAGGGGCAGCTCCTGCATTGAGCATATGCCCCCTGGTGGTCAATATGTGTCATAGCAACCAGTCTTAACAGTCGCTTAGGCTTTCATATATGTGTGTGTGTGTGTGTGTGTGTGTGTGTGTGTGTGTGTGTGTGTGTGTGTGTTACATTGGTATTATTACTAGGATCAGAACTAGGATTAGAAGTAAAGGCAGTCCTTGGGTTACTTTGGACTCAACGTACATTGTTTCATGGTTATATCACCATCTCCCATTTACAGTATTTATTTTTAAAAAGTTTGGTTATTTCGATGTATGTCCATATGTGTTTTATGGTTTTTTATTATTTATTTACCACAAGTAAAAGTCAAGAATTGTTATCTTTCTTTTAAAAATTTTTCTACTGTTTCACTTCATTACTGCTCCATGTGAATGATGTAGGTGCTTCTGTAGGTGAGTTCTGACTTAAGATGAAAATCGCATTATGTTGTGCCGTAGGAATGGATCTCTGACATAACCTGAGGACCTACTGTACTGCTATTAGGAGCATTGCTAGTAGTTTTAGTGTTTAGTGTTAGTATTAGTTTTAACACCAATACTAGTTTCTATATTAGTGTTAGTACTAGTATCAACATTAGCACTAGAATTCATATTAATGCTAATACTAACACCACCACTATTGTTAATACTAGTACCAGCAGCTGAAACCGGTTTGGCTCAGTGGAAAGAGCGTTGGCCTGCAGACTGAAAGGTCCTGGGTTCGATTCCGGTCAAGGGCATGTACCTGGGTTACGGGCACATCCCCAGTAGGAGGTGTGCAGGAGGCAGCTGATCGATGATTCTCTTTCATCAATGTTTCTATCCTGTTTTCCCAAAAATAAGACAGTGCCTTATATTAATTTTTGCTCCCAAAGATGCGCTAGGTCTTATTTTCAGGGGATGTATTATGTTTCCATTAAGTAGGTCTTATTTTCGGAGGATGTCTTATTTTTGGGAAAACACAGTAGCTATCTATCCCTCTCCTTTCCTCTCTGTAAAAAAATCAATAAAAATATATTTATAAAAAAATACTAGTACCAGCACCAGCATTAGCACTAGCCTTAGTGTTAGAATACTTTTCAGAGCTGCAAGGTTACTGCCCCAAATGAGGAAAAGGTAGATATGCAGAGTTACTGGTTGAGAATGTGGCTTCGAAGTTGCAAATTTACTGCTTTCAGTCAGAAACTTTGGATCAAGACACTAAAAAGTAGAGTTTGCCCACCTCATGCTTCACCATCAGTGGGCCTTTGTTGTGGTACAGTCACTTTTAGAGTAGTAGTATTTCCTAAGCCTCCACCTTTCTTGCGACCTGGTGAATCATGGTCACCTATAGCCAACAATTTTACAGTGTTTTCTTATCTGATTCTCATTGAACATTTCTGTGACGACTTTTTGTCCCCTGAGGGAGGAGAGTGACCAACATCCTTGTGAGCCCAGGCCCGAGGGTTTTCTGGGACAGAGGACTTTGAGTGCTGTAACCAGGAAAGTGCCCAGGACATCTGGTCACCCTCATTCTAGACCCGTGGTGCTCACCCCGCTCTAGAATGCTCTGGGAAATGTTTCCTACTACCACGACTCCGGAGATTCTGTGTATTCCTGCACCTCTGCAGTCATATTGTAAGCAATAGGATTCCAGTTAGGACTTCTGCATGTGTAAACTCCAGAGATTCTGATTCCATTGGTCTCAGGATAGTGCCCAGCGGTGATATTTTTAGGAATCTCCCCCCAGTGATGTTCATGGGTAGCCAGGGTTCTGCACTCCCTACCCAGTCTGGAACACCTGCAATGTTTTATTGTTCACTTTGACAATGACATTCAACAAGTCTTGCAATTTGGCAAGCATGTATTTGGGTTCATCCGTTTGCAGCATTTCCAGTAAATATTCCTGGGGGAAATATTATGTAATATTGTGTTATCTGCTGCTTCTTATTTCTCATGGGTGTTTGTTCTCATGGATTTTTGCAGAATTATTTTTTCCTTTTTGCTGTTTCAATGGTCATGCCTTTGTCCATGAGAACTCTTTTAAGCTGGCCCATTTGGCCACTTAGCATCATCCTTGAAAGCATTCATGCTTCCTGGTGACAACAGAGTGTACCTGATCCATCTTGATTTTTAAAAAATATATATTTTCTGGAATTTTACAGAGAGGTAGGGGGAAGGATAGAGATTTAGAAACATCAATGAGACAGAAACATCGATCAGCTGCCTCCTGCACACCCCCGCCCCTCTAGGGATGTGCCCGCAACCAAGGTACATGCCCTTTACCGGAATCGAACCTGGGACCTTTCAGTCTGCAGGCCAATGCTCTATCCACTGGAAGAAAAAAAAAAAACTGTTATGGACATCCTGATTTTTCTTGCTGCAATATATTGATTCAATTACTCTCCAAAGATCTCTGGTTCTTTTTAGTAGGGAAAGTTTTAGAGACAAAATCTTCGCTATAGGGATGCATGTCAGGGTGTTTTATGTAAGTACTGATAGCCGGTAGATCTTGGACCCATGACCTTATCTGCAGTTGAAATCCTTAATGCTCGCATATGGTTTCTGTGCATCTCATTGGCCATCCCAATATTTTATCTTTATTCTAGTCATATTTTTCTACACACTGGTATTACAATGTTCTCTGCACTTTTTTTTGAAGCATTAACATTCCCTTATTTATTTACTGTCTTTCCAAATTTCAACTGTTTGGATCAGGAAAAATATGTGAGTAAGTTTCATGTATCGTCTAGTTCATGCTCAGAAGCGAGGGCAAACACCCTGTTCTTTTTTCCCAGCCTGCACTCGGTTTCCTTTTATAGTTGGATAATTTCTCTGTTCTCCTGTCTTCGTATTTCCTGAAGCTTTGTCATTGCTTACCCTATTTCTTCATAAGCCATAGTCAACTCAAAATGGAAAGTGGACTTTCCTCTAAAATGAGAGGAAATAGGAGAGAGAGAGAGAGAGAGAGAGAGAGAGAGAGAGAGAGAGAGAGAGAAGAGAGAAGAGAGAAACATCAATGATGGGAATCATTGATTGCAACCAGAGCATGTACCCTGACCAGGAATTGAACTGTGACCTCCTGGTTTATAGGTGGATGCTCAACCACTGAGCCACGCTAGCTGAACTTTTGTTACCATCTTAAGAGAGGTGGTGATGTATAAGCAGAACTACCTTCTCAGTCATCATATTGGCTGATAACTTATATCTGAGGTTACAGATTCAGGATATGAGTCCAAAATTTGGGATTAGAACAATACAGCACCTAATGGCAGGAACCACAGACCGAGGATAAATAATAAAATTCACATAAATGTTACTTCTAATGTTTTCTACTCACCCTGCGTTGTTTTGTAGAGAAAGCAAAGGAAGAGAGAGGTAACTACCCAAGAAGGCCCTTTAGCAATCTTCTTGACTTGATTTTAGAATGCCTTCATTTTATAATTTATTCTGAGGAGACAGTAGGTAAGACCCCATGAACCAAAGGATTTCCCTGATCCTTTGAGGTCCGTCAAGTCACTTTAGATCAGCCATAACCCCCTCCCTCCCCCCTTGAGACTTTCCAGATTTTTCTTCACAGGGAACCATGAAGCAGGCTGTTGACTTGTGGAACTCCCAGTTCTGGTTCTTTAGAACTTCTTCCTCTGCTGACCTAAAGATAGCCAACACAAAGGCTCTTAAAACACATGCCTTATTGACTTTGGAATGTTCTGGTAAATGCTAATCTGACTGATGCCTTTTACTCAGGGGTGGCTTTGGCTCAAGCCCCAAAGTGATTTTAGCCAAGAGGAAGTAGAGTATCTAATAAATAATGTAGAGTTTACATATTCAGACATAAAATAATAATTATTGCTAATAATATGACTGCAGATGCTACATCCACCTCTCAATTTAGGAGCTTTTCTATTAGATAAATACAAGTGAAATTTGATGTAAGTATTAGCTTCCTTAGCTTTATTATTTCTGACTTTTATTACAGGTACATTTTTTAAAAAATCTTTAAATTTTTTTTTCAGTTGCAGTTTATATTCAATATTATTTTGTATTAGTTTCAGGGGGTACAGCTCAGTGATTAGACAATAATATACTTTACAAAATGGTCTCTGGAAATTTCCAGTACCCACCTGGCACCATACAGGTGCATTTCCATTTGTATTTTTTGGTCAGTTTCATTTAAACTTTGACCTGTTTGGCAAACAATTGGAGACTCTTCAGTAGCTTGCGAAACAGTTTAATAAATATGTATATCCATGTTTCAGATTCATAAGTGCAAGCGATCATTCTGAGAATATCATTGGAAGCTATGTCATTTGTTTGTTCTAAGATGACAAAGTCGCATTGGCTTGGGTTGTAGATAGAACACACGCTCATTGTAAAAATGTCACAACTGGAGAGGAAAAAGTTCTGTGTCTGTGGCAGAGTACACATAGTATGGCCAGTAATGCAGCAGAGTCAGCCTTCACAAATTCAGCTCTGTGGGATTTTATCTGAATATAAAAACATTTTCTACATAATGATCATTAATTTAATATTTAGCTCACAATAACCTTTACACTTATCTATTTATTTATCTTTGTGTTTGGGGCATTGAAAGGTTTTTGAGAATGATATGGATCCCTAACTTGAAAACAAGTGAATAACGCTATACTTTAGGCTTGAGGAGAGGTTTTAATGAGCCATTAGTATAAACTGCTTAGCCCAATGTCTGTTGTATGGCCATAGGCTTTCATGAAATTTAGCTAAGTCAGTCTTCATCACCTCTGCCACCATTAGCATCTTCTTCTGCATTAGCAGCGTCACTACCACAGCCAACACCGCCACATAGGAACTATCCGAAAACCATGTTGTTACCTCTACGTAAGTCTGTTGTTATATCTTGGAGGACTTTTTTAAAAAAATTAATTAATGAAAAGGCCATACCAGTTACCAGAATATTAAAACATATTCTAAAAATAAGGGTCTTAAGAATTTTGCTCACAGAATTACCAAGATAGTGATAACTTGTGTCCACTACTTGATGACGAAATAAATAAAAATGCAAAGAACTGGGGGGGGGATGCAAATGGCATTGTTTTTTTTAACACTTGGTTTGGACATGCTTCAAGGGAGCCACATGGCTATTTCTCTCTACATTCTTTCCACTAAAACTTACCTCTCTCTACCCTCTTCCGCACGATAAATTAGTGGTCACTGGTCATGCACTTTCCTAATATATAAATTGCAGGACATTCTCTTATGTAACATTGATCTTTACCTGTCTCATCCCTAATGCTTCATCTTAAATGCAAAGAAAGAAAGAGCACCACGAATCAATTCACTGTCATTGCTTACCTCCCAGGACTGAAAATCACTGACGCTGCTACAGTGTTTGGAATAGAAAAGTTTTAAAGGGCCTTATTTACAGAAGTGGTTTGTACAGCCTTCTCTGCTGACTTCGTACCAGGAGATATTTTTATCCTGTTCGGAAGTCGCTCAAAGCTTGATTCAACTCTGATCTGCCAGCCTCTGTGTACACCTCTCACAGAGGCTGTGACCCTGTGGGAAAGTTCAGTACTCCTCCTGGTGGTGAGAGGAAAACTAACAAGAGCGCTCCTATGGGAGGCTCTGGGCAGGATATGAGATATGGCGATGGTTCTTGTGAAATTCTTCTATCAACCCCCTTGGTTGCTTTTGCTCTTTGGGAAACTGATTTTTATCTTCTGGGGTTACTTGGGATGAAAGGGATTTAACAAACTGACATAATATTTTGCTTTGGCGACAACTTAAGGAACACATTTATCTCTTGAATAAAGAGAGTCTCAGGATCACAGCAGTATGTTCAGCATATTAGTCATGGGACTATGTGTTAAGCTTCGTGACCATAGAAATAGGTGGAAGGCTTATTTTATTGTTATTTCCTGTGTACACTCTAATTTCTCTAACTCAGCAGACAAAAACTTACCTCTCTGTGATAAACAGAGTTTGGAGGATATTGACTCATACAAAGACTATCTTTTTTGTTAGATTTATTTTTATTGTTGACAATATTACAGATTCCCCACCTCCATTCCCCCATTTACCCCCCTCCGCCCAGCCCCAGTCCCACCCCTGGCCTTCACCACACTATTGTCTGTGTCCATGGGCTATGTATATATGCATATACGTTCTTTAGTTAATCTCTTCCCGTCTCCCCCAACTCCCTCCCCTCTGAGATCTGTCAGTCTGTTCCATGCATCCCTGCCTCTGGGCCCATTTTGTTTGTCAGTTTATTTTGTTCATTAGATTCCATATGTGAGTGAGATCATGTGGTATTTGTCTTTCTCTGACTGGCTTCTTTCACTTAACATAATAGTCTTCAGGTCCACCCATGCTGTCATAAAGGGTAAGAGATCCTTCTTTGTCGCAGCCACACAGTATTCCGTTGTGCAAATGTACCACAACTTTTTTATCCACTTGTTTACTGATGGGCACTTGGGCTGTTTCCAGATCCTAGCTATTATAATTAATAATGCTATGAACATAGGGATGTGTATATTCTCTTTCTGATTTGTTTTTCAGGATTCTTAGGATATATTAGTAGTCCCAGAAGAGGAATCCCTGGGTCAAAGAACAGTTCCATTTTTAATTCTTTGTATCTTCCTCTATTTCTTTTTTCAATGTCCTATAATTTTTCAAGTACAGGTCTAGTCCCTCCACCATCTATATTATGGCTAGAAAAACCATAATATCAGTATTTTCCTAAAATATTCTACACAAAGTTGGCTGCAAATACCCTGATCCCCTTCTACTGTGATCCCAACAGAATTGGCTCAGAAATCATATAATTTTTAAAAATATATTTTATTTATTTCAGAAAAGAAGGGAGAGGGAGAGAGTGATAGAAACATCAATGATAAGAGATAATTATTGATCAGCTGCCTCTTGCACATACACTACCCCCCCTTCCCACTGGGGATGGAGCCCGCAATCTGGACATGTGCCCTTGACCAGAATTGAACCCGGGACACTTCAGTCTGCAGGCTCTGTCCATTGAGCCAAGCCAGGTAGGGCAAGAAACCATATTTTAAGAAACAAAGTTTAGGAGTCAGCACCAGAGCATGCATCTCCAGCTTCAGTGATTCCCTGATATGAGGGAATCAAACTGCTGTATCTTCTGTATCTTATTTATGGTTTCATTATTTTGATGGCAGAATATTCACTGGAAATAATTTATCCTGTTGTTAAGTGTTCAGAAGTAAAACCAGAGAACCCACATGCTAACTAACATACATGTGGAAGTGTGGTAAGAATTTCAACAATGAATTCACCACTCCATTTGTATCACGTGTGTGTAAGGTTGACTTTCCTAAATGGGGAGAAAATGTCAAACCATGTTGCAGGCTGGGGATTTGAGGGTAGCAGCATCACTGATGAATTTTTTTAAATATATATTTTTATAGATGGAAACATCAATGATGAGAGAGAATCATTGAATGGCTGCCTCCTATATCCCATGTACTGGGGATTGAGCCCATAACCCGGGCATGTGCCCTGACCAGGGCCCAGACCAGGGAGGAGCCTGCAACTGAGGTATGTACCCTTGAGGAGAATCAAATCCAGGATCCTTCCATCTGTAGGCTGACACTCTATCCACCGAGCCAAACCAGCTAGGGCTCTCTGTCATCTTTGAAGGGTTTAGTACACTGCAGATACTCTATCTTTTCCTATGCCAAATTTGGCAGTGAGTAAGAGGCAATGCTAGGGAATCCAAGTGCAGAGTAAGATAAATGCAGACTATTCTTAAGAGCTCTTGTCTGCTTAGGACATCGCTGCAGTGCGAAAGCAACACACTGGGCAGCGAGTCTCATGGTAATGAAGCAGAACTTCTCCCCAAAGCTTCCGTGCCTTATATGTTCCAGACGCTCAGCAACTTGTAAAATTAAATTTCTCGTGAGCACCGGGACAGGGGCGATTGTTTTAGGTTATTTGTATTCAGGTGGGACATGTTTTAAGAGAAATCATCTCTTTATTCTCTCCCTTTTATATTTGTACCCTGTTTTTATTTTTATACTGTATCACTATGTTTTTATCTCTTTCTTACCTTCTCTTGTTCCTCTACTACATTATTTCCTTCATTACTATAATATCCCCCCCCTTCTTACCATTTTGTTGGTATTTCTTATTCATTTACTCATTTGTGGCTGTTTTGAACTCATTTTATCTTCCTGTACTTTTCTCACTAGTTTAATTTTCTCATTGCTTTCCTTCAAGCCCAGTTGGTCTCTTTTTGTACCACGTTGACCGATCTTTTTTCCTGGCCTCTTCCACTCCCCTTCAAACCCTCACACTCATCAAGGATTCTTCTCTCCATGTACACACCTGTTTCACTCTATTGCTCCTTCAAGCCCTGACTGGATGGTTTATATTTTAGTGAAGAAGGAAAGTGAGGAAGCCACAGGGAGAAGCCATTGGGCTGAGAGTCACAATCCAGGCTTGCGCAGGTCTGCCTGAGAATGCCCCAGATTCCACACCCAAACTTGACCCTCCAGAGCTCCTGCTAAAATCTCTCAGGGAAAACTTGAAAGACGAGATGTACACAGGTCATGGATCACACATCTGTAAATATATCCCTGTGTTCGCTAAGAAGGGTCAGAATGGAATTTGGAGTGATCCAAATGACTTGGTTATGGATTACAATCTCTTCTATGTAAATTTTACTACATTTCCTACAACAGCAAGCCCTTAGGTTATAAACATCCCATCTCATTGCTTTATCAATTTATGTTTGTCTATTTTGTCTGATTCTAGAAAAATGAGCAGTTTATCAGTTGCAGAATTTTTGTCGCAGGATATTGCCAATAATAATGTGGCTGGTAATGAAATGACATGCTACATGTAGGACTTGGGTGGGTTCCTAGTCGTTTTAGACCACAGAACTGATCCGTACATGACAAGATCTAAGTTATCTATGTTCTCTTAAGAGAAATGCACGTGCACAACATGTTATGTCCTTTTTCAGGAAGTTTCCTTCATAAATTCATTCTACAATTATAGACTTAGCATATGCTAAGTAAAAAAACAACCATTAGTGTTCTAGAAAAATGTTGTAGGCATTATGGATACATCAGTGAATAAAATAGTTACGGTAAATACTTCCCTTGAAAAGAGATTGCAGTGTAGCATGGGGAGATTGATAACGAATCAATAAATATAGATATGGCAGGGGGTTGTAAGTAAGAGAAGAGGACAGGCTGATGGAGTGGGGTTAATAGGGTGGTAAGGAGAGCTTTCTCAGGAGGTGCTATTTCATCAGAGATCTGACCTAAAGGGGATCTGATATTTAAAGGATGAGTCAACCATTGTAAGAGCTTGGGTTCCTGTGTGGGAAGTCAGTCAGACAAAGCCCTTTTTGTCAGTTAATGTGAAGAGCAGGTTTTAGTTTAAGTTCTTAAACACAGTCATGAGTAACTAGACTTTAGCACATGCCTTGGAAGATACATGCTTTCAAATTTATTTGATTTCTCAAATTTGACCAGGCAAACAGAGGATTATCCATGGAAACCATAGCTCCAAAGATGATATTAGATTGCCCACTTCTGGGGAATTGAGAGTAGAAGTCGTTGCAAATAAGTTTTGAAAAGAAACATTTTAAAATCAGACACCTTAAATTTTTATAGCATTCAGATATACATCATTGTCCAATAGAAATGTTCATGATGCTGGCAGTATTTTACATCTGCTCTGTCCTGGTGAATCACCTTCCTTAGATGTTCTCCATTATAGCCATCAAGGCCCTGTTGTTTGCAAAGCCCCAGAGCAAGAAAGACTAAAACTGTACCCTATCTGTGAGGTTTAAACAGTGGCTCCCAAGGGCCTGGCTAGGTAAGCTACAGTCGCCTGGATCCAGTTTTGAATTTTCAAGCAGCTCCATCTTGGAGTTGCTCCAGGCCTGGTAGCACAGAGAGGGCACCTAGACTGTGGTGATTCTGTAAAGCAAGCATGTCAAATGCGTGGCCGTGGGCTGCATTTGGTCCACAGTGAATACTTTTGCAGCCCAGCCAATATAACGGTATGTAAGAAATGTTTTAATAAGAAGTTCATAACTTAATTTCTACAATATCCTGTTGTACATAAGTATTAGTAATGAACTACAACGTTCACTAGTGATTGACAGTTATCATCCTGTTGCATTCATTTCCCTTGTGACTTATGCACAGGCGCACCATTTCTCTCCACTGATACTAGAAGCGAATGTTCTAGCAGCCGATGGCCATGTCATTAGCCTTGGGCTGACTTGTTTGGCGTGAGCAACAGGAAAGATTTTGCTCTCGGAGAACAAGAAAAACAGGTTTATTTCTGTTACGCTTATTAATTTGTGCAGTTATTCAGTGTCTGGTAAGTCTGTGTTCAAGAAAAAAATATTTTTATTAAAATGTTCCATTATTTTATGTTAGCAATGGCTCGTTTATTTCATCCCTTTGTATTTAGCATGTCTCTATCGAAATAAACCTATGTTTCTATGAAAATGGGAGCTTTTTTTTTTCTTTGCAGGCCACATACTCTTCCGCCTTGTTTATTTGGCCTGTGTTAGCCTTAGACTTTGCCATGCTTGCTGTAAAGGGAGACGAGTCCGTTGAGAAACCCCAGGCCTCAGCCTCAGCAAGACAAGCTGTGGAGACTTCTCCTCAGGCTTGTGTTTGTATCTTTCGATCATTTCTATGGGCTATTGGTATTGATTCTGTCATTTTATGTTTATACAGCTGAGAGGCAGAGGCTTGCTTGGTCTTGATTAATAACAAGAAATTGCTTCTACCTTGGAATATCGATCAGAAGGGTGGGTGCTGCTATTCCTATAGAATGCCAATCAACTTGATTCTGGTTACATTTCCCAGAGGAAAGAAAAGTTTGGTCATAAACATTATTATTTTAGTTTCTCAGCATCCAGAGTCCCACTCCAAAGGAAATAAATCATAAATTACATTTGAGTTCTTAAGGAATTTTTGAAATTTATGCTCCAAATGAGATCTGTCAGTGCTGAGTGCAACTCTGACAGGAAAAATATAAGTTAGTTCTACTTATTTTCTCAATAAGCAAATCCTCTTTTTCAGTAATTCTGATGGTTCGGCCAATCTTCGTTACAATGTACCTATTTTCTGTTGTAGATGTTCTTGAAAATGACCTGCCATCCAGGTGTCAAGCTCATGATCTCAGGATGGATCATGAATAGTGTGTACATAGTTATGGGACTCAGGAAACAAGCTTTGGTAGTTCTGTGAGCTCAATAAGTCAACGAATGCATTCATGGGAAACTATGGTCTACAGAGAGCTTTGAGTTGTTTGAGGTTGTGACTTCAAACTCAGCGTCCACTTTTGCAATGTCTAAGTAGTCAGATTTAATTGTTGAGAAAATTAGTCAAGTTTCCAATCTCACTTTTCCCCTTTTTGTTGTTGATTCTTCCCAGAGAGAGAACACTGGTCCTGTATTAGGACTGACATCGGAGGAAAGAGAAATGTTTATAGCTGGAGAGGGCCTTAACCATGAGGAAGAGGGTAATACAATGTTTGTGACCCCATAGATTTAAATAGAAAGTTTGTATTTACAAAATGCTATTGCTGTCCTGTCACTTTATGAGAGTTAAAACAAAGGTCCCAGTTACGGGACTTTTGAAAGGCTTGGGGAAAGAAAGTGAAACTGAAATACTTGGAATCTTGCCTTCTGATGCCCAATTAGGACAAAGAGGAAACAGAGTTTAAAACAAGACCTGGGTTTAAGAGTTTTTCAATCTCCCTGTTTTTCTAATATCCACGCTGCTTCTTCTGCTGGCAACACTGGGTTTTAGCAGAGTATATACAGTTGAATTGCTCCTGGCTGCCACTATTGACACAAGCAAACAAAAGGAGACAGCCACAGCGCATTTCATTGAATCTGCGCAAGAGACAATTGAACATCTATGAACTGGAATTAATCAAAATCTCTTAGCCAAATATTTGTCCCTGCCTGTCCTGTGGATCTCTGCAAACCCTGATTGTAACCTCTGCATGTACTGACCACTTGATAATTTAGCATACCCACATGTTTGTTTTTTAGCTACTTACTGTTCCCAACATGGCCCTGCTCATTACCCTTTGATATTTATCAAAACAAGTATCCTCTGATGATAAGGTTGAATAAAATGGGGAAAGTTGCAGGGAAGTGTTGGATAAGGTAAAAGGAGAACAATACAACTGCAGTTTTATGATTATTGTGATGATGATTTCAACTGCCACCATTTTTGAACATTTACGATGGGCGAGGGCAGCGTTATTTTATCTTTATTGTCTCCTTTGATCCTCGCATCATCCCTCTGAGACACATATTGTTCTTTCTATCTCATATATGAGAAAATTGGGCCTTTACAGATATCAAATACCTTACTTAAGGTCACACAGGTAATAAGTGATAGAGGCAAGATTTGATCTCAATGCCATGGCTTCCAAAATTGTCTAATTAGGAACACCCGCCAATCCTTGCTACTCAAAATGCCCTCAGACCAGCAGCCAGAATAATCTGGGAGCAGTTAAAAATGAAAAAATGTCCATTTTATTTCTTACCAGCTGAATAGAATCTGAATTTGCACAATAGCCCCAGGTGATACATACGCGCATTAATAGTTGACTAGCACTGGCCTAGACTTTGCCTAGTGGTCAGCAGACTCATCAGTCAACAGAGCCAAATATCAATGGTACAACGATTGAAATTTCTTTTCAGAGCCAAAATTTTTTAACTTAAACTTCTTCTAGTGCCACTTATTCAAAAAAGACTCGCCCAGGCCGTGATATTTTGTGGAAGAGCCACACTCAAGGGGCCAGAGAGTCACATGTGGCTCACGAGCCACAGTTTGCCGACCACGGGCCTAGACAATCCCTACCCAGGAGTATGAAGGCATATAGAAACACTCGATCATCAGGAAGGGGACTGGGAAACAAACAGAAACTCCTGTAATGTACAAGAAAGATTTTTCCTGCTCTGGAATCCATGTATAGAATATTACAGTGGGTCTCTAGGGGAATAGTGGATACAGGTTCATTCAAACCAGGGCACTTTAGAAAAGGAAAGGATCACTAGTATTAATGGCAGTGGGACATTAGACATACTAGTACACTGGAACTGTTCTAAGCAAACTGGAACATATGGTCATGTCAATGATAGCACCTAAATATTTTTTAATATATTTTATTGATTTTTTACAGAGAGGAAGAGAGAGGGATAGAGAGTTAGAAACATCGATGAGAGAGAATCATGGACCAGCTGCCTCTTGCACACCCCCTATTGGGAATGTGCCTGCAACCAAGGTACATGCCCTTGACCTGAATCGAACCTGGGACCTTTCAGTCTGCAGACCGACGCTCTATCTACTGAGACAAACTGGTTTCGGCAATAGCACCTAAATCTTGTTTGATGAGAATCCATTAAAATATTAGGATTCTTTAATCTGTAAAAAATGAAGGCAGAGAGGTGAGAAGTTTAAAATCTACACAAAGGATGACAATTATTTCTTTATTAAATTATTATTTTAAAATATATATTTTATTGATTTCAGAGAGGAAGGGAGAGGGAGAGAGATAGAAACATCAATGAGAGAGAGAGAAGCATCATTGATCAGCTGCCTCCTGCACACCCCCTACTGGGGATGGAGACTGCAACCTGGGCATATGCCCTGACCTGGGATCAAACCCGTGACCTCCCGGTTCATAGGTTGATGCTCAACCACTGAGCAATGCTGGTCAGGCAATATTGAATTACTTTATTCCACAAATATTTATTAAGCCCTTTTTTTCTTGGAGTGGCATTTTATAGGCTATGGTTATACAGAAGTGGACATAATACGATAGAACTTAACAGGACTAGTTAATTCTCTTTAAGCCTGACAACAACAATATTGGGAAACATGATTATGGAATTAGAGTTCATCACATGGAAGTCATAAATTGAAAGCATGTTTATTTCATGTTTAATCTGGAGTCTAAAAACTGATACGGTCTGACATTTTAAAATGTAGACATTTTTAAACCATTCTAGATACGTTCATGAAAGATGAATTCCAATATGATAGTTAATTGAGGCAACTTGGGCTGTTAGTATTGGAAGAGGGATAAGAAAGCTATTTTAAATGATAACGCACTAAACTTCCCCTCTCTAAGATGTCACCTGGGTCCCGTGACGGCTATGGAGCCCTGGGCCAAATGGGCCACAGTAAAGAGTTGAATACATGTAACCTTTCGAGTTCAGCATCTTCTGTGGGTTTTAGAAACGGAGTATTTATCCTGAGGGTTTGTTCACCCGGAGCTGTACCTCGTAAATGAAAAGTACAACGTGTGCATCCTCCGCACTGAAAAATAAACAGCAGCCCCGGCTTTTGTAAATAGTAATGCAATCTGCTCACTGAGATGTATCCGTTTAGATAAACAGAAAGGATTCTTATTAGTCTTTCTCATGGCTATGGATCCGATACAGGAAAAGTGGTTGATGACCATCACTAGCTCCCATGCCTAGAACGGTGCCTGGGAATGAGTTACAATGTGTGGAATGAGTAGATTTCTCAGATGTCATTTCAGAGATGCTGAAAGACACAAGTTATTAGTTGTTTCTATTTTAGTCTCTTCTCAGAGCACAGAATTGCTCCAAGGCAGCTCACGGATAGTCTCAGGTCACAGCAGGAAACGAGGAAGGAGAGGGCAAGGATTGACCTTGTGGCTTTGCCAACTGTCTCTTCTATTCTGGTTGTATTTCCTTCATTTGGAGAAGCAAATGTGCCTGACTGATAAGGCCGAAGCTGGAAGCCCCAGGATCTGGAAGTTATAACATCCTGGTCTGTCCAGCTTCCTGGGTGATTCATTGTCCAACTAGTTACAAGATCCATCACTTCCAGAAACCCAGCCCCATCGGTTCTCTTGTGAAATGGACTTAGGGTGCAGAGCGAGTAACCATAATTGGCAAATGATGGACAGCCATGATGTTTTCACATCATACTTTGCGAGCTTAAAACAAGCCAATTTTAAGCATATAATGGTCCTTTGTTACAGCTAGTTCCATATAAAAGTGCTGGGTCAATCTGTCTGGTGGTAAAAGACTTATCACAAATGAAATTCAAATAATTATCACAGGCCCCCTTTCTTCTCTTAAAGGCAAATATATCTATTTTCCCCCATCTAAATCCCATGCAGTCACCCTTCCTCAGGGTCTACTCTAAATAGACTCACCTCACACCCCTGGGACTTCAATCTCTCTTCTACACATTCAGTCATCTCATGACAAAACCCTTGCTTGACAGGCAACCACTTGTAGGTCTGGAATGGGTCAATTCAGTTTATATTATTTCTAATGGGGAAAAAATAATTCCATTTTGAACAAACAACTTCTTGAACAGCCTTCCAGAACAAATTGAGTTAGAGAACCAAGGTGCCACTGAATACAATAGTGAATAAATAAGAATATAAGAATAAACTCTTTGTTTCAGGTACTTACAACTATAAACCTACTTTTGTCCCGCCTCATGCCTTATCCAGTAGCATTGTTTCCTAGAGTTTTGAAAAATTAAAAATTTTATGTCGGGAAACATATCTTAGGAGATTTTAATTACTTTAGACATCTAGTTTTCAGTTTATTAATTTAAATCTAGAGTCCTCTTACAAGAAAGAAATAATTAAAAAATAATTTTAAAATAATTTTTAAAAAAGAAAGAAATAATTGCCTTAAAAGTTATTTTTAATAATTATACATGGGGAAAAGTGCCCGCAAAAGTGTCAATAACCCTGGGCTCTCACTATAATGTGCTCAGTTGAAGAGAGTTAATATTGTAGAATATTATTATCTAAAAAAAACCAAAACCCACACACACCCTTGCTTGAGCAAACCTCTCCTGAAAGCCATCTCTTCTATCTTTTACAGCTAACCCTTTCAGTAGAGTAGTTTACCACTCCAAGCTACTTCACATACTCATCTCTACTTACTCTGCCAGCTGGCTTCCACCCCATCACTCTCTTGAATATCCTTTTCCCAGGGTTACAGAAGCCCTCATCACCAAATTCAGGAAAATGAGTCCTTCCTTATTGCACTTAAACTTTTTGGAGTTTGAATACAAAGCTGTTTCTTCCTGGAAACCTCTTTTCCTTCAATTCCACAAGTCCTTTATTTCTCTTCCTACCTCTGAGTAATATGTCTTTTTTTTTTTTTAACTATTTGGTGTTTTAAAATTTTTATTGGGGTGACACTGGTCTACATGAACATATAGTTTTCATGTGTGGATTTCTAAGTTACAAAATCTGTATGTTGCACCATATGCCCATCACCCAAAGTTGTCTTCTCCTGTCACCTCATATGAGGACCCTTTTGTCCCCCCAGCCCCTGGCAACCACCACACTGCTGTTTGTGTTCATAAGTTTCAGTTTTATATCCCACATACGAGTGAAATCCTATGGTTCTCGCTTTTTCTGACTGACTTATTTCACTTAGCGTAATGTTCTCAAGGTCCATCTGTGTTGTTGCAAATGGCAGTATTTCATCCTTTCTTGTGGCTGAGTAGTGTTCCATTGTGTTTATGCAAATGGTATCTCCGACAAAGGTTTAATTTCCAAAATATATAAAGAACTCATAAAAAATTAGCACCAAACAAACAATCCAATCCAAAAGGGGGCAGAGGAATAATACTCCTTGATCACATTTGCAGGCATCTTTTTCTTCATCTTAGCCCTCTTTCTTCATCACTGTCCACACATTCCTTTCCCCTGTTGTCACTTCTACAGAGTTAACTACCATTTACTTTGTTTTAGGACCTTTTGTGTCCCAGGGAACAGAGATGTGCTTGATCATTTCAGGTAGTAGACCTTCATTGCGAAGTTACAAGGGAAGGAATGTACGAGGAGAAAAATAGTTTGGCTTTTGGGAAAACTGGAACACCATTCAGGAAGGACTCAGCAGGAATGCATCTCTGTGTGAAGTACCAGCCTTCAGCAGTGCTAGATATTTCCCAGGCTGCAGACTCAACTTCACCCACTAATTAGCTATCTCAGTCTTTCTCTTTCCCTCCTTTTCTCCATCCCTCCCTCCCTCAACCATCTACTCTTCTCTACCCATTTCTTCTCTCTAGTCTCATACACCTTCTCTTCATTTTCCTTCTCTTTCCTTCATAGTTTCCACTCCTTTGTGTCATCTGCTGTCTTCAGGTTTCTGCTTTTTGGCCACCCATAGTTCCTTGGTGCATACACTTCATTCTATATCTTAAAACGTTGCTATGTTTTTGGTATTTACCTTCTGACTACTGCCGTGCCTTCTGGAACTAGGTGGAATGTAGATTTATGTACATATGTATAAATGAATGAGGGAATGAAAGAAAGAAGAAAGGAATGGGTGTAGCTTTGAGCCAGATCTACTCATTTCATCTTTGTGTCTCCCGTGGCTGCCCATCATATAACAACTGCTAGTTATTGAGCACCTACTGTGGCATAATCTGATATTATGTCATCTACCTATATTTCTGACCTTCACCTTCTAAAAAAAAGGGTGTTTCTCCCTTTTTACATATAAAAACACTGTGGTTCTCACAGACTAAGTTACTTACTCCAGATGACAGAACCAGACATGGTGAAGCCAGGATTTCAAAACTATTATAATTTAAAAGAACTATTTGAATATCTGAGTACATGAATGCAATATGTTTTTCTGCACCCATTTCAAAATAAAAAGGTATAGTTTGATAATAGTGATTAAAACAATAATTGGTTGGTCTTTTATATCTTTAGAATTTTTGGCTTGGAAAAAAACAGACCAAGGGGGAAAAAGAACTGTCCTCAAATTTAGAAGGTCTATTAGACAGATCAAATGAATTAGAAGGCTTTCAGCTGCAAGTAACATGATATTCCCCCTACAACAGAACTGAATGGCCGTGGAATTGCTGTCAAACATAAAAAGAAATCCAGAGTGGCATGGGATCCACGTACAGACTGTTAAGATGGCTGGTCTTTCTCCCTGCAGGCTGTGTCCTGCTCTGTGTGTTGGCTTTACCCTCAGGCTGGTAGGTAGCAAAACAGTGCATTGAGATATAACAGTGACCAGAAGAAGAAGTACAAGCCATCTCTTTCTTTCTCCTTCTCAGAGAGATCCTCTTTTCTAGAAGCTTCTTCATTGTCATCAGCTGGAACTGAGTCACAGGCTATGACATTGACTGCTGGTTGCCACCCTTCACCCTGCCTTCTTCCTGCCTACCTTTCTTTGCTTCTCATTCAGCTAATTGTGGCGATGCAACAAAACCCCCACCTATGAGTGCTTCCTGTTGGCTGATGACTAGATATGTTGTCTAGCACTCAAGCAATCATGTGGGACCTGAGACAGCACAGCAAAATGAGATGAGTAAGCTTGTGAGAACCTCATCCCTGATGCCATTGCTGTGCCCCAGGCTGCCTGACCTCGGACTGCTTTCTCCCAATGGGGAATTAATTACACTAGTGTACTTGCATCTTATTTAAAGCCACTGTTATTTTTACTTCTTACTGTTTTTATAATTGTAATGCAACAAAGCTTACTCTGATATCCATTTCCCTTCTAAAAACAGTCCTGGCAAATGGAATGGTATAACCACAACTGACTCAAAATAATGCAGATCTATTGTTGGAGCCAGGGATGGGACATCTACCTTTCATCACACTTGACTAGCCAAACAACATCAGACCACTGTTTGGAAGGAGTACAAAAGGGCAAATGACTGTTGTGTAAGCAACTACCCTAGTCTACTAATAAATTTAAGTAACTGAGGTTGTCTAAAAAGCAAGTTCAGTGGACTTATATTTATAATTTGTCATCCTATATGATAAAAGCCTAATTTGCAAATTGACTGAACAGAGTGGGGGCTGGTGAGCAGATGGCACCAGGCCAGCTAAGGCCGGTGCCCTGGGTCACCTCCCCAAAGAGGGAGGCCAAAGACTGCAGCTTAGGTTCACTCCCCAGATATCCCCAGAGGGTTCCTGGTCTGTGAGAGGGCACAGGCCAGGCTGAGGGACACCCCCCACCCTTAGTGCACGAATTTTCATGCACCAGGCCTCTAGTTGTATTATAAAGGCTATTCATACATACCTGGGAGGTAGATAACACAACTGTTAAACATTGGTTGCTTCATTAATTCCCTCTTACTAAGATATAGATGGTTAGCAGTTACCTCTGCATTAATAATAACTCTACACCTGTAGGTAAAGGTTATACTCATGTGGAAAAATAACAGACGGAGAGGACCATGTTGAGTTATACACTTGGCCATGGGTAGCAATGTGAGAAAAATTTAGCCTTGATAATCTTGTTTGCCTGGGCTAAATATTGAAATAGCATGTCTTTCCCTAGCACGTGACCTGAGATTGTTTTGCGTGGTGGGAGGAAGGCAACTCAAATGTATGCTTGTGGCTTTTTAAAGTCTGAGGCAAGTTTGAAAAACAACCCGCACTGCACCATGCACACAGGTTTCCTTGCCAACACTGTGCTGGTGCTGACCCTAGAGGTTTCACTTCCCTTAGCATGCTGTGTCTCCATTTGGGCATAAGGCATGCCACTTGGATTTATAGGGTGGTGGCCTCCTTAGTGATTTGTGGAACTCAGTAGCCATCCAAAATAAGCAAAATCAGTAGCAATGACACAACTGGAAAACCCTGTACCTCAACTTCATTTTATTTTTTTATTGATTTCAGAATAGGAAAGTAGAGGGAGAGCAAAATAGAAACATCAATGATGAGAGAGAATTGTTGATCGGCTGCCTCCTGCATGCCCCACCCTGGGAATCAAGCCCACAACCCAGGCATGTGCCCTGACCCAGAATCGAAGCATGATCTCCTGGTTTATAGGTTGATGTTCAACCACGGAGCAACACCAGCTGGGCTCTCAACTTTATTTCATATGGTTTTATTTTCTCTTCTTCTTTTAAGAGGGTCTTCAAAGTGAAGGATCAGAGGGAAAGAGTGCTTTTGTTATAGTTTTTATGTAACTTAGGCAACTGAAAAGGTGGAAAAACATTTTGTGTTTGTGGACAATAGAAGATTCAAAGGCAAATTTTATCTATGTGACTGATAAATTGCTAATGGCCTTCCATCCCAGTGGGTTTTACAGAATGAGCTCACTGATGCTGGCAGGGGCAGGATAAGGAAGGCAAATCTGAAGTCTACAAAGTCCCTGGAGAAACATCTCTTTGGAAGATAAGGGATTTTTTTTTAAGTGTGAAGCAATATTATTAAACACCTACAGTGTTTAATAATGATTAGGAATTTTGATTGCATTGGAGTATGGTGATAGGAAGTTTCATACTAATACACATTTTTTAAAAAAAATGTTTGCCAATCAAGTACACCTTTTTATTTTATTTTATTTTATTTTTTAATATAGTATTTTATTGATATTTTACAGAGAGGAAGGGAGAGAGATAGAGAGCTAGAAATGTCAATGAGAGAGAAACATTGACCAGCTGCATCTTGCACACCCCCTACCGGGGATGTGCCCACAACCACTGTACATGCCCTTGACTGCAATCGAACCCGGGACCTTTCAGTCTGCAGACTGACGCTCTACCACTGAGCCAAGCTGGTTTCAGCACTAATACACATTTTTAACAAGCCTTTTATTATAGTTTAAGATTTGGAAGTTAATGTCAATTTACGGAATTAATTTGTTAATTATAAATTGTTATCTATTTGTTAATTATAAATCATTTTCTCTTGTTATCTAACTGTTATTCTGAGTAATTGTGTGTTCCTGAATGTAAAATAAAAAGGGTTGCATATAAAAATTTAGTTTCTTCTGACATCACTAATTCAGGTTAGTCCATTTGTCTCATGGAAGATGGATATCACACTACCAGATTTTCGGGTGAGCATATATGTTTCTCAGAAAGTTGATACCATCATCTGGCAGAGGACTTGACCTTCATATAAGGAAGAAATGATTTATAATACTTAGAACCTGCGGTGTTTGCTCTTTTAAGGAAATATTATACCAGATGCTAATATAATGAAGTATTAATTAATGGAGAATTTACCCATTCTGTTATATACAGAAGTCTTCCAAATTAAGATGAATTCATTTCTGAGAAGGCAAATATCTAGGATTTAATTCTGACTCTCTGCAGGAATTTGCATTAAATTGCTCATAGACATGAATGGATGACCTTTATGATGATAAAATATAATTAAATATCTCAACTGGTTTTTCTATTATAAAAAGGTAATAACATCACTAAATTATAGGAGAATCTATAGAAGAATTGAGATCCCTAATGGCTACCCGAGGAAAACAATTAAAATACAGTTAGAATAGAGTTATTATGTGATCTAGAAATTCCTCTCCTAGCTGTCTTCCTAAGAAAAGTAAAAACATATGTCCACACAGAAACATGTGCATGAATGTTCATGGCAGCATTATTTATCGTAGCCACAAAGTAGAGACGATCTAAATGAACATCACCTGATGAATAGATAAGCAACCATGATATATGTATATGATAGAATAGTATTCAGCTATAAAAAGAAGTGATAAATGCTCCAACATGCATGAACCTTAAAAACCTTATGCTAAGTGGGCCGACTGGTGTGGCTCAGTGAACCAGGAGGTCATGGTTGCGGGCTCGATCCCAGTGTGGGGGCATGCAGGAGGCAGCCGGTCCATGATTCTGATACATTAAAAAAAAAAAAACACAAACTTATGCTAAGTAGAGAATTCAGGCACAAAGGGATTCATATAATTGCATTCATATAAAATGCACAGAATAAGCAAATCCACAGAGAGAGAAAGCAAACGCATGGTTGCCTAGGACTGGGGGAGGTGCCCTGGGAGTAGCTGTTACTTGGTAAGGGTTTCTCTTTGGGGTGATGAAAATGTTCTAAAATGGATTGTGGTGATGGTTGCACAGCTCTGTGAATATACTGTAACCCACCGGATTGCACACATAACATGGTGATGGTATGTGAATTAATATCTCGGTTTTTTAAAAGATGTCATTAAGATCCATGTTTGATTAAAAGCATACCTGGTTGGGATTTCTAGCTCCTCTATACACATAGCAAATATTCATCAAGAAAATTGCTCTGTGCCCTCACCGGTTTGGCTCCTGGGTTCGATTCTGGTCAAGGGCATGGACCTTGGTTGCGGGCACACCAATGGGAGGTGTGCAGGAGGCAGCTGATGGATGTTTTTCTCTCTCATCGATGTTTCTAACTCTCTATCCCTCTCCCTTCCTCTCTGTAAAAAATCAATAAAATATATTTTTTTTAAAGAAAATTGTTCTGTCCCTAGTACCCTGCTGGTTATGACTTGCAGGGTTCTCCAGATAATACTCAGGCTTTAAGTGACTTAGTAACACAGGGAGAGATGCTGTGTATCACTGGGGCAGGATCTCTGCAGCTAGCCTGGGAGACCTCATATCTGAAAAGTTCTGAAACTTTGCGGGGTGGAGGGGGGAGAAGAAAAAAATACTACAGCTATTTAGATTCAATGGGGCCTGGTTGGTGTGGTTCAGTGGTTGAGTGTTGACCTATGAACCAGGAGGTCATGGTTTGATTCCCAGTCAGGGCAGATGCCTGGGTTGCAGGCTCCATCCCCAGTGTGGGGCGTGCAGGAGGCAACTGATCAATGGCTCTCTCTCTCATCATTGATCTCTCTCTCTCTCTCTCTCTCTCTCTCTCTCTCTCTCTCTCTCTCTTTCTCTCTCTCCCCCCTCATCTCTGAAATCAATTAAAAAAAAAACCTCACATATTTTAGATGCAATGGATATAACCAGAAGTCTTATAAACTGACTATATATCAGATAACCAGAAGTCTTATAAACTGACCAAATATATATATATATATATCAGATTTGGAGACCAATATAGGCATGAGCCAAATCATGAGAGCATAGGACGCAGGTTTCTCTAACTCCATCTCTCATGTAACTTAAAAAGAAAAAGAATTTCCCACCAACTGAACGGGAGAAAAGCCAGAATGCGGTGAATCAGAGCCCTTTGGATTCCAGCCATTCCCATTGCTCTGGAAGTGATTAAGTCCAAATGAATCAGTGTCTGTGAAGAATGATGCATTGTGTATGCACCTGTCATTTTCAGATTCATTAGAAAAGGTAACAACAAGAAAATGACTTCCCAATTCAGTGCAATTTGGGGTTGGTTCATAAGCCTGACACCATTGTAATTAAAATCCACAGTAGAATATTCAGAGGCTGCATGCGTGAAGGCTGTGGCATTCTCAATTGACCTGCGCTATTATCTACTCTCAAGTCATATAGCTGGGAGGAAATTCTCCAGCCATAAAAGGTGAAAATGAATTAATGAGAAACACAGGCTCTATTGATAGTGTGTAAGCAGCATAACAACAAAGAGATAAGAGGATATTTGAAGATGCACTCCCTTCAGGGGGTGTGCCATACAATCATGTTCTAACCTTGCTTTAACACTACCATTTTCCTCATTTCCGGGTCAAGGCAATGTGGATATTTTGTTATTTAATTATGTAATAAAGTCTCAATTTGTTTTGGTGTAATTTAACTATATAGTGATTAGATGGATGTAAATCTTCTAGAAAGTTTTGTTTGATATTAAAAGGTATATAACTAAAGGGATTGATCCAACAAGAAGCTATAACCCTGGTAAACATATATGCACCAAATATAGGAGCACCTAAATATATAAAAAAAATTCTAGAGGACTTTAAGGCAGAGATCGACAACAATCAACAATACAGATATTAAAAGGTATATATATATATATATATATATATATATATATATATATATATAATATTAAAATATAATAATGCTGCATATCTTGCAATATTATGTCAAGTAATTATATTGTCATAATATTAAAGTGCAGTCTAACAAAATTAATGTCCCATAAGACATAAGAAATGTATAATTTTTTAAATTAAAAAAATCAAGTGATCAAAATATTTTAAAAAAACACCATATTGGCACATTACAGTAATATTTTGCCACAAACCAGCAAAAGCCACATTTTTATCTTTCTGACGTCAAAATACTTCCAATTAGCTTAGGGTCATATGCCTGGTGAAAGCAGTCACGCAAATAGCCACTGTGCCAAAATGGAGTTTCCACTGTTGACTAGTCACTCCTCAGTTTTTAACCTGAATCCCCTGGAGAAAAAGTAGAAAGTTAACTAAGCATCTAGTGGCTGGTGAGCGCCTTCAGCATGCCTAGTACCTAAGTTGTGGGGAACATGAAAAGGCATAACATATTATTCCGTTCTTCAGAGGTCATGGACTGGCCTGAAGATCACTAGGGAAGCTGTCTTCCACTGTTTTCAGAATAGTACCAACCTTAAACAAAGTTCTAATTTTTTTTCCCTAGCCAGTTTGACTCAAGGGATAGAGCATCAGCCTGTGGACTGAAAGGTCCTGGGTTTGATTCCAGTCAAGGGCATGCACCTCGGTTGCAGACTCCTCGCCTGCCCAGTTCCTGATTGGGACTCATGCAGGAGGCAACCAATCGATGTGTTTCTCTCACATCGATGTTTCTCTCTGTCTTTCCCTCTCTATTCTACTCTCTCTAAAAATCAAAAGAAAAATATCTTCAGGTGAGGAATTACAACAACAACAAAAGAATTGGTTATAGCCATTATTAACTGACTAGAGGTCCGGTGCATGAAATTCATGCACAGGTTGGGACCCTAGGCCTGACCTAAGATCAGGGCTGACCAGGTTCCTGTGCATGAATTTATGTAATTTTTTGATGAACATGTTGAACAAGAGGGGGCAAGTGCCTGAAAGGATAGATTCACTCTCTTTACTAAATAGTACCTGATAGTCATAGTTCTTAAGTCCATCTGAATGTATAACCACTTCCGCTACATTTTATTATCTGGTCCACAAAAGTTCCAGAATAATTTGTCTAGTAACTTTACTGAAATTTGTCATTTATCTAAACATTTTTGGGTCAGGAACCATGGCTCCTATGGGAAAATAGCATTGAGGCTGATGAACTATTACATCAATCAGGGCATCTTATACAGAAGAATTATACGTTACTTTGTTTCCCTTTGAGTTCACTATTCTAGAACATATTCTAAGTAGAATTCTATGATTAGTAGTACTCATTTTACAATAAATGATGATGATAATGGTGATGGTCATGACGGTGATGATAGTAGTGGTGGCAGTGATGACAGTGATGATGGTTATATGACAGTGATCATAATGGTGGTGATAGTGAACATATATTTAGCTCTTTCCAGGTGCCAGGATTTCTCTAAAATGTTTCACAATTATTATCTCATTTAATCACCATGACAATATTGCGGGCCAGGTGTTGCACAACCCTCGCCAGTTTGGACATTCACAGCTGTTATATTCTCTTTGGTACATACTGGAAACCAGTAAAGAAGTGAAAGGTAGTAAAGGGTAGCTACTGCTCCACCATGTCACTGTCAGGTTTTCTGAAAGATCAAGTTCTCCCAAATAGTTTGCCAGCCAAAACAGGTTTGGCTCAGTGGATAGAGCGTTGGCCTGCAGACTGAAGGGTCCCAGGTTCGATTCCGGTCAAGGGCATGTACCTTGGTTGCGGCACATCCTCAGTAGGGGGTGTGCAAGAGGCAGCTGATCAATGATTCTCTCACATCGATGTTTCTAACTCTCTATCCCTCTCTCTTCCTCTCTAAAAAATCAATAAGATATATTTTAAAAAAACAAAAACAAATAGTTTGCCATTTATTAGCCAACAGACACCCAAAAGCCAATCTGTTAGTTTGACAACAACAAAAACAAAAGTTGGGTTCTCTGTCCGTCCAGGTAGTGTAAGCCTCTGTTTGCATGAAACGTTGCCTGATGCCGTCACAAGTTTTTTGGCTCATTGAAAATCCTAGGCAGTGGCTTTTCCAGAATATGGCTGCACCCACTTCATGGGCACACCCTTCTCATGAAGAGGCTAAGGAGAGTGACCACAAAGGGCTGAGCGGAAGCAGAACGATTCTGGAAGAGGGAATTGAAACAAGGAGTGAGGGGCCAAGCAAAAAAACCATTTGGGGCACTCGTCATCAATTCAGACTCATAATCTGGGTTCGCTCAACTACCAGGAAATAGGTGTACCCCTTGGGGCGCCTAACCTAGAGTGACATGTCTGCCACCCAATGAAAAACGTTTCTTAGGATAGTGTAAGTATTCCTGTGGCCTGAGACAGATTGTTTCAGGTCAAACAGGGACACCCCAGCAAGTATCTCAACACAAAATACTTCCAAACACTGTCCAAGATTGGTAAATTTCCTGAAAGGGAGGGATTTACTTCTCAGGGTGACTTGACATGAGAAGTTTTTTCCTGCTACTTTTATTTTAAAATACTTTTTGCCTGGGAGAGAACACTATGTGGAAGTAATGCCTTCTTCCATATCCTTAGCACCATGCAGATGAACCTAAATTGGACTGGAAATCTTTTCTTGCTTTCTTTCCAAATGCCCGTTAGAGCACAGTTTCCCCCCAGGGCATACCTCTGTGTACTGACCACACTGCATAGGCCGGGGAGCCGCAACTACCCTGGAAGACAGATTTTGTGGAACTCTGATAGTGGAGCCCAGCCAGCATGGCTCAGTGGTTGAGCATTGACCTGTGAACCAGGAGGTCACCTTTAGATTCCCGGTCAGGGCACAGGCCCGGGTTGTGGGCTTGATCCCTGGTGTGGGGCATGCAAGAGGCAGCTGATTAATGATTCTCTCTCATTGTTGATGTCTCTCTCTCTCTCTCCCACTTCCTCTCAGAAATCAATAAAAATATATTTCAAAAATTTTCTATAGCAGTACAAAGGATGATACTTTTCACAACCAGCCCAGATTTGCTTGGTAGCAGCCTACCTTCAATTTAAAAACACTCTGGTAAGGCAGTAATATCTAATTGGCCACCCATAGTGGGTGTGTACTAAGTATGATTGATAATGCACTTTGAAAGAATTTTCAAGATAAGTTAACATGCATGCATCCATATTGTTTGTGTGTGTGTGTGTGTGTGTGTGTGTGTGTGTGTGTGTATAAACAAATAAGCAGTATGCATATATATACGGGGGGGGGGGGGAAGAATACATCTAAATCTGTTCTTACTTCATTTCAGATTCCCCATGGGTACTGGAATATTTTATCCTTGGGAGTGATTAAGTTAAGACACACACACACACACACACACACACACACACACACACACACTAAAAGTGAAGTGTCATTAATGGCTCTGTACTAGAGAATTCAAGGAGCTTATTCAGGTGAGCTGAATTTCTCTTCTGGTCTCCTCCAAGAAGGACAACTCACTATTCTGACTTTAGCCCTTGTCTCTGCCCTGGCCTTTTGATTAAAGACTCTGATCAACTGATTTAGGAAGACATCATGCTTGGGAGACCTGCTGCTCTTTCACACACTGCTCTGTTCCCACTGGGCTCGGTGCTATCTTTAAGCAAATAACAAAGATCTTGGCTTCCTTCAACTGAATCGACTGAAGCTGTATTGGATGTATCTATGTCAGCATGACCATTGCTTCATTTGGACTGGTTAACAGTGTACATTTTTTAAGGCTGCTAGGTATTAAATATCCTTCTTCTCCCAGCAGATTGCAATCTGCTAATCTAATCATCCAGCATCTCCTATCTCCTCTGTTGCATTGCTAGCTCTGTGTGTGTGTGTGTGTGTGTGTGTGTGTGTGTGTGTGTGTAGAAGCTATTTGAATTTGTGATTCATCAACTTGTGCTAAACTATCTCTCTGCTGTTGGTGAGAACAGTATCTTCTATACACATAAGCTCCACTGATTCAAGAAGACTATTATATAATAGCAAGTCTTTGAGTTAATTCAAACAGGATGTTAATGAGGTCCCGGGTGAACTCTGGATTACAATTCTTCCACTTCCTGTCCCATGGCTGAGCATCTCTACGTTTTGGCAGGTTGTCCTATAGTTGTCTTTTTTGCCTGGGGAGGGCCAGTTGAAAACATGACTTAACAAGTACAAACCAGTCTCCAGAACAAGAGAGCAACAGTTAACGTATACAGCTCAAGGCTAGATCATGGTTCACCTTTTCCCCAAGAAAAGACAAAGACATTTTCCTTTGATAAAGATGTATTTGCACTGACTATTGTATAGTGGTGTGTGTTCATGTGTGTAATGTGTCTCTATTTCTGTGCATATATGTTGCCATATTGATGATGACAGCAAAATATACCCATTAATTACCATGGAGCAGGTTGTGGGCTGAGTGTTGGGCCTGCCACGTGTTTATCTGTACAAGGGTTTACTATAATGATCGCCGAGGTGTTTCCATAGGGAGAGGTGAGGATTGATTTGTTGCTGCCAACGTGTGCTCTACACCCATTTGTCAGCGCGCTGTTGGAGCCCCGGCGGAATTTTCCCACAGAAAGGATGTTCTAACTGGCAGGCTCCCAGGCCCGCCCACAAGTCCATTTAACCATAACACAGTTGATGGGCACTGTCAGGATGGAGTTGGCTTCCAAGCGGGAAGTTAGACCAGTATTAATAGCACAGATGCAGCTGCGCTGTGGGTCCAGCAGACTTCTGATGGGCCAGCCTGGGAACTGAGGCCCTCTTTGTAACATTGACGGGAAACAGGCTCCTTGCTGAGTGTGGTAGGAAGGGGGTCCCGGGACCGCATGAGAGCCATGGCTTCCCATTTCCCTCTTCTCATTGAAACTACCAACACCAGTGTCCAAAAGAGAGAGAGCTAGGTGAATCCTAAGGAATCCTTCTCCCACCTTCACGTCTAGGGAGAGCCTGCCTTGAGTCAGCTGTTGCCATGTGCGGGGTACTTGTACGCTGGGTGTTTCTAGGCCGCCTGTACTTAAGTATATGATAGAGATGTCTGTTTTAACTCAGTAGCTGGTTATCCAGGTAAAACTCTTTTAGAATGTAATGTTTCTTTTTATTTTCCAAACTCTTCATTTATTTTGACTAATTGCAGTCCCAATTATGTTCTTAGTGCTTCCGTAATGAGTTAAAGCCATCGTTTTTATGCAGATGGAAGGGGCGTGCATGGCTGCAGTAAAACATTTGGTTTTGTTGGTTATAGGAAGAACTAGGGGAAGTGGGTGGTGCGGAGAGTATGTGTGTGTGTGTGTGCATGTAATTTGAATACGGCCCAAGGGTGTGTTTAAAGAATCAAAACTGTGTTTGTATTCAAAGGAGCTCTTTTGTACTAGTGTGTTTGGCAATATTTCAGACCACTTTTTAATAGATGTATTAGAATGAAAAGATTTTTCCCCCATGGGAGCTCTTTCAAGATATACATATTTAAAAGGGTTTTAAACACTGGATGGCAATCAGAAAATCATTTAGGCTAATCCCAAGTAAATATCTCTGTCATGTAAATGCTCCAGCACAGTTATGGGGCGCATACAAGCCAAAGGAAAAATTATTTGCTTAGTGATTTGATTTTCTTCCTTTATTTATTTTTTTCATGACTAACAAGGTGTCAGATTCATCCTCCTTGAGGCAGTAAAATGTGGGAACTTGTAAGTGAATAATAAATTTCAAGTGGAAACCAACGAAAATGTATATGAGACCCTGCTGCATTCAGAGGAGGCCTCTTGATATTTCTGAAGCACACTTCTCTTTTCTAGAATTCTATTTTGGGACACAGTCCTAAATGCAAAAGGAAGATTTCAGCATGAAGTTAAATTCATCTTTAAAATATTGGACCCCTTCAACCCCTCCCAAACATTGAGAAAAAAATGGATTTTGATTTGCTGAGATATGAAAATGTTTTCTCCCAGATTATTTAAGAAAAAATTATATTTTAGGGTTCTTAGTGTAGAATTATAACACAATTCATAAAACTTAATAAGCTTCTCTATAGATAAGTCTATATCATTGGTTTCCAACCTTTTTTTGGCCATATGCCTCACTCAAGCACCTCTAAAATCCTAATGTCCCCCGCTCCCCCCCCCCCACTCCCGCCCTGTGACATAGAATTCTTACTTCAAAAAGTTAACTAGTCACATGGAGGAAGCCTAAAAGGCCATTAACTTGGTCTACACACGCTTCCAGAGAACACAGCATCCATGAAAGAGAAAAATCAGAGAACGGAAGGACAGTGGAAGTCCTGAGGAAGAAATCACTAAGACATAGTTAAAAAAAATAATAATATGAAGTGATATGAAAAATAGCAAATAAAGTTTCAAAACATAGAGAACTGAAATGCATAAATGTGACACAATATATATTTATATACTGTACTAGAGGCCCAGTGCATGAAATTAGTGCATGGGGGGGGGGTCGCTCAGTTCAGCCTGTACCCTCTCACAATCTGGGACCCGTTGGGGGATGTCCAACTGCCAGTTGAGCCCCGATCACACGGACATCCCTCTCACAATCTGGGACCACTAGCTCCTAACTGCTTGCCTCCCTGCCTACCTGATGGCCCCTAATCACCTCTGTCTGCCTGCCTGATTGCCCCTAACCACTCACCTGCCTGCCTAATCGCTCCTAACCACCTCTGCTTCAGCCCCCTCTCCTGGCACCCAGGCTTCCCTCCCTCTGGCCAGCTGCAGGCACCTGGGACCCGGGCCAGCTTCCCCCAGGCAGGCACCCAGGACCCCAGGCAGCTTCGCCCAGGCCCTGGCTTTGTCATGAAGGATGTCCCGAATGATGTCCAGAAGACGTCTGGTCTATCCAGTCTAATTAGCATATTACCATGTTATTAGTATAGATAGGAGACCCCTAGAACCATAAAAAATCCCAAAAAGTCACTGTGAATAACTCATTCTTGAATTGCCTCCTTAACAATCTATTAGCCCCCCTGTGGGGCATGTGCTTCACGTTGGGAACCACTGGTCTAGATTATCCCTAAAATATCTCATTAGTTCACCCAGCCCCATAATTATAAATTTGGGGAAGTAAAACCGAGTGCTCATGATTTTCTGAGTGGCAGATCTATTTGGAATCGCTCTAACTCAGTTGTTCATTTTGTAAGAAAGGGAACTGGAGACCAAGGGGGATGAGTGACTTGAGCACAACTACTGCAAGTAAGGGCAGAGTTGGAGGGGTGATGGTAAGCAACAACCAGAGTATCTGTGACCTATCAGAGGGCTTCTGTTTCCTAGGTTAACCTACCTCTTCTCATTTACCCTCGCAACAACCTTGCCAGGCAGTGGGTCATCTCTAGTTTTAGAAATGAAAAAAGCAGAAACACGGGAGGTTCTCTAACTGCTCAAAGCCAGCAGGCATTAAGAGCCCAGAGCAAGATTTCAAATGCACAGCCATTCATTCTGAAGCCTTGTGTCTCCTTTGAACCAGGCTGGCTCCCAGGCCTCCGCAGGCAAAAATCCAAACAGCATTCCTTCTTTATACGTGTTTATGGATAACACAATAGCAAGTGTCATTTTCCCATCTTCCTTCCATGATGGGAATACCATTGTCATCTAAGTTCATGTTCTACATCCCTGTCACCACCTGCTTGATTAGAATGATATTGCTATAAATAATAAGGACTTTGACTTTATTTAAGTTTCCTAAGGAAGCATGACCTTGGACTGAACTGCAGTCGATGCTCCAACAGAGTTCAAAGGAAAGATGATATGGTTGACTTGGCAACCATAGCTCTACACTCACTTTGTTTTATTAGTTACTATTTTCTTCTTTTAGGGACATTTTGAGGAGAAATAAAAGAATGGGTGGCAGTAGTATCTCATTTTTAAAAAATATATATTTTATTGATATTTTACAGAGAGGCAGGGAGAGAGATAGAGAGCTAGAAACGTCGATGAGAGAGAAACATCGACCAGCTGCCTCCTGCACACCCCCCACAGGGGATGTGCCCACAACCAATGTACATGCCCTTGACCGGAATCGAACCTGGGACCTTTCAGTCTGCAGACCAACGCTCTACCACTGAGCCAAACCGGTTTTGGCTAGTATCTCATTTTTAAGTACTGAGGCTGCTAGGAATGATACACCTTCATGTAGCTACAAAAGTATCTTCTTTTTCTAAAATGTCCCAAAGCATTGGGAAGTCCAGCCATGTGAAAGGAAGTAAAAATAGACTGTTATGTATATTGAAACATAAATATCATCTTCACACTCTATAAAGCTAATTATTTCTAAATGACTGAAGGCAATTATCACTTTTATATTTCTATCTCGTATACAACTATGACATATTTTTTAAAAGAGAACAAGTCTTGGTCGGTAAATTTCCATAAGTATTTTTACATGGAATGCAATTATTCAACAGCAAATAGCTATTTCATTAAAAGAATTCTACTCTAGGAAAAAGCCAGTTAGAGAAATTGTCAGTGATATTTTAACAATATAGTAAATTATTTGTAAATTTTTAAATTATTTTTGACATACAGTAAGTAGTATAATTAGTTTCAGGTGAGTGATTAGACATTCAGATAACTTGCAAATTGATCACCCCAATAAGTTCAGTACCCATCTGACAACCATACAAATTATTAATCATCACCATATCTTTTATTAGGTTTCCTTTGTAGACAACATCAGTTTTCTTTAAAGAGAAAAGTTAGTTATTAATATTTGAATCATTATGTCCTAGCCGGTGTGGCTCAGTGGATAGAGTGTCAGCCTGTGGACCAAAGGGTCCCAGGTTCAATTCTTGTCAAAGACACGTACTTTGGTTGAAGATTTCTCCTCAATCCAGGCCCTGGTAGGGGCTCTTGCAGGAGGCAACCAATCAATGTGTTTCTCTCACATCAATGCTTCTCTCTGTCTTTCCCTCTCTCTTCCACTCTCTCTAAAGTCAATGGAAAAATATCCCCGGGTGAGGATTAAAAAAACACATTTGAATCATTATAATTGGTTTCTAAGTATAAAGGTAGATTATCACATGACGGCAGGTAGTAGTATGTCATAATAGTTTGCTTAGTTTAAAAGCTGGTAGAACATTTGACAAAAAAAAAAAATACACTAAGAAGATTCCCTTACATACTCATCAAGTTCAAAACTAACCTTGAAAGTCAAAGGCCTAATGTCCCCTTCCTGAATCTGCCAACAAAGGCCACTGAGCAGGGACTCTGGGAGAGAACCCCTTGGCCTCCAGCTGGCCTCTTCCCCAGTGGAAACAGGTGTTTACTTTCCTATAGAATATTTTCTAGTGCTTTGTTCAAACTGACTTTAACATCCTCGATCTAGTTTTAATCCAACATTGCAAATGTAAAAAGTAGAGGCAAGTTAAGCAAAACTATGTATTTGTCATTCAGATTTAATAACATTTGGTATTGTTTGATTCAGGTATTTAAAATTTTTTTAAAAGAAGCAATATATATGAACACAGTGGAAGCCTATATCAATCGTTTTATCTACACAGTTCCCTCCATCCTAACAATTTTTAAAGAGGCAATTTATTTGAAGATGAATCTGCATTCTTTCCTGTTTATTAAAATGCGTTCTTGAGAGCCTCGGGAATAGAAAGTATAGTGATTGGATTTTATATGTGCACATTATCAGTGCTGCTCTATAGGATCAATTTGATCTGATTGCATATGGCTTTCTGCCCGCCCAAGACCAGATAATGCTCTGAACTTATTACCAAGAGGGACCGTGAATTTCCACATCGCTTCCATATAGCAAATGAGGTGTGCATGTCAGAGGCAGTGAATATAAATCATCGTAATTCATAATAGAGGGCTGTATACAGCTTTTCATTTCCATGGCAACTTTTTCAAATGCATTCTTTTCCTCTGCTGCCCCAAACGTAATGTTCTGTGGAGCAAATGCTTTCACAGACGCTCTCTCATTTGACCTTTGGGACCTCCTGGTGGTATTGTCTCCTCCCCCCAGGTAAGCATATGAAGGCGTAGTCCATACAGGGCTTGCAGGTTTGGGCTGCACCTTAGTACCACCTGGTGAACTTTGAGAAAGTACCTATGGGTGGATCCCTGAACCCACCCGCAGAGGTTTGGGATGGACAATGGGCATCAGTATTTTAATTGATTCCACTGTGCACCCAGCATGAGAATCCCCAGTTAACCAGTAGGGTACTGGTCCAAATCCTTCAACCCAGTGGTTCTCAAGTGGGGCCTACCCCCCCCCCCAGGGGACATTTGTCAATGGCACATTTTTTTCTTATTTTTATGGATTTCAGAGAGTAAATGAGAGGGAGAGAGGGAGAAACATCGATGATGAGAGAGTATCATTGATCAGCTGTCTTCTGCATGCCTCCCACAGTGGGGAATGGAGCCCGCAAACTGGACATGTGTCCTTGACTGGAACCGAACCCGAGACCCTTCAGGCTACAGGCTGATGCTCTATCCACTGAGCTAAACCAGCTAAGGCTCAATGGGACGTTTTTGATGCTACAACTTGGGATGGAGGGTGCTCCTGGTATACAGCTGAAACATCCTGCAGAAGCCCTCCCAACATAGAATTGTCTGGTCCTATATGTCCATAGTGCTGAGCTTAAGAAACCCCCATTTAACCTCCAAGTGTTTTTCACTCAAGTCCCCCTGACTCTACACTATGGTTCTTTCTTTAGTCCCAAGTTGCTAGGTGATCCAAATTAGTCATCTTTTCATTGCTGTGAATAACATATATTTTAAGTAGGTTGCTCTCCGAAGCTGAAATGTTTACGATGACTTGTTAGCTTGTCAGGAACCTGGTGATCTTGTGTCCTAACCACACCGGGAGAGGCAGAAAGCCTGCTTGGTCAGAATGCCAAAAGTGACACAAAACCAGCGGACAGGAAACAGCCCCGTATCTAAAGAAGACAAGAGCTGTTTCTTCACTTAAGTATATGTCTGATGCCAAATAAGAACTATGTATTAGACAAAACAGTGGCTTGCAAGCTGGCGTGTGCAGTGAAACCCCTGTAGGGCTCATCAAAACGCAGACTGCTGGGCCCCACTCCCAGAGTGTCTGCTGCTGTACGTCTAAGGCGGGATTCAGGCAGTTGCATTCCATCTGAGACGGAAGCTTCTGGCTGTGGGACCACACTTTGAGAATTAATTATGTGAAGTGTGTTTCTACAGTCTTAACGTTTCAAGTGAATACTAACCTCAAGGCTATCAGAGTTAGAAGTGAATACTCCTAAAAATGCACAAGTTATGTTTGTTTATCAATAACTCAAACATGTGATTTCTCAAGAAGTGCAAGAGCCTTTTAGTTCTACAGTTACGATTTAGGAAAGCGCTAACAGAATGAAACCTTTTGCTCCCACTTCTAAGAGCAACAGGAACTAGCTACTCTCCACCTGATCAGAAATGAAAAGGTGCCAGTGTTCTGAGACCTTTTAAATAATTTTTTAGTATATCCTCATTCATTTCAGAGAGGAACGGAGAGGGAGAGAGAAATAGAAACATCAATGATGAGAGAGAATCATTAATCGGCTGCCTCCTGCACGCCCCACACCGGGGACCAAGCCTGCAACCTGGGCATGTGCCCTGACAGGGAATGTATTTCAGCCTATGAACCTCCTGGTTCATAGGTCAATGCTCAACCACTGAGCCACGCTGGCTGGGCTCTGAGCTATTTTAAATGCATCTAGTCAATGAGGGAGTTTATTATCTAAGGTACTTGAGGTATATTATTTAAATTATAAGTGGATGCTTAAGTGAAAAATGACTTGAACCAAAATTTCTTAACTTTGTATATATTAACATATGATTGTGGAAGGGTAGATGGATATCTAAAATTTGGGGGAAATTGACTGCCTATCTATAAAATAGCATATCTTAGTCCATTGACAAATTGGAATATTGATTGGCATAGGTGGCTAAATAATCTTCGAGTTTAGCATGGACTCTGAAATGTATTTCAGGTGTTTCAGGAAAAAAGTAATTTATTCCAGTCCATAAGCAACACTACGGATAGCCGTGATTGAAGTGGTAGTTTTATGATTTTCTGTAACTGGTCTAAAGTTAGATAGTACAAAATATTTTGTAGGTGAAAAATCTAAACCCCAAAGCGGTAAAATTCAAGATTGCCCACTCTATTTTCGACAGCAAGAGCTCACAGAAATGAGAATATGCTCTTATCTCGGCCTCTTGGATATTTCCTAAATCCCTTGATTGTGAAGATTTTGTTATTTCTTTCTAGAACCGGGCACACTTCCTAGTACATACTAAATAGCAATTATGCTTTCACCGAGTTTACTTAAATAAGGATATGAGAAGTTCATGCATTTCTAGATTTCATGAATTTCAAAGAATGTATTTCGGCTTTATTTAAATGTAGGATCCCTCTAAAGATAATCCTATATTCTCCAAAGTGCAAACTGTTCATTGTGAGCAAGGAATTGAGAAGAAGAGAGGGAAACTGTGGAATTGGTTTCTGCTCTACTGGTATTAATATGGCAACAAGCAATTAATTAATTCTGCGCTGCAACATACTGTATAAAATTAAAACTGCTAAGGAGAAAAATACATATCTGAGGATAAAAAAAAGTACCTGTTAGTATCATTGTGCTGTTGGATGTTTAAGAGCAAACTAGAAGTTGCTATGGCATTGATTTATACGCGCATAGCAACAGAGCGAGCTCAGTGATTCAGCTTGATAAAAGAGGAAATTAGCTCACCATTTCCCTTTCCCCAAATCAGAGTCAGATAACCAAATATTTCATTTTGAAATGGTATATCCATCAACATGTTCTAATGGATAAAAGTCCATCGTGGGGGTGGACTGGGGGTAGGTCACAAGATTACATTTGTATGTCATGCGCTTACTGTAGAGAATGCAACTCATGTTTAAAGAATCTATTAATATCTCTGCATCATGCCTCCCCCCAATAGAATGGGGTTTCTCAGTGGCATATGTTGGGTGTTGTTTTTTTTTTTTTACAATTTACATTTTACATTTATACAATGATGAGTAATAATTTGGCAGAAGGCTACAATTTATCAGCTCATATAACTTTGTTCCAGTGAAAGTTGATGGTGAATATTTTGAGAAGGAAACATTGTTCGCTGTGAAACTATAATTCCCCATGTGTAAGAGCCCTCCAGGGAAGGGGTAGATTTTTGCCAGCATAATATGTGAAGTTTAGTCATTATCAACAGCACAAAGCAGAGGTCAGCTGTGGGTGTATGTGTGGGAGGCACTATTATGAAATCAACCCACAGCCACTGCTCGGCCGGGGCCAGCCAATACAAACAGAGCCAAATGTCACCGAGAAATGCTGACATTTTATCACATGATTATTTTAAATATTATTTTACCACCGTGTCTTTTCTTTTTTTGTTTATTCTCCACATCTTTATTTTGTTTCCGGTTTCCTCGCTGATAAATGAGAAATAGGGGAAGTATGTTTTGAGTCAGGGCTTGATCATGAACATGGGAAGTGAATGGAACCCCTTGGAAAACAGCCCTAGATCTGGGAACCTTGGATTTTTAGATTTATTCTGGGTGGACTTGGGTTTTGGAAACATAGTGATTTTATTCGTTTATTTTTAAATTTACATATAGCAAAATCTATCTTTTTCCTTTTATTAAATTTACTGGGGTGACATTGGTTAACAAGATAATATAGGTTTCAAGTGTGCATTTCTATGATGCATGATCTTTATATTGCATCATGTGCCCACTACCCAGAGTCAAACCATCTTCTGTTTTAGGCGTACAGTTCTATGAGTTTTGAAAAATACATAAAATTATGTAACTACCATCACAATCAGGATACAGAAGAGTTCGGTCACCCCTTCTGCCCACAAATGCCCTCATGCTGCCCCTTTTATAGTCAACCCCTCCCTGCACCCCCGGACCATGGCAACTACTAATCTGTTGGAGCTGTTGTTTTTTTAAATATGTTTTTGTTGATTTCAGAGAGGGAGGGAGGGAGGGAGGGAGGGAGGGAGGGAGGGAGGGAGGGAGAGAGAGAGAGAGAGAGAGAGAGAGAGAGAGAGAGAGAGAGAGAGATAAACACATCAAAAATAAGAGGGAACCGCCAAAACCGGTTTGGCTCAGTGGATAGAGCTTCGGCCTGCGGACTGAAGGGTCCCGAGTTTGATTCCGGTCAAGGGCATGTACCTTGGTTGCGGGCACATCCCCAGTGGGGGGTGTGGAAGAGGCAGCTGATCGATGACTCTCTCTCATCAATATTTCTGACTCTATCTCTCTACCTTCCTCTCTTTAAAAAATCAATTATATATATATATATGTATATATATATATATATATATATATATATATATATATATAATAAAAGGGAACCATTGATCTTCTGCCTCCTGCAGGCCTTCTACTGGGGACCAAGTCTGCAACCCAGACCAGGAATCCAACCATGACCTCCTGGTTCATAGATTGATGTTCCACCACTGAGTCATGCCAGCTGGGCTGGAGCTGTTCTCTTTTGACTGTTTTCTTTCTCTTTGTTCATTCATGCAACACATACTTATTGAGAGTACCATGTGCTGAACTCTGTTTGAGGTGCTGGTGATGAAATGGTGAATAAGACTGACTTGGAGCTTTCCATGCAGAAACAAGATAATAAACAAGAAATAGTAAATCAGTAATTCCACATTGTGGTAAACGCTGATTGTGTAGGAAACAGATTCCTGTGATAGCAGATGTCAGAAGACAGGATATATTTTAAATAGAGTGTTAGGGAAAGTTGCTCTGAGAAGGTGGCATTTAATCTGAGAGCCAAAGGACAAGAAGAAACCAGCTATGTGAAATGGGCAAGGAATGGAATCCTGGAGGGAGGGGCAATCATTCCAGGCATAAGAAACAGCATGCGCCAAATGGGGGTCAGGATTACAGTAAGAAAAGGGAACAGTGGCATGAGGTGCGGTGGGCAGATAGGCAGGCCTAGCTAAGGTGTCTGTACTTCATTCCAGTGTAGCAGGATGCCAGTGGAGTGGGATGAGTAGTTCATTGGGAATAATCTGATTGATGTTTCAAGTTGTGTGTGGAAAGTTGATTGTTGGAGAGCAAGAATGGACACAGGGTAGTCATTGGGCCGTAGCAACCATCCCGTTGACTGTTGATGGAGGATTGGGCTTGGGCAGTAGCTGTGGCGATGAAGGGATGGATTTCAAGTACTGTATATTTTAGGGGCAGAAGAGACAAGATTAAGTGTTTGATTGGATAGGGGGCTGGTGAAGGAAAAGAAGAAATAAAATGATACTCCCAAGTTCCTGTTTAAGCAAGTGGGTCAGCTTGGAGAAACTATTGAGAGAAACAAGATTGGGGGGAAATAGAAAGTTTTATTTTTGCACAGTTTGAAATAGAGAAACCCATTAGTTATCCATATAGAGATGTGAAGCTGCTAGATGGATATATGCCTTTAGAATTTAAATGTGAGCTTGGAGTTATAAAGAGAACCTTGTGTCATTATTTAATTATTATTTATTCTATTGTTAACCTATAATTTATACATGTATTAAATATATATATATATAATAAAACTATACTAACTATATATATATATATACTAACTATATATATATATATATATATATATATATATATAGTTAGTATAGTTTTTATATATTAACATTAATGCAGTATTAACCTATATCATAAATATTAATGTATTCACTCAGAGTCCACTATGGGTAAGGCTTTAGGTAAGGAAAGGAGGTAAGATGGTTAAGAGAAATCTCCATGAGCTGAGGCAGGCTGGCAGTAGAGAGAGGGCTTCCTTGTATTTGTGTAAAATTAGAGGGTACTGTGGGTGGGAACAGTAAGGAGATTTGACCTCATCTGGGCAAAGGTGGAGCTTGGGAGAGGCTTCTCCAAGCACTGAAAGATGAGGAATGGGAGAGGGAATTGGGTGGAAAAAAGAACATGGATGGAAGGTCATGTGACAGAATACCTGAAATTTTGGTCCTCAGATGTCCAATATACCGTGATTCCAATTTAGAAGTCCAGGAGTGCATCCCAGGGGGAACATTTTTACATCAGTTCAGGCATTTCATTTCTTCAACAAATCTTTTTTGAGCACCAAGGTATGCCTGAGACTCTTCCAGGTGCTGGGAATTCAGCGATTAATGTGCAAAATGTCCTTCCCTTGTAGAGCTTGTTTCTGGTGAGTCTGATTCAGGAGGGTGACAGATCTTGGGCACGTCTTAAGAAGGCTTGACTTCAGAAATGCTGGCCTAGAACAGAGTTGTGAGGTGCACCATCATTTAGAGCTCAAAAGGAGAAGGAGCAGCAGCACAGAAGCTAGATCAAGTCCAGCCTGTGTTGCTCGGTGATTGAGCATTGACCTAGGAACCAGGAAGTCACAGTTTGATTCCTGGTCAAGACACATGCCCGGGTTTCAGGCTTGATCCCCAGTGAGAGATGTGCAGGAGGCAGCCGATCCATGATTCTCTCTCATCATTGATGTTTCTCTCTCTCTTTCTCCCTCACCCTTCCTCTCTAAAATCAATGAATTTTTTTTTTTAAAAAAAGAAGCTAGATCAAGAGGCCAGCTAAGACAAAATGAAGAAAGTGGTGTATATCGCCAAGGCTGAGAGAGGAAATGGGTTCACATGGCTGGGTGAGTGGTCAGCTAGGTCTCATGCGGCTTAACGCTCAAGCAGAATGAAGACAGAATAGTCCCCTTTGAACTTTGCAATATGGCATCATTGGTGATCTTGACTAAACTAGTTTCATCTGAATAGCTGAAATATAAGGCAGATCAAGTTGTGTTAGAGTGATCGAGAAGTGAAAAATTAGAAACTGAGAAGATATTGGCAATTGGAAAGTGAAAACTTGCTGATGAGTGGAGAAATTTGCCTCTGCTTACTAGTAGGTCTTCATTCCTGCGGCAGTGCTGGGGTTAATCAACTTCTTTTAGCCTAATTTGTCCATCTAAAAGGAGGAACATAATGCATTCTAAGATTTATTTATTTTGGCCTTTTAATTTCTTTTCCATATTCATTTTTATTGGTTGATTTTAGAGAGGGAGGGAGGGAGGGAGAGAGGGAGAGAGAGAGATATGTTGTTCCACTTATTTATGCATTTATTGGTTGATTCTTATATGTGCCCTGATCAGGGATTGAACCTAAAACCTTGGAGTATTTAGGACGACACTCTAATCAACTGAGCTACCAGGCCAGGGCTTCCTTTTTTATTTCTGTGTTATTGTGAGGATGAACTGGGGAAGTGTATGCATGCAATGAATACTCACTGAAAGTATTGGCTTGCCTTCCTAGATTCCTTTAAGTAGATCAATTGCACTTTACAGATGATATAATATTCTAATTAAGTATCTTATTCAGGATCAAGTGCAAGCAAAAGTAAGACCAGAATTATTAGTATTACTGATTTTCAAGGGAGGAAATAGGGAAGGTCAAGCACTTGCCCTAATTGCACTGCTAGTAAGCTGTGGCCCCTAGAATTAGAGCCCACGTCTTCTGATTTGGTTCTGTGCTGTGTTTACTCCACTTGGTATTATAATTTTATTCCTCTACTATGGAGTTGTAATCTGCTTAAGTAGAGACCAAGCATTCATTGACTTTGTATCCGCATCATCACCACTGTGTTTACTGCATTTGGCACAGGCTACGTTCTCCATCACATGGGTAGAGGTATGGACAGGGGCGAGTGGTGGGACACTTCTTGTTGGTTTCAGGTCGATCAGTGGGTAGGAACGTAGGACCATATATTAAAGCCTTTCAATTTTGTGAGCTGAAGCAAAGGCATTTTTGTTCCTGACTCTATTTGAATAATGTCTTGAGCGAGAGAATGCCAGCCTCCCCTATTTATTACCTCCCATGCTCGGTGATTATGTGAAAAGAAAGGAAAAGACCTTTCAGGCTCGTGTGATTGTCTAGACAGTCCCAAAATAGCTGGTCCCAGGTGCAAAGGAAGCAGTGAACTGCAGACAAAGCATGAGGGTCCTTTGCCAAAAATACGGTGTTTGAACTTCCAGAGGCTCCCTGTATGTTCCAAAGGAGAAAATGGCCTGAAGACTAAACCCCAATCATGATGATCATTAGTTACTTTAAGTTACCGCCGCTTACTTCGCACAGAGGCGTTCTCTGCGTGCTAAATTAAACAAGAGACATTTTTGAGATAATTATTTGGATAACTCAGAGCTAAAATAGTCCAGGCTGAAATACTTAGCTGACTGAAACACCTGCGCAAGCTTTAGTTGAAAATATACAGAAAAATGATTTCATTTATCACTTTGCTGGGGAGGTCATGTCAAAAAAAAAACAAGGTAATTTACATAATTTCACATCAGTTCATATTCCATTCTGCAGCACAGTGCAGTTAGTAAAATTGCATTGAATCAGAAATGTATTTCTGGCTACAAAAGTGGTGGTATGGTCAGACCACAGAATAAAATTTGACCATAAAAAAGGAGTGAGCTATTGAGACACACCGCCATTTGCATGGATCTCAAAGGCATTATGCTGAGCAAATAGAACCTGTCTAAATGGCCACATGCCGTATGAGTCCATTTATGGAACATTCTTGAAGGATAGAATCAATGAAATGGAAAACAGACTATTGGTTGCCAGATTTAAGAAGGTGGTGGGTTGAGAGGAAGGCAAGTAGCTAATGAAGAGGCACCATGAGGGATCCTTGTGGTGATGGAATTTTCTGTGTCTTCACTATTATGACAGTCATATAAATCGACATGTAATAAAATTGCAAAGAATTAAATACACACACACACACACACACACACACACACACACATGAGTGCACATAAAACTGGTGAAATCTGATTAAAGGCATTGGATGGCATTAATATCATCTTCATGGCTTTGACATTGCACTATAGTTATGCAAGATAACTGGGGGAGTTATCTTGTGCTGGGAGAGGCTGAATAAAGGGTAACAGGAGAGCTCTCCATGTTATTTTTTACAGGCGAATGTGATTCTACAATTAGCTCAAAATAAAAACTTGAATTTAAAAATGCACTTCTCAAAATAATTGTAATTGGGGCAAACCCTGGGTATTCATGGTGGAAGAGAGAGCCTTTCATGTATTCACGTCACTAGATATCAGATGGAGGAATGTCCCCTACCATCAACAGGTCAACCCCCACGTGTATCAGTGGGTGGCTTTCTACACTGTGGACAAGGGGATGCATGAACCCATTGGAACATTTTAGTTTGCTTTGTGTTTGCATGATAAAAACTTGCCAATCAAAGGTGAATATATACATGTATCTCTAAGACTCGTCACTACTCAAAACACAGACATAAACTAGATGTCATGGAAGGCTCTGTCATGGCAAATATGAAAAAAAAAAACCCTGGAGAATTTAAATGTAGTCAGAGGAAGGATGTTTCTAAGGGGTAGATCTAAGAGGAGCTTGTTAACAGAAACAGTAATGGCAGAAAGAGGGTCATTGGGTCCAGTTCTTATGAAAACCCTTTAGCTAACACTTTAAAATCTACTCAAGGAACTGAAATGACTAGATTAGAAGGAGAAGTAAACATGTCATTTGGAAATGTACTTAGGTACTTTACTCTCATTGATTTAACAATATGCTCAATTTTGTTAAGACATTACTACACAGTTTTGCAGTGAGCCATATGCAATTAGAGGTCTGATTTCTCTGTCATCAGTTCATGTGCCTGGGGAAGTCCAATCAACAAATACATATCCGTTATCTTCCCCATGGCATTGGGTAATGTGGTTTAGCAAGATTAGACCAAAAGTACTTCTCTATCATGGCCTCAGACCTCCAAAACTGATAAAGAATGACACCTGGCAAATAAGTTTCAGATAGATAGCATTCAAATTCACATGGAGCTTTTGCTTAGTGGGAGTGAGCACCTTCCATTTGCAGCTCAGAGTCCTCTGTTCCTCCTGCCTGTCTTAATCACTGTTTTACTCACTTAGAATGTGGGCAGTTGATTCATTTCTTTCTCTTATTTAACAAACTTTTCTAAGATGCTGACCATTTGCCAGGCACTGTAATAAGGATTTCATAAATATGAGTTTATTTTAATCCTCAAGTAAACCTAGATAATTTGCATTTCGAAGGTGAGGTAATCGAGGTACAGAAAGGCTAAGTAACTTGCCTAAAGTCTCAAAGCTAGTCAGGTATGGTTACCTCTAGACCCCAGTCCTTCTGATTAAGCCATTAATACCTGATCAGAATTAATGGTAAGGCAGGTATGATGGATGAAGCTAATTGAGCAAGCAAAGGATATGCTCACATGTGATATGCTGAGTCTGTTCATTCCTTCATTTGGCTTCATTTCTTCTTTAGGCCCTTCATCAATTTTTTTTAATGCCAACTGTGTTCTAAGCATTAAGACGGACAGTGCAACCGCAATATGATTTTGGCCCTCACAAAACTTACATTCTATGCAGGGCATGAGACTTGCACATATATCTTTAGGATGGAAGGCCTTTGGGGACAAATGTCCTGACAATGACCCAGATACAATGTCAAGAGGAGAGCAGCGAAAGCAACCATTGTCTCCAGCTGGGTAGATAAAGGGTAGGTTGAGGCCAGCACATTGGGATGAACCCACGTGGGCTGTCCAAAGCCATGAGGAGTTGCTGGCTGTTCTTTTACTAGTACATATCGGGGAACTAGTCAAAGTGTATAAGTGGGATAGCATCAATAAAATCCTGCTGGCAGTGTATAGGAGGGATTCCAGGTAGGGGATGCTTCGGGTATAGAAACCATCCTATTGCATGAGTCCATGCAAAAGCCTATGTGGGTTTCATAAAAAAAAGTTAAAAATGGGATTGCCAAAAGACTCAAGGATCCTACTCCTACGTTTATACTCAGAAGAAGCAATTCTCTGCCTAGGTATATGCTTCAAAAAATTGAAAACAGGTATTCCAACAAATACTAGTACACCAATGTTCATTGCAGCTCTATTTACACTAGACAGAAAGCGGAAGCAACCCAAATGTCCGTCTGCAGATGAATGGGCAAACAAAGGGTATATCTGTACAATGGAACATTGGCCATAAAAAGAAATGAAGCATTGATTCATGCTACAACATACATAAACCCCCAAAACATTCGCTCACATATTGTAGGTTCCATTTCTAGGAAGCACCCAGAATAGAGATCCAGAGAAAAAGCAAATATATTAGTGATTGTAGGGAGGGAGAGAAAGGGGAGCGAATGGATACTGACCTTCCTTTTGGGATGCTAAAACTGGGAATTCGGTGGAGGTGCACAGCATTGTGAACTACTAAATGCCATTGACTAGTACACTTGAAAATGGCAAATTTTATATTGTGTGAATTTCAATTTAGTAAAAACAAAACAAAACAAAACAAACAAAATGCCCATGTGCATCTGGGCCAAGACAATGATGTTGGGATGGAGAAGAATAAGGAAGAGCTCTGAGAAGCCACACGGGAGAATTGACCAGTTTGGTGGAGAAAGCGAGGGAGAGCAGGGAGAGGGTTGGGTGGGAGGGACATCCTGAGGTTTCTGACTTGGGTGTCTGGATGAATGGAAGCATCTTTTACGATATGACTCAAATGATTAGCTAAATCTATCCTCTTTGTTTTGACACTGCCACTTACTACCCTGCTTCCCCGAAAATAAGACAGTGTCTTATATTAATTTTTGCTCCAAAAGATGCGCTAGGTCTTATTTTCAGGGGATGTAGTATGTTTCCATGAAGTAGGTCTTATTTTTGGAGGATGTCTTATTTTCGGGGAAACATGGTAGCTATGAGTGTGTGGGCAAGTTTGCCCAGCTTCTCCCTGTAAAATGAGAGCAGTGATGGTGTTGTAATGATGAGAGGGTACCCATATCTGGGGCACAGGCCTCAGTGGCTGGCACACAGGAGGCCCTCAGCTAATATTTGTGGAATGCATGGAGGATCATGCTTACTCATTTTACAACAGAAGACCATCCTGTTCAGAGATGCCCAGATAATAGTTGCTATGCTTTCTGGAATTCTAAGACCCATGTGTATCTCATTAACCCCTGAAAAATTTGGTGCACTCTCTTGGGATTTTTAACCAGCGTGTTAGAACCCCCTGGGGTATGGTAGAATAGCCACAGACCTATATAGCAAGTGCTAAATAATTGTTAGCTGTTGCTGCGGTTATTGTCTTCATTGTGATGGAGGTTGCTATAAAACGATGGCCAGAGTGTTCTCGTGAATATACTTCAACAGAGATGCAATTCTCCAACAACTTGTTGGAAGGAGGTGGGGATAGATAACAGAAATAAGGAATAGCTAGTTGAACTATTTAGATACTAAAATAATCAATTCATTAAAACAGTCTTCAAATCAATTACTTAATTTCAGGTAGGCGAGGGGAAAATTGGCTTCCCATTTTTTAATTTGTCATTTTGTGTTTGCCTGGCTCAACAAGCCGTTGATGGTGATTTAAAAAAGTTAGGTTATTGACTACCCAAACTAGATTTATGAAATATTGAAACATGTCTACTTCAGTATGGATCTGTGAACCCTTTAGCATCACGGAGAGAACAAATGAGTCACTCTCCTAGCCTCGAGTTCAAGAACTGCTTCCCATAATGATCTCATAACTTTGGTGTCAACATTGCCCAGTTTTTCAGCCTTCAAGAAGTTTATTAAAGTTTGGAATCTGTCCTTGTGTAGGTGTAATGGGATTAGTTGAATTACAAAGATGTTAGAGCTGCCATTTAGAGGAAAAGCTCATTTCTAACACTTGCCCTGGTTTAATGAATTACCATAATATCGCTATGATTGTCAAATGGATTGTCTTTCACAGAATTAGCTATTTAATAGTCCCCGGAGAATGTGATTAGAATATTCATGTCGGTCTACTAAGTGATTAGGACACATTTTTCTGTACCTCGGTTATATCTATCACACAGAAAAAGAATACCCAGGTGCTTGGAGATGAATGCACAAAGTTCACAAATGATTTCAGGAACCCTTTTATTCTCCTTTCAGTAAAAGTAGAACATTTTCACCGATCTAATACCAGGACAAAAGCACTTACAAAACAAAATTGAATGTCTTATAACTGAAGGGATTCAGTACAAAGTGTCACTGAATGTTATTTGAAAGATGCCACGTTAATGCATGTGCAGAGAAACAGGCCCGGTGCTGACTAAATGGCTAAGCCACTGCTTTTGGCCATTCCTTTAAAGTGACTTCTAATGGAGTAGGTTAACCAAAGATTCACAGTAACTCCTGCGGTCACCAAACCTGTGGTAAATGAAGATCCCTTCTCTTTTGTTGTTGTTGTTAGTCCTCACCAGGGGACATTTTTTCCCATTGATTTTTAGAGAGAGTAGAAGGGAGGGGAGAGACAGAGAGAAGGAGAGAGAGAAGCACCGATCTGGATCTGAGAGAGTCACACCCATTGGTTACCTTCCACAGTCACCCCAACTGAGGCTGGTGATTAAGCCTGCAACCAAGGCACATGCCTTTGACCAGAAGCAAACCTGGGCCCTTCGGTCCACAAGCTGACACTCTATCTACTGAGCCAGACCTGCTAAGACCAGTCTTTCTGTTTTGATAAACACAGCCTATTTTCCTTTTTACCATAGGATTGTACTCAAAAGCAGGTTCCGTTTAACTCAAAATTCTTAGGAATCACTGTACAGTTAGGCCCAGACTCACCATTCATATCTTTTTACCTTAGCAACTGCATTCCTGGCACCTAGTAGAGGGCTCAGTAAGGAGCTACAAAATGAATTTACAATATCTGCGTTTTTGGCTCGGCCAGTGTGGCTCAGTTGTTGAGTGTTGACCTATGAACCAGGAGGTCAGGGTTCAATTCCTGGTCAGGGCAAATGCCTGGGTTGCAGGCCCAACCCCTAGTAGGGGGCATGCAAGAGGTAGCCGATCAATGATTCTCTCTCATCATAGATGTTTCTCTCTCTCTCTCTCTCTCTCTCTCTCTCTCTCTCTCTCTCTCTCTCCTCTCTCCCTCCCTCTTCTCTCCCTCCCTCCCTCCCTTTACCTCTCCCTTCCTTTCTGAAATCAATTTTTAAAATATCTGTGTTTTGGTGAAGTAATGTTTTTGCTTATCTTTGGTATTTAAATGCCTCTATATACCCACCAATACTGCTCCTATGGATTATGGTGCTCACTCACTATTCCTCTCCCAAAGGAGGTTATCATTCCAAACTTCCTTGGTACTTTGTCAAACATCCCACAACACCAAATCTCTCCCGATCTTTAAAGTGTTGAACTCGGTTTAGCCTTAGAATAACAGAATCTGATTAAATAATTCACAATAAAGGGTAAATGGTTGATATCTCTTGTCCTGGACCATTTGGAATTTAAGAGGAACTTTTCCCCTCCTTTCAAGTTTTTCCAATGCAATGTGTGAGCAAGTGTTTGTTTTCTTTCTTAGCAGGAATGAATGCCAGATGCTCTTTGCTTACCTCAGTTTCTCACTCCTAACCCATTCAAAAATGTGACCCCTGTCTCCTGAAATGTTGATGACCCATAATCCAGAGACTATCATAGACACTCAGGAAAAATAAACACACAGGAAACATTTTTTTTCCTTCCTCATATGAAGTTTTTGATTTTTCCCCCTGTGGGTGGGGTAAAACATGAGTAATTCACATGGTGCTAGACCCCAATGTAAAATTATAAAGTAATTTATCTTTAGGAACATGCGTACTTATTGTATCACCAACGGATTGTTTGAGTCAAGTGTACCCCATGTTTTCATTAAGGGCTGTACCAGGGCATTATTTAATGAACTAGTTAAAACATGGTTTTATTTGGAGAAGATGCTATGAGCCCCTGAAGAGAAATCTTAGCCAAAGTTGAACAAGTGTTTATTTCACCCGGAGACATCTGCAGCTGTAAGTAATCATATTAATCTGCCATCACTTAGTTTCATGGAAAATGAAGCTGTTTACTTAAGGCTGGTAAAAGTTTGATTTTAATAGTGACTCCTAAGCAATACAGAATATCATTTATGGTTGACACTGGGGTGGGAAAAGAGATTTGCTCAAACTCGTTGCTTAAGTTTGGCTGTATTGATTTTTACGACGTATTTTTCTTAGCATGTCCCGTAATTCCTGTGTCCCGGGGAAGGCATCGCTTTGACTCAGAATCAAAGCGCATTCTTGCTGCCCAAATCAGATGCAGACCATCAAGCACAGCAGTGCAAGGATTGCTCATTGGGGCTGCTGGTCCCTCCGTTCTTCCATTTAGTTCCCACCCAGAAGATGCCAACAACGGCAAGAAGGGGTTGTGAAAATCTCACCTTCCACGGGAGAAGGAAAATCAATTTGGGAAAATATGGCACGTTCTCCAAAAGGCTTTCTCTCTCTTCACAACATCTTGCATCGGGCGCTTGTTGCTTTCTTGCGCAGGTTAAGCTGGGAGCTACTTTTGTCCAGAGCAGGGTTTCCAGATGCAGCGCCATGGGACTTTGGGACTGGACCATTCTGTCTTGGGAAGGGCTGTCCTGTGATGGGTGGGTGTGTATCAGCATCCCTGCTCTCTACCTGCTAGATGCCCTTAGTACCCTCCCCTCAGTTGTGGCAACCAAATAGGCCGGGAGGTGGCCCCAACTGTCCTATGAGATGCTGAGTTATTCCACCTGAGAATACCTAACTTAGCAAAGGAGACATAACTGGGTTTTTTTTAAAATATATATTTTATTGATTTTTTTTTTACAGAGAGGAAGGGAGAGGGAGAGAGAGTCAGAAACACCGATGAGAGAGAAATATCCATCAGCTGCCTCATGCACGCCCCCTACTGGGGATGTGCCCGCAACCAAGGTACATGCCCTTGACCAGAATCGAACCTGGGACCCTTCAGTCCGCAGGCCGACGCTCTGTCCACTGAGCCATACCAGTTAGGGCATAACTGTTTTTGTAAAAGAGAATTTCGACTTAGGATATTTCCTTTTTCAACTGAGGTATATTTTAGGTTATTATCATTTCAATGACAAACATCAAATCATTATAGACATCAGATTTAGGTATGAAATGGTTATCTATGTAGGAATATGAATAACATTGTAATAATATTTTCTCAACCAATAATTTGAATGTGCAGGCTAACAAAGATTTTTTTTCTGCCATGCCTTTAATTAGTATACAAAATGTCTTCTGATCTGATAATACGATGCCATTTAGTGATAGATGAATCATCTTCATGAGAAAATTATGAGAAAGGAACAATGTAGAAAAATGATAAAAGTGGTAGCTTTCCTGCTTTGTTCTTTATTCCTGAAGGAAGCATATTGTCCCCACTTGACTTGCTCAGTAATTATTCTTGTCAAATTCCAGTGATTTCTCTGCATTGTCAGTGATTATATTGTAGTTATGTTATTCATAAGCATTTTGATCTTTGGATTTATTTTTATTAAACAATGCAGTCACATATTTTTAAGTAAGCTTAGCCAAGAAAAATGTGCCTATACTTTTAAAAAATATTTACTTATTTATTTATTTATTTTAAATCTTTATTGTTGAAAGCATTACAGAGGTCCTCCCATCCCCACCCCCATTAACCTTTGCCTATACTTTTTTTGCTTTTCATTTTATTAGCAAGTTCTACCAAGAGAAATTTTAAGGGCAAAAATCTCACTTAAATGGTTATTGTAATTGAATATTGCTATAATAATCTCCCCAGCGAGGGTTTTTCCTGAGCTGATTCCTGAGTAATTAATGCAAATTATAACTTTATATAAAATATATATGCTAACTAATATCAACATCTTTAGAATTTCGAGGTATACCATCCTCAGCAATATTTCTGACTTTCTACTTAAACAAGGGAAACGGATTTTCTTCATCTAACTTATAACATAAGCAACATCATTCCCGAGCAATTGCCAAAGCTAACACAATCTGTGCTTCCATTTTGAAGAGAGCATAATGCAAAACTGTGACCACATTTTAAGCCCCAGATTATGAATTCTGGATAAGAATCCTTGGAGATTTTCTTAAGATCATCAGAAATATTTTAGTGGATTTAAAAAATGTTTATACCTAAAAAACAGTCACTTCAGATCTGTCAGTCTGTTGTGATTAAATATGAAAATGTGTATACAGCACTTGGGAAAATTCACAGAAGGAGTGCTACATGAATGTAAAATTTTATAGTATTTACTGTATCAATTGATCAAACCAGTTGGTGCCAATGTGTGCTGTGAGTGCTTTTTGCTAAGGGAATGGTGCTCCCCAGTACACTTTGCCGATGTATGGAGACATTCTCAGTGTCACCTGTGAGTGGGTATTTGCTACTAGAATTTAGTGAGTAGAAGCCAGTGACACTGATAAATACCCTTCCATGCACAGACCAGCCCCTCATAGCAAACAATGATCTGGGCCCAAATGTCAATACTAAGGTTGGGAAACTCTCTACTGTAGATGATTCCCTAAAGTATATATTTTTAATTCCCCAACAATTCCTTTTTAAAACATTTTTTATTGTTGAAAGTATTACATGTGTCTCGTTTTGCTCCCATTAACCTCTTTTAGCCAGCCCCTCCCCCCACCCTAGGCCCTCACCACTCTATACTTTGTGTTTTTTTTGTTTTGTTTTGTTTTGTTTTATGAAGGGCTGATGCACATTCAAGTTTGAGAACCACTGATATATGGAAGGTTGGATGGATGGATGGATGGATGGGATGGGTGGTTAGATATTTGTCCATGGGTTATGCACTTACGCTTACCTCTCACCCACCCTCCCATCCACCCGTCTTCCTCCTGAGATTCAACAGTGTGTTCCATGCTTCTGTCTCATGGGTCCATGTTGTTCATTGGTTTCTTTTGTTCATTAGATTCCACATATGAGTGAGATCATGTGATACTTGTCTTTCTCGGACTGGCTTATTTTGCTGAGCATCCCAAATAATTTCTGGAGATGTTTCACAGACCTGGGGTATTTTACAACTCTGAAGTTAGCATCAGGGTGTGCCGACTGTCTTACTCATATATGTCCCATTACAGCACAAAGAAAAGATAGTCTCTTAATGGGTTCTTTATCTCCTTTTCAAGAATTTCTCCATAAAACTTTCTCACTAAGATATGGTCAGCTTTGATATATAAGGTCCGTTTATAATGATGATGGGAGTAAAAAGTTTGACTTCAGTCCTGTGACAAACGTTTTTGAATTTCCGATGCAAACTTGTTTTGAATGACTGCTTTGCTTTTTATTTGTATTTTTAAAATAGGGATTTTAACAATGTGAAAACATGCTATAATGACTGGCTAAACTGTGCATTTTGAGATAGCATCATTTCACATTTGTTTTTAATAGGATTGCATTTACTTTGAAAATGAGCTTGTGTGTGTTTTATCTGTTGAAGTTCTCAAGCTACGATCTGAGAACCAACTGATTTTAGTAAACCGAATTCTTTTATTCATACATTTACTTTATTAAGAAGTTACTTGTGAGTAGCATTTACCTCATTATTCCTTATAAGTAAAGTATTACATTTCTTTTGTTTGTTTGTTTATTTTTTTGTTAATCCTCAATCGAGCATATTTGTCCATTGATTTTTTTTTTAAATTGATTTTTATTAATTATGGTATCACATAATTGTCCTTATCCCCCCATTCCCATCCCAAACCCCTCCCTACATATTCCCCTACCCCCTTATTGTCCATAGTGCATGCACACAAGTCCTTTGGTTGATCTCTTCCCTTTACCCCCACCCTCCCCTACTTTCCCTCTGAGGTTTGAGAGTCTGATCGCTGCTTCTCTTTTTCTGGGTCTATCTTTGTTCACCAGTCTATGTTGTTCATTATTTCGTCTAGATGTGTGAGGTCATGTGATCCAAGAAATACCCTTATAAAAACCTAAACTGCGATAAGCCTTAATGGTTATCCTGAGAGGCAAATGAATCAGTCTGTAGTGAGTTCCTTTCTGGGCCAGCAGTTCTTTTGAGTCCCAGTTTCAATGTCAAATAGTTCCTTGTGTGTACATGTCAGCCATGATATTTCAGATCTGGTTGGTGGACAAATGGTGGTAATGCAGGTCCGACCATCTCTTGTTTGATCGTGGGTATCCTTCAGCAATAGGCAGCCGCTGTCTGTTGGTATGGTGAGGCGTCCTCAGCATCTTCCATCTCTGAATTGTCTCTTCTGTTTTCATGGCTGGAGCACTTCTGTCTATTCCTCTCTGTTACTGGATTCCAGGTGGTCTCAGAGTTGTTTTCTGAAACTATACAAACATATTCTCGACCAAAAGTTAATACAGAGATATTCTCTTTAAATTTGACTTGGGATTCTTTTTCATCCCCACCCCACTCCCCCAAATAATTTTCCTCTTGCTTATTTTGACTCCATGTGTGTATTTTTATGGATATCTTGCTGTTAGCGTTTCAAATAAAGGTTAATTTTCTAAGTACAAAAAAAAGTTTTTAGATGTAAATTATTCTCAGTATATTTTTCCTTACATGATATTCTTCCACTGTCACCCCCTTTTTTACTTTAGATAATTGGAGACTTCTGGAGATTTTATTGTTAGTCTTGATATCTTTTACATTTTAATTATTTGTGCTACACTATGACTGCATTAGGTTCATAACATGTTGTGCTATTTTACCATGAGGCGCTCTGCCAATAAGAATTTTTGTTAATACTATAGGAACAGCATTTTGTACAGTACACTCAGTTTTTCTAGAATATTAATTTACTTCTATCAGCCACATTGATTTTAGAGAGAGTGAAGGAAGAGGGAGAGACAGAGAGAAATATCGATGTGAGAGAAACACATCCAATGGTGGCCTCCTGTATGAGCCCCAACCAGGGCCCTAGCCAGGGGGGAACCTGCAAGCGAGGTACATGTCCTTGACCAGAATCGAACCTGGGACCCTTCAGTCCACAGACTGACACTCTATCCAGTAAGCCACAATGGCTAGGGCTAAAGTGTTACATTTGTTTAGAAAACATATTAATCTCAGAAAATGTCAATTTTTATTGTCTTTTATATGAATTTTTACTTCAAAATATCATTTTGCAACTAAATTTGTTCCGAGTACAACACATTTTTAAACAAATTGGAACTATAGGCCAATGGTTGCATCAAAAACTTTTAGAAACAATCACCATTTCTCCTATTGCAATGTTTCCAGTAAATTCTCTTCATAGCAAAATTTGAGAAAACTTATCTTTTTATATCCGGCATGTCTTATAACAAAAGGATAATATAGATTTTAAAATTCGGATGTGTGTGTTACCACAGTCTATGAGTTCTCTTGTTGTGACACATTTTTCTAAGTGACAGCTTTATTTTAACATTTGCCGACTATACCATTCATCCCATAGCTATTCACTGAAATATTTGCAAGTAGGGCGATTTTGAATGCTTGATGGAAGCACAAGATCTTATATATAAATTGGAATTATTTCATAAAGTCTGGATGTGTGTATGTCTGGGTACATTCATGCTCATTTATTTATTTGTCTATAGGTATACTGAGGAGGGAAGAGATATTTTCTCTCAACTGGCCAGAACACACATCTCCCTTTTCTTGATTAGAGCACAAGTTTTTTGTTTGTTTGTTTATTTGTTTGTTTGTTTTTGTTTTGTATTTTACCCCCTATTCTTCCATCTCTCCTGTCTCCCACCATAAAAGCCGTTTGTGATAGGTTGCAGTTGGTAGTCATTTATAATGATTTCATTAGTGAACTTCATCATTCTTGGGATTATTCCTTCTTGTCCCACATTAACTCCTCGCTCCAGACCGTCTTTGCTTTGACCTCATCAGTAAAAACCTGCCTTCCTTTTCAGTGTCTGCATATTGCTTTCTGGAGAAATAACATCTTTTTTTTCTAAAATATTTGAACAAATGGAATATAAAGTTTTTCTCAGCTGCACCGGCGCAAGATGACTCTTGTTCTTCATTTCTCGTTTTCTCAGTTGTTTATCCATTAAAATTACCGATTACATTTGCTTGTGTACATGTCTTGTCTCTTACTAATTGGTACCCGCTGAGGTCTGAGACATCACAGCCCGTATTATTTAACTTGACCCTGAGGAGATCCAGGCCCAGCTTTTATTTAGGTTAAGGCTGGCATCTGGGGAACTGTGTTCCCATTGCATGCTGCAAACATGTGCCAACATAACCCTTAAATCAAGGGCCGTCAAGCTAGCATGAGGGAGCTGGCCGTGGAGCTGGCTGGGAGATGCTTTGTTCTTTGAACCACATCTTGAGTATGGCTCACAGGGTTGACATCCAGCAAAGCCAAAGTTTACTTGAAGGAATGCGGTTGGTTCTGTGCTGTAGACAATGATTGTAAACCTGAGGAAGCAAAAGAAGAAGTTAGGAGAATAACACATCTGCTTTGCTGTGTGATATTTTCCCCCAACTGTTTAGAGAATTAGAAATTGCTCCGTCAAGAGCTTGTTTACAAAAGCCTGGCCAATGTAAAAACGGAGCTGCCTTTGAGTCGTCCCTGTTTCATCTCACTGTTTGGAAAATAAATCTGAATTGTTAAGATGTAAATACATCAAGTTAAAAGGCAAAGGCAGTGAAAAACCAAGGAAAAACAAGAAATGTACCACACTTGAACCATTCTGCTGGGAGGAAGAAGATATATGGTGATAAATTTTATATCTTAAAATTTTTATTACTTTTAAAAATATATATTTTTATTGATTTCATAGAGGAAAGGTGAGGGAGAGAGAGAATCATTGATTGGCTGTCTCCTGCATTACCCATACTGGGGATTGATGTGGCCTTGATGGGATTCGAACCAGGATACTTCAGTTCACTGGCCAACGCTCTATCCACTGAGCTAAACCAGGTAGGGCTTTATTATTAAATTAAGTGGAGAAAATTTGCAAGTACTACAGTATGTGTTTTGTAGAGTATGTAACACTGTGGCTTATATTAACAATCGATGGTGATAGAAGTTGGTGTGTGGGGATGACTGTGTGTTCACTGAAATATAAATTGGTAACAAGATACAGATAGAGGTACAGGTAGGAGGATGGGCAGCACTTCTCAAAGTATAGTCTCCACACTGCAGCCTCTGCATCACCTGGGAATGTATTAGAAATGCAGATTCTTAGGCTCAGTCAGAGTTGTGTTGAATCAGAAACTCCGGGAGGGGGTGGGGGAATCTGTGCTTTAACAAGCCCTCTGGGGAATTCTGATGCACATTCAAGTTTGAGGACCACTGATATATGGAAGGATGGTTGGTTGGATGGATGGATGGATGGATGGATGGATGGGTGGGTGGATGGGTGGATCGATGGATGGATGGATGGGTGGTTAGGTGGGTAGAATGGATGGATGCATGGATGGATGGAAGGAATGGATGGATGGTTAGGTGGGTAGATGGATGGATGCATGGATGGATGGAAGGAATGGATGTGTGGTTAGGTGGGTAGATGGATGGATGTATGAATATACAGGTACAGCTATAGGTACAGACATAGGTATGAGTATAAACACAGATATGATTCCATCTGCTTTGGATTAATTGTTAAATGTTTTTCCATTAGGGTCATGTAGTGTTGGCCCTATTATGTCTGTCATCAGGGAAGCTTCCTTCGCTGCAAGACTGGCGTGCTCTTCTCTCCCCTTTGCCCTCTCTGAGGCTGCTTTCTGCCATTGGATCTGCACGTGGTGGTAACCGAGTGCTGAAGCCAATGAGATCCTAGGTCTTGGTCTGTTTTTCGGAATTATTTTTGTGTTTCTTGCTTACACTTTTGCTTTTGAGCATATATAACTTTTCAGCCAACAGTTCATATGAAGCACCATTTACAGTGGGGATGAATTAGAAACAGCTTAAGTAACCGGTATCTGAAAAAAAGAGACCTTTAAAATGAATTATAGTTATAAGATTTCAAAACAATATGATGCTATTTAGGGAGAAAAATCTCAATATGCAGGAAAATATTCACTAAGCTATAATCAGTGATTGATTTTTGGATTATAGATTATTTTAATATTACTTCTTTTGCTTATTTATGCATTTCTGATTTTTAGTTATAAACTTGCATTGCTTTCATAATAAGCAAAGACCACACACAATGATACTATAAAAATAATAAAATAAATAGATTCTATTTTTTTCATCTTCTCCCCCTCTCCCTTATACCTTGAATTCCACAGCCTACCAATTATGCCAGCTCTATTTTTTCATCAGTTCTCTCTCTCTCTCTCTCTCTCTCTCTCTCTCTCTCTCTCTCTCACACACACACACACACACACACACACACACACACACTGCTGGATGTCCAAATTAAATGACAGCTCTGCCCACGGAAATGACCGGAAGTAGACTGTGAGCAGATAATTGACTCAGGCACTAAGACCTCGCAGACTTGCCATTTAGGGAGAAGGGAATAGTTAAGTGGATGTGGCCTGAGAAAACGTCCCCCTGTGCTTTGACACCAGCTGTCCGGGTGACTCGTCCTGCTCAGGAAGTGTTCTGAAGTGGATAATGGCCCTTTTCCTGAGCCGTGGAGGCACATGGCTAAGCCTCTTCGGAAAGCTTTCCTCTGAAGATAAACACAGATATTGGTTTTAGCTTAATTCTCCTCCCTTAAACACCCCTTCCTGCTCCCAAAGTCTACAGTTCCATTAAGAGTGTGAAAACGCAGCAAGTAGCAAATGGAAAGACAAGCCTTTTGATTTCTGCTCTGCAGAGAAAAGGACACACACCGAGTCCTGTCCTAAGGCGGGACCTGAGCCATCACTCTGAGCTGCAGGGCACCCTGGAACCAAGCCATGCTCCTGGCTGGTCCCAGCAAAACCCACTTAAACCACTTAAATAATTAGACACTTCAGAGGCTGTGGCACCAAGAAACCCGCAGGTGTGGTGTGTTTCCTCCGGTGACTCTGGCTCTTTCCTGTAATTCTCTGTACTCGGTGTTCCTCTAAGCCTGTGGTTCTTACCCTTCCTAAGGCCTTGACCCTTTAATACAGCTCCTCATATTGTGGTGACCCCCAACCATAACATTATTTTCGTTGCTACTTCATAGCTGTCATTTTGCTGCTGTTAATGAATCATAATGTAAATATCTGTGTTTTCTGATGGTCTTAGGCTCTACAGGTTGAGAACCGCTAGCAGGGTCGCCTAAGACCATCAGAAAACCTTAGGAAGGTTGGGAACTGCTGCTTCTAAGCATCTCTAAGCTGGTCTTGAGAAAGACTGACAGTTTGGGGATAAACCTGCCGATGTTTAAGCCAATGGTCCCAAACTTGAGGGCATTGGCAGCATCTGGAGATATATTTCGTTGTCCCACATGAAGAGATTCTACTGGGATCTGGTGAGTAGAGGCCCGAGTTGCGTCTAAAATTCTAATAATGCACAGAACAGTCCCCACAGCAGAGAATGATCCAACCCAGGCTGTCCTTAGTGCTGAGGCTGACGCACCCTGGCATGTAGGAAGAAGGGTTTTTTGTCCTGTGTCTCTGGCCGAAGCCTCCAGCCACCTTTCCCTCACGTGCCCCTGGCTGTAAGGAAAGATGGTGGCTCTCACTCTGATTTCCTGGATCAGGCTGGGGGGGGGGGTGTATTACCTAGATCAGCTCACTCAGTCCCGAAATGCATAGGAATGACCACTCTGTCCACTGTCCACGTAAAGAGCCAACGTGCTTCATGCAGTGGGACTGTTTTGTTATGAGCAAAAAGGCTCATTCAGGCATCACCAAGAGCCTCAGCAGCAGTGAGGAATTAACGTGCTCTCCATAGCAATTCAAATCCTCACAGTGGGATTTGGAGAAGCTCATTTTTTCCCCTAGATCGTATGCATTATTAATACCTTTCTAGAAAAAGATATGACTGGATGTTACTGACAATTTGAAGATTTTCTCAAACAAAAGCTACCTTTAATGAGAAAAAAGGAGACACTGCTTGGGGAGGGTTTTGCAGAACCAGTTTTTATACTGAGTCTCATTGCCAGGTACGATCCTAGATAACGCACAATTATCAATTAGTATATGTATCAATAGCACCCACTTTGACTCCTGAGGTCTGTTTGTTTTTTAGATATTAATCACTATTAGTTATAAAAGTTACATCATAGTTAACTTATATTTCCCTTCTTTGATTATTGCAGGATATTTAGAATTTTAAAATAACCATTGTTTTTAACACTTAAAATTAATCTCTTTCCCCCCCCCCCAAATAACATTTATGTGGGAAGAACTTTTCTTTGTGTCTTCCCCGTTATTCAGATAAATTTAATGCCTTTCCCCCATGCGGGTGTGCCCCCCACATCCTGTGTGGTCCACGGTTCAGGTTCAGGGTTCAGGCTCTGGAGGAGGCTGCACACAAATGAAAGAGATTAGAAAATATTAATTTGGAAATATTGGGGGTCAGGTGGGAGACCAACTCAAGGGGAAGGATTCCACCCTGCTCTGACCTTGCTATCCCTTTTATTAAGACTATGGGATCCACCCATAGCTTGTAAGCAGACAATTCTTATGATAGCCAATCAGCAAGAATTTACATAAAACTAGAAGGTGGATGTTGCTTTAGCTACCCTTGTCTCAACTAGCCACTGGGTGCTTGGCTCTGACCTTTCAGAGCTTCAAGGTTGACTAGCCCTCGGTATTCCTTGTCCACACCTCTCTACTAGTAAAGACAATAGGCAGATTCCAACATTTCCCCCATTTTTTTTCCTTAAAAAATCTTGCATCTGCAGACTAGAAATAAACATATGAGAACAGCCGAAACCAGGTTGGCTCAGTGGATGGAGTGTCGGCCTGCGGACTGAAGGGTCCCGGGTTCGATTTCTGTCAGGGGCATGTGCCTTGGTTGCGGGCGTGTCCCCAGTGGGGGGTATGCAAGAGGCAGCTGACCAGTGATTCTCTCTCATAGATGTTTCTGGCTCTCTATCCCTCTCTCTTCCTCTCTGTAAAAACTCAATAAAATATATTTTTTTAAAAATAAAATAACATATGAGAACAAAAATGAAACTAGCAATAATGGTTATGCTGAGAGACAAATGAATCAGTCTGCAGTGAGTTTCTTTCTGGGCCAACAGTTCCTTGATCCCCAATTTCAATGTCCAACAGTTTTGAGTCCCAATTTCTGTCCAGCAGTTCCTTATGTGTACATGTCAGCTATGATATTTCAGTTCTGGATGGTGGACAAATGGTGGCAATGTAGGTCCAACCTTCTTTGGTTTGGTCCTGGGCAACCTGCAGTGACGCACAGCTGCTGAGAGATCTGGTTTTGATAAATTTGGGGGGTACCCTCCTGGTGTGTTGAATAAGAGGACGACTACAATTGGTCAGGGGATCTAGCATGGATAACTTCAGTAAGAGCAGTGTTTATGGAAGGTGGGAGCAAAAGCCTAACTGAAGTGGATTCAAGAAAGACTGGGAGGCCCTAGCTGGTTTGGTTCAGTGGATAGAGCATCAGCCTGCAGACTGAAAGGTCCTGGGTTCATGCCTGGGTTGCAGGCTCAATCTCCAGTAGGGGATGTGCAGGGAGCAGCCGATCAATGATTTACTCTCATCATTGATGTTTCTATCACTCTCTCCCTCTCCCTTCCTCTCTAAAATCAATAAAATATATATATTGTGAGGAAAGGAAATGGGAGGCAGGGCTTATGGACAAGGGTGTGATTTATCACCTCATTTATTTGCTCAACATCACACATCACAAGCATGGCTGCATGTTTGATTGCTGTTTTGTTTTTCTTTTTAACTTAAGTTCTTCTGTCATGCATCTTTCCTTAAAAGAGAAACAAACAGCCTCCCCTGCTTTTGAGCAATCCAGGAAGCTTCTTCCAAACTTCAATTTTAATTTTCTTAACATTCTCCACTAATAGTCTAAAGCAGGGGTGGGGAATCTTGTTTTCTGCCAAGGGCCATTTGGATACTTATAACATCATTCTTGGGCCGTACAAAATTATGCTCTTAAAAATTAGACTGCTCTATTTGGTTAAGCATTTAATTAACTTACCCTTAAAGCCTTGGCAAGGCCAGACCAAAAGATGTTGTGGGCCTCATATGGCCCGAGGGTCGGATGTTCCCCGGATGTTCCCCATCCCTGGCTTAAAGCATAGTCAAGCTATGAGCTATGGAACTCACCTTGCTTTCCACCTGGCCAAATGGTTCATCATTCCCCTCCAAACTGAGGAATGCCAGTGAATGTGCAGGCTAACAAAAGACAGTAACCAAAGATGATTTATTTAACTAAAAGGTTATTGATAATCTGAATTTCTGGAGACTTAGTGAGCTTAACAGCAATGAATAGTGTATGTTATTCCTTTATGGAGACATCTTGGATTTCTCAGAAATATACCCCAAGTTTAAAGAGTAGAAATGGATATCAGTTGTATATTTGTCTAAAACAATAGACATAAGTGTAGATAAAAAGAAAAAAGTAGCTTTTAAATTTCATATGTGTAAAAATTTCCTAACAAGTTTTTATTTTTTATTTTGTTAACGAAAAAAAAAAGAAAAAAAAAAACATTGAAACCTGTAAAGAATTTTTGTGAGTTTATTTGAGCCAAACTGTAGACAATTGCCGGGAAGCAGAACCTCAAAGGATTGAGATAATGCTCCGGAGAATGGACGGTTACGTTTCTGTATTTATACATTGCAATTAAAGGAGGGACTTAGGTGGGTTACATGAAATTCATTGGTGATGGAGTAAGGAGGCAGGAGAAAGCAAGCCCGTGGGAAACCTCTGGAATAGGGTAAAAAGTGAAATGATGGACATGAGCTTCTTTTACAGAGATGGATATAGGACACTCCAAAGCAGTTAACAGTTGACAATTAACTTGATAACAATAACAATGAGAGAATGTCTCAGGGCCATTTGTTGTGCCCTAAGGGGTCTGGGGTAAAGAGGAAGCTACAAGTTACTCAGACATCTCACAGATAGGTTATCTTAGAGGCTGGAAGGCAAACCGCTCAGTAAAGATCAAAGTTGATCCTTGTCTGGGAAAATATTGGCCTAGAAAATGACTGCCCACTATAATCTGTTCGTAGTTAGATATTTAATTTTCAAACCATCCTTTGTGGTTACTTTAGGTCTCTGAGTTTGCAAGACTGCCACGCAGGCCTTCCCTGAGCTCATCAGGTCAGCATGTGTGGCTCTTTTCGTTCACAATTTCTACAAATTTTTACTGTTGAAAGTATTATAGATGTCCCCTTTTTCTCCATTGACCACTTCTAACCAGCACCCTCCCCCCGCCCCAGGCCTTCACCACCCTGTCTGTATCCATGGGTGATGCACATATGCATACAAGTTCATTGGTTGGTCTGTTCCCACCCACCCACCAACCCCTGCCTTCCCACTGAGATTTGAAATGCAAATTCCAAGCCCCAGAAGTTTTATTGCGATCAATTAGGTACTGGACAGCAGCTGTCCATTTTGTCCATTATACATGCTACGGGGCCCAGGAACCACAAACTTTCCAGGAGGCCACATGTCTGCAAGCTGAAAAGGAAACCATGGCTCCCAAGGTAATCATGTAAATGCTTACCAACATATCTAAAGACATGGTAGCTATCAATTTCCACGTCAGTGAATATTTGTAATAATTTTATCACATATGAAAGCAAGTTATGATATACATGTTTCTCAGCAAGTATTCCTGAAAATTTACAATGATTACTTGAAAGCACAGGCAGACAAGAATTATATGAGTTACTCATTGCCAAATCATGTCAAAATAAAAATTATACAAATTCTATAGACAACGAGGTGATATCCGTCAAAGGTAAATGTTTAGAATAACCCAGAGTCCCGCGATTCTACATTTGATAAAAAGCATTTCCAGGCCTTAGCTGGTTTGGCTCAGTGGATAGAGCATTGGCCTACAGACTGAAGGGTCCCAGGTTCAATTCCAGCCAAGGGCATGTCCTGGTTGCAGTCTCAATCCCCAGCAGGGGGCGTATAGGAGGCAGCCAATCAATGAGTCTCCCTCATCATCACTGATATTTTTCTCTCTCTCCCTCTCCCTTCCTCTCTGAAATCAATTTAAAAAAAGTGTTTTGTTTTGTTTTAAAGCATTCCCAGCAGCAACTGGTTTGGCTCAGTGGATAGATTGTTGGCCTGCAGACTGAAAGGTCCCAGGTTCGATTCCGGTCAAGGGCATGTACCTTGGTTGCGGGCACATCCCCAGTGGGGGGGTGGTGCAAGAGGCAGCTGATCAATGATTCTCATCAATGTTTCTAACTCTCTATCCCTCTCTCTTCCTCTCTTTAAAAAAATCAGATTATATATTTTATATATATATATATATATATATATATATATATATATATATAAGCATCCCCAGGTGATTCTGATCCTGCAGTCTCACTTGGAGGATTTAAGGTCCAGGAAAATATTTCATATCACCAAAGTATACATGTCTTCATACAATCTTTTTTAAAATATATTTTTATTGATTTCAGAGAGAAATGGAGAGGGAGATAGAAACATCAATCATGAGAGAGAATCATGGATCGGCTGCCTCCTGCATGCCCCACACTGGGGATAGAGCCTGCAACCTGGACATGTGCCCTTGACCAGAATCGAACCCTGGACCACTGAGTCTGCAGACCAATGCTCTATTCACTGAGCCAAACCAGCTAGGGCTCTTCATATCATCTTTTCTCAAATATTCTCAGCATCTACTATGTATAAGGCATGATACTAGATAGTAGAAATATAGCCATAAACAATATTTATGATTGTGAAGCTTCCAGAACAGTGGGAGCTACAGCCAGTAGACAAACGGACAAGCACATGGAAGCAATTACAAGTTGAGATAAGTGCTGAGAAGAAAACCAACAGGACGATTGAGACGGAGAGGCCAGGGAACAGTGACTTCTGGTTGGGAAGGCCAGGGCAGCTTTGCTGAGGGAGTGGGATCCCGGATGAACGAGGGGGAGCCAGCCAGAACATGCCTAGAAAGAGCAGCTCAGCCACCGGGAACAGCATGGGCAGAAACCCCTGTGAAGGACCACGCTCAGCTCTCCCTGTCCACGAGTGGCAGGAGAACAGGAAGAAAGGGAAAGGCATGAGAAGGGAGGCTCAGGAAGTAGGCCAAGACTCTTGGCATGGGGAAGTCCCATGCAGATGGATTTTATTCTACATACAATAGAAGTGAAGTGACAGTCTTTGCGTGCTTGTTTTTTTTTTTTAATGTATCTTTATTGTTGAAAGTATTACAGATGTCCCCTCCCCCCACCATTGCTCCCCTCCACCTTGCTTCTACCCCCACCCCAGGCCTTCACCACACTATTGTCTGTGTCCATGGGTTATGCATATATGCATATGAATTCTTTGGTTAATCTCTTTCCATCCCCCACCCTCACCTTCCCTCTGAGATTCCGCAGTCTGTTCCATGCTTTTATGACTCTGGATCTATTTTTTAAGTTTGCATATGGCATGGTGCTTTGTATAGAAGTTGAACACTGAGCTCTGGAGCCAGGCTACTCAAGTATAAATCCGGAATTCGGTTCTTAGAGGCAGAGTGATCTTGGGCATGTTTCAATCCCTCTTTGCTCAATTCCTCACCTATAAAATGCAAATAATAACAGTCTACCTCATAAGGCTATTTATCATATTTAATAAATACATGATGTGCACTCTATGCATCTTAGTAATGAAAATTGGTGTTTCAGGTGATCATTCTGGTTTCCTCCATGAGCAATTAATTGGGCAAGGGCAAGAATGGATATGGTTTGTTTGTTTAGAAGGCTGTTCAATTTGTTCAGAAGAAATCTGATGGAGGCTGGTTTGAGATGGGATGATAACAGTGTAGTTCAAGGGGAGGGTTTGAATTCCTGATTTATTTTGGAGGCAGAATTGACAGAACCTGGGAATGGATTAAATGTGGGACATGAGGTGAAGAGAAGAAAAAAGCAAAACTATTTGGTTTCTGGCTCAACCACATTGGGTGCATGAAAATCATCATATTCATCATCATCAGTCATCATCAATATTATCATCACCAGCATTTGTTAAGCAGGTGTGCATACCAGGCACTGAGATAAATGCTTATAAACACCTCTTAAGATGCAGGAGGCTTAGATACAAAGACATTTGCCAGGAGGGAGAGTCAAGAGTTCAAGAGTGGATAAGTGAAATTTGAGATGACCCTGAGATACCAGATGAAGGGTCAAGAAGGCAGTTGGACAGCCAAGTCTATAAAACTCAGAGATGACTGGTTGGGATATAATATTCACAAGTCATGAACTTTGCAACAGAACTCACCACAGCGTTCTTTTATGTAACGGTTTGGGCAGTTACAATAATGTTTTCTTTCTTTTGGCCTAATCCTTTTCTTTTTCGTTCAAAACCTACTTCCTAACAACCTTCACGCCAATTGAATTTTCAGTCAATTCTCCATAAAGTATTGCATTAACATCTCTGACTCTGAAACAGAGGTCTACTGAACTCAGCTTGCCTAATCTGAAGTTCACATTCGTGGTGAAACACTTCCTAAGGAAAACTCAAAGAAGGTTTAGTTCGAGTCATGGTCTGAAGTCAATGGAATTTTATTAATTCATAGGGGTATAGAAAATCATTCATTTACAGTGTTTAAATGGACATTTGGATGGTTTTTCCAATCCCACACAGTTAGTGGCATAAGGTCTTGAGAAAGCATGAAACATTTTTTTATCAGCCTCATATTTGGTTGAGCTTGCCAAACACAGTTCATTTTCCATAGAAATTCACAAACTTGAGCAGTGGCCAAATTTTCAGAGTCGCTGAATGTAAGCCAGTGAATAAAATTGTTAAACCCTTTGATTTCCCCCCACTTTTTTCCCTTAAAAAGTAACATAGCGTGTTCCTCTGAGCTTTATTATTTGACTTCTACTACCCACAGTACTCAAGTGTGTTTGAGAAAAGGCCTGGATGGACATTCCAGCACAGAATGAACACAGGCGGGTCTTTTGGGAACATTCATTTGCCTCCTTGTTTATTCGCAGATGGAAAAGCCTACTCCTTCCTAGTTCCACCGATGTGCTTGTGAGGGCAATGGTAACCACTTTAAAAGCGAATAATTCTAAGGATGGTTGAACTTTGAAATTTTCAAGACAAAGCTAGAATAGGCAAAAATTATATGATGGTCCAAAGTGTGACAAATGTCGACACTGTGTGTTGTAGCTAATTTGGGCCACTAGCAAACCTTTCTCTTAAGACTTTAAGAGGAAGCAGAATAAATGGATTCAAATCTTGATCATGGAACAGTTATCATTAAGAAAATAATGTTCATGGGAATTGGTCCATTGTGCCCAAGCATGTTTTGGAAAGATGTAGAATATGAAAACAAAACAAATAATAATAATAATGAATATTGATAATTAAAATGTGTGGTCCTGAAATACCGAGGGGAACACTTTGTAAAGTAGATTATTATTGTCTAACCACTATGTTGTACCCCTGAAACTAACACAAAACAATATCTAATGTAAACTGTAATTGGAAAATAAAATTTAAATAAAAATAATTAAAATATGTTAGTAACTCTAATATACTTCTCTTACATAAAATTATATAAAAATGTTAATTTTTTTCTTTTAAAAAATAATTTTATTGATTCCAGAGAGGAAGGGAAAGGGAGAGAAAGATAGAAACTTCAATGATGAGAATCATTGATTGGCTGCTCCTGCACACTCCCCACTAGGGATCAAGCCTGCAATCTGGGAATGTGCCCTGACCAGAATCAAATCAGGACTTCCTGATTCATAGGTCGACACTCAACCACTGAGCAAGACTGGCCAGGCTAGAATGTTGAATTCTTTTGACCCAATGACCAATGTGATATTATCTTTATTATATTGCTTCTTTCATTGGCATCACCTGCTAATTTTATTTTATTTTTAACTTATAATAGTGAAAATGCAGAGTAGCTTCTAGAGGTGAAAGGTAACAATTGACTACTGAATTTCAGCCATGAGAAGTCATTGAGCGGGGAGGGCCCACTGTGCTTAAGTCACATGTAATCTCTTTGGAGATGGTGGCCACATGGGGTACAACTCTAGTTTGAAATAGGAACCATGGATGTGCTGGGAAGGGAGTTACCAAAGAAGTCAGGGAGGAATGGGCTAAACCACAAAGCTAGGACAGAATTCTTGTCATCAGTGGCCTGGAAAAGAAGCTGAGGGGTCCCGATGCGCCAGGGGCCAGCTCCATGTTCCATGGAAGCCCCCCCCCCCCTCACCATGGACCTGCCAAAGCCGCACAGATGAATCTATAGGAGTAATGGTTACTTCAGAAGAGCCCCATGTGAATGAAAAAGGGTTGTAGCAAGGGAATAGAGCTAGCATTTTGTTTTTAATGTGACAGCTTTATTGAGATATAATTCAATACCATTCAGTTCACTCATTTAAAACGTATAATTTAATAGCATATTTAGAGTTGTACAACCATCATCACAATCAATTTTAGAACTGTTTCATCACCCCAAAAAGAAACCCCATCCCACTTAGTCATTACTGCCCCAGTTCCCCTACCCCTCTCAACCACTAATCTGTTTTCTTGTCTCCATGGATTTGCCTGTCCTGAATGTTTCATATCAATGGAATCATACAATATGTGGTCTTTTGTGTCGAGCTTCTTTCACTTAGCATGATGCTTTTAAGGTTCGTTCCATGCTGTAGTGTGAATCAGTACTTCATTCCCTTTTGTAACTAATATTCCATTGTATAGCTATGATACATCAGTTCTGTTGAGCATATAACTAGAAATGGAATTGCTGGGTCATTTGGGAATTCTATGCTTAACATCTTGAGAAACTGCCAAACTGTTTTTCCAAAGCATTTTACATCCTTACCAGCAAGGTATGGGAATTCCAGTTTCTCTACCTCCTTACCAACATTTCTTTTCCCATCCTAGTAGGTGTGATGTGGTATCTCCTTGTGGTTTTGACTTATTCCTTCCTGATGGCGAATGATGTTGAGCATCTTCTCATGGGCTTGTTGACCATTTGAATGTTTTCTTCAGAGAACTGTATTTTTAGAACCTTTGCCAAGTTTTCAATTGGGTTACTTCTCTTTTTATCATTGACTTGTAAGAGTTTTTAAATATTCTTGATACAAATTTCTTATCAGATATGTGAATCAGCGTTTCATTTAAATGATTTGTTCTGTCTAGCATTCAGATTGCGTGCCTACCTTTTGCCTTAAACTGGCATAAGGCTCTGTAACCATCTACATCCATTTTGTAACTTTTAGACTTTCCCCCCAATAAGTGCTCAGTGCCTTTCAGTCTTGTGTGCCCAAGGAGGCCTTTGAGAGCTGAGAGCTCCCCAGGGTGTCTGACTCAGAGGATCACAGTGACCCCAGGCCTTCTCCCTCCCAGGACCTCAAGGCACGCATTCCAGCTGGGAGTCTGCATCCTTGTCTCCAACCTCCTCCATTCCCACACTGGACCGGGGCTCTGTGTGGGGAGGATGGGGGGTCAGTTCTGCCTGGAATTGTTGCTACTGCTGAGGTGTAAGGACCCTGGAGAGGTAAGAAGAGATGGTGCGTGCCCTTCGGGCTCTGTTTTGTGCTTGAAGCAAAGCAGGACCCAAGGCAGTAGGAAGTGAAAGACTTCCTGGGTTTATAGTTCAGGAGGCAGCAGCATCCGGGGGAAGGTGGACACTAGCAGGAAAGAGTGAGGGAAGTAATAGGTGCGGAGGGATTCACTCCACTTGTTTCAGTACTTGAGTCTCTTTCAACCTCAAAGTTCAGATGGTTCAGTTGACACTTAAGATGTCTCTGCCTGTTTCTGTAGGAGAAGGCACAGAGCCTTTGAACCAGGATGACAGGAATATTACAGATTATTACCAAGACACGCATATTTTTAGTGAGAACTTAGAGTAAGTCTCCGTGAGGACCTGCTATTTCTTCTGTACCTTTCTTATGGGCTATCTTCTCAGTATTTTAAGATCACTGCGATTTGACTTTAATGATTGGCTTGTAATGTTACTGTTGCATAGTTCTTAGTGGCCTTGCAGTGCAGTGTTTTTCTGTATCAGATAAAGAATGTGAGGGGGAGAGAGGTTTGGGTTCTGGCAGGATCACCTGGCTAGTCCATGACAGAACGGAGACTAAACATCATTGCTTTTGAGCCTCTCTTTGCGTCTGGGTCATGGGGTACTACGGAATGATGGACACTTGGGGAACAAGAACAAACATTGCCCTTCCCCTCAATATGATGAAGGGTCAAGATTCTATGACATCTATAAGCAACATGAACACTGATGTGAAACCACAAAATGTGGTTTGGCTTTTCCCTGGTGGCCACTCCGCGCAGCAAAGGCACATGGTTGGCTCAGAACGCCTTGGTTTTCCTGCTTCCAGCGTCTGGTACAAACCTTATTTTTTATGATTCCAGTTTTTTATGATTTCATAGAAAGAACCTCAAAATCTATCTTATCCATTTAGAATATTATGAAAGTGTTCATAGATCTCAGATAACTTGCTGGTTTTATAAAACTACAAGTAAAAGTTTCTTTGAATCTTTCCTATAGGAACAGACAGTATCATGTTAAACATTAGTTTATTTGTTTTTGTTTTTATTTTAAGAAGGTGGGATCCTAAGTTTCCCCACAGAGCAGCAATCTTTTACTTGAACTATGTTAGAGGGCACTTCAATTCATTTCCAGATTTCTCCCTCTATCATACATACATGCCCCTACTATATGTATAACGTAAGTGAAATGTATATTACTTAATTTGTTGAAAGCCAAGTTACTTACTGCCCTTGTATCACCTTCATTTACAATCTGTTGAAGGATTTCATTTTGAAGGAGGGCAAAGACTGAATGTTGTGATTCTGATGCTTGACACTAAGAAAACATGTCAACTGACCAGGCCCATCCATCCTGTCACCAATTCAGCAAACAATTTCAAAAAATAATAAAACATGTCAACTCAGGTTGCAGTGATAGTAGGTTCCTGGATATCTATTCCTGGTAACCAGAACATTTCTTTCTTTTTTAAAAAAAATATATTTTTATTGATTTAAAAGAGGAAGAGATAGGGAGAGAGAGAGAATCATGAATCCGCTGCCTCCTGCATGCTCCACACTGGGGACTGAGCCCACAACCCCGGCATACACCCTTACCAGGAGCCAAACTGTGACCTCCTGGTTCATTATTTGATGCTCAAGCACGGGCCAATTTTTTCTACCTGTGGAAAAATGAGCCACACAGGCAGGAGAATCCCCCTTTATTTTCAATCCCTGTCTTTTAAAATCCTATTGATAGGAGCTGCACATTTTAGCAGTGGTCCAGATGCACTTTTGAAATCTACAACTGTCTTTAAAAAGAAATACTTTTGGAATCTTGAAGTTGCTCTGTTGTGCCTGTTTCCACATCAATAAAAAAACTCATTGTGGGACCCAGGTTGAGCGCATGCTCATCATGACGGAGCAGAACCGGGGTTTTGCAGACCTTCTGAGCTGGGTTTGTTATTGCGTGCAGCTGTGCACACTCGCAAACATTTCCTTTCCTGGCCGGGGCCCGTGGAAGGAGCCAGCTTGAACTGCAGCCTTGACAGCTAACATTTGTAGAAGCTACAAAGCAGGAAGCTGTTGAAATATTTGAACCTTTTCCTATATTTGAATCTGGGCATCAAATGCCAGGTAGAGAGAGCATGCCAGCCAATTTGTTCTGACTGGGTGTCGTGCTAAGAATATACCAGTAGCCTTCCTATGCTGGTCATTCTAGTGAACTCCATAATGTCACTTGAAGTGGCTTTTCTGTAAGTGTGGAACCTGTGCTCAATGGGCTGCCTGGGAGGGAAGATAATGGAGGACCAAGGCCTGGATTTTCTAACAAAACATCATTCGTTCTAACAAGACATCATTCATTCCCACTTTAGCTTTCTGTGACCAAATCAGTGAGAAAAAGACTGCAGTCTTGTACTTGCATTTATTTGTCTTAAATCCATCTTTTGGAACCAATGAAGGAGTGGGGACTATTCATGGTCATGTCCACACCCAGGGCTGGGCTGCGTGGGTTTCTCCTGGTTGCCATGGCAATGCTGCACCCTTGTGTGGTGATACTTGCCCATGTTCACAGAGGTTTCCTCCCCATCTGTGGTGGTTCCTCACAACTGCAGAGGAGCTATTCAGTTAGGGATTCTCTTTTTTTTTTACAATTAGCTTCTGAGCGCATCCTTGGGAGGTCAAACGGGCCAGAAAAATGAAGTAACAAAGGGAGACACGTTTCATTACTCTGATCCAATTGAATTCATATTTGCTGTTAAAAATAGATACAGGTTGTTTTACTTAGGAGCCTTGAGGCAAATGACAAATGACCTTTCCAATGGCACTAGTGAAAAACAGGACAGGGTGTGTGTGAGTTTTAAGAAGTGCCTCATTTCTTTTTTAAAGTTTAGATAACTCCTCATCTGTGACTTTGGGATACAGACAACTTTTCCTTTCTAAGCTTGTGAGAATGGAGTGAGGGGTATATGCCATGTGCTTAAATAACATGCCTAGATTATAATACAAACAAATGTTTGATGTGATTCTAACCATTAATTTCCTGTTACAGTAGGATGGGTTTTTTAAATGCCAATCAAGGTTCCGTGAACAGATATTAAGCTCACCAACCCATCTCCAGGTGTTTTTATCAAACAGCCTCAAGGAGCTTGCCAGCTAGTAGGGAGGCCAAAGAAGAAACAAGTAGCTTCTTGAAATGCAGGCACACACAGACATCCTGGGAAATAAAAAGGCCTAGCACTCAGCCTGGGTAAGACAGTAAGAGAAGGCCCCTAGGCAGAAAGGCCTTGAGCTGATGCAGACTTGCAGCTGTTTTCCTGGTGTGTGAGATCTGGGGGCCCAGGGGAGTCGTTTAATTGCACTTGGAGGAGTGTCTTGCATTTGATATTTGTACAGATAGGGTGTTTCATGTCTTGGGTTTCTCAAATAGGTTACCCAAGGTCTGTACTCAGTCAGAGTGGATCTCCTGTACTTATAGCATACTGCTTTGTTGTTGTTGTTGTTGTTAGTCCTCACCCAAGGATGTTTTCCCATTGATTTTTAGGGAGAGTGGAAGAGAGAGGGAAAGACAGAGGGAAACATCTATGTGAGAGAAACACACAGATTGGTTGCCTCCTACGTGAGCCCCAACCAAGATACATGCCCTTGACCAGGATTGAACCCGGGCTCTTTGGTCTGCAGGCAGACGCTCAATCCATTGAGCCAAACCAGCTAGGGCTAGCGTGCTGCTTTAATCCTCCATGGCTGTGGGATGGTTTTTGGTATAATTTTGTAGCCGAAGCCTTCATATATTTATCAAATAATACTGTTGGAGAGTGATGGTTCTAAAAATTGTGAGAATTCAGGCATCTTAAATCCCTACCCACTCTATGGATGAAACTACTTATTTCTTGTTATCCTGCCAAATTCAAGCAAATCCCAAAATAGGACTTTGCCCAGATAAAGGAAATGAGCTCTAATTCAGTAGTTACAGTAATTGCTAATGGTCTGGTTATTTTTCTCCTCTTCATTACTCAGGTAACACAACCACTTTTAAGTAAGCTTTCAAGAAACAAGTAACACTCTCACTTTTAAGTAACTTCTGAAGGAGCAAATAACTATTTGAATTTCTGAGGAATGGTTTCGATTAGAGACATCAGCTGACTTCATCACCCTCTCTTCATCTGGCAGATTTTCTTGAACACCCTGGCCACTCCCCAAGCTGCTTAGATTTTGCTGATGCAGTTGGTACAGGAAGAGGAAACCCCCTTGTATGAGATCCCATATCCAGTTTACTAACTTTAAGATTTGAACTCTTGGTTTTTCTTTCTCAATTTAGTTTTTAAAATGCACACGGACATCTAGATTTGGTCAAAGGCTCGTTCTTTGTATATGTGACGTTCTGAACACACAGCCTGGTTCAATGTTGGCCTTGTTTTCTAGAGTAGAATCTCTAATCCTCAGCAGTGCTAACATTCAAGGCTGGATCATTCTTCATTGTAGGGTAAGTCTTATGCACTGTAGGGTGGTTAGCATGTTCTTGGCCTCTTCCTACTAGATAACCAGTAGCGTCCCTCCAGCCCCCACCCAACCCCCATTGTGATTCTACACAAATGTTCCTACTGGCACAGCTGCCATGGTTGAGAACCACTGCTCTAAAGAAAAACAGATAAAAACATCTCTACATGGAATTAGCTGAGCTGTGACCAATGCTAGAATGACAGGGAAGGGTCAGAGTTGGAAGTCACTATAAATGGGAACCAGACCTTACAAAGAGGGCGAGAGGAAGACATTCGAGAGAAGAGGCCTCCAATGAGCCTCATACAGTTCATGACATCCTCCTGGATGATTTATTCTCGAATTATCCTTAGGGTGACCTTGAAGGTGGTAAAGAACAGCTTCTGGGGGTGTCGGATGGGAGAAGGCAGGGATAATGCAAGGGAGCAATCAGTAAAGGAGGGGTGCAGGTGGCTGTATGTCAAATGTGGCACGATGATAAATGACAAATGTGTTGGAGTTGGAGCTTTTGGCATATAAAACTGCCATGGCATGTTCAGATTGTATGTCATTCTTATTTCTCCCTTTTTATTTATTTTATTTTTTAAATATATTTTATTGATTTATTAGAGTGGAAGGTAGAGGAATAGAGAGTTAGAAACTTCGATGAGAGAGAAACATTGATCAGCTGCCTCCTATCCCCCCCCCCCCCAACTGGGGATGTGCCCGAAACCAAGGTACATGCCCTTGCCTGGAGTCAAACCTGGGACCTTTCAGTCCGCAGGCCAACGCTCTGTCCACTGAGCCAAACAGGTTTCTGCTTTCCCTTTTTAAATATAAGAACATAAATATAGCCAACATTTATTGCGCTTGGGGACCGTTGACAGGAGATGACTCAGAGATGAGTATTAGTACATTTTATAGACGAGGAAACTAAGGCACAGAGAGGCTAGGAAACTTGTCCAAGTTTCCACAGCATATATGCAAAGGTCATGATTGTGAACCCAAAGAGTCTGGTTGTGGAGCCTGCACACCCCACCACCACACTGGGAAGCCATCTTTACCCTTATGTGGACACTTCTCTGTCTCCAGAGCTCCCACATGCCACCGAAAAATAAGAAGTATGGAAAATTCTTTGTAGAGGAAAACAAGATTTGGTAATTCTGAGGAAGATATTTAACATTGTTAAGCATTTTTTTGATTAATAACAAAAATTCTGGCCCTCGGCTATTTTTTTGTTGACAATAAGGCAACGTTATTTGTAAGGGGACTTCGTTGATCTTATTCTTATTTTTTTATAGGCGATTCAAGCTTGATTTGTTGAGGCAAATGTTTTGGAATCCAACTGACCATTTCTTTTGTCTCTCCTTAACCACTTGGCTCCTCACCACTCCAGCCCAATCATATTCAAGAATTATTTGTCTTCTAGAAGAGTCAGGTGTTTCAGATGAGGTCAGGATGAATTCTTCCCAGCAGGAAAGTATTTTTGAATAACCAAATGTCACCAATGATCCCTGCTGATAAAGCTCTAGATCAAATGGGGGCAAAGGGAATTATGAGCCAAATGACAAAACGAAAAGTAAAAGCTCCAATGAACAAGAATTTCACAACAAACATAGGCTGATTACCATTTTATTAAAGCAATATGAGACACAACTAGAGGCCACTCAGTTCTGGAAATGTGGGAAATCGGTTGGAATCATTTTTCTCCTCTGTTTACCTTGCTAAGCTATTCCCAGATATGTTTGTTGCTTTTAAAAATTAATACAGTTGACTATTTTATATTCTTTTTAAGTGTTGGCCTTAAAATCAGTCTTGGTGTTTTCAGCGATTGTTTACTACTAAGGGGAAATCCTCCACTTTAGAGGAAAAGTCAGCGTTTCCATTTGGTGTGGGGTGGGGAGAAGAGGCGGTCAACAGTACTTTGTGAAAAAAATGAGGAACTTGACCTTCTCTCTTGATAGCATTTTGATATTGGGAAAAGTGTAATGTGCCTTGGTGATGATAACTCATATGATAAGCATATCGTTTCTGAATGATTAGAATGGAGACAAGTGTTATTTAAAATTTCAAGTTGAGAGCGCCCATTTGTTCTATGTTGCGCTGTTGGTTTGAACCACAAAATATAAAGGAATGTAAATATCTTCTGATGTTTACAGGCAGTCAACCACCCTCAGGGATGGATAAAAGTTCGCGTGTCTTTTTCTTACTTTAATCTTTCTGTCACGCTTGGATTTTGGCTTATTCCCAGTAGAGCCCTAGTTCAAGGGCCACCCCAGTCTAGTCTTCTACCTCCAGGATGGCTGTCTGAAAATAATGGCCATTCCTTTGGAACTGAAATAGTCTCTCTCACAAACAGAACACATTAATTTAGTTGAACTCTGGACTCATCTCTTTTAAATGAAAACTTGAGTGAAAAGCACATTGGTGTGTGTGATTCAACCTGGGGAAGAGAAGGGCACTTCTACACTTTGTAGAAAATTCCCGTACAGGATCTTGAACCTGGAATGTGTGTGAGATGACTTGTTAGGGTTAGTTGAGATGTCTGGTTTTAGCCAGCAGCTCTGGTTTTGTTTCATCTTTTGTTTACATGTCTGAGTTAACAGAGAGCACGCCGTCTAATGCATTTGGTGGTGGAAATATTCTGAATCTGTGCTCTCCAACATGGCAGCTGCTGGCCCCCAGGGGCCTTTGAGCACTTAGAGGATGCTTAGTGTGACTGAGGCGGTGAATTTTAAATTTTATTTCATTTTCTTTTAATTTTGAATAACCCCATGGGGATATATATTAGGAGTGCAAGTAGAGTATAATTACCAGTTAAGCATTTCTCCATTGCATTATCCCCCGACATATCTGAATTTTGATTTGGAAAATGCAGCCACTATTCATGTGTCTGACTGAGTGAAGATGACTTTTAAGTAATTTATCGAGCCTCCATCCTCAGTGATTGATTGTATCAAGATAGGTGGCTATGAAAATACCACCTGGAAACTAGCTTGTTAGATTTTGTTTTCCTTTGGCCTTTTTCATAAGTGAATTGTGAGCATTTTCTGCTTAATTGATTGTTATTGATCGAGGTTGAACTCTTCAGATGATTCGGACCTGATGTGATTAAGCATAGGAGAGAAAAAATTGCATTATAGCCAGTTGCAGCCCCAAATAAAATTACTCAATTGATGAGTTTTAAGTCAGCCAGAAGTTCAGGCATTATTTGAATCAAAAGAGAACTTATTGAATGTGAAAAGTCACCATATGCCCCGAGGGCTGAGCTTAGTCATTGTATTTTAGCATTGACCTGCCTGCTCTTTGAACCCAGTTAACCTTAGACAGAATTGCAACAGGAGCTACCTCCATAGTCATTTCTTTATTTTGTCTTATTTGCGTTGCTTTGAATTCTTCTTCACTTTATAACTCTCATCTCTTCTTTGTTGTTTGATTGTATTTGTTTTTGTTCCTGCTAAAGCCAATTGCTCCTTTTCCCTCACCCTCCTTTGGTCAAAATATTTCTCTGAAAAGTCAAGTACATATAAACTGATTTCTACTTGGACTTTATCTGAAGGGGACCCACCAAGATCCAAAACTCACATCAAAGGGAACTAGAGGAAGGAGGTATGTCTGGGCTGAAGCAGAAGAGGGATAACGAACTTTGAAAAATTAAATTTGTTTTTGATTATAGAAGTAATTTATGTTTATTGTGGGAAAATTAGATCTTCATGCAAACAGTGCATCTCCGTCCTAGTTTTTTTCTATACATATTTGTGTATGTGTATCAATTATTTACATGTTATGGTCATGTGTAATATTCACAAATGATACACAGTTTTGGTCTTAAATTTTAGTTTGTTCACATTTTCTCTACTAATAAATTTTATTCAAAAGCATACTTTTGATTTCAGAAATCCTTCAGATATAGTAAAATTTAAGTGAGCTCTAATTTCTCACCGATTGAGATAATGCTGTGATCCACATCTTTGCACATGTCTTTCCTTGCATTTCAATGACTCTCTTAGGGTAATTCCTAGACATGTATTTGCCCTCTGGGAAAAATTATAAATCTGGAAGCCCTCACCAACAAAGAATGAATGAGCGTAGAGATTTCAAATTTATTAGTGACATGGAAGTGGTTTTAGTGAAGTGAGATTTTCCTTGATGTGATTTACTAAACTTCATCTGTCTCTTTAACTTAATTTCAAAGACATAGAACAGCTTTGTAAATAATCTATTTTTGCTTTGTTATTAATTTAAGAATTCTTTAGATTTAAGTTCAGGCTTATTAATGCATTTTTGATCAGTATTGCTATTTATTTCAGCCAGGACCTTGAGTCTTGGTCATTAATATCTCGTTGTTGTTTTTTTCTATATTTGATTCAAATATATATGACTCACTGAGCCTGAGTCTTAATGGTGAATTAGAATCATTCAGTTGTATTCAACTTACATCAGCTATGTTACGGATGTGGTTATATCTGCATGTCAGAATTTTGTCAGTTGTGGCCATCTGCCACAGTTGCGGAATCAAGAAATAAAATCATCTCAGAGTGACTGTGGACCTTCCAGAATAACAATCCCCAGGCCAGTGACCTTTATTTTGGGAGAGAGGCTATGCATAGGAAATAAGCTACATATTAGAAGATGGCAATGACATTAACCAAAAATGGTAAGAAGAAGTGATAGCAAGAGCAGAATGGAATAGATAGAGTAATACGGGGCAATGTAAGGGAAGCATACAAGCCTTGTTACCTTTGCATCCCCAAGGCAACACACCTCACTGATGGATGTTTGTAAGTCTCACTCTGGACCATCAAAGAGATGCTATGTTGTGATTAACATACATCTTTTAATGTGGTAGAACAATGTGATTGTAAAAGACCACCATGAGAATGATGACATTAAACACATGTTTGAACATTTAATAGACAAATTTAAGTTTCTTGTTAAAATTATCTTGTGCAGTACATCTCATTCCATAGCGGCTAGTCTTTGGAGTCCAAAGCCTGACTTTTTTCCTGTAAATCAAAATAATTCTCCCTTTATAATAATTAAAACTATATATCTATATATACACACACACATATATAGTTTGAATTATTATAAAGCAAGAATTATTTTCTCAAATATTTTCCCAAATAGAGAATCCTCTTCTATCAGAAAAACTGAAAGCAATCCTGTCTCACTCCGAAGTTTGTGTTGTTTCTAGTGTCACACACAGTGTCCAAGTAACATCGTCCCTTACACCTTTAAAGTTTTTCTCGGTGGGAATAAACATAATGATAATATTTTCATGAGCTGTGGATGACAAAGTATGTATGGGGGCATATAGTTTGAAAAATATGGTAGGATAAATATAAATATAAATATATTACTCCACTTATCAGATTTTCTTTCAGGAAAGTCATTGACTTTTGATGACATTCAAATCATTATCCTTAGTCCTGGCCATGTAAGCTTTGCAAAATTGGAAGAGACAATTTGCTATTATGACATAAATGTTGAGAGGGGGTACCTGATGTGATGTCTTGACCCACTGATCAGTTATGACCCATGAATGAAAAACACTGGCATAGAAATGGAGTGTGTCATTCACCTAGAGGTATGTGGTTCCAGAGTCGGTTAATTTAGGGACACAATGATGCCACCAAGGACCTAGGGACTTGCCATCTTTCTACTTGCCCCTCCTTGTCACAAAATGGCAAAAGCTCCTCCTAGCAGACTTCCTCTTTGGCTTCATTCAGTATTCAGGTTCCTCCACAACTACCCTTCAATCACTGGCAAGGGGAATAGATGTCATATTTGGTGTAGATATGGTGTATTATAGTAATGGATGCCATAATTGACATGGAGCAGTGAACATTCATCCCCTGGCACAGGGGAGGAGGCTCATGTCTCCCGAGCTTGTGGGAGGCAGATGCTCAGATTAATTCTGGCTCTGCCAACAGGGAATGAGTGGTGAGGAAAGCTGTTGGACAGCTCGCTAATGATGCCTGCGCTATTCACCAGTGCATTCTGACTGCACTGCTGTAAGGCTTTCTCTCACTATTTGTGAGCTTATTTTATTTCTTTGGTATATTCTAGATTACTTAAGGATGGGGACTTACTATATTCACTAGGACATGAGATAGTGTCTTGTCCTAGAGGGCGATTAATAAATATTGACTAAATTGATTAGAATTGCCCCATACTAATTGGTTAAAAGCTTTCTTTTTAAATTGAATCTAAATTCTTTAAGATCAAGTTATTTGTTTGAGTATTAACACCCTCCCAGTAAAGTGACTTTTTTCATTCCAGAAAATGATGAAGAGGCCTTAATCATAAAAGTACTGGAATAAAGTTACTGTGGGTGCTGTGTAATACAAGCCCTGAGAATAGTGTTTACAGTTTTGTGTGGGTGTAGGAGGAAAAAAAGGATTCAAATATAAATATGAGTGAGAAAACAATCTTGTATTGAGTCCATTTTCTAAATCTGTTATCCTATTGAAGACTATACAGCAGAATTTATCATCATAAAGATTAGGAAGTGAAAGAAATTCTATATAATAAAGAGGTAATATGAAAATTAACCATCACAAGATGGCTGCCTACGACCAGTCTGGTAAGAGGGGTTAGTGAGGGATGACCAAACAACAAAATAAGCAGGATGCATGCGGTGATCAGGCCAGCAGAGAGGGGGCAGTTGGGGGCAACCTGGCCAGCAGTGGGGGCAGTTAGGGATGACCAGGCAGGCAGGCAGGTGAGTGATTAGGAGCCAGTGGTCCAGGATTATGAGAGGGATGTCCCCCAAGGGGTCCCAGATTGGAGAGGGTGAAAGCTGGGCTGAGGGGACCCCCCTTTTCTCCCCCCACCCCCGCCTGTGCCCAAATTTCATGCACCAGGCCTCTAGTTAAATATATAAAATTACTGTGATTATTTGAAGCTCTATTCAATAAAAGTTTCCGTAGAAAAATTAATTGCCTCACTGATTTAAAATTCAGCATATTATTATCTCTATCACATAATTTCATTTAAAATTATTTTACAGTAAAATGAGATCAAAAGACCAGATTTCATTTATTAATGTGGTGTGAGTTATAAAGCCAGTATTCCAAGTTTTAATTCATTTTGTAATATAAGCATTCTTCAAGAGCTTATCTTTTTCAGTGTAAAGGGTTCTTCATATAAACTTCCTTTCACTTGGCTCAGGTTCAGTGATAGTACATGTTTATCATTTTTCACTTTTTCAAGTATTATAACTAATACTAGAGGCCCAGCACATGAAATTTGTGCACAGGTACGGTCCATAGGCCTGGCCTGTGATCAGGGTCATCTTCCCCAGCTGCCCACAGCTGGCCCTGCCACCCATCCCTGGTTCCCCTTTTGCCATTGGGTGTTTGGTGCCTGATGGTCGGGTGGGTTGGGGGAAGGGACTGAGAGGTCGGCTGTTCCCACCCAATTGCCGGTCCTGCCCCCAACACTGGTCACCGCCCTCTGTGTGAGGAGCAACCTGCAGGGCAGGGCCTTAGCCTGGCACCGCCCACATCCTCTACCACCCACCCCCAGTTCCCCATTCACCATCGGGCAATCGGAGTCTGCCGGCCAGGGAAAGGGACCGAGAGGTGGTCAGTGCGCCTCATAGTGACTGGTCCAGTTCTGGTCATTCTACCTTTTGGGTCAATTTGCACATTACCCTTTTATTATATAGGACATAAACTCCTGGTTTTTTTTGTTTGTTTGTTTTGTTTTTTTAAAGATTTGAGATAGTATATTTTAAGGTTTTTCTAAAAGAAAACATAGTACTCCCATGTCCCCCAAAGGGGCAGGGTGTCCCGGGTGAGCCGTGTGTCTCAGGTGTCTGTGTGCCCCGGGTGAGCAGTGTGTCCCAGGGGGCCGTGTGTTCCAGAGGGCCATGTGCCCCGGGTGAGCCGTGTCCCCCAAAGGGGCTGGGTGTCCTGGGTGAGCCATGTGTCCCAGGGGGCCCTGTGCCCCTGGTGAGCCGTGTCCCCCAAAGGGGCCGGGTGTCCCGGGTGAGCCGTGTGTCCCAGGGGGCTGTGTGTCTCGGGTGAGCTGTGTGTCCCAGGGGGCCGTGTGCCCCGGGTGAGCTGTGTGTCCCAGGGGAAGCAGTGGGACCCAGGGGGAGGGGCGGTGAGAACCAGAGGAGGAGCAGACTCTATTCGTGTGGTCCTGAGATAGTCACCATAAAACAAGCAGACTGCCAAATGACAGCAGGGAGGGGAAGGAGACCTGGGGGGAGATAAGAGAACAGCCTAAGGACTGGTATGCATGAATATAAGTACAACCAACGAACACAGAACTCTGGGGAGGGAGTTCTGTGGGAGGTCGGGGGGGGGGGGGCAATGGTAAGATATGTACACATATAATACCTTAATAAAAAAAATTGGAAAAAAAAGAAAATATAGTACTCATTTGCCTAAAGAATGGCCATTTTGTAGGTATAAATGAGAAGATCCTATCTTACTCAAGAATAGCCATTATTGCCCTAGCTGGTTTGACTCAGTGGATAGAGTGCCAGTCTGAGGACTGAAGGGTCCTGGGTTCAATTCTGATCAAGGGTGCATGCCTGGGTTGTGGGCTCGATCCCCAGTAGGGTCATGCAGGAGGCAGCCAATCAATGATTTTTCTCTGATCATTGATGTTTCTCTCTCCCTTTCCCTTCATCTCTGAAATCAATAAAATATATATTTTTTAAAACAGCCATTATAAATTGTTCTCACAAGTGATATGAAATTTTAAATTGAATTCACCACAAAGACATGAATTATTTTTAAAACATTTTTATTGTTTGCTAATGGAACTCATTTTTAGTTATAGAATTTGCTAAGGAAAGTGGTGCTAAGCACAAATCATTGTCATTCTATAAGTAACTGAAGAATTTCCTTCAGTTATCTTCTCTTTTTCTGGCCTTTTAATCCTGAAAAAAAATAGCAAAAGGAACAATTAAAATAATTTACAAATATTCTTAGTATCATCTACAAATGTAGGGCTTCAGTTTGCCAAAACAATGTACAACCGTTTTAAGTTTGGCTCTATAATTTTCAAAGTTTCTTTGTTATCTCCTTGACATTAGAAATGAGGTATCTGGGAAGGAGGCTCCTGCCTTCAGAATACTTAAAACTATTATTTAATTATAAAATAACAATTGCTATCTTTATTAAGCATTTCCTGTATGCCAGGATCTGATCTCATCACTTGACTTTCCATAAAACAATTCTACTAAGCTATCAATATTTATACTCTATTTTTACCCAGGAGTTTTAAGAAGTTTAAGCTCCCTATTCGAAGTCACCTCTTTCTAAATAGCTCTGGCAGCGTTTGAACACATTATGAACTCCATGGCCTTAGTTATTAACAAAGAGATAGATAAATGTATTTTCTATACAAAGAAGGAATATGTACCTTAGACTACAAGAATCAAGTAGAGGCACCGGAGTATTTGTGATACAATCAAGTCAAAAATTCTTCCCCTTGTTCTCCGTCATTGTGAAGCCACACATGACATATATTATAATTAGCTCCTCTTTGGGAGCTAAGCCAGAGTTGGAACCCAGGTATTCCGGCTCCTCACCAAAAAGGACCCTGACAGTCTGTCTGGTGTAGCTTCCTCCAAGTTTGATGAAAAGCCACTTTAAACAGGCCATCTTCTGTAGGTCTTTAAACAGATGTCCCACCTACCTGCTGAAATACTTGCATCCCCTCACTCCTTTCAAAAAATCTTCAGTGCACTGCTAGCCTACTCTTGCTAGTCTAACACTTAAAAGATAAGGAGAACAGATGGTGTTTTATATTATTGTTCATAAAGTGAACAGGTTTCAGTCATATACATTCCAGTAGGAATGAAAGCATTTAAACCCACCATACAGGCCATGGTCTTCATGACTAAGCCATGTGGATAGACCTATTGATCATATAAAATTACAGCGCATGCTTATACCAATAGAGTCAGTGACCTGTAGCTCCTGACAGGGAAGAAGCTGGATTGTTTGAGAACTGAGAATTCTGGGGCCCCACTTCGCTTTACCATTTTCCCAGGTATTATAGGGACTTCAGGATATACTCACCACTTCCTCCCGCTTAGTCTTGTCTGTTGCTGGCCAAGCTTCCAGAGGCAGGTCAGGAAGCATGGGGGGCAGGGGCTGCATGGGGAACATCGGAGGCATAGGTGGCTGTGGCGGCAGGGGCTGGATGGGGTGCACGGGTGACTGGGGCTGGATGGGCTGGTGAGGCTGCGGCTGGACGGGCTGGGGCTGGTAGGGCTGCTGGGCGGGCGGAAGGAGGTTTGGCTGGTGGTGTTGGGTTGGAGTCATGGAGTGTTGGCCAGGAACTGGCATCATTGGTTGCTGGGGGACCACGGGCTGCTGAGCTGGCACCACGGGGATGTGGTGATGAGGCTGTAGGGCGTGATTCGGGGGGTTCTGCTGGGACAGCACGGGAATGATTTGGTGGTGCAGCCATCCACCCATGGGTTCGTAACCATAGGAAGTGTACTGGTGAGAAACAAAGAGGCAGGTTTACCATTGGCTCATTGGCTTCCAGCTGGAGAATAGCAATGTTTTCTTTGTCCTTATGCCAATCTGAATACTTATTCATTCCTCCTGGGCAGGAATTTCTGTGTCCCCAGGTAGGACATTTACAAACTAGACTTCTTGTTAGTGTCAGATGTGGCATAGATATGGTATTTCACTTAAAAGGGAATTGAAATGCTCACTTCATGGTTTAAGAGAATAAAGAACAAAATATATACATACCGGCTGCCTTATCATGTTCTGGTACCACTTCAGAGGGGTGAGCACCTTAAGAGAAAGAGACATTAAAATACATTTGTTTTTAATACAGTTACATGAAATATACATTCAAAAAGGCAGTCCTGTCAATATTGATAACCTAAAAATATGAGTTCTATGGAAGAAAGAATAAACATTTTTGTGTTAGGTACTATGCTATATCCATCACACACACTTTCCATGTTTTCTCACATACTCTGAGGCCAGTATCATCACCATCACTCTTTATAAAATATATTTATGTATATATTTTAAAAATTGATTTTAGAGAGGAAGGGAGAGGGGGAGAGATAGAAACATCAATGATGAGAGAGAATCATTGATCGGCTGCCTCCTGCACACCAAACACTGGGGATCAAGCCCTCAACCGGGGCCTGTGCCCTGACCTGGAATTGAACCCTGACCTCCTGGTTCATATGTCGATGCTCAACCACTGAGCCATGCTGACCTGACATCACCCTCACTCTTACAAGGTCATGGAGAGTTAAAGAGGTTCATGAGGTTACATTGTCTGAGGTTACAAATGTAGCAATTCTGTTTAATTCCACAGCTTCTGCTCTTCTTTGCAAGAGCAAAAAAAGAAAAAAGAAAAATTAATATGACACATTAATCATTATTTTTTTGATTTGATGTCACAATGCAAAAATAAAGAAGGCAGAAACCATGTTCCTCATTCTATAAACACAGGGTTTTTGGTCAAATATGTCAACCTTTTAAGGTTTAACAGAAAATCTTGCCTGAAATTCTTATTCACATTTGTCCTCAGCTTGTATGAATAAATAGATTCATAGATCGTCATTTAAACCTCTGAAAGAAGGAAGAGTCTCATTCCTTTCCTAAACAGCATATATCTAGGTAACCTCAGGTGCAGGGACTCCTTAATAGAGTTCTACAGCATTTGGTATCAGCACAACAAACAATTATTCATCTTGCTCAATTTATACTTGACAAAGGACCTTTTATGTTGCTGGACTATTTTGCCTTCCAAACAGTAATTTGAAATGCGGATACTATAATTATTTTCCGTCTACAAATGAGGAAACCAGAATTCCAGAGAAGGAAAATGACTTGCCCAATGTCACATGGTTAGTATGGGGTTGAGGAGAACCTCTAACCCAATTTTCAGAAATCTCAAGCTTTTTGTTGCTCTTAAGAATGTCTCATAGACTATGTGGTCACTAATCTTTCAGTAAATACAAGTGAGGCATACACACAGGGTATGAACATCTTAGAATCAGGAGTTTTCTAGCTGGAAAGGATCTAAACATCTTACCTTATTCTCCACATTTTAGGGGCTAGGATAGAATAATCCTGCTCAGCCAGAGTTTATTTTCTGCCCTACCATGCAGTCCCCCTGAGTGACAGCTCATGATGAATACTTTTATGTCATATAAGCAGGAGAAACTGAGGCAGAGTGGCCAGGCAGGAGCATGCTGGAGCAATACAGGCTTGAAGCAACTCACCAGAGCTTAAACCAGGAAGCAGTGGGGGAACTAAAAAAGAGGGACTGAGAAACATCTTGAATGATGAATCAACACACTCTTCTTTACAGATCCCAGGACATTGTTAACTCAAATAATGGTCAAAATTAGTAAAGAGAAAAATTACCTCATAGCTGAAGTTGATATAACCAGGGTGCCCAGGATGAGGTGGTAGCTTTTATAGGGAGTAGAGAAGGAGAAGAAAATGAAAGAGGGAGAGGGAGAGAAGAGGAAGAGAGAGAGGAAGAGATTAAGTCAATATGCAATTGTTCACATTAAGAGAGACTGAAGCTACTTAAAAAAATCTACATAATGCAGACTATATTCAAAGTCTGCTTTTCATTGAACATGTATGCTGTGTAGGAGAGGAGCCCTCTTAGTTGAAAGAGGCCCAGAACAACTAGAAGACTTTCCCCACAATTGCAGTCTTATGGCGGGAGACCTAGAAAAAGGAACCAGCACACATTTGTCCTCCAGTGACCTTCGGACACCCACCATCCATGCTGTCAATCCTACTATATCCCACCCACCATCTTACTTAATTGAAATTCACTCCATGTTGGGAAGAGACATATTTCTCTGACACAACATGAATACCAACAAGAGTATCATCTCACAAACCTTCCCTCACAGATTAGGAGTGGGGGTGGGGGGGGGTAAGTATCAAAGAGATTCCTCATAATTCACGTGCAAAGCAAATAACAGAACAATAAAACAAACAGGTGGATTATTGATGAATATGAGGACAATATAGGTGCAGGGAAGTGGGAACACAAATCCCCATGGGAAAAGGAAGGGTTGCTTGATGAAGTATAAGCCTACTTTTGTTATTATTCTATCAATGTTTTTGTGGCAGAAACATTTAAAAGTTGAAAATAAAAACAATCGGAATAATGATCTAAACCAGGAGTATTTGTCCTGTGCAAGGTGCAGGACAAGTGACTGATGCCTGCATGCTAGAGCTTGGTTGCCATAGGATGGCTGAAAAGGAGGGGAGAGAGCATCATGTGGAACATCTTCCTCAGACATCAAGCTATCCAAGGCTCTATTCTTTTAAAATGCTCCTATTTCATAAGAGGGTTAATTAGCCCTCATCTGAGTGTGAATTCTTTTAGTCATTTAACTGCCTTTTCTATACCTTCTTGATGTAAGCCCTCAGAGAGTAGGGGTGTTGAGTTGAGGAGGGGAAAGGAGGCTGAATTGGTAATGTAGAGGCTCCTGGGGGGGGGGGGCAAGAATTGCCACAAGGTAGGATTTCAGGAAGGCAGAGTGCAGAATCTTGGTCTTTTGGGTGAGAGAAGAAGAGAGGAACCAGATACTCAAGCTTTGCTGGATTCTGGTTGAATCAACTGCTCTCTCTGCCACTGAGAAGCAGATGGATCCTACTGTGCCTTCATGTGATTTAAGCTCTCTGGGCTTTTGTTCCCATGTCCATGGAGAATGGGTCCAACTTCCTGGGCCTTGATACCTTTGAGTGTAAAATATATCCATATGGAGTGGGTGTCGGTAAGATTCCACCCAGAATCCATGTGCTTAGAAGGAACACCCAAAAGGATGAGGCCTCTGAGAACAGGAAGATGGTTCCTATCACAGTAACTACCCTCTGAAGGATACAGCACTGGGGTTGGGAGAGCAGAAAGAGATTTGGACACTTGGGAAAATTAGGTTTTGGAGAAAAGTGGCATTTTTTAATTTGCCTAAGGCTGACTTCAGCACTTTCTCTGGAGGCCTTTCAAGAGTCCCTTCCAAAAGTGTCCTCCATCTAGATATGGGCAAAGATGTTTACAAGCGTATTATTTCATCCCAATCTCCTGGATGCTTATTCAAGTGCAGCGTCCCAGGCCCAACCCCAGCTGTACTCATCAGAATCTTTGGTGGAGGCATCTGAGAATCTACTTTTTAGAAAACAAGCTCTTCAAAGTATTTTTCAAACACAAAGCTATTCGAGGACATCTTATCTTAACACTGCTCTAAACCCCAAAGTTTACCAGCTAGGGGGGCAGCTTTCTTTCCAAGCTGGAGCAATTGGGCATTGACGTACGCATAGGGTAGTTTTACTCACGGGCATAGCAAAGGCTGCTCCCAAGAGGCAGGCAAGCAAAATCCAGGTCCCCATTGCTTGATGGTCCTGAAACATGTCAACACACACTCTTTATCTCTTCTCAAATATGGACATACTTCAAGCTCCCTAAAACCCACATAATCCATGTTAATCTGTTCTTAGTGGGAAGGATGGGACCGTTCTTTTGGAGGTTACTTCATGCATGTATGATATCCAGCTGTCAGCCCATGTTGTTGTTTCTGGAGTCCCAATAGTGAGAGAGATGTTTTTCCTTTAGGCTGAGAGCTGAACAGGTTGCAAGGACGTGGACAATCTATCACTGCAGCATTATGCATGCCATGTCCCTACATCCAGAAGCTTTAGAGTCCTATAAGCTAAGTGTAGCTTATCATGAATGATTCAAAGAATTAACTTGACTCTAAAATAGAGGAGAGCGTCAAGGTACACAGTATCTAATACTTTTAGAACCAAGAGGTAGAGAAAAAAATTGTTTTTTTGTACAGTTTGCCTGAGCATTGCTGCTGTTAAAAAAAAAAAAACTTAATCCCTGAGAAAAGACATTAAGTAATTTGCCAATGGAGTAAGGAAGGAGTGGAATTTAGCTACTGGTGTTCTCACCAGTAGGACTTCAGGCAAGACCCTCAGGTAACATCTCTGAAGGCCAGGCGTGTAGCAAAAGATGTGGTGAAGTGGAAGGCGGGGGATGGCACTCACATTCCGTGATTATTCCATGAATTGTGAATGCCATCTACTTAAGGGATTCCATATTTAATCAATGGCATCTCCCTTTAGTTTGACACTGCACTGTACTTATTCCACAAATAAAGCCCTTGAGACATGAAATCCCACATGCTGCCCTCAAACATGCACCTTGGCTTTGTGGTATAAATGATTGTCTAACTTTAAAACTTTCAGAAGAAAAACCTTACATTTTGCATAGGAAGTCAATACCATGTGTCAGAATGCTGACTACAGAAAGTACACTGACACTTTCTAGCTCCTAAATCTCTTGTTAAAAGTTTGAATTAATGAGAAAAATCTTTTAGTTGATGATTCTATTCGATGTCATTAAGTGAAATGTTTTTTTAGTGGATTGCAGAGTGTGGAAATTATTTTTATCTTACCTGAGAAGTAATTAAAGTAAGTATTTTGCTTTAAAAATTGGCCCCAAAAAGTGCATTAAGATTTTGGAACTAAAATTTAAAGAAATATAGATACTTTGCTGCATTACAAAGTAACATACTTCATTTAATAATCAGAGTCTCAATTATGGTCCAACTGAAGAGGTAACTGAATGTTAACAGCATAAAGTATTAGAAATGCATAATACATCATAGCTTTTGGACATGAAATGTAGAAAAAGAAATAATCACAATAGAAATAATACCAAATGATGAATGAAATTCACATACCTTTGAGTGTATTCAGAGCAGGTTTCTGTCTGAAACTCAGGGATGCTTGATCCTATGGTTTTCTTCCAACTGAGAGCTCAATTTATATCATTCAGAGCATCTAGAACAACCAATCAGGTTTCTCAAGGAAAAATGTGTTGAGTATAACGTAAAATCCCTGTATCATGAATTTTTAGAAACTATGATCAAACATAAGGTTGTATGTTGTGATTAGAGCATATAGAGCCTTTCATTATGGGCAATAATAGGTTTACAGGCAAAAAATTTCATCACACTGTTTTTAAGTCAGCAAGTAAAGTTGACTGCACATGCTGATATATTCAGATTTACTTTCAAGAAGCAACTATGTCATTATCTATTCCCTATTCTAGCAAACATAACATCGTTCTTTACCCAAAAAAAGTGTTAGATGGCTGAGTTTTTATGGTGTAATCAAGATATCTCCTAGAGCTCCTCATTCTTTACTGATCAAGATAAATTGATCCAAGCCCCCATTCTGATAAACCCCAAAGCTCTCCCCAATATTTCTCTCAGGGATTATAATTTAGGGATCACTACTGTTCTATTTTCTATTCTAATTGAAAGTGTTTTCTCTATTGCATATGGCCATTCCTTTAACACCATTCTGGTGGCTACCAAAAGAGGGGACAAAGTCTCTTCTCCTTGGCCCCATCCTACAACCATCTGCCATCCAAGCAACCATGAACTTGAGGTTATCACAGTAGCAAAACATTTACTAGTGATCTAAAAGGCAAGGCAAGAAATGTATCATACACCAGATCTCACACTTAAAAATGTACTTTGGTCCTTGCAAACAAATATGTATCTGATGGAACAGTGCCTGGGCTCCCTCATCCCACATAGTATCTCAGTCTCTCTCAGTATGCTGGCCCTTCTTTGCCCACATCCTTCTGACCCAATCCATGTCTTTTGCCCAGCCAGCATGGCTCAGTGGTTGAGCATCAACCTATGAACCAGCAGGTCATGATTCCCGGTCAGGGCACATGCCCAGGTTGCTGGTTCAGTCCCCAGTGTGGGGCGTGCAGGAGACAGCAGATCCATGATTCTCTCTCATCATTGATGTTTCTCTCTCTCTCCCTTCCTTTCTGAACTCAATAAAAATATTTAAAAATGTATGTCTTTTAGTAAAGCATATCCAAACTTTAGTAAAGCATGTGGATTTTTTCTTTTATCCTAGAATTGGATCAATTAAAAAGCAAATTTGTAACTAATGATAAGAGGCAGCTCATGAGTTGTCTATCAGTAGTATATCAGTTAAAGAAATATGATTATATACCCAGATAATTTTGTCAGGATAGCCAGATTTCTTTGACTACTTATGTAATATTTATAAAGTTTGTATACGTACACATGTTTTTATATAGGTGCTCCACATTGGCTGAATTAAACTCAAGGAGAAATTATCCATGAAAGACAATGTATCTTATTAAGAACTAAGGGTTGATGGACCTTTAACAATATACTTTGCCCGTCTGAGATCAGTTTCCTCATTAGTAACATGAAGATAATTACAGAACCTACCTAAGAGGATTAGTGTGAAAACAAAATGAGAGACATCTCTGGGAGAAATGGAAAGCAATCGCCCTCCCCAGCAGTATCCCTTGGGGTACAGTAAATGTTTGTTAAATGCTGTTCAATAAGATTCTAGGATGGTCTTTGGGAATGAATTCGTAGGAAGTGAATAACCCTCATGGAGGAAGGTAGACTTTGAGAAGGTTCTAACAGGCAAAATATATAAATGAAAGTGAACATCGAATAGGGTTTTAAAAAGCCAATTGTGTCCAGGGTTTGCATTTATATATGAATATATTTGTTGGTAAGGTTCCTCAGAAGGGGAGTAAACGGGGGGTGGGGGGTAGTGAGCAGCAAGGTACTAAGGGAGAAAAGGAGGGAGAGGAAGGAAAATGCAGGTCACTTTAAATTCTTTTTCAATCCTTTTCCCCCATTTTATTTAATTAAATATGTCAGAATGCCTGAAAAAGATTAAGCACATATTTTTTTCTACAAAATGATGGTTAATTTCTATCAATTCAGTCATTGGTGAACTACTAGCGGTCTTACAGTTTTACAAAATTTATCTCACTACTTTGTGTCATCTTTCAGGGATGAGCATGTCTTGTAGTTTTACAAAATTGATCTCATTATTTTGTCTCATCTTTCAAAAATGAGTGTGTCTTCTAATTTTACAGAATTTGTCTCATTACTCTGTCTCATCTTTCAAGAATGAGAGTGACCTTGTTGCCACAAAGGTCAACAAGGATCCCTTGTTGTGGCATTAATTGGTCTGGTCCACTAGATATTGAGTTATTGCCAACTCATTGTGCACAATTGTTCAGGCTCTGATGGCAAATACAATAGAAATACAATGGAAATTATTTGGTTCTATTTATTTTCCCCTACTTCCTATCCTATCATAGGGTATTAAAATATGGATCTCTTGGTTTGAAATTTCTTTTACTAATTTAGATCCCACATATACAGTTTAAAAGTTGTTCAGCCGAAACCAGTTTGGCTCAGTGGATAGAGTGTCGGCCTGTGGACTGAAAGGTCCCAGGTTCGATTCAAGTCAAGGACATGTACCTTGGTTTCGGGCACATCCCCAGTAGGGGGTGTGCAAGAGGCAGCTGAATGATGGTTCTCTCTCATCGATGTTTCTAACTCTATCCCTCTCTCTTCCTCTCTGTAAAAAAATCAATAAAATATATATTAAAATAATAAAAGTTGTTCAATGGTTTTTGGGGGAAAACACAAAATTTCAATTGAAAAAAAACATTCTTATAAGCAATGTTTATTTATGAACAAGGTGACTTTATACAAGAAAACAGAATTTACTAGATTGATAATTTATTTGTTATATAGAGATTATAACATTTCCAAAATATCTGTGTTCTTGGTTTTTTTGAATCTTTGACATAATTTTTTTTTCTTTTAAAAAAGTCACTATTTTAAAAAATGGATCATAAGCCTAAGATATTTTCTTCTATGACAGTATCTCTGGAATGATTTGGCAATACCTTAAAATGTGCCTTCATTCACTTAGGCATTTGTTCCAAATGTATTTGTTGAATACCTATGAACCTGAGACCATTTGTGTTACTATAGGGGAAAATACATGAATGAATTTATTATTTTCTAAAAAGCTTTTATCCAAAATTATGAGTGAACAAATGCCCTCATCAGTTATAGGTTACCATTCTTGCTATGGTAAGGGTTATAAAAACACCATATTCGGGTCATCTTTTGGCCCAGAAATAACTACTCTCAGTCCTTCCTGAGGTCTGGTAGGATCTGGTAGGATCAAAACATCCAGTTCATGTGCAAGGACCCGAGGCTGGCCAACCTTTTAACCTCTTGGGCACAAATCATGAACCACACTGTTCCGGTCTGCTGGTAGCTGGAGATGAGGAAAGCATGGGTGAAATCCAGGCAGCAAGAATTGGCCATTATACCTCCTTACTTTGGACCAATCAAATATTTTAATCAAGAGAACCCATGGTAGTCGAGAGCTGGAGCAGTATTGAGCTCTGAGAGGAAGTATGCTTTAATGTCTTCATTTTCTACAATGCCCGAACTCAAATAGTAGGCATTCAGAAACAACAACAAATTATATATGTTTGTGTATGCTGCTTTATAATTGTTTAAAAAGGTGCTCTGCCCATTTTTACAGTAGTTATAATTTTTCTTGCAGCTCATCACATTTTGCAGTGCTCATGTTGCTTAGGTAGCAACTTTTCCCCTTCTAATTTGCTGCTCGATCTAGAGTGTGCTGGAGAATGATGTGCCCAAGCTTGTCAGAAGTATGTGTGATTTGCAAGTAAAGGGATGCTCTAAGCGCTGTGGGCCCTGGAGGCTCCCTTGTGAGAAAAGCTCAAAAATGTCAGTCTTGTGGTATCAAGTTTTGACTGCTGGGAGAATTTTTTACTTTGTTTTGGGGCTTCCTCCTTTGATGAACTTCCTGGTTTTTAGCAGTAGACGAGGTGTATGTGGGTGATCTTTGGATAAGTCAGGTGTTGAGTTCCAGAAGCCTTTCTTATCTATAGGGGTTCTATTCTAGAATCTTCTCTTAAAGCAGGCTCAGGGTTGTCCAATATTCAAGTATAGTTTCAAGAGTGAATATTCTTTTTTAAAAATATATATTTTTTATTGATTTTACAAAGAGAGGAATTGAGAGGGATAGAGAGTTAGAAACGTCGATGAGAGAGAAACATCGACCAGCTGCCTCTTGCACACCCGCCACTGGGGATGTGCCCGCAACCAAGGTACGTGCCCTTGACCAGAACCGAACCCAGGACCTTTCAGTCTGCAGGCTGACGCTCTATCCACTGAGCCAAACTGGTTTCAGCAAGAGTGAATATTCTTAAATAACGGAAGCCAAAGTCAACTTTTAAACATTTCTTTTATTGACATTTACTTATAAGAAAATATTCTCTAGGCTGTTGTGTTTCTTTGTGTGTGTTTTTATTTGTTTTTGCTGAAATGGGGTTGTGCTCTCCAGAACTCAGATAAACCCCCACTAATTCTGATCAACACACTGACTTCCCTTTGCAACCCTTGGAAATGAGATATTGTGCCTTCTACTTTCTTGGGAGTGTTTTGGTACCTAGAAAAATCTCTCTTACAAAGAAGGTGTTAGATGAATGTGTTGAGCAATTGAAAAATGTAGAGACATTATCTATGACATTAAGAAAATATAAAAACTGTCTTTGATTTGTGTGGCTTCTCCATAGACAAAGAAATCGTGCAGTCATTTAGGTGGGCTTTTTAAACAGCTAAGAGGGTAGCTCAGCATTGCTGTCAACTGCTCCTATGGACTTCATGCAAATGGTCTCTGATATGGACATAAAAAGGAAGTTGTTCTAAAGGTTTACAAGCCATTATCCTAATTATATTTGCTCTGACCTATTAGTTCAAACTGTAACAGACTACAAGCAAATATATTATGATGTATATACATATATTTTTCTTATTTGTGGCTGAGTTTGCTTAATATAATAAAGCTGCTTCATTATCATTATTATTATTTTAAAAGATATATGTTTGTTGATTTCAGAGAAGAAGGGAGAGGGAGAGAGATAGGAATATTAATGATGAGTGAGAATCATTAATCGGCTGTCTCCTGCACACCCTAACTCAGTATGGAGTCCGCAAACTGGGCATGTGCTCTTTCTGGGAATCCAACTGTGACCTTCTGGTTCCTAGATTGACACTCAACCCCTGAGCCATGCTGGCCAGGCTATTATTATTATTATTATTATTATTATTATTATTATTTTCTTACTAGCAGAATCCCTTCAACTCAAGGAGTAACTTGAAATGAATAACAGAAAGAAAATCCTCTCTCACCCACATTGACATACTTTATTGATTGCAAACCATCAGCTCCTATTTTCAGAATGCATTGGAATTAACTATGTGGTATGGCTGGTTGTTTGAAGCTATATAAAAAAGAGGGATCTTCTCCTGGGTGAGGACATTCAATAAGTGAGCAGACTTGGGACAAACCCATAAGAAAAGCAAAAACAGAGGTAAGGAACCAGAAAAAGAAAAGAAAAGAAAGGCACATTTAAGAACAAGGAAATGCATTGTGATGGTATTTAGTGTGATGCTCACTGGTGATGTCTGGACCAGCAAGGCCCTAGTGTCCTGAAAAGAAGAGAGGAAACTTATTAATGAGGCAATAGGAACTGAAATAACTATGCAGCAAAGGGAGATGGTCCCAGGGTCTCAAGCCCTGGAGGCCAAATTTGTGATATCTCTTGAACAGCCGTTATTGAGCACTTAGTCGTTGGTCTTGGAGTATAAGGGTGAATAGGACAGTAGTCCAATTCTAAAACTACTCATGGCCTCTCGGAGATTCTCTACTCTGAATTGGGAAGGAGGACGCTGGGAGTAGATGTTGGAACAAATCATCCTTCTCACCTTCAGGAAGCTAACACACTCTGCCCATGTCTGTGTTGTTCATAAGAAAGCGGGGAGAAGGGAGGAGAAACAGTGGTCACACCCAAAGGCATTGGGGACTGTGGTAAAGGCTGGGCATCTAGAGTATTTCGGTAGATCTTTGGCTGGATTAGGAAAGGCCATATTAATTATGCATAGGACCCCTTCAGTCTTTCCACCTGAAGTTCTGTACTTTTTGCTTCGGCAGTGATTGTGCATTAAGCGACACGCATGTGCTGAGTTATCAAGGAAAGATTCAATCACAACTGGTGCCTGCTCTTTCCCAGGACAATGTAGAGAGATGTGTTTATGAACTAACATGTAAAGCAAAATGTTTACCATAAGAGGACTGGTTCGAATCAGTGACGACACATGTAACAGTCCAAGTGAGGGTGTCAGACTATATTTGTTGACATAGAAAGATGTTTGTGACACATAGTTAAGTGGAAAAGAGAATTTTATAGTCTTTTTCTAAAGTGATCCTCATCTTCCTCCTCCTCCTCCTCCTCCTCCTCCTCTTCCTCCTCTTCCTTTTCTTTCCTTCTTCCCTTCCTCTCTCCTTCCCTCCCTCCCCTTTATTCCTTTTTCTTCATTGGGGAGATATTCACCAAAATATTAACAGTTGTTATCTAAGGGACTCATTCTTTTTTAATATATTTTTATTGATTTCAGAGAGGAAAGGTGAGGGGGAGAGAGGTAGAAGCATCAATGATGGGAGAGAATCATTGATTGGCTGCCTCCTGCACACCCCACACTGGGAATCGAGCCCTCAATCGAGCATGTGCCTTGACCAGGATCCACCCCAGGACCCTTCAGTCTGCAGACCAAAGCTCTAGCCACTGAGCTAAACCAGCTAGGACAAGGAACTCAGTCTTGAAAGTCTCTGAGAAGTCAAGATTTTATTTCATTCCTTTGAAATAATCCGTGAATGGAACAAATACAAGGGAGACACAAGACATTTGGGGTGTAACATTTCTCCTTTATGTTCAGCAAATGTGATGAGTGAATGATAGCACCAGGTCCTCCCTGGCCTTGGGTGTACTGGATGCTCATTCTCAAGGGGGGGAAAAAGCTGAACATAAAATCAAAGACCAAAATAATATACATTTATTTAAAGTGGTAGGGTCCCTATTCTACTACAACACCAGTAGAAAATACCTTAATAAGATAAGCATTCGCAGAAAGTGTTTGTACAGCTTATAATTTGAAAGATCTGTAAGCATTTGCTAAATATCTGGTGGGGCAATGCTCAATAAGGGAAATTATATGCAGATGGATAGTATATTGCTTGGCTTATAATTAACCGGTAACTGTCGGGAGAGAAAATGTTACATCTGTGTTAATGGAGGTAACACAGTAATGTAAAATCAAGGTTTTAAATTTCTTCTTGTTAAGCACAATATATCAAAAGTAAGTTGCACTTTCCTACTGAGGTTCAACATACACGAACAAAAGCAATATGCCATGGTGGAGAGAACTTGGCTTTGGCAGGACAGACTAGGTCAGAATTGCAGTTGAGCCGCTGACCTTTGGTCCCGGACCTTGGCCAATGTTCTTGACGCTTTTGTACACTTACCTTCCTACCTGGAAAATGGAGAAATATTAGTAAGGGGAAACTAGTAATGCCACTCAATGTACCTTTGAGTCTACTAAAACATGATTTCCAGTATTAAGAATGACAATTTTAGTAGTTGCTTAAGCAGGGAATATGCAAATTCAAAGGAACAAAAGAAATAGTTTGCCACCTACAAGGTTGGAAACTATCATTCTCACATATTGGATGGGCAGAGTTTTTCTTTCATTCTTGGGCAGAAAATGCTTATATTCTTACACTTTAGTCACATCCATTTCATCTTCATCTCTTATAGAAATGCTCACACAGTCATAAATGTAAAATGTTAGAATGATATTTTCATATGATCTGCTCATTATACAGGGAGCAAGAAATACGTGGTAGGACCTAAGGACCAGCAATTACCACTTCCAGCGGTATTGGCATTCCGAGTATCCATTCCAGGTTTTGTTTCAGCTAATGGCCCCTTGAACGTGGACAGAGCCCTGAGCAGCTTTTTCAGTTATCTTTTTCTATCACATTCCTAAATTATACAAAATTCAGCGATAACTGTTAAGAATTATTTCCAAACCTCTATTTTAAAAAAATTGCATTGTGAGTGGTATGTCTGCTTGGAATATGTACTAGATCTGAAGCTGATATAATTCTGAGGAATGAAATAAATCAGGAAGAAGGCCAGAAGTCAATATAATTCTACTCACGTTTTATTATCGGGTAATTTTTACTTGAAGTGAAATTAAACTGATGCAATATTCTGTCACAGAATTCTGTGGAGTAAATGCATCTTTGTTCTAACTATAGATGACATGTTCCCCAGGATAGTGCTAACATTGCTTTAGAGTCATAAAATCTTACCTAGTGCATCATCATCATCGTCATTGTGCTCTTAGGACAATCATAGTTGTGTGCTATGTCATTTTGTACACCTCTGGAATTTTTAAATGATTATAATAAAATATTTATTGAGTATCTATAATATTCAAAGCATAGGAAACATAAATATATTGCACTAAAGGCCCGGTGCATGAAATTCGTGCACGGATAGTGTGTCCCTTAGCCCAGCCTGTACCCTCTCCAATCTGGGACCCGTTGAGGGATGTCTGACTGCAGTTGGACATCCCTCTCACAATCCAGGACTGCTAGAGCCCAACCACTCGCCTGCATGCCTGCCTGATTGCCCCTAACTGCCCTCCCCTGCTGGCCTGGTCACCCCTAACTGCTCTCCCCAGCAAGCCATCTTATGGTGGCCATCTTGTGTGTTGGAGTGATGGTCTATTTGCATATTACATCTTTATTATATAGGATGGTATTCATACAATGGAATATTATTCAGCCATTAAAAAGGAATGGTGTACTGATACATGGTATAACATGGATGAGCCTTGAAAACATTATGCTCAATGAAAGAAGCCAGGCATAAAATACCATATATTGTATAACTTCATTTCTAGGAAATTCTCAGAATAGGCAAATCTAGAGACAGTAAGTAGATTCCTTGTTACCATGGACTAGGGGAGAGAGTGATAGGGAGTGACTGCTAACGGTTCAGGCTTTGTATGAGGGTGATGGAAATGTGGTTTGTAAGTGGATCTCTGAGAATCTCCACTGTTGGCACTCTTGGCATTTTGGGCTGGAGAATTCCCAATGGAGGGCTATACTATGCATTGTAGGATATTTAGCAGCATCCCTGGTTTCTAGTAGATTCCAGCAGCACCTCATCTCCTAGTGTGACACCCAAAACTATCTCCAGACATGGCCTTATGTTCCCTGGGGACAGGGGAGGACAAACTTGGTCCCAGTTAAGAACCACAGGTCTATAGTTAACTAAGAATGGAGCTGGGTGTAGAGTTGTAGGAAGTGGGTGGATGCCCAGAGCCAGTATGCAGTTGTGGAAAGACCTTGAAGATCCAAACATTGAAACCTGAATTCTAAAACCTATTATCTTTTTAAAAATATTTAATATATTTTCATTGATTTCAGAGAGGAAGGGAGAAGGAGAAGGAGATAGAAATATCAATGAGGAGAGAGGATCATTGATCTGATGCTTCTTGTACACCCCCTCCTGGGGATCGAACCCGCAACCCGGGCATGTGCCCTTGGCCTGAATTAAACCTGGGCACCTTTAGTGCACAGGCCAACACTCTATCCACTGAGCAAAAGCAGTCAGGCCAAATCTGTAATTTCTTAAAAAGAAAGGGAGGGAGGGAGGGAGGGAGGGAAGGAGGGAGGGAGGGAGGGAGGGAGGGAGGGAGGAAGGAAGAAGAATTGAATAAGGGAAAGAAGATTTAGATGAAATTACCATTCAAAAAATATCCAGTGGGGAAAATCACCCATTTTTCAGGTCATTAAAAAAGATTGGAATTGTTATTTAAAAATAAAATGGTATATGTCGGTGGCCTTTAATTTAAAGGCTTGGAACCATGATGCCAATAATTCAGAAAGTATATAAGTTGCGATTTGGAATGTTCTATGCCACAACCATAAAAGTGGTATTAACGGTTCCCAAAGAGTTTTGCTTAACTCAGCTTTCAAATTATTCTGCGGACTATAAACACTCCTTAGGCAGAAAAGAAAAAAAAAGCATGAGATTTGATTTATACCATGACTAACAAAATCAAGTGAGCAATCACAGTTTAATCAAATCCTACCAATCTAACTTAGGCTGAGGAATGGAAGAGAGAGAGGAAGCGCGTGGGCTTTAAAAACACGTAAATACCAGGAAGTCAGTTTTGAAGCGTGAACCCCTTTTCTGTTCAGAAAGGCATGAGTGGGAGAGGCCCTCGTCCTGCCTGGGAACCCCTATAAATAAAGGGGTTGGAAATCATGTCTATGGGCTTTTCTCGTTCTCAACGTCTGTCCCACGTAGAAAGGGGATCTACACGTCACTAAGGCGATACCTGGCATGTTTGCTGCACTCAATGGGGAGGAAGTGGTTTTTCCAACTGCTTCAGCCTGTGTAACGGTGACCGTCTAGGTCAGGACCCGGTGCCCTGTGCATAGCAGTGCCAGCACACCGAGGCCGGTGAGCGAGAACTGTGTTTATAAACAGGCTGCCATCACACAGCGGCTTCTCTGTGAACCCAGAACGTAAACAGTCCTATTTCTCATGGACGCAAGCAATGACAGAATGTTGCTTTTAGCTCTTGTTTTTTATCATGGATATTACAGAATGCATTAGGCTCGTGCTGGCTTAAATTTATTGTACCCAAACATGTTTTGAGGATGTTTTTGAGATTTTAAGTGTGCGTATCTATGAGACCTTTCCCTTACCATGTTCCCCTCCCCTGACATTGAGGATGTCGGCTAGCTAGAGCATCTGGACGAGGTTGGGTCAAATAGACCCACTGTAACCTTGAGTGAGAGCAGTACTTCCGGGGGGAATAGCTCCCTGTGTAAGTGGGCCCCTGGCATACTTGTTCCCACTCAGTTCTACCTAGCCTTGTTGTGAGGAGCAGAGGAAATGTTCTAAAGCAAGCAGATGGCGCACTGTTTCACCATAGTAAGCACTTAAACTGGGAGCTAGCTTTAGCTGGTGTGGTTCAATGGATAGAGTGTTGGCCTGCACATTAAAGGGTCCCGGGTTCGATTCTGATCAAGGGCATGGACTTGGTTGCAGGCTCCTCCCCGGCCTGGGCTTGTGCAGGAGGCAACCCATTGATGTGTTTCTCTCACGTCGATGTTTGTCTCTGTCTTCCCTCTCTCTTCCACTCTCCCTGAAAATCAATGGAAAATATACTCTGGTGAAGATTAAAATAAAACAGAACAAAAAATTGGGATCTAATCCATATATATTGTATGATTAATCCATAGGATACATTAGCCGAAACAGCTGAACTCATAACATGATAGAATATCACCTTGTGATCCTTTTTTGGTGAAACTGTACAAGCTGAGGCCGAGTAATAGCGAGTCCCTTTACAAACCGGTTCTTGATAGGACACCTCTGACTTTATTATAATATAAATTTAGAGGAAGTTTGGAGTTCTAAATCAGCGGTCACCACTCATGGATCACCAGTGGTCCATGGATCACTGGTTGGCGACTGCTGTTCTAATGGTCTCCTTTCAGACTATACTTTAGAGTCACTGTGTGGCTTTTCAGTAATACTCCTGTTTGGGTCACATTCCACTTCGCTTCTGATTTAATTCTTCTGAGCAATCACTCCAACTCATTGTATTTTTAATCACCTAGGGGAGCTTTTAAAAATATTGATGGCCAGGTGCCACCTCCAGAAGTTCTGTTTCAGTTCAATATAGTAATGTACAGCCAGGGTTGAGATGCATGGGCTGCAATCCATCTCATTTTATGAATTAATTGTTATATTTGTCTCTAAGACCTTAACTGCATGTCAAAAAATTGCAGTTTATCAACTCTACTCAAATCAGTGTGTTGTTTTATTCATTTAAAATATTTTTATTTTTTTATTTTTTAAAATCCTCACCCAAAGGATAATTTTTCCATTGCTCTTTTTAGAGAGAGTGGGAGGGGAGAGGAAGAAACGGAGAGAGAGATAGAGAGAGAGAGAGAAGAGAGAGAAACATCAATGTGAGAGAGACACAGCTCCTGGTTGCCTCCCGCACATGTCTAACCAGGGTCAGGATTGAGCCTGCAACCAACTGTGTCCCTGACTGGAATCGAACACGGGACCCTTCAGTTCAGGGCCTGACACTCTGTCCCCTGAGCCAAACCATCTAGGGCTTATTTTTATTGTAAGTGAATTCTGTTCAGTGCCATGGGTCAGATTAAGAATGCTCAATGCAATGACATTTGCAATTGTTCATCAAACAGTAGTAGCAGACCCACCATGGGCACTCAGAAAACACGTGCTGATGATGGACCAAGGGGTGTTTTTCATGAGCTCTTGACTTAGCCATGAGTATTTCATCCCAAACTGACAGTTTCTCAGCCTCTGCATGAGGCTGCTGAAATGTTGGGTACATTTCACGAACCACCCATCTGAGCGGGTTCCTTTGGGTGTAGCTGTTTTGACTTTTCCTTCCTCTGAATATATGGTTGTGTTCACTTAATCAAACAAATCCAGTTGTTTTGCTGTTCTGTAGACACATTCTTTGTGTGGCCAAGAATTCTGTTTGCGGCGACCACACCACAACTCCCTCTGAATGCTGAGCAGCCCAGCACACAAGTGCTAATTTGAATCAATTGTTAAGATTGCCAGCAACAAACCAAAGTGACCTCCAACACTGGGTTCAATTAGCAGCCCTACAGGCAAAGCAGGGAGTTTATTCCATTATCAGTTCTCTTCATCCATCAAGAACCTTTATCTTCCTGAATGGTGAAATAATAACAATGTCAAACTGAAGGCATATTTTGTTCATTTTAAATTTCTGTGTCTTTTTTTCTGAGTATGAACTCAATATGTGTTTGTGAATAAATTCAAACAACATAGAAATGCATTGGGCAGAATGGTCAAGTCCCTAAGAACCCCATCCACAAGTGATATATAGCTACTCATGACCAGGACACTGGGCCCCCTGGGACTTCCTTCCAGATACTTCTCCCCAACAATTACTCTTGGTTGTTGTTTGTTGTTGTTTGTTTTAAATATATTTGCATTGATTTCAGAGAGGGAGAAGGAGAAGGACATAGGAACATCAATGATGAGGGAGAATCATGGACCGGCTGCCTCCTGCACGCCCCACACTGGGGATCGAGCCCACAACTAGGGCTTGTGCCCTTAATTGGGAATTGAACCGTGACCTCCTGGCTCATAGGTTGATGCTCAACCATGGAGCCATGCCAGCTGGGCTCCCCAAGAGTTACTCTTAATCTGTCTTTTCGTAGCACACGTTGGTTTTGCCTCTTTGTACACTCTGCATTAATGGTTTCATAAAGTATAGTATCTTCCGTGTCTGACTTCTTTTGCTCAACATGATTTCTGTGGGATTCCTCCATATGGTTGGAGGTGGCTGGCATTTATTTATTCTTATTACTATGTAGCATTCCATTGTGTGGATATATCACAAGTTGTTCATTCTACTTTGACAGGCATTGGGTAGTTAACAAGTTTTGTTGCAAATGATGTTGCTATTATCATGCTAGCACACTTTTTTTTGGTACCAATGCATGTGTTTCTATTGTTTTTATTGCCAGTGCTTTTTTTTAAAATCAGAAATGGTGTTGAAGTGAGTACATTTGTAAATGTATCTTGCATTTTTTATAATATTTCTTTTTAAAATATATGTATATTTTATTGATTTTTTTTACAGAGAGAAAGGGAGGGGGATAGAGAGTTAGAAACATGGATGAGAGAGAAACATCCATCAGCTGCCTCCTGCACACCCCGCACTGGGGATGTGCCCGCAACCAAGGTACATACATGCCCTTGACTGGAATCGAACCTGGGACCTTTCAGTCTGCAGTCTGACGCCCTATCCACTGAGCCAAACCGGTCAGGGCTATAATATTTCTATCAAATTCATTTGCAGTAGTAGAATTGCTGGGTCAGGGGGTATGCACAATTACAGTTTGAGTAGATATTGTTGCAGAACTCTTCTCTGAAAACATTTTGACTTTTAAACTCACGCTGCACCCCAAGCAGCCTGTTGTGCCCACATCCCTTTACTGTTGCCATTATCTGTGACGCAGATGCAGCTCTGTCTTCTGGACTACAAGGCAGAGCTAATGAAAACCAGCATCTTCTTTCTGGCCCTTTTCACACACTCCCTGGTGGCTAGTTCCTCTCTGTGTCCACTGAAGGACAAGAATGAAAATGACCTGGTGTCCCAGGATGCCAGGGACATGCCAGCAGAAACGGGATAAATTGATGCTCTGAGAAGATGTTGCAATGGCCACCATGGATCTAAGTGCCCTCCTCCAGGCTAAGATGATCTCATTTACCAGGTAGGGATAGGAGTTTCTAATCTGGGAATGACAATCATAGATTTTACCAACAAGTGGTCCATTCAAAATGTCCTGCCATTGGGAGCATGAGGCTAGGGCATGGTTTTCTAATCTTGGAGCTCTTGCCATGTAGGGTAGGGTCATTCTCTGTGTATGTTTGGGGGGAAGGGAGCTGTCCTGGGCCCTGTGGAATGTGTAGCAGCTTCCCTGGTCTCTACTACCAGAAACCAGTGGCAATTCACTCCTCAGCAGTGACAACCAGAGTGTCTCCAAGCATTGCCAAGTGTCTCCTGGGAGGTAGAATCACTCCCATTAAGGACCATTGGGCTACTGGTTACAGAGAACCTAGCTCTAAGTCAAATTATGTTCAGATTCTGGCTTGACCACTTCTTAATGTGTGACCTTGGGCAAGTACCTGAACTCACTGTGCCTCAGTTGGCTCATCTGTAAAATACAGATGTTAATAGTAATACTTTAATCAGTTGTAAAGATTAAATGAGTTTCCTCATGAGAAACAGGTAGCAGTCTTTGGCACAAAATAAGTACTCAAAGTTGTTAGCTTCATTAGTTATTATTATTATTATTATTATTATTATAAGGCTGAGGTGGTGGAGAAAAGTGTTCAGTTTCTAGAGAAAGATGTGGATAATGAAAAACATAAAAGGACAGTGGGTTCACAGCTCTTGGAACAGGCAGTGGGAAAGCATTATTTAAGTTCTACAAACACAAACAATGCCATTTGGTTGTATCTTTCTTCCTTCTCAAATTAACATTTACAGAGACCAGAGTTTATGGAAAATAGACTTTGGCAGCAGAATTGGGAGTTTTTAGGAACATGTTGAATCACTGGGGGAAAATATGTTATTGTGTTCCTCTTCTTAATATGAAATTAGTAAATGTTTAATAGTTTATTATTTCAGAGCAGAAAGGAGAGAGAGAGAGAGAGAAACATCAATGATGAGAGTCATTGATCGACTGCCTCCTGCAAGTCCCCAAGTAGGCATTGAGCCTGCAACCCAGGCATGTGCCCTTGACTGGAATCGAACTCAGTCCCCTCTAGTCTGCAGGCTGACACTATCCAGTGAGCTACACCAGCTAGGGTTACACTTGTATTTTAAATAATATGTTCAGTGCTAAATAGCCATCCAGTTTTTGATCTACTTGAGGAGAATGTTATCTGCTATGAGCTTTGTTGGGGTGATTCTCCCCTGATGTTCTCTTCTCCCAGCTGAGGCCCAACTTGGATGGACTCTGATGCCAGGAAATGGGGTCTTCGTACCAGTGGGACAGAGTGGCATCCTGGCCAGGGTTTTAGATGAGGAGTATAAAGCCAGGGTTGTGACTTTGTGTTGCCAAAGTGCAATCCTGGCAACTTCTTTTGGGGTCTCAGGTTCTCAACTGTGCAGGTGGGGTTAGGTCAGCATGTCCCAACTGTGTTCTGAGGAATCTGAGTGATGCGAAGAGATGTTCTGAAAAGAAAACAGAAAAGGAGGCAAGATTATGGCAAATGTATTTAGTAGATGCTCTGAGCTATAATTTTCCATCTGTATGACTTCTCCATTTTTCCTTAGCTATCGTTTATTGTAATGTCTCTTGAAGATGGAGCTGACATGAACAACTTTCTCAAACTTATTCCACCATGAAACAGTTTGGGAGATCCTATATTAAATAATTTATGAGTCCCTTGTATGTATAGAAATTTCTTGATTCCTTCTATATTCACTTTCTATCATTGCTGTGACAAATTACCACATAGTTATAGACTTAAAACAATCACACTTTTTAAAAAACATATTTTTATTGATTTCAGAGAGGAAGGGAGAGGGGGAGAGAGAGAGAAAAACATCAATGATGAGAGAGAATCATGAATCAGCTGCCTCCTAGAGGGTATTATGCTAAATGAAATAGGCCAATCAGAGAAAGACAAATACCATATTATCTCATCATTGGTAGAATCTAATGAACAAAATTAATGAATAAACAAAATAGAAACAGACTCAGAGAGAACAGATTGACAGGTGTCAGAGGGGAGGGATGTTTCAGGCCTGGGTGAAAAAGGTGAGGGGATTGAGCCAAAGAAAATAAAAAAGGGACACAGACAACAGTATGCTGATTATCAGAGGGAAAAAGGAATGGGGGAGGTACAAAAGGATATAAGGAGGATAAATGCTAAAGGAAGGAGACTTGACTTGGAATAGTGAATAATACACAATATAATTTACAGATGATGGATTATAGAATTGTATACCTGAAACCTATGTAATTTTATTAACCAATGTCACCCTGATACATCCAATAAAAAATGAAAATTTAAAAAATGACAGTCAAGACAGTGTGGTATTAGCAATAAAACAGATAGATCAATGGAACAGAACAGAGAGCCCAGAAATAGACTCATACAAATATAATAAATAACCTTTGCCAAAGAAACAAAGGCAACACCTTGGAACAAAGATAGTCTTTTCGTGAAATGGTGCTGGGACAAATGGACATCCACATATCAAGAAAACGAGTCTAGAAATAGACATTATAACTTTCATAAAAATTAACTCAAAATGTACCATAGACCAAAATGCAAAGTACTAAACTCCTAGAAAATAACAAAGGAGAAAATCCAGGTGACCTTGTGTATGTTGATGGCTTTCTAGGTACAACATCAAAGTCATGATCATTGAAAAAATAACTGATAAACTGAACTTTATTAAAATTAAAACCCCCTGCTCAATGAAAGACAATATCAAGTGAATGAGTAGACAAGTCACAGACTGAGAGAAAATATTTGCAAAAGCAAATCTGATAAAGGACTGTTTTCCAAAATATACAAAGAACTTCTAAAACTCAACAACAAGAAAACATATAACCTGACAAAATATGGCATCTCACCAAAGAAGACATACAGATGGCAAATACGCATATTAAAAGATGTTCCATGTAATACATGACAGGAAAATGCACGCCACCACGGCCCTGTTACAATGGCCCAAATCCAGAACACTGACAACACCAAGTGCTGGTGAGGGTCTGGAGCACAGGAACTCATACACTGCTGGTGAGGATACAAAATAGAATAGTCCCTTTCACAGTTTCTACAAAACTCTGTATCCTTTTTTCTTAAAATCTTTATTGTTGAAAGTATTACATTTGCCCCCGTCTTTCCCCCATTGACCCCATCTAGCCTGCCCCCAACCCCCACCCCAGGCCTTCACCACATTATTGTCTGTGTCCATGGGTCATGCATATATGCATACAAAGTCTTTGGTTGATCTCTTCCCACGCACCCTCCCCTGCCTTCCCTGAGATTTAATGGTCTGTTCCATGCTTCTGTGTCTCTGGATCTATATATCCTATCTAATAAAGCAGACATATGCTAATTGACCATCACTCTGTCACAAAGATGGCCGCACCCACAACTGAGGCCAAGTTCCCTTAAGGAACCTTAAGGAGCAATCAGCAGGGATCTGAGGCTACAACCTCCCCTGCCCCGATGGGGCTTGACAGGGGACCTCAGGCCCCACCCCCCACCCCCATCCAGCAGGACTTGATAGGGGACGTCAGGCCATGCCCCTCACCCTGATGTCAGGCTGGGGGATTTCAGGCCACGCCCCCCACTTAGCAAGGCTTGACAGGGGACCTCAAGGTGCTCTTCTCGTCCTGGTGCTGGGCTAGGGGACCTCAGGTTGCTCTCCCCCACCCCAGCCCCAGCACCGGGCCAGGGGACCTAAGGCTGCGCCCCTCTGTCTGGCAGGGCTTGACAGGGGACCTCAGGCTGTGCCCACCACCCCGATTTATGGGAGATCTCTGTACCTTCTGCTCAAGTTTGCTACGAAATTGAAAGGGCTCAAAAAATAAAATCTATTAAAAAATCACCCATTAGTTATAACTCTCCAAGTCCCTGTCATATTTTACTATAATTTATTTTTTAAACCCGTTTTTATATGCCATTGCTCAAGAGGAGGCATTATTTGGCTTATATCAAAGCAAAAGTATTTAGCCGAGTCTCTGAAACACTTTAATTTATCATTTTTAAAGTAGCCTATCGAGAAGAAAACATTTCTGGGGGGAAAAAATGTCTGAAACATGGAACTAAAAAAATCAGATCTGTGCCAGTAAGTGCAGATGGTTTGTTTTTATGTCATACCTGGAATTTTGTGTTATCCTGCAAATTTGTTTCTCTCTGTTCAATTGCCCCTTTTACATGTTTTGACACTTAATAGTAAAAGCCAGGAAGCGAGATTCCCCCCCCCCCATTTTTACTGGAAGTGATTTTAGCTACTTTAGAACAAATGTCCTAAATATAAATATTACCCGCTGGTCTTGTTTCCATGCTAATAGATACAAATGGTTTTCTGTATAGACGTAGAGTGTACTTTCCCCAAAGCTTTCTTTCAACCAACAAAAAAATGCAAGTGCTATTTCTTCTAAGTGCTATGTCTATCTTTCCAAAATGTATGGCCTAACCAGGGAGAAAAGGCACAGATGTAGGGAATCAAATAGATTTCCAATGTTGAAATAAGAACCAAGAAAATTGCTGAAATGTAAGGGGTAGGGAGGTGAGTTTGGTGCTATAGGAGGGAGGTATCATATGAAGTTCAAGTTTTCTGAGAAAATAATTGACATTTAAACATCCCCGACCTTCCTCTACCCTCCCTCAATGAGACATCACAAGTGATTCCCTGCACATCTCAAGTGTCTAGGCCCGTGGTCAGCAAACTGTGGCTCAAGAGCCATATGCAGCTCTTTGGCCCCTTGAGTGTGGCTCTTCCACCAAATACCACGGCCTGAGGGAGTCTGTTTTGAAGAAGTGGCATTAGAAGAAGTTTAAGTTTAAAAAATGTGACTCTCAAAAGAAATTTCAATCATTATATTGTTGATATTTGGCTCTGTGGACTGATGAATTTGCTGACCACTGGTCCGGGACATTTAGGACCTTGAAAGAAGGATAAAGGAAAAATAAGCTATTGAATTCATACATACATACATACATACATACATGCATGTTGTAATGATAGTTATAAAAAGATGAGCTTCTTTGCTGTTTGAAATTGTGAAATGCCCCATGAGCTGTCATTTCCTGTGCTACATGTCTGCTGAGTTATTCTCAGCGGGTCCAGAACAGACTCAGGAAACTTTTTTGTGGTGAAGGGCCAGATGGTAAATATGATAGGTGTTGGCCGTCATACTGCAGCCACTCAACTCTGCTGCTGTACCGGGATTCAGCCCTAGACTGGGCCTTGCTGGGCTCTGGTCTCCCAGAACAGGCAGGGGGCTGGATGGGGCTGCATGTGGCTGGGGCTGGGGCTTGTCCACACCTGCTCCAGATTAACAGTTGTCACCTCAAGGTCAAGTCATGCCTTCATTGAGGTGTGAGTTATAACTTATTACAGAGAATACATCTTTCAAAACTTAAGAATTTTACTTTGTAAGAAACTAAATGAGAGATGCTTTGAGATGAGCCTAGAGCCACTCACACAGTCCGTCTGGTGTGCTAGCCTGAGTCACACCTTGCCATTGGGGAGGTAGCATAAGGTAGTGGTTAAGACCCCAAACTCTAGGGGGGTTAAGGCCCATGAATTTGAATCCCAGGTCTGTCACTTGCTATCTGTTTCCTTGGACAAGTCACTTAACCTCCTGAGGCTTGATTTCTTCATCTGTGAAATGGGTACATATTAATAGACCTTACCTCATAAAATCGTTTAGTGAATAAGTAGGGACTACACACTCAGGGCTAGGAATCAGAATGAATACATATTTACATCCACAAGAAATGTTAGCTGTTCCTCGTGTTTGAAATCCCCTGGGGATGGAGCATAGCTCCCCGCTTATCTTATCCGTGTTGTGAGTCACCGATAAGCTATCCTTACCAGTGGAGTACAAACTCTAATAGATTGTAATGTTGCATTTTCTTATATTAAAGTATGTTCTACCCGTAGATAGATATTGAGCAAGTAAGAAGACAGCAAAACTCCATGTAGAAAATATGAGCATAAATCAGTAGTACCCGTGAGTAAAAACACTGGAGCATATTGTGAGGCTATGGCACTGAGATTATACCACATGATCAGCAAAGTGATTATGTGCCGGAAATTGTACAGTATGCTCTTGATGCTGATATCACTGACCTCTGGAATTCTGGGTCTTACCATTTTTAAGAATCAAGGGATGTTTATCTATGTTCATCAGCACACACTTCCTTATTCCATGAATATTAACTGGTGGCTTGGAAGTCAATAAAAATGTAGACTCGTTAAAATAAATAAGTTTAATATTTTAAAAATCACATTAGCATATTATTTATTTTCCAAAGGTTCAGAGTGCCATGCGAGTTAATCATTTGTTTGGACCACACTTGGATGAATTCCACGACTTCCTCCCGAAAAGTTTGCCCTGCTTATTTGCTTTACTCGCCACAAAATTGTGTGTGAGGGTGAGGGAAGTAAAAATCTGGGCCAGAATGAGTGTGTGGAGCACATGTCTCATTCAGCACGCATATTACATAGTTCCATCCTCCCGACAAAACTATTTTTTCTTAGTTGGTACATTTATTAAAAATATAGATGAAGCCATAGCCAGTTTTTCTCAGTGGATAGAGCATTGGCCTAGAGACTGAAGGGTCCCAGGTTCGATTCCGGTTAAGGGCACATGCCTGGGATGTGGGCTCGATCTCTAGTGTGGGGCATGTAGGAGGTAGCTGATCCATGATTCTGTCTTGTCATTGATGTTTCTGTCTCTCTCTCCTCCCTTCCTCTCTGAAATCAATTTATATATATATATATATATATATATATATATATATATATATATATTCCCATGCTTAAATATCATTGTGGTTGTGTGCTGACTTCCATAAAACATAACTAGTCATAAGGAGCTCTTCAACAAATATACTCCAGAGAGAAGTAAAAAGGTCAACGGAAATGACCAACAAGACAGGCCCCTACAGATAGAATCCCTCACATGATTACTACTTGCTAGAAAATGGACTTTGACGTTCTTTACCACTGCACCATCATTCATGGAGAGTGAATATCCAGGCTTAAGAAACATCTTCTCATACTTATCAAATAGTTTTCTATTTTAGCCATGAAGGTCCGTGACCACAGCCAAACTAGTTCTTCCCAAGTGGAAGTTTTATGTCCAGTCACAGCTTCATTTACAGATTCGTCTGCAGAGTCAGCACTGCCACCAGGTTCTTCACAGCCTGCATCCACATGGGATGTCCAGGCTTCAAGCGCTGCCCAACTCCTTTGAGATAAAAGGGTGACTCACGTCGGGGCCACACAGGAGAGGAGGGTGGGTATGGAGGTGATCCCATCCTCACACCCTAGCGCATCTTCCCTCTCTCCTCCGTGGGGTCCAGCTTCAGCGTGAGGCCCTCGATAGGAGGGAACATCATAGCTCTGCCTCACTGGCTCCCAACTGCCACGCTCTGTTCCCATGGAACTATCTTATTTCTATTTCACAGAGCAGGCAACTAAGGCTCAGAATGGTTCGATGCTCACGTGGCTCTCTGTGGGCTGAGCTGGCATTCAGAGCCAGGTGGTAAGGGTCAGACCACAGAGCCCTCCCCGCAAGCACTGTGCTGGCACACTGCATCCCATTCGGGGAAGACAGCCGCCAGTGAGCAGAGACCCACTCACACAGTGTCCCGAAGCCTGTGGCCACCTAACTGTGCTGTACAATTCACTCTTGCAGAAATCGTAGACAGTGACATCTGGATCAAGCCTGTGAAAGTGAAAAACAATTGTAAATTATGAATCTACAAGATCTGGACTTTGATTCTTTTTTTAAAAAATTCATTTATTTTTTTTTATTGATGAAGGTGTTACATATGTGTTCTTATCTCCCCATTGTCCCCCAAACCTCCCCCCACTCATGCCCTCACCCCCCTGTCGTCTATGTCCATTGGTTAGGCCCATATGCATGCATACAAGTCCTTTGGTTGATCTCAGTAACATTATTGGGTTTCATTGCTGCTTCCAGTGAAAGAGAAGGGAAAAGGATAAGAATCGCTTGGTATTGGAGAAATCCGGCAGGGTAGGGTCGGTAACTGGAGGATATGTGAACAGTGTGCCTATCACATGGGAGTGTGAGGACTTGTGAGAAGGGAGGGGTGTGGGTAGGAGGGAGAGAGGCAAAGGCGCATGGCAGATGCTTTGTGGTGTTTGGACAAAAGTAATGCCTTCTGGGGAAATGCTAGCAACGTGCCACCCTGATGGTTTCCCACTCCCGGGCCATTCCACTGGGCCTCAGGTTGGGCTGCATAATAGAATCCCCCAGAGAGCTTTGGAAATCTGCTAGGGCCTAGCCCCAACCCACAGTCTGATTGATTTGCTCGATACCTGTGCTGTCCAATACAGTAGCCGTTAGCCACTGTGGCAACTTACATTGAAATCAATGAAGAGTAACTGAAATGTCAATGGTTCCATTTCACTAGGCACATCTCAAGTGCTCATTAACCATGAATGGCTAGTGGCCACCACATCAGACAATACAGGTAACAAACATTTCCATTATATAGAAAGGTTTGGTGGACCTCACTGATCTTGGAGGGGGATGGGCAAGAGTATATATTTCAATGCCAGAACAATTGATTTTCTTTTATTTTTTAAAAATATATTTTTATTGATTTCATAGAGGAAGGAAGAGGGAGAGAAACATCAATAATGAGAATTATGGATCGGCTGCCTCCTGTACTCCCCACACTGGGGATCGAGCCCGCAACCCATGCATGTGCCCTGACTGGGAATCAAACCAGGGACATCCTAGATCATAGGTCGATGCTCAACCGCTGAGTCACATCGACCTGGCTCTTTTAAATTGAGATATGCGCCAAGTAATTCTAATTTGCAAGCAGGTCTGAGAGCTGTTGCTCCTTATAGTCTGTTCTAAAATTTATCACACCGGCATCTGAACCAATTTTGCTTTGAAGCAAATATTCCAAGAACATTGTTAAAGCTAGACGTTTGCTGCAGCCCAATAGTGTGGATGCATGTATTTTTATTAAAAACACATTGATTTCTCATTTGCTCCCCAAGTAAAGATCTAGACAAGTTAACTACCAGCCTTTGATGGGAAGTGTGTAAGTTGCCTTTCCCACTTAGTTTGAAGTATTACAACAATTAGTGCCGATTTTGAACTGCCTGTTGAAAGAGTTTACTAAGATAAATTGTCTTAAGCCAAAACTCACAGGCTTATGTCAACAGCCCACATTCTGGGCCACAGATTAGAGGTGATTAATATTTGGTGACACTCAAAATGAGCTCATTAAGGTAGCAAGTTAATTAAGTTTAATGTAATTTTTAGGGAGTTGTTTTTCTTTCCTGTAGAGAAGAACCTCATTGAGAGGAGCTTTTTGTGGTGTTAAGCGCAATTGATGAACAAAATGTGGTAAAACGTAGTATTGAAATGAGAAAGTGGAATTCAATTTGCTGTTGCCTACTTTGTTGGGTTTTCAGCATAGAGTTTTCCATCTCCTGCATGTGAGGTTGGTTCATCTATCCTTAAGGCTTGCTTTATTTCCTGCTGATTTGTACATATCTGATGTGGGACTGAGTTTTCCAGTGTGAGATCACACTTCTTCAGCATTCCTGATCCTCTTGTTTGGTGAGCTTTGAATCTGCCCATATCTGGATAATGACTTGGCCTGCAGAGAGTTCACGGGACACCTTACCCATAATGAGTGTCCTCTTATCGGAGTGTCCTTGTTGGATGAAACCTCCGACTTCCATCCTTGTGACTCAGCTCTCCTCAGGATGTGGATAGAAGGAGCAGGCTATGAAGTCAATGCCATCCTGTGCAGTAGATCAGAACCAGTGACGTCCTTCCGCATATCTCCATGAGAACCAGAAGAGAGTGCTCTTTGCTAGGCCTGCCTTCCCTGACATATACAATGAGCTGCGAGTTTCTCACTCTACCCCTGAAGTTATTTCTCCAGATTAATATTAGACCTGATTCTATGAGCATTGAGATTGACTGAAAAATTGAGGGACTCATTAAAAAAGCACCCCTAGCTGAAACCGGTTTGGCTCAGTGGATAGAGTGTCTGCCTGCCAACTGAAGGGTCCCAGGTTCGATTTTCGGTCAAGGGCATGTACGTTGGTTGCAGGCAGATCCCCAGTGGGGTGTGTGCAGGAGGCAGCTGATCGATGTTTCTCTCTAATCAATGTTTCTAACTATCTTCCTCTCTGTAAAAAATCAATTATATATATATATATATATATATATATATATATATATACACATACATATATATATATATATATATATATATATATATATATATATATATATATTAAAGTACTCCTAAGGGCCACTTGTTCTATTGCTGCTGAAAGTCCTTTTTGGTCAGTTGTGTCACCCATGCGTCCTCCCTCTAACACACACATTGTAGACCTCAATGTCTGTTTCCTCTATCTATTCCCTTCCTGCCTGTTCTGTACCACTCTGCTTATTCATCTTTCTTAAAACAGCCCTTTCATCATGTTATACCTCTGCTCAAAAACTTAGGGTACAGCCCAGCCGGCTATGCCTCAGTGGTTAAGCATTGACCTATGAACCAGGAAGTCACAGTTCCATTCCTGGTCAGAGCACAGGCCCGGGTTGCAGGCTCAATACCCAGTAGGGGGCATGCAGGAGGCAGATGATCAGTGATTCTCTCTCATCATCGATGTTTCTCTCTCTCTCTCTCTCCCTCTCTGAAATCAATATATATTATTTTTTAAAGAAAACTTGGGATACGTATTCCTACTTATAAAGGATATGACATTCAGGAGGATTTCTAAAATGCCTGCTCCTCTTTCCGGAAAACAAGTTCCAGTCGCTCCCTGTACCCTCAGAGGTAATTGCTTTCTGTTCTGTTTCCTCCTGCTGGCCTGCCTCTGTCCGTGCACATTTGAGAATTTGTTCCATAAGGGCTCTGGACACTCCGCTGCCCTCCATTGATTGCTGCCACTTGCAGAGAGAGGCCTTCCGGTCTCTGTGTCATACTCACTTTGCACACGCGTCTTCCTAAGGACTCATTAAGGAAAAGGTCACTGGCATGCTGCGATGTGGCCTGAGGATTTAACCCATTGCATGTGGAAGCAGACTGCCTGGGTTTGAACTTCTTATTCCCTAGTTGTGTGGCTTCCGGCAAATTATCTCTTGGTCTTAGTTTTCTTGTTTGCAAAATGAGGATAATCTTAGTACCTGCCTCCTCAAATATAGCAACTCTTCATGGAGGCAGTAAGCACTAACTAAACATTGGATGTTGTTTATTGCGTCTTTGACTAGTTCAGATTTGGGGCCTAAAGCAACTTTGCAGCTACCTAATACTTTGCTTTGATGGTAGATTTTTAGATCTGAATGATCTAAAAGTTACGCTCCCTGCAAATAGGTCACAGTAGCAGCAGGAGGGTGCTGAAACTTAGATCAAGGTCAAGTGCTGGGGTGGGGAGAGGACAGAGAATTATGGTTAAGAAAGCAAATGACAGCCCTGGCCGGTGTGGCTCAGTTGGTTGTGCCGTCCCATGCACACAAAGGTTGCTGTTTGATTTCCATTCAGGGCACCTGCCTGGGTGTGGGCTCGATACCCAGTAGGGGGCATGCAAGAGGCAGCTGATCCATGTTCGCTCTTTCATTGATGTTTTTCTCTTTCCCTCTCCCTTTCTCTCTCTCTAAAAAGTCAACAAAAATATTTTTTAAAAGAGAACGCAAATGACAGCAACAGGGGGAATGCAGAATACTCCTATGTGCCTGCACCTGTGACCTTTCCTCTTGAAGTTCTGAGCATCCAAATGTTGAGTGTGGCACTTAAAAAAAAGATACCACATTTCCAGTGAGCTCTTTAGGGTAGCTGAGGGATTCAAAACCCTTTACAATATGTATTTTTTATGTACAGTCAGAAAAAAAAAACATTAAGACCTTAAGTGCCAATTCTATGGGACTGGCCAAAAAAAAGTTAATTGGACCAACGAAAGGTATATCAATTAGATTAAGACATGATTCTAAAACATAAGACCATCACCGGTTTCTTTTAAAAACTATATTGATTTTTTACAGAGAGGAAGGGAGAGGGAGAGAGAGTTAGAAAAATCGATGAGAGAGAATCATTGATCAGCTGCCACATGCACACCCCCTACTGGGGATGTGCCCGCAACCAAGGTACATGCCTTTGACCAGAATCGAACCTGGGACCTTTCAGTCCCCAGGCCAACGCTCTATCCACTGAGCCAAACCAGTTTCGGCAATCACCAGTTTCTAAATATGACACCCTGAAAGATGTCATTAAACATGTATTTATCTTCTTGCTCATAAAAGACTTCCTACATGTTCTGCAAAGTGAGTTATAAAGAGTAGGTTTTTTTTCTTCTTAAATATATTTTTATTGATTTCAGAGAGGAAGGGAGAGGAAGATGAAAACATCCATGATGAGAGAGAATCATGAATAGGCTGCCTCCTGCACGCCCCACACTAGCACTGGGGATCCAGTCTGCAACCCAGGCATGTGCTCTGACCGGGAATCTAACCGGTAACCTTCAGGTTCATAGGTCGACGCTCAACCACTAAGCCATGCCGGCTGGACCAAGAATAGTTTCTATCTCACCATCCAGTTGATCAGGTATTCTCTTTCCAAGTGAAGATGTGGTAAGTGGAGCAATGAGCGGCTGTGCAATTCCATGGGGAGAAGTACAGGAGAGGTCCTAGGGGCTGGGGCTCCGGGTTCAGACTGTTTCGATTTGTTCTCTGTGTGTACAGAGGACATTAAGGAAGGTGAGGTCAGCTGCTATATCACATCCATTCCCAAATCTCATCATACAAGTTTATTTCTTACTCACACTGTCATGATGGATGGGACAGTGTGCTCCAGTGACATACACAGAGATGATACAGACTTGGAATCAAGAAAAAGGTACAGAGAATGGCTAATGTCGTAGATCCTGAGATTGGAAATTGTCCCTTGGTATCCTTGGCTGGTGAAGAGTTAAATAGGTAAAAGATGACTGTTGTGTTGTTGGCATTTTTTTCTGGTTCTCAAAATTCCTCTGCAGGTTGGCCCTTCTAATTGCCTCCTGATAGTTCTTTCTAAGGCTATTTGGGTGACTTTTTGGCCTCTTACTTGTTCTATTTGAGTTGATATTTGAATTTGAAAAGAGATTCCTTATCCTCACCCTTTGTTTTTCTGGACTGAATGCATTTTTTCCAAAGAATCTCAAAGATACACAACATCTTTATTATTTCTGCATTTCCTTGTGAGGCCTGACTTTGTTCCACTCATAAAACTGAACAGGAATTTCATAAGCGATTGTCTCTTGAGGTTATTTGAGATGCTTCACTTAAAGAAATAGTCACCTTCATAATTGAGTAAATATTTGTAGTTTCAAAATACACATTGGGATGTTAAGTATAGCATGGGAAATATATGGAATAATATTGCAGTAACTGTCTATGCTGCCAGTTGAGTACTGGAAATATTAGAGGGAACACTTTGTAAAGTATCTGATTGTCGCCCAGCAGATATGGTTCAGTGGTTGTATGTTGACCTATGAACCTGGTGGTCACAGTTCAATTACCAGTCAGGGCACATGTCCGGGTTGTGGGCTCAATCCCCAGTAGGGGGCAAGCAGGAGGCAGCTGATGAATGATTCTCTCTCATCATTGATGTCTTTATCTCTGCCTTTCCATTCCTCTCTAAAATCAATAACAATATTTTTGAAAAAGTATATGATTGTCTAATCACTCTGTTGTATTCCTGAAACTAATACAAAATACCATTGAATGTAAAAACAAGAAAAAAAATAGTCACCTTCTTATGAAACATTAATTGGCCTGAGAGGACTAGTATATGTCTCCATCAAATAATAGATCTACCAGTCTTAATTAGGTAATCATTCTTATTAAATCACTGTATGCATTTCCCATTGGACCCTTATGACGTGGATCCAATTAGTGCTCACTTTGGGCCGTGGCTCTGTCTTCCATTGAATTTGTAAGCCTCATAGTTGTTGGGACAATGGCTGCATTACTTACACACTGTGAATACTTGAGCAAGTTACTTAACCTTTCTCAGCTTCTGTTTCCTCATCTCTAATGATGGGGATAATAGTGGAACCTACTTTTAATAACTTTTTAGTGGTTAAATGAATCAATGCCCATAAAATGCTTAGAACACTGTCTGACACTTAGTAAGCACTCATTGAACACTACATGTAAATTTCATCTATTCATACACAAGTAGATCATTTGCTTAACAATGACAAATGAACTGCATACTTATCCATTTCATGTGAAATATTATATTAAGTCACCTTAAAAAGAGGTCCTTATTCCATTAATGAGTATCCATATCACATGAACCATATTCACTATCTGCTGGAATCATGACAATTTTCAACATCCAGTAGGGGTATATGCCGCAATGGTAAATGTTTAGTTGAATTTATTTTTCCTCTTTTTTTAAAATGTATTTTTATTGATTTCAGAGAGGAAGGGAGAGGGAGAGAAAGATAGAAACATCAATGATGAGAAAGAATCATTGACCTGCACACCCCTTACTGGAGATTGAGCCCACCACCCAGGCATGTGCCCTGCCCAGAACTGAATCCCAGACTTTTCAGTCCACAGGCTGATGCTCTATCCACTGAGCAAAACTGGCTAGGGTGTAGTCTGAATTTCTTAAAGTGCAATTATTCTAGTAAAGAAAATCATCTGATGTACTTTATTGTTTAAATTCCTTCCTCTTGCTAAATAAATACTAGCAGCAAGAGAAGCTGTGTGTGGCTTAGAGCAAGCGATGATTAACCTTGCAGAATCCTCTAATAAAAACATTGAGTCCCTAAATTTTGAGTCAGTAAGATCTTCCACAAAATCATTTCTCAGTTTGTCAATTATACCTGCAGTGATTCTTTTAAATATATTTTTATTGATTTTTTACAGAGAAGAAGAGAGGGGGATAGAGAGTAAGAAACATCAATGAGTGAGAATCATCCATCAGCTGCCTCTTGCACACCTCCTACTGGGGATGTGACCGCAACCAAGGTATATGCCCTTGGCTGAAATCAAACCCGGGACCTTTCAGTCCGCAGGCCAATGCTCTATCCACTGAGCCAAACCAGTTTCGGCCTTGCAGTGATTCTTTTGCTGGACTTCACTTCAGACCCTGAACTATAAAGTCAGATCAACTGGAAAACAAAGTTGTCTTTCTGAGTTGTTTTTGGTTCAGTGCCATGTGGAATTCACGGAGATCCAGGTCATTGGTGATCAGGATATGTTTGAAACCTTTCCTTTTCTCTCTGCTCTTCATGGATCTCTCCTTCCACCCTTACCCCGCCCCCACCCCCATCTGCACACTTTGAAACATGGCCACGTGGTTGCATCCACTCTGACCTCCACACCCTCTACTCAGGAACTGAACAACTCCTCACGGGCTATTGCCCCACAAGGAGCATAAGATTCAGAGCATGTGTTGTGCTTCGGTATAAAATAGAATGAAAGCTTTTTGTTTTTGTAATGTTTTTTACCCATGTTAGAAAAATGAAGAAGTCAGAGGTTTTAAAATAAATTTGAGAATCAAGAATGTGTCCTTAACAAAGGACGCACCCTGTGTGATCTGTCCTGCTCTCAGGGGTTTTACCCGAGGTTCCCAACATTCTTTGGTTGATTCCTTATAAGGACAGTTTGCACAGTTACAATCCAATTACCATTTGCAGATCCCTGTGGAAAGGGGAACTTTTTTTTTTTTAATAGAGGAATCCTTTCCTAACTCCAGAATATCTCTTGTAAATAATCTTATTCAAATAAAAGGCAGGAAATCCTGTTTCAATTTCTCTTCGTTCTTGTCTCCTCTCCACACTATTTCTTACACACACACACACACACACACACGCACACACACGCCACACTCACTCTCTCAGTGACACAGCCTGCCTCCGTCTGAAAGGACAGAACTTGTCAATGGTCTGATGACAAGATTGAATATTGGGGTCCCAGGATTCACAGTGAAGGAGATCTCTGGCAGCAAAAGGTATCGTGGGAGTTACAGCTATGCCAGCTGGGCCATTTCTCAGACGCTTGATATAATCTGCCATTTCAGGATGCATTTTTCACCAAAAAAACACATTTTTAAGCAGATTCAAGTTCCTACTCCAAGTCTAGTTCAGTTCAATTGGAGAGGGCAGCAACGACACAGCTGACTATAATCCAGGGGTAAGTGATGGAAATAGCTCTACTTGTACTTCTTTTCAAGAGGTTATTGTGATAAAATGTTGTGATTCTTCCACATCTATCTTGTGATTTTGAAGAAAGGCAGATTGATCATCGTCTGAGATGTGTGACAGCTAAGTGCTGTGTGTGCCAATGCAGATTTATGAGAACATTCCTTTTAGATTGATTGATAACGTTGGAACAGCTTGAAATGAGCAAACTTGAACAGGAAGGAGCATGTCATCCTAAAATGGAATTGCAGAATTGGACTGATTTTTGCAAAATATTCACACTGGCTGTTTGAGGTCCGAAAGGGTAAGACAGTTTATCTTCCCCTCTGGACTTACATTTCAGTTGCTGTGGCTCTGATAAATATGGGCTTTAGAGAACAACGTAGATGTCATGTCAGGTACACTAATGATAAATCTAGCGTCATCTGTTTTACAGAAGAGGACAACCTTAAGCCTCTGGATTTGTGGAATTGTCTGGCTTACCTAATTTTATGGTTATGTCTCCTGATGAAAAGACTCGGTGGTAGAAAGGCAAGACATGACTCTTATTTCCCAGGTCCCACTTGGCTACTGCTGGAGTCACCTAACTTCTTTAGACCTGGCTTTGCTCTTTTGTAAAGGGTGGGGTTTGTATTGACCAATCGTGAGGAGTGATGAAATACAAATAATGACTATGGGTCTCAATTCTGATCTCACACATCTAGAGGAAATAATGAACAACATAAACTGATGAACAAAAACAGACCCAGAGAAAGAGAAGCAGCAATCAGACTCTCAAACCTCAGGGGGAAAGTAGGGGAGGGTGGGGGTAAGGGGAAGAGATCAATCAAAGGACTTGTGTGCATGCATATGGACTTAGCCAGTGGCCATGGACAACAGGGGGGTGGGGGCATATGTAGGGAGGGGTTTAGGATGGGAATGGGGGGATAAGGACAATTATGTGATACCATAATCAATAAAAAAATAAGAATGCCAAAAAATCTCAACTCTGGCATTTACTAGGTGTGTGATCTTCTTAAAAATATATTTATAGATTTCAGAGGGAAAGGATGAGGGAGAGAGAGAGAGAGGGAAACATCAATGATGAAAGAAAATCATGGATCAGCTGCCTCCTGAATGCCCCCCACTGGGAATCGAGCCCAAAACCCTGTCATATGCCCTGACTGGGAATCATGACCTCCTGATCATAGGTTGATGCTCAACCAGTGAGCCACATCAGCCAGGCTGGTGTGTGATCTTAGTAAGCTATTTAATACCCATGCCTAGGTTTCCTCACCTAAAATATGGGGATAATAATTATAACACATTCCTTAGAGTCCTTATAAGCATTAAATGAGTGAGTGCTTGTTAGAATTAAATGAGTGAATACAAATAAAATGCTTAGAACAGTAACTAGTAGAGAGTGGGCCATTTATATAGTTAGCAGTGTCTTCCAGGTCTAATCTGTTTCTGGAGGGCTCTCATTCTGATTTCAGTGAACTACATGTAATTATAGTAAGACAAGCAAAACCATCAGCTTATCTGTCATTGAGAAATTTCTAATTCTTGCAAGTGTTTCTATTTTCCACACCCTTTGAATTTGTGCAGGCTGCTTTACCTCCTCCCCATCTAACATTCAATTGAAGCTTAACACTCAGGATTAAATTGGTGGCTGGTACACAAGTCCACAATTCCACTAGGGATACACAGAAGTGAAATTGGCCTTTTGTTCTGATATTCTTACCTTTGGGGACTTCCACTCTGTGGTTACGGCCCCTCATGTGAATCACTGGAGAGATTCTTCCACTGGAAATAAGATGTGAGTGATGTTTGTTGTTCTTTTTTAATGGTGTTAGCACAGGGTTTGACAATGTTCATTTCTACTCCTTTGATTTATCAATAATCCAGCCCCTTTTATTTTACCCGAGCTTTTACATTCTTTCCAATATCCCCAAGTTTTACTATATTGCATGATTTTTTTCAGGCTCTTTGGGATGCTGCCCAGAGAAACAAAATCTCAGGAGAGAAGGAAAAGGTTGCTATCACAGGACAAATCCAAACCATAAATGTTGTGCCTTTACTTTTAGTTTAGTCTAAGGATCAGCAAACTTTTTGAATAAAAGATAAGATAGTAAATATTTTCAGCTTTGAAAACCAAAGAGTCTGCCAATTTCAACTCTGCTGTTGTAGCATGAAAGCAGTCAATGCCTAAATGAATGTGGCTGTGTTGCAATAAAACTTTATATATAAAAACAATTAGTAGGCAGAATTTGGCTCACAGGCAGGAGTTTGCCAAACCCTGGCTTGTCATCATTCCCATTTCATAGATTAGGAAGGCAAAACATAGGGATGGAAAACAGCTTGGCTAGAAAGTGGCAGAACTAGGACTCAAACCTAGGCAGTCTAGCTTGCCAAACTTTGCCTTTAGCCACTCCCCCAAGCTGCCCTTGTGTTTACTCATCCTTGCCTGGATGCTCATCTCCTGGAATGTGCCTGGCTCATTCCCTCCCCTCCACAAGGATTGGCTCACATGTCATATTCTCAGTAAGGGTGCACTGGAAACCCTCCCACACTCCTGATTCCCCTCACTCCTCTGTACCTCCTCCTTTTCTCTGGGGGTATCACCTGGTACTTACTTACTCTTTAGTTATAATGAATATTAATCAACATTACTCAAATTATAACTAATTTACTCTTCTAATATGTTTGTTTCTTATCATTTTCCTCCGCCAGCCTGGAAGAACTATGAGAGCAGGTCTCTTTGCTTTGTGTTGACTTTTTATTGAATTTTATAGGAGAGGAAGAGAAACATTGATGTGAGAGTGAAACATCAATCAGCTGCCTCCTGCATGACCCCTACCGGGGATCAAGCCTGAAACCCGGGTATGTGCCCTAGCCCAGAATCAAACCAGCAACTTTCTGGAACAAGGGACAATACTCAACCAACTGAGCCACACTGGCCAGAGCCGGGGCTCTTTGTTTTGTTCATGAAGACTTCCCCAGGACCTAGAACAGTGATTGACCTATAGCAGGGGCTCTTTAAGTATATGTTGAATAATGTGATATGCTTTTTCATGCCACTGTAACATATTTTGACTCTTCATGTAGCAATAAATAACTAATATGCCAAGGCAAAAGGTAAAATGGACTGCTATACCTACCAACTGTTCAAAATTTTTTTAGATGTCTGCTTTTAAAAACAGACTAGAATCCTATATAATAAAGGGCTAATATGCAAATTGACCAAACAGCAGAATGACCAGTGGCTATGATGCCCCCTGGTGGTCAGTGCACTCCCACAGGGGGAGCACTGCTCAGCCAGAAGCTGGGCTCATGGCTGGTGAGTGCAGCAGCGGCTTCTGTGGCAGCACTAAGGATGTCCAACTGCCAGCTTAGGCCACTCCCTGCAGGAACATTCCTGAGGGCTCCAGACTTTGAGAGGGTTGCAGGCTGGGCTGAAGGACACCCCCATGAGTGCACAAATTTTGTGCCTGGGGCCTCTAGTAGATACATAAAAGGTAAACATTATGTAGGATATATGTATTAAAACTTACTAAAGATCTGTTGAGAAGAAGTGGCTGAAGAATCAAGAAAGAAAGAATTAGCTAATGTTACTCTGTTGCATTCATGAAGGAATAATCTCTTTTAAGAGTCTAAATAGGAGTGTGACAACTACACAGATACCTTCAGTTTGCCCAGATCCTCATGAAGAAGGGAGTGCCTTGTCACTGGCAATGTGTTTATTTTTGGAGTCATAAAGAACTCGGAAGCCCTTTAGAAATGTTGGTTGTGAGCCTGGTATTGAAACTTATGCCATGCTTCGGCACCACATTGTCATTATCTGGGAACCTTGGCTGTGCTAATTATCCATAAATGACAGTTGGCCACAGAAGAAAACAGTTGAAAGTAATTCAGCCCCTAGTATGGTTGAGCTAAATGGCATGCCGTTTTTCAGACCTTAAGTTACTGATCTGGTCTGTTCTGCCTCTCACCCATATGGAACCACAGTTTAGCAGCTGACTTATAAACACCTAAAAAAGACATCTTACACCCAGTGGAGCCATTTAGTGATGAATAATTCAACACACACTTCTGAAGAGTTGTTGGTGTCACTAAAACTGCCAGGTTTAAACGGGGGATGCAAATTTAGAGTAATGTTGATTAATATTCATTATAACTAAATCACCATGTCTTCAGGAATGCTAAGAAGCATTCTACAAGAAATGCACTTGTGTGGTCTCCTACAAGCTGAAAGTGGTCTTGTTCTTTGCTCCATCTTAATGATGAGGAAACTGAGGCTCAGATATATTCTGAATCTATTTAAACCCAGTCCCCACCATCATACCAGTGGGTCTCAACCTTCATTGTGCAAAAATAAGAATCATCTATCAATGCTGGCTTTTTATAAAGGTGCTTAAGCTCTGTTTTTTTATGACCCTGATTTTATAAGTCTGCCTTAGAGCCCGGAAACCTACATATTTAAGAAGCATCATCTATCCAGGGAATTCTATGGCCTTAGGTCTGCAGGTTGTATTCTGAGCAACCCTGCCTCACGCCTTGTTGGCTCCCTTGACCTTGGAAAGTTTACAGTCCGTTGAGGTTAAAGAGATGCTGCAATTAGAGACTAGCCTCAAGGACATAAGAAAGCAATGTGGGAGAGACCAAAACCAAAATTATTTCAATCAATTTTAGTTCATGGGAAAATCAAGTCTGTTTGGAAAGATGCAATTCAGCTCAAAACAATGACCTTTCTGAATAAATCACAGATATTAGGTTGTTGAATTTTTTCATTTCTCTTTTGCTTTTTTTCTGAATATGGAGACATATACTTCTGGTGGGAAGAAAACCTCTTTAGTTAATACTTCTGGTGAATTGTTTTCCAGATAATGTAGAGTCTATCATATTGAGACTTTTCATTTAGTTTTCCTCTTTTAAGTTCCTTAGTGGTGTTTATACTTCTTCATGCTAGTTTTCAATAACTTGTGTGATTGTTTATTTACATTAACAGAGGCCCGGTGCACATATTTGTGCATGGGTGGGGTCCCTCAGCCTTGCCTGTACCCTCTCACAATCAGGGACCCCTCAGGGGATGTCAGAGAGCCAGTTTTGGCCTGAGCCCCACAGGCCAGGCCAAGGGACCCCACTGGTGCATGAATCCAAGGGATGTAGCAGTGTCAAAGTGGCAGGCAGCCAGGGAGGAGCCCTAGCCAGAGTGGGCACAGCTCCTCTGCCACTCATCCCATGGAGGCAGGAGAGGCTCCTGCAGCGGCAGCTGCGCTCTCCAGCCATGAGCCCGGCTTTTGTCTGAGCGGCACTCCCACTGTGGAAGCAGGCTCTGATCATCTGATGGCAAACAGGGAATCAGGGTTGGGTGGCAGGGGACACAGGCAGTGCCAGGCCAAGGTCCCCGCCCCGCTGGTTGCCCCCCACACAGAGGGTGACCCATGGTGGGGGCAGGGCCAGCAAACAGACAGGAACAGCCAACCTCTTGGTCCCTTCCCCTGGCCATCAGGCACCAATCACCTGGCCAATGAGGAACTGGGGGTGGTAGCCTGGGAAGATGGGTCTGATCACAGGCCAGGCCTGGAGATCATATCCCACATTGAGCATCTGTCCCCTGGTGGTCAGTGCACGTCACAGCAACCAGTTGGCCAGTTGTTCTGGTTGTTCTAATCATTCTGGTCATTCAGTTATAATAGTTGCTTAGGTTTTTATATAAATAGATTTACAGAATAATATGTGTATAATTCTATATAATAAAAGGGTAATATGCAAATTGACCCTAATGGTGGAATGACCAGAATGATGGCTGGACAAGTCACTCTGAGGCTCACTGACTACCTCTTGGTCCCTTTCCCCAGCTATGGGTAGCCTGGGAAGATGGCCCTGATCGCAGGTCAGGCTTAGAGATCATACCCTACACGAATTTCATGCGCTTGGCCTCTAGTATACATAATAATGCATAATACATAAGAATATATAATGCATGCCTTTCATGGTAAACAAAACTCATACATGATTGTTAATATCTCCTGATGCCATAATTTTAAGTGATTCTATGTAATTTGGGTCAGGGTTTCTCAACCTCTGCACTGTGGAAATTTGGGGCCAGATAGTTCCTCATTGTGGGTGGCTGTCCTATGTAAGATACCGAGCAGAACCATGACCTCTACCCACTAGTACCTTCCCAGGATCATTATAGTAAAAAATGTTTACAGACATTGCGAAATGTTCCCTGAGGAGGGCAAAATCGCTCCCAAGAACCACTGTACTATATCATTTGGTATCATATTGTTTCCCTTTATTAGTGTAGTTTCACAGTTCCCCAGAATGAAAGGACTTTTTTATCATTGTAAGAGCCCTTAGTCTATCCAGAAACATTGGGCCAGTTTCAACTTCACTTACATTTATGAAATTGAAACAAAGTTGAAATCATCTACTTTCAGTCTTTAAAAAGAATTCTATGACGACCACCCGAAAGACTGGATCCAGAGATCCTTAAAATGAGTCATCCATTTATGAGATAAACAGTCACCATAGAAAAATGCTGACCTGGAGCATGCATTTGGGAGTTGAGAAACAGCCAGAAACACATTGTAGGTCACGCCAGTGGGCTTTGGCATTCTCTGGGTGCTTCTTTATTAACTCGTGGCCCATGTCATGAAGATGACAAGGTACCATTAACCTTTGTATTCATGCCTCCCTACTCATGCAAGGTCTGATGGGTGAGTGTGGGTGTCATGGATTCATTTTCCTCAGGTCTGATATTATTAAGTTTATTTTCTGCCCTCACGTACAGGCATTTGTTGGCTCATCACAGTCTGTTTCAACAGACTGTTTCTTAGCATTTTATTCAAATACAGAAGACATTCTCATAGATGCAACATTACATGGCTTGGTTAGTTTCCAGCTTCTTATTGAACTCAACGTACCTAATTCATTTAGTTCCTTGACAGATAAATATTTATTCAGTGACAATTAAGTACCAGATACTGTATGAGATAGTGGAAACACCAATGCAAATAAACCAGACAAGGTTCTTGCCCTCATGTATTTAGCTGGTGAATATAGGTCATGACGTAGGGTCCTAGGTCTAGGTTTCTGGCACATGATGGTAGATGCTAAATAAACATTGTAGGGTACTCAATGGCCCTAATATCTATATCAGGAGTCAACAAAACTGGCCAGTGGGGCAAATCCAGCATATTGCTTGTGTTTGTTTGACATTGCTTGTGTTTGTTTGACCTGCAAGCTAAGAATGGTTTTTACCTTTTTAAATAAGGAAAAAAATCAAAGAATAACAATACTTGTGACATGAAAAGTACATGAGGTTTGAATTTTAGTGCCCAGGAGTAAATTTTTATTGGTACTTTTTATTTGTGTGTGATTTGTGGCTCCTAGTTTGCTTTGTTGGCAGAGCTAAGTAGTTGCAACAGAGATAAGAATCTGATAGGAGGTCAAGACTTACTTGTTGAAGTGTCTGAAAGTGTACCCTCTTCTCAACTCAGTCCCCTTCACCCTCTGACCTCCTTTTCTAATTTTCTCTCCTACTACTTCTGTATTCATTTCCTATTGTTCATGAAACAAGTTACCACAAACTTAAACCATCACAGGTTGAATATCTTGCAGTTCTGGAGGACGGAAGTCTGGCATGGGTCTTCCTGGGATGAAATCAAAGGCTACATTCCTTCTGGAGGCTCTGGTGGGGGGGGGGAATCTGTTTCTTACCTTTCCACCTTCTAGAAGGTGCCTTCATTTCTTTGCTCATGGCTCCTTTGTCCATGTTTAAACCTAGCACTCCTAACATCTTCAAGTCCCTTCTCTCTCTCTCTCTCTCTCTCTCTCTCTCTTCTCTCTCTCTCTCTCTCTCTCCCTCTCTCTCTCTCTCTCTCTCTCTCTCTCTCTCTCTCTCTCTCTCTCTCTCTCTTTCTCTCTCTTGTGATTAGCATGGACTCATCTGAATAATCCAGAATAATCTTTCTGTCTCAGGATCCCTTAACTTAATCACATCTACAAGATCTTTTTGCCAGGTAAGGTAGCACGTTCGAAGGTGGTGGGGATTAGGACTTGTCCATTTGGGGAACGGGAAGTATTGTTCCGTTTGCCAGATCTCCTATCCAGTAAATCCATGCTGCATTTTCTCTACCTCTGCAGAGCAAAAGGCAGGGTGAAGGGAATCTCTCAAGCTCATAACCACCAGCTAGGATATGGTAGTGGCTAAGAGGATAGGCTTTAGATTCTGAGTGTCAGGTTCAAAACATTTTTATTGTTGAGTGAATGAATAAGGATTATGTCATTACTACATTTGTTCAATAAAAGAAAGCAGGATATGCTACTCCTGGTTGGGTTAAAGTGAACCTTTTGTTTCAAAATGTCGCATTTTGACCATATGATTATCAAAGAAGTAACCTTATTTCTTGTGATGGGTTTGCATCTTTCTTTGGTGGTGGAGAATTTCTTAAATTTGTTTTCAGAGCAACAGACTTACAACAAACAAACTGAATGATGGGGGATGTAAACTCAAACCCAAATCTGATCAACCCTGGAGCTTGGTGGTTCTCAATCCTGGCGACCTGGGACAATCAGTCGGGAAACTAAAACATATGGATGCCCAACTGCATCCCTGAAAACTGAATCAGAACCTCTGGATTATTAGTCTATTTTCTTTGAATAGATTTGATCATTTTCATATATAAAGACAAATATACTTTGAGCACATAAACAATGTGACCCCTTGGAAATCTTAGAACAGGCAACTGAAGAGATGTGAAACTTCATGGATTTGCTCAATGACTCTCCCAACACCCATCTTTGTAGTTCCCATGGGAGCCATGTCTGCAGAATACATCCTCAGCTATAGCTTGAGTAGAGAGCTGATGAGGCCGAGAAAGAAGCAGACTTACTTTAGACTTTTATGTTCTTAACTGTGAGCACCCCAATTCAAACCCTGTGATAATTTGGATATACATTGGGTGAATATTTTGAGGATAGTCTCTTTAAACAAATGAATCTTAAAAGATGATGTGAATTGAAATTACGAAGGTGAATGCAGTAGGCCAAGTAACTCATTGTGAGCCAACACTAAATCATCATGTGTTTTAAAAGCAACAGAACTGTGGTTTTAAGACTTAATGTTTGCAGTGTTTCCTAGTGATTGTATTGTGATATTTACTTGACACTGAACTTGGCTCTTAATGAATATGCTTTTAGCCTGTGTGTTAATTGTGCTAATTCTATAATTTCTCAGTAATGGATCTAACATCCTGGCTTTTAAAAATCTTTTGAAATTGCATGTACTTCGTTTGAAAAAAATCCTATTAAAATTTAGAGTGGTGGAAATATAGATTGGAGCGATGAAAGAACTGGGACATGGAGGAAGATGCGGAGTGTTTGATGTGTTCATTACTGTTGAGTGGCAGATAGCAGAAGAATGAGAGGCTGGGGGGGGGGGGAGACAGAGGGCAGAGGGATGGGAGGTTGACAAACTGCAGCAGCTCATACAGACTCTTCCAAGTCTATACAAATTCCTTAGCTTTCAGTTTTTCAAGTTTGTGGTATATAATGAATTAGGAGACAACTTAGTCCATTACCTATAATCAAAACTGTAATTGAATTATATCATTATTATTTAATGCTAGAGACCCGGTGCATGAATTCATGCATGATTGGGGTCCCTCGGCCTGGCCAACTGCAGGAGGTTGGCTGTGGGAGCACACCAACCACCAGGGGCAGCTCTTGTGTTGAGTGTCTGTTCCTTGGTGGTCAGTGTGCATCACAGCTACTGGTCGGTCATCTGGCCATCTGGTTGTAATAGCTGCTTAGGCATATATATATATATATATATATATATATATATATATATATATGCTGCCCACTTGATAATAAGTACCGTTGGAGACACCTGTGAAGTCCCTCTTTGTTTATTATTTGATAACCTTGTTTCCTAGGAAAATTGTTTGTTTTCAGCCATGTGCTAAGTATGGGCTTAAGAACGAATTTGGCTCTAGAGACAGTATTACCTTCTTTTTGTAATGTCTCTTCCAGTGGCTAATGCAGCTGCTGTGCTTTCAGAAAAGCACCATAATCATTTCTCTTTCTGGGATTTGCCTGTAGCCTGCTACTGAGCCATCAGCTGCCACAAGAATAGTCTTAGGAGAAAATAACTCCATACATTGAAGTCATTACAAATAGGCCAACATTTTCCTCTCTTTTAGCTAAGAACTCCAAATTTACTAAAGAAGTTTAAAAATCCAAGAAGAATCACAGGCTGTGATATATATAATGAACTAAGAGAAATGTAAAGCATCATACTTCACCTTTTACTATGCTAACATGTAGTCGTTTGTGAAGTTTCAAAACTATATAATACTTGATTGCATTTGGAACTGTCTTAGTTGGGAGAAGAAAATGAAGGTTCAAAAGACATCTATACTGGCCAGGTTCTGTTTGGCCATATTTGAGAATGCATGTATTTATTTATTTATTTATTTATCTATCTATTTATTTATTTATTTTTAAAAATAGGATTATCATTTTAAGAAGGTCAAAGCTTGAATATTTTTCTTCCTTCCCCATAAAACATCATTTTTTCCTGATCTTCCTTATCTTGGTGATTAGTGTACTATCCTCCCAGTTGCTCAAGACAGAAACTTAAGTGTCACCCTCAGTTACTTCTTTCCCAACCCCACCGATGCATCCAGTTTATCCCCGAGCCTCTGTGTGGTTCTGAGTCTCTCTGTCCCAATATGAATCCTCAGCTTACCAGCCCAGCACGTTTTCTGATTTCTACATCTTCATCTTGGCCTTTCTCTCAATTCCTATGGAAATGTGTTTGCAATCTTCCTTTCTATATGCGAATCTGAGCATGTTTCTCTATCACGGGAGGTTCCTTGATGGCAAGTAAAATCCAACCTACTTTTCAATGCCCGCGGAGAAAGCCCTCCAGGATCTGGCCCTGATGTCTACATGGCTTTGCCTCCTGCTCTTTTCCTCCTTTCTGCCTTGTAATTTCCCCAAACAAGCCCGTTCTCTCCAACTCATTTTCCTTGGCAACCACTGTTTTTTCCGCTGTTGCAGTTCCACCGGGCAAAGCCTTACTCCTCTTATTCAACTCTCAAGTCTCCATTGAAACACTGCCTTCTCTATTAAGCCTCTCTTGATCCCCCAGCCAGAATGTCCAAGCCTTTTCTCTCAGGTGCCCATTGCATTTGGTACTTACTTGGAGTGTCACAGTCTCTGTATGTTATGGATTGCGTGCGTTCTTTTTAACGACGTTTAACTCCTTGAGAATAGGAACTATGTTGTCAATTTGATAATTCCAAGCCTAGTACTGTATTAGGTACTTAAGAAATTTTGTTTGAATTAATTATACAGGTGGACATAGTAATTAAAAATAAAGTGTATTTTCTGGGGCTTAGTTTATTTCAGTCATAAGCTCTGATTCAGAGGTTGGCAAACTACAGCCCACTGGCCAAATTCAGCTTTCCACCTTTTGTTTTTTAAGTGAAGTTTCATTGGAACATTGCCACACCCATTTGTGAATTGTCTATGACTGCTTTCATGCCACCGGGGCAAAATTGAGTAGTTTTGACAGAGACCACATGGCCCATAAAGCCTGAAATATTTAGTACCTGGCCTTTTATAGAAAGCAGTAGCCAACCCCTTGCTAAATAGAGAAAAGTGGCCCATTGGAGGCCATATTTTTAAATGCTTTAAAATATAGGTATGTAATTCCATTTTGACACTTCAAATTGTAGGTGGCTCCTTGAGATATCTAAACTTCACATTTAAAAGTCACTAAGTCATCAGAAACTTCCCATTTGTGGGGGGAAGCAACGCACTGATCTTGAACTTCATGATGCTTTAAGCATGTGAGAAGGGTACAACCAGTTCCTGAATCCCTAACTCCTGACGTGTGCTTAGCCCAGTTATACCAGAAAAAGAAAGAATGATCTTTCAAATACTCTAGACCTTAAAGGATTTTATTCAGTTCACCAAATGGGACTGAAGCCTGCCCGCTCTGTCGAGATTTGCTCACTTGCTCCTCTCTCCAGATTCGCTCTCACATCATGCTTCCTGAGCCCCTCCTGAGATAATGATGGTTTTCATCATTATCCTCTGATGCAGATTCATACATGTGAAGACAAACAAACAAAAAACCCTCACTTCCTTTAATTCCTGCGCAGACATGGCCTTCTCTGTGGGGTCGTTCCGGGCCATGCTCTCTGAAGCTGTGCATCCCTGTCCTTTGCTCACACTCATTGCCCCTTCCTGGTGTTGTGTTCCCTCCCTAGCTGTTATCATTCTTTAATACACTATACCCTTTACTTACTTTGTGTATTTTCTGTCCCTACTGGAGTATAATATCTCCATTGTAAAATAAATAAATGAATAAATAAATGAAATTCCAAATAAAGGAGGAAATATCAAAGCTTTAGCATAGTGTCATTCACTCTTTGGAATGAATATGCAAAGCAGGAGTTTGCTGCCAGTAGGGAACAAATATATTTTCATAGTTGCTGGTGCCAGTCTCTCTGTCTCCCTCCTTGAAGATGAGTGATGAGGATTGGGAAGTCTTATGGGTTCCTAAGAGTTCTACACATCCACAGCAAATCCTTGGTTATGCTTGTGGGGGCCAGCACTGTTCCTTTTCTTCTGGAACTTTCCCTGACTGTTGCTTAAAACATAGGCACCTCTTCAAAGCTGTTGTGCCTCAGTTAACCTTTGTAATTCACAGGAAGTCCTCCTAAGTAAAGACATCATCTTCACAGGATTATGAAGTATTGTTTCATAGGCCATCACTTTCTCAATGTCTGCACCAGGGGTAGAGCCATTCACTCACTCCCAATGGACATTAGAAAGATGTGTGTGCGCCTGCCCTCTCTGGACCTGGCCAACCCTGGCCTACTCTCAAGGAGGTGCTGAGATAAAAGAAAGAAAAGAAAAAAGTAGGGGCTGGGAGCCTGGATCACCGGAGTGTGTGGCAAGCCTGAAAACAGCCCTCAGCTCCTCACCCAGGTTGGCCAGGCGCCCCAGTGGGGACCCCCACCCTGAAGGGGGTATGGCCAACCTGAAAATAGCCCTTAGTCCCTCACCCCATTAGTTTGTTTGTTTGTTGGCTCGCTTATTGGAGGTTTTCTACCCTTCTTGTAGTGAAATATAATTATCTGTCTCTTTTTTCTCCTTGTCTTCACTCAGCTTAAGGATGGAATTCACCAAAGCCATTATCTTCGTTATGTAGTTGAGAAACAAGTTAAACACAGAAAGACATTGGTTTGGGGGTAGAAATTGGGAATTGGGAGGAAAGGGGGCTTGTAATAGAATGACAAGGGATTGAATGAGGAAGTGTCTGTGCCAAAAAGCACAAGGCCAGAATCTTGGGTGAGCAATTATTGGGGAAGGAGAAGCATATGAGTAGGGGAGTCTGACCTCAGTCTTTTCTTTGTCATCGAGTTGGGAAAAGGACTTCCAATTCTCTTTAGTACTTGAAGTATCTTCCTCCATCCTTGTGGTTGGAATCTGATTCGATATCTAAATAGTCTACAGTATTTTCTTAGTAACTTTGGCTTTGTTGTAGCAACAGACTCTACTCCAAGGTTCCGGGCCTCTATATATACTCTCTAGGACAATGGGGGGCCACACCCTTCAGCTCTCATTGGCCAACAGTCTGTGGTTGCCATGGTGTGGCTTGACATCACAAAGCCTCAGCTTGACCATCCAGGAGGGGGAGGTGGGAGAGGATGCAGAAGACTCAGATGCTCTGGTTAGAGAAAGGGCAGCTTCCTCAATACCTCCTAAGAGTTTTCTCAAACTGACCTCTCTTTCCCTCATTTCCTCTAGTTCAATTATTGTCCAGCATAGGACAGGGAGGTGGTGTTTCCTCTAAGCCAGTGTTTCCCAAAGTGTGGTACGCGTACCCCCAGGGGTACAGGAAGAGTTTGGTGGGGGTACGCATTGCACCGGAGTTTGGTGGGGATATGCACTGCACCGTGCTTAACTGCGCCTAATTCTACGTTCTCGTGAGTCAAGTCAAGACAGTCTTGTGAGGCGTGAGATGGTCCGGTGTGTAAATAAATGTTATTTATAATATAACTTTTATTTATATTTTATTATGAATAATTTTTTCGTTTATTATTATTTTGTGTATGTACCAAAAAATAAAAAATAAATATATTTTGATTGTTATTAAAATACATCCTTTTTTTTTTAATGAGGGGTGCTCAGCATTACGAAAATTATAGAAGAGGTACACATATGTCAAAAGTTTGGGAAACACCGCAAGCCATTTCCCATACACCCCCATCCATTCAGTGGTCCATCCCACTATCCCCCAGATATCACCATTACCTAGTATGTTATGTGTTGTTTTAATAGATATTTTATTTTAGAATAGTTTTAGATTTACAGAAATATTGTGAAGATATAAGCCTAACCAGTGGTCACAGACAACAGGGGGGTGGGGGTATGGGTGGGGAGGGGTTTGGGATGGGAATGGGGGGATGAGGACACATATGTGATACCTTCATCAATAAAAAATTAAAAATAATAATACCAGAAGCAAAATAAAAAGATATAAAAAAACAGAAAAATTGTGAAGATAATACCCATATACCCCATACCCCATTTCCCTTATTACTAATACTTACATTGGTATGGCGCAACTGTAACATGTAGTGAACCATCAGTGAAACAGTGACAGTCAAACCTCAGTTCTCTAATATCTCCAATATCAAACAATTTGGTTCTAGACTGAGTTGTTCCAAGAAAAAAATATACCAGTTGTGCAATAAAATTTCAGTTCTTGACCTGACAACCCTTGCATGCTGATACCTCTCCCTAACACAAAGCATCTCTCATGGCACAAACAAAGGAGAGGATGTTTTTGTTGTTGGGAAAATCTGAATAGTACAATTTTACAACATAAAGAGGCCATCAAGAGCACCAATGTTGGTAAGGGTGTGAACATGCTCACAAAACAACAACCACGGGCAATTGAAGAGGTAGACCATGGTTGCTGATTGGGGTAAATGAAAAGTGGTTGGCCAGTGATAGCATGTGGGAAGCAAGGATGTGTGAAAAGTCCAAGATGCTGCATCCTGTCCTCTTGAAGGATACCCCTGAAAGGAGTGGGGAATGGGATTCATTTAAGGCTAGCACGGGGTGCTTCCATAAATGTAGGAAAACAAATGTCTCTCTTAAGATTAAACAGTACTTCAGACATTTACTGTATCTAAGAATGTTAAACCAGGGAATCATTTGTGTGTCTGAAATGGATTCATTAAATTTACATATACACTGAGTGGCCAGAGTATTATGATAACTGAATGCATAATAATTTCGCCACTCAGTGTGTGTGTGTGTGTGTGTGTGTGTGTGTGTGTGTGTGTGTGTGTTAGAGGCCCAGTGCATGAATTAGTGCATGGTGGGGTCCAGCCAGCCTGGCCAGGGGGAGAGGACATAGGTGGTTGGCTGGCCTGCCTACTGGTTGAACTCCTGGTCGAAGGGACAATTTGAATATTAGTCTTTTATTATATAGAATATAAACTGAGTGGCCAGATTAGTATGTGTTCAGAGATCATAATAACCTGGCCACTCAGTGTATATCAGATAAGGTCAAAAGCGGTAACACCTCATAAGGTTGGTGGAGGGAATAACTCAAAAGCCGTTGGCACAGTGGCTGGTACACAGTAGGGTACCAGTACACATTGATCCTTCTGTATCTTAGTGTACATGATGGCGATTAGCAGCAGCTTTTCCTATTACTGAGATACAAAACCAAAAAGTGTCCATGCGATCCAATAAAAGAGAAAATTAGGAAACATATGTTAATACTTTCAACAATAAAGATTTAAAGCCCTAGCTGGTTTTGCTCAGTGGGTAGAGCATCGGCCTGAGGACTGAAGGGTCCCAGGTTCCATTCTGGTCAAGGGTACATGCATGGGTTTTGGGATTGATCCCCAGTAGGTGCATGCAGGAGGCAGCCGGTCCATGATTCTCTCTCATCATGGATGTTTCTATCCCTCCCTCTCTGAAATCAATACAAATATTTTAAAAAATAAAATAAAATAAAGATTTAAAAATAAATACATAAAAGGAAGGAAGAGGACATGTGTCATACTCTCAACAATAAAGATTTAAAAATAAATAACTAGAGGAGGAGCAGCGTTTTCCTCCGCCTGTGTGTGCATTATTACGTGGGACCAGGAGTCCCAGCAGCTGCTCAGGGATTTTGATGTTTGCAAGGAACTGGGAAAAGCCATGGTTCGCTAAGAGTGAGCTTCATTTTAGGCATCGAGAGGGAATTTTTGAACAAAAGGGTGACGTTTGCTTGACTTTATTACTACCGACGAGGATGAGACCTGGGAGATCTAGGTGGACTGTGTAACACTTGCTGTTTCTTCCCCGGGTCTGCAGGGTGACTTCACCTGGAACAGCATGTCGGGCCGCAGCGTACGGCTAAGGTCAGTTCCCATCCAGAGTCTCTCGGAGCTGGAGCGAGCCAGGTTGCAGGAAGTGGCTTTTTATCAGTTGCAGCAGGACTGCGACCTGAGCTGCCAGATCACCATTCCCAAAGGTAAGGCCCTGTCTGTTATTCCATCAGGGACACTGCGAGTCACACATCCGCTCTGCCAAAGCTGCGGGGTGCAGAGTCAGCTCCGAGCTGACGTCACACAGGAAGGAAACTGCAGCCTCTTAGTCCCTGGCTGGCATTAGTGTCCATTTTAAAAGACACATTCAAGAGGGGCAATGTACGAATCAATATGTTGACTTAAAGGGAAGGTCAACACGGGGCATTGAAAAGGAAGGCTGTGGCCTGGCCGGCATAGCTCAGTGGTTGAGCATCAACCTGTGGACCAAGAGGTCATGGTTCAATTCCCGGTCATGGCACATGACTGGGTTGCAGGCTCCATCCCCAATCAGGGACATGCAGGAGGAAGCTGATCCATGATTCTCTCTCATCATTGATGTTTCTGTGTTTCTCTTCCTGTCCCTTCCTCTCTGAAATTGATAATAATAGGTTTTATAAAAAAAAAAAGGAAAGCCATGCATATCTCAACAGTCCACAAGGCTTCAGAACAAGCAATTAGAAGTTTCAGAAAGGTCGGCTTAAAGGTTTAGAAGAAAACTCAAGTCTATCTAAACATGATTTCAAAATAACCAGTTGAAAAGAATGTTTTCACCATCTATTAAACTTGTCATCTGACCTTATGCAAACCCCCAGTCAGAGATTATGCCAATGTTAACTCATCTTTATCCAGTCCTTCACTTGGCACGTCTGTGTTGGGGTTCACACCTGGGACACTGGAGCAAGGCGAGGCTTGCTTGTATGATGTTCTCACAAATACAGATCCTGAGTCTGTTAAAGATGAAAAAGGCATATATTTGAAGTCCTTCCATCCATAAAAGTCTGTTTCTGAATGTTTACTATCCTCCATAAGGGTATTTTACGATTTGTATTAGTATGGAGCAGAAATGTAATCTGAGGTGGAATGAAAAGCTATGGTGTTATACAAACAGAGTAAACCCACCATAACAAGCAGCATTGGCTGGGTGCCTGAAATTTAAAGGGATAACAAGCATCTAAAAGCTACAAGATTCCTTTGGAGGATTTCAGTGTCTTAAGAAATTCTACTTTGTTTTCTTTTACTAAGGCTTGAGGGGATGAATCATGAATATTTATTTATAAAATAATTCATATCATTCACACACACACATACATACACACACACACACACACACACACACACACACATATCTGGCAAAACTTAGTTGGCACAGATTGGAGAAGGATGCAATTGACATGTACAGGGTAGAAGCCAGGATGCTGTCAAACACCCTACAGTACACAGGACAGTACCCGACAACAAGCACTGTCAGGCCCCAAGTGCCCACGTGGAGTTGTTGAGCAGGCTTGTTATATACACGGATATGTACTTACAGTCTGCCAATAACCATCATGGCAGCCCTAGCATGTTTGGCTCAGTAGATACAGCATTGGCCAGCAGACTGAAGGGGCCCAGGTTCGATTATGGTCAAGGGCACATGCCTGGTTTGTGGGCTCGATCCTCAGTGGGGTCATGCAGGAGGCAGCAGATCAATGGTTCTCTCTCATCATTGATGCTTCTATCTCTCTCTCCCTCTCCCTTCCTATCTAAAGTCAATAAAAATATATTTTTAAAAATAGCCAAGCTGGCCGAAACCGGTTTAGCTCAGCGGTAGAGCTTCGGTCTGCGGACTGAAAGGTCCCAGGTTCGATTCTGGTCAAGGGCATATACCTTGGTTGCAGGCACATCCCCAGTAGGGGGTGTGCAAGAGGCAGCTGGCCGATGTTTCTTTCTCATCGATGTTTCTAGCTCTCTATCTCTCTCCCTTTCTCTCTGTAAAATATCAATAAAGTATATTTTAAAAAAATAAAAATAAAAATAGCCAAGCTGGCAGTATGTCTTTCTTGGCTCATCTGTGGCTCACAATAAGGGCACTGACTTAAACATCTTAAAAATATAGGATTTGGGGATTGTCCCCTCACTCCCTCCAACTGTGAGCTTGGTCAGTGCACCCCTGCATTAAAAGTCTACATTTTGTTGACTAGAAAGAGTAGCACAGAAACACTGATCCCACAGTTTCTATTGGATGGAGACTCCTAAAGACACTTTTATTCTTTAAGCTGAAAGCTGGGATTCTGCTGGAGGTCTAAGAGTTCAGGAGAAGGAAGAGGGAGATGAGGGCAAGGGGCTGGTGGGACACACATCTCACTGACTCCCATCAGGCATGTGCTCCTTCCACTACAACCACAGCGAGCTCCTTCCTGGAGGAAATCCCTGCCCCTGTTATGTCTTTTCATGTCAATCTAACACCAAGAGATCCTCAGCTCAATTAAGAAATAAAGCACTTTGACAATTGATGGCGAATGAGTACTAATCACTGTCAGGAGGGTTATTGCTTCCCCCTAGGGCAGACCCATCCTGCCTCACCTTGCCTTGGTTTGGTTGTAGGTGGAAATGAGGCCTGCCGTCTCCCATTAGCTCATCTGGTGGCCCACGTGAGGCCTGAGAGTCATAGCTCCCCTTCACAAGCATAGATGTTCTTTCAGTTCCTAAAAAGAAAAAAGGAAAAGAAAAGAAAGACAAAGATGTTATTGGCAAATCCACTTTGTAGTGGAAGGAATGATGACTCTAAGAAGTGATGTGAAACCTACATTGGATGCACACCAGATAACATATCAGGGAACAAATATTATTTGTAGTTTTATTTTTAAACCCAGTTGATTTGGCATTCTTCTTTGTCCCTGCTTTTAAAGAGTCTGCTAAATAAATAACCTTTACCAAGCAGACAACTTTATAAAATGTGTCTGCTGGAAATTCTGTCTGCATTGCTCATTTCTGAGTCTGTGTACTTCACATTCAGGAAAAGATTCACTCTATCCAGATGCCCAGAAATGTTCATGCTATAGGAGCTATTTTGATAGAAAATGGGAGCGTGTGTGTGTGTGTGTGTGTGTGTGTGTGTGTGTGTGTGGTTTTTAAAAATATTTTTTATTTCAGAGAGGAAGGGAAAGGGAGATAAAAACATCAATAATGAAAGAGAATCATTGATCGGCTGCCTCCTGCACACCCACTACTGGGGATGGAGTTTGCAACCCGGGCATGTGCCCTTGACTGGAATTGAACCTGGGTCCCTTCAATCTGCAGGCTGAAGCTCTATCTACTGAGCCAAACCAGCTAGGGCAGGAACTAATGTTTTATAAATATTTTCTTATGGAGGAGAAAAGGGTTGTGTGGTGGGATGGAAATGAATAGACATCACCCAGGATTACTGATGATATTTGTTTTGCGCAAATGATTATAGACATTAAATTTTACCAAGATCCTTCAAATGCATCTTTGACGGCAGCTTTGATCAGAGGGTGGCCACTTGGTTCCATGCAAACCCCCAAATGGAGGTTCTCAGTAGGGTCAGATTCACTGTGTGAATTATTTACTCAGGAAAATGGATACAGTGGGCCTAGAACCGAAAGAAATGATAGCAAACCTAATGAGACAATGGGTAAATGAAAATGGAAATAGACCTAAGCTCACATTTTAGCTCTTTGCCACTTTAGGGCGAGTATAGGGATTTGTTTACGGGTATCTGTTTGAAGAGCCTCCTCCTTCTTTGAGTCTGATGTCTTCAGGGCTCAGATAAGTGATGTTATAATATGTTCACCAGCTTCTGGGATTCGCCATAGAGAGGGGGGAATAGGAGGTTGAGAGGTTGGGGAGTTACTGGGGTGATTGTCTAGCATGGACTGCAGGGATGGGATCCAGAGCGCAAGTAGGGACTTTGACTTCCTCTCAAGCACATCAGTTATATGGTACGGATGCAAGTAAATGAGAAGAATGTATAATTTCTCTCCAGATTGCCTCTCCATTTTCAGTGAAATAGGAAGCAATTTTACCTGCTAGGAGTGAGGATGGACAGGAGGTACCTGAGGTTTAAGGGTAGAGAGGGGAACCAATGGACCAGTAATGTCGCAGGATTGCAGGGCATTCCAAAAGGTTCATTTGAGGTTAGTGTCTGAGAATTTAAGTTTCAAAATAAGCATCCTGGCAACTAAACACTACTAAAGCAAAATACACCTTTTTGCAATTCGAATTCCCCAAAGCTGGTTAATCAAATCTCTATTAGTCGGGATTTTCTAGTTGAGTTCAATGATAGTACAGAAGCACCTGGCAGTGGAGAGTGTTGTAGGCAGAATAATGTACCCCCCGAACCCCCAATGATGGCCATGTCCTTGTCCCTGGAACCTGTGAACATGTTACCTCACAGGCCAAAAGGAACTTGGCAGATGTTATCAGTTAAAGTCCCTAAAATAGTGAGACTATCCTGGATTATCTGGGAGGGCCCACACTGATCACGTGGGTACTTAAGAGAAGTGAAACTTTCCCAGCTGTGGTCACCGAGAGAGAGAGATGACTAAATGCAATGTTGTTGTCTTTGAAGATGAAGGGGCCATAAGCCAGAAAATGAAAGCAGTCTCTAGATACTAGAAAAGGCAAGGAAATAGATTCTCCTAGAAAGGACTGCAACCCTGATGACACCTTGATTTTAGCCCAGTGAGACCCACCTCAGACTTCTGACCTCCAGACATCCTATATAATAAAGAGCTAATATGCAAATGGCTATCATGCCCTCATGCCATCATGCTGTAATGGCTCAAACACTCTACACTGGGGAGAGAGGAATGGGGAACAGCCAGGCTGTGTCTCAGGAGGGAAACAAACCGCCCACCCCGAAATCCCAGGTGCCAGAGACTACACCTGTGCCTGCTGCCCAAGAGAGGTACAAGCCCCCCCCCCATAGTCCCTGAAGCTGGCATGGGTCCTGGGTGCCTGCAACTGGCTGGAGGAGGGAATCCTGGGTCCTAGGTGCAGAGAGAGGCAGAGGCAGTTAGGAGCGATCAGGCCAGCAGGGGAGCAGTTAGGGGTTATCAGTCAGGCAGGCAGAGGTGGTTATGGGTGATCAGGCAGGCTAGCAGTTAGAAGCCAGTGGTCCAGGATTGTGAGAGGCAATAGAACATCCCCCGAGGAGTCCTAGATTGAAAAGGGTGCAGGCCTGGCTGAGGGACCCACCCCCAACCCCGTGCATGAATTTTGTGCAACGGGCCTCTAGTATCAGATAATAAACTTGAGTTGCTCATGTACCTAAATTTGTGGTCATTTGTTATAGCAGTGATAGGGAACTAATACAGTGTCCAAGGAAATTATTGTAATCCCAGACCCTGGAATCCAAGTTGGATAAAGAAGAGAAGTTAGGAATAAATGTAAAAGACATATTTTTCTTGAATAAAAGGAATCTATAAAATAAATATGTCAATTATGTCATTAATCATCTTTAAACTGAATGTGATTCCAAAACACATACCAACAGAATTTGTTTTTGTAATATCACTAATTTGATCTAAACATCATCTGGGCAAATAATTCTGTGAGAGTAGGAAAGCAAAAATATGAAAAGGGTCAAATGAAAATGATCTCTATCCATTTGTTAAAATGTCATAAAACAAAAAGCAATTAAAAGAGTATTGTACTGCTTCATAGTAGGCAGATCAATGAGAGACAACAGTTCAGAAATGAACTAAAATTGCTGTGAGAACTGTGACATGATAAATATTGCATTTCTTATCAGGGAAATGATGGATTATTATTGTATTTGTAACAATGAGACAAGCATTGAGGCAAAAAGGCTGGATTCTGCCCTTACTCCTTACATCTATGTAAATTGATATGGAAGAAAGGTTTGAAGATTTAAAAAATGAAACTATAAATGCACCAAAGCCAAACATAGCTGGATATTTAAATATTTTTACATTGGGAAATTCATCATCCAGAAAGCATAGAGTGATACATTTTACTACATTTAAAAAAAGAATCATCTTTGTTGCCAACAAATAAATCAATAAATAGAAATGTGCAGCACATGTGACAAACTAAAGGCTAGCTTCTCTAACTATAAAAAGCTTTGTTACAAGTTAATATGAGAAAAAAATAATTAAAATATAGACAAATTACAGGCAGCTCACAGAAAAAGATATGCAATTGATTTATGGATATTTGAAAAGATGCTCACCCTCATATTCATTAGATAAATACAAGCTAAACAACAAGGGAATATTTTATTTTATATTAGACTGACTTCAAAAGTGTGACAATATACTTTACTAGTAGCCTGGTGCATGAAATTCATGCATGGGAGGGAGGGGTGGTACCTCAGCCCGGCCTGCACCCTCTCCAATCTGGGACCCCTTAGGGGATGTCCGACTGCTGGTTTAGTCAGACATCAGGCCAGCAGTCAGACATCCCTCTCACAATCTGGGACTGCTGGCTCCTAACTGCTCACCTGCCTGCCTGCCTGATTGCCCCTAATCACTCTGCCTGCTGGCCTGATCACCCCCAACCCCTCCCCCTCCCAGCTAGCCTGACCACCCCCAACTTCCCTCCCCTCCTGGCCTGATAACTCCTAAATCGCCTCTGCCTGGGCCCCGCCACCATGGCTTTGTCCAGAAGGATGTCTGGAAGGTCTCCCAGTCTAATTAGCATATTACCCCTTTATTAGTATAGAAGGGAAAACCGACACTCATATAATTGTGGCAGCAACAAGGCAATTTGGCAACATACAACTTTTAAGTGGCCCAACAATGCTACTAGTAAGAATCTATCTCACAGATACATATTTGTATTAATTGAGTTAGGCTAACCACTTTGTGCCTTAACATTATAGTCATTTCTTTCTTACTCAGGCACCATCCAGAACAGGTTGGCCATGGGGGTTAGGAGAGTAGACCCTGCTCTTCTCAGTTATTCAAGGACCTAGGCTTCTCACATCTTGTGGCTCCTCCCTCCTCTATTACATTCAGCCAGGAGACACACAAACTAAAAACTAATAACATTTCCATAAACCTTATAATGTGACTGATGAGGTTGATATGTTACTCCTGATAAAACTTAAGATATTTTGAAAAGGGACTTTTGAAGATGCTACAGAGAATCTAGATACATTCTTAGTGGTTGAAATCAGGAGGCCTTTTGGTGGGAGGGATCATATCTAACAATAGAGCGTCTCTTGGGCAACCATGGAATGTTTCTGCCTGGTCAAAGGCCACTCTTGGCACATAGGCTCTTGGATCAGCCTTTCTCTTCTGTGAATGGCCTGGTCTTTAACAGTGGAACTGAGAAACAGATGCGAAGAGCATGGTCAAGAAATGAAGTAGCACTTAATGGCTGATGTGAGCTTTTCATTTATTCCAAACGCATGAAACAGAGCACTATGTATGTATCAGGTAGTATGTGTAGGCTCAATTACTATTACTTTGATAGCATTTTAATAAAAATGGTCTGCAAGGATAGGAAACTGGCCTACTGGCCAAAACCAGGTCCCTTTTGTTTTTGTAAATGAAGTCTTGATGAACTACAGTCATGCTCATCATTTACATATTGTTTGTGGCTGCTTTCACTTGAAATGGTAGAGTTTAAGTGTTTGACAGCCCATATGTCCCAGAGTCTCAGATCTTTAGAAACTGGTCCTTTATAGGAAAAATTTTCTGACTCCTGGTCTAACGTCAAATGAGAGAAAGTGGCATATTTCTGCCACAATTAACAAAGCAGGTTAGTGTATGCAGTGTGGCTGAATCTCATTAGAGTGTAAGCTAAGTATGTAAAACCCAGGGTTTCCATGGGAGGGAAATGCATATTCATGTTTTTAATGCTCTTTTTTTTTCTCTCTTGCTTCAGTTAATTTCTGATATCACAATTGAGAAAGGCTTTGTTTATGTATTTTGAAAACGGCTTCACAGAATGAGTAATAGCGGATGGTTTAAGAGTATGTGGACAATGGCCTAATAGAAGAGTACCCTGACCCCTCCAAATTGCTCAATTATATGGCTTCCTTATAAAATGGTCCCTCACCATTGTCCCTTAGGTAATGTAAACCCAAGTAAACAACTCAGGGAAATCAAGAAAATGATATTCTTGGTAGGCTAACACTGCAGCTGTCTTTGGTTTGTGATTTAAATGTTGATTTTAAAAATAAGGACCACCTGGTGGGCATGGAAATTGAGCTTGGATATTTGTGTAACAGCCCTAGAGAGAAAATAGAACTAACTTATTTCTCTGTTATTCTTGCTGGCAATGTTCAGTTGAAGAGGTGATGTGCTACAATGTCTGTTAAAGTTGTTGTTGTTGTTGTTTTGTATAAATAAAAATGAAGTTGAGTCAGGCCGGCATGGCTCAGTGGTTGAGCATCAACCTATGAACCAGGAGATCACAGTTCCATTCCCCATTAGAGTACATGCCCAGATTATGGGCTCAATAAACAGTCTGAGGCATGCAGGAGGCAGCCGATCCATGATATTCTCTCATCATTGATGTTTCTGTCTCTCTTTTCCTCTCCCTTCCTCTCTGAAATCTTAAATGAGGCAATAACAATGATGAGCTTGAAACATCTTCCAACATCTTGAATACTCTCAATAAAAGTTATCTATCACCATTATCATTAATATTATCATCATCATCACCATATCACTTTGTCTTAGATCTTCCTCCAAAGGTAGGCATTCCATCATTATGTCTCACCTTAACTACACATAGATAGCCATAGATCTTCACCTGCTTTGCTCAATCTGCAGGTTTGCCCTCATTCTGCTCACCACACAATCTACTCCTTTGTTGGAAAAATGTCAAGAAACTAAAAACTCTCGAGGGCCTCTGTTGCCTACTGATGTCACTATCAAGGCCATTTACAGTAGAATTACATATAAAAGAAGAAATCTATTTTGTTTGCACTTGTTCTGAGAATGCACCACAGATTTAAGTTTATTTTTCTTAGAGCAGTAGTTTAAAACTTCTTGTCCACAATCTAAGAAACACATTTGACATCTCAGCCCAGGAAACACAAGAACCAAATGGTGATTATTTTATTTTTTATTGATATTTTACAGAGAGGAAGGGAGAGAGATAGAGAGCTAGAAACATCGATGAGAGAGAAACATCGACCAGCTGCCTCTTGCACACCCCCCTACTGGGGATGTGCCCGCAACCAATGTACATGCCCTTGACCGGAATCGAACCAGGGACTTTTCAGTCTGCAGACCGACGCTCTACCACTGAGCCAAACTGGTTTCGGCTGATTATTTTTTAAAAAAATACATTTTATTCATTTTACAGAGAGGAAGGGAGAGGGATAAAGTCAGAAACATTGATGAGAGAGAAACATTGATCGGTTGCCTCCTGCACGCCCCCTCCTGGGGATCGAGCCTATAACCATGGTACATGCCATTGACCAGAATCGAACCCTGGACCCTTCAGTCCTCAGAATGATGCTTTATCTGCTGAACCAAGCTGTCCAGGGCCCAGATGGTGTTTATCTTTATCAGTGATGCACTTTAATATTTTCTATCATTTCTCTCCAATCACCTTCTATTTGATTCTCTCGCATTTTCTAAAATACACTTGTCATGGCCCACAGTTGGCTGAACACAGTTTTAGAAGGCAGGTGGAATGGAGAAGTGGCAGTCAAGGACAGCAAAAATGTCAGTATGGAAAGCCCTCAATTGTTCTTCGCTGTGGCTCTCAGGACCTTGGTGAGATGGACGGGGCGTTGCTGTAGGGCAGCAGAACTGAGCCTCGGCTAGACAACTGACCTGAGCATTTTGTGCCCCCTCTATCCAGAGAATAACTATGAAATGCCACCCACAGGGCTTCCTATCCTGCTTCCCTCCTATCCCCTCTATCCCCTGAAGAGGGTCCTATGTGGGCCTGAGGTTCTAAAGCACTAGAAGCCTCTAATGGAGGCTTCAGTGTCATATCAATAGTAGTGACACCCTTTGTGTTTCTCTCACATGGATATCTCTGTCTTCCCCTCTCTCTCCTATCTCTTTATAAACCAATGGGAAAATATCCTCAAATGAGAATAAAAAAGAAAGAAAAGTAGCACACATCCTCAAGGAGTTCCTACTCAGTCAATAGAGAAAACACAAATAAATGAATTCTATTAAGAGAGCTGTGGATATCATCTATCTGAGTTACCTTTAGTAGCCTTTATAGATAAAAAGAAACTGCCTCATCTACTTCTTCCAGTAAAAGCCAGTAAGGACAGAGGTTTCCCTGCAGGTTCCTTTGTAATTTTCTTCTTGGATGCTCTCCTCTGCGCCCCAGGGCTTTGACTATGTCAAGTTCTTAAACGTGTGCTGCTAAATGATTCCATTCTGGTGCCGAGCAGACAGGCCAAGACAAGAGTGTGTGGCTCTTTAAGCCATATGTTTTGTGCCTTCACATCCACAAATAGCTCCCTATATGTTCTTAGACAAAATAGTTTTCCATCCAAGATCTTGTCCATATTGGTCACATTTCTATATCTTTATTGGAGCAGCAGCTAGGATTGCACAAGGCTTTGGCATCCTGAACAAAACTTTGTCACTGCAATTTCTGAAATATTCTGGCACCTTTCAAAGATTCCAAGACTACACCATTCCCTCTGTTGGGGTTATGGCCCAAAAGGAAACTTGATCATTACGAAGAATGTCCCATCCTTGAAATATGAAATATGAACAGGGACTTCATCCTAATTCTTTTTCTTTGTTTCCCCATAGGCGAAACAAAGACAAATAAGTATTAATTGAAATTAATTCTCAGGTGTTGTTGTATTTTAAACATATCAGGCTTTCTAGCTAACTTGAAATTTAGCCTTCAAAATTATGAAAAATTCAATTAGTAGGTATTTATAAAATTTTTACAAATGAAGAAGCTCTGAAAAAGTAGCTTAAGGAGTCTTCACATAAGATAGGAGTGGGCAGCCTGGCCAGTGTTGCTCAGTGGTTGAACCAGGAGGTCACAGTTCAATACGCAGTGAGGGCACATGCCCAAGTAGTGGGGGCGGGGGGGGGGCGGGGAGTGCCAATCCATGAATCTCTCTCATCATTCATGTTTCTCTCTCCCTCTGAAATCAATAAAAATATACTTAAAAAAAAAAGATAGGAGTGCCCAAAGGCCAAATCCAGCCCACTGCCCATTTTTTAAAATGAAGTTTTACTAAAATACAGCCACACTCATTTCTCATTTGTTTCTGTATTGTTTAAGTGCTATAGACTTTGAGTAGAGAAGTTTATGACACAGACCATATCACCCACAGAGCCAGAAATATTTACTATCTGGACCTTTATAGGAAAAACTTGCTGACTTCTGATTTAAGAGATTGCTACTAATTCAATATAGTAATTTGTAATGATTATTTGTGTAATTGATCAACTATACCTTTGTAGTCATTTCCACTTCTTTGCTATCTTAATTTTATTGTGTAATAATTGGGTGTTGTTTTTTTTTTTAATAGACCCTGTAACTCTCAAATGCTTTAGTGTTTATATTATGTGACCAAATATTTTTTTCGAAGTGGATAATGAAGTTCCTTTGTGGCACCAAAGAAATAAAAAGAGTTAATATTTTTATGAGTTGCTTAAACAACTGATGCCACCATACAGCTAGACTCATCCATAACTCATTAATTCATTGTCCTTCCATCTTCCTTCTTTGCTGTCATCAGTGGGCCACTTTGTTCTTTGGTTGCCTTTCTTCATGGTCACAAAATGGCCTCGGCTGCCTCTGGCATCACTGTCCCTGTGCATAGCATGAAGAGGTAAAGAAGGGTAGTTACTCTTCAGCAAGTATCTTCAGTAACAGAGGATTTTCCCTGCTGCCTCCCAGTAAACTTCCCTCCCTTTCAGCCAGTCCCCAAGTCAATACTGGCATGCAGGAAGAAATCACTGGAATTGGCTTCACCTAAGATTCTTTTCCTGAACCTGCGGTGACAAAATAGGGAAAGAAAAAAAATGGAAGTGGGCAGGTGCAGTAGGAAAAGATGGATTTAGATTAGAAAATATCCATGTACATAATAGCAATATCATTTTCTGCCATTGCAAATAAGCAATAGGGAGGGAACTATTTTTATATCATACTAGTGGCCCTATGCACAAATTTGTGCATGGAGGATGGGACTCCCTCAACCCAGTCTGCACCCTCTCCAATCGGGGGCTCCTTAGGTGATGTCCGACTGGTGGTTGGACATCCCTCTCACAATCTGGGACTGCTGCCTCCTAATCAATCATCTGCCTGGCTGCCTAACTGCCTCTGCCTGCCTGACCACTCCTAACTGCCCTTCCCTGCCAGCCTGATCTCACCCACAACCATCCTCTCTGCCTCGGCCCCACCACCATGGCTTTGTCCAGAGGAAGTCGGACATCTGGAAGATGGTCAGTAGACCCACTCAAATTAGACTATTACCCTTTCATTAGTATAGATAGATTATATAGGATAGGATTGCTCAAATGGGGGAGAAAATCCTTTTTCATCAGGATGAGATACTCTTGGAAGACAAAAATATATAATCCCTATATCTGGACTAATAGCCAGCCATATGCACTATAATGCCAAACCAGTCACTAAAAAATTGAACCGCTTTTTTGCACCTTGCACCAAACAGCTATTTCCCTTAAGACCTCTTCTCAGCCCCCACCTTAGGTTCTGCCTTCGCAGTTCAGCCCGCAACCTGGGCATGTGCCCTTGACTAGAATCAAACCTGGTACCCTTTGGTCTGCCCAATACCCTATCCATTGGCCAAACCAGCTAGGGCTGGACCCTTGGTTTTTATATATTAGGATTTATTTGATTTAGTGTCTAGTACTGTGCTTTGAATGCGCTGCTCAGAAAATATTTGAGAAATCGAATGGAATGGATTAAGCATTCAATCATAGCACATTCAGTCATAGCTCAAAGAATAACCAAAAATAAGAATGGAAAAAGACAGAATGAGGAGCCTGATAGTTTTCACCTAATTGCATCATCTGTTCAGTTACTGAATTGGTGAGAGCTCTTTTTATGGGAGCAACTGGCAGAAATGTTGAGGAGTTCTCAAGGCTTACGTCTACGATTTAAAGATATATGATTCCCTCATATTTGTTCAGTGTAAAACAATATGTGTCAGAAGAAAGTTGATAAAATTATCCCCTTACCTAGGTTAAAAATCACATCGTGTGTACACTTTGCCTGACTATCTTTGCAACTTGAGCTACAAGCTTTGGCTTTAAAACGAATAATGAAGACATTCCCATAATTTTGAATTGAATTTCCTTGAGTTAATAATCCAGGGTATTTCTTTAGGATATGTTATTTCTGTCCTTTTGTTCTCCTACCTACTCTCTTTCCTTTATACTCCAGAAAAAAATATATAGCTTAAGGAAATGACTGGCCATAAGCCATTTTTCTTGCTCTAGTATTTGGAAACTTTGGTCTCTGCAAATACAATGTCTACCTAGACTAAGTAAAAAATACCATTTTCAATTTAGGGATGTGCAATAAGAAATGCAAATTCAGGCCCCTAGCTGGTTTGGCTTGGTGGATAGAGCATCAGCCTGCGGACTGACGGGTCCTGGGTTTGATTCCAGTCAAGGGCACATGCCCAGGTTGTGGGCTCGATCGCCAGTGAGGGGTGTGCAGGAGGCAGCCAGTCAGTGGTTCACTCTCATCATGGATGTTTCTCTCTCTCCTTTTTCCTTCCTCTCTGAAATATATATATTTATTTTATTTTATTTTATTTTATTTTATTTTATTTTATTTTATTACTATTTTTTTAAAGAGAGAAGCAAATTCAGGAGCCTGGAAAGACGGACTAGCTCCTTACTTAGGAAAAGATAACAGCAGGTTTGCCCCACTAGAATATGACTTTATAGTTATAGTTGTTAGGGTTTTTTTTACTCATAGCAATTGAATGTGGAAAAAATGACAGCAAGTAAAAGATCCTTCTAGGGCATAATTTGATCATGACCAGTTATTACAGCAAGCAGTGATTATAAAGAACGCCTGGTTATGGAAAAACCATAGTTGAGTTTTTAAGCCCATGGCATCCAGGCCATGTGATCTGCTTCCCTATCTCACATTTTGATAGAATAATGAGACAAGGTCTACAAATCAAACATCTCAATGATTTTCTGTTAATAGAAACATACTTGCTTTGAGGCTCAAGATTCTCCAAGGTTTCTCTCTTGAGGAAACATTCCAGAACTAATTACCTTGCCAAATAATTTATATAAAACAGAAAACGTTTCCTAGTGTTTAATTTAGCTGGAAGCACGGTGACCTCCAAGAACTGACTCCCTTTGCAACAGTAAGAGGCTCACAGAATGTTCTTATTTTCTGACCACAGCTTTGATAATTTCACCACCACTTCAACATGTAAACTGTAGGGATTAGTACATTTCACAAGTACTTTGGGGAGCCTCAACTCTAAGGAAAGGCATCTGTGTTGCTTAAGAATACCATGAATATTTTCTTCCCTGAGAAACAGACACTTTGGAAACAAATTTTGAAAAAAGTCTAACCCACAAGGTGCTAGCAGGATAAAGAAACAGTGTTTAATGCATTGGGATTTACACCAAGGGAATTGAGTCAATAATTGTATTTCTTTCTTGCCTTCTATCTCAATAAAGGTTGATGGAGGAATTGCTCAAAGATAAGGTGATATATAAATAAAAAATCTGACCTATGGATTTGATTATATAACCAAGTCTATAGCACGGAATATTTCTTTAAAGGAGATAGATGATAGATAGATAGATAGATAGATAGATAGATAGATAGATAGATAGATATAGATCTCCAAAGTTGACTGAATGGTAGAGCCAATTTGGGCTTTAATACATTGTTTTCTACTTTTTCCATGTAGGTTGTTTTCTTCCAGAATTCTTGTCACTCTCTTGAATCCTAGTTCCCACTAAATTAACTGTCACCCCACTTCCAAATTTGCAATTTTCTCACCTTCTTTTAAACAAACCAATTAGATGCTTATTGAGAATAATATAATAATATATTAAGAGGCTTAGGATTATAAAGGATTCCCTAGCCTAAGCAGTCACCATTTGCTTTACTGGGGGAAAGCCAAATCAAAATTCAAAGGTCCCAAGAAGGCTAACACTTTGTCCTTTAAGACTGAACTCAAACGTTAGCCTTCCCAAGCATAGTTGGGGACAGTCTTCTCACTTCTGACCTACCACTTTGTAAGATGTCTCCACTGAAGCATTTCTTCACTTTTCTTTAATGAGGTTTTCATGTCTGTCTTTAGCATGAAACTGAGTTTCTTAAAGGCAGCGATTGTGTCCATTCATCTGGGTTCATAGAACCTACTTCTGTCTCACCTTAGACACGTGCTTAAACAATGTTGGATGGAGGGGAGGATGATCAATGTATGGGTGATGAGCCCATTTTTTTTGGGGGGAGGAGATATCATGTAAATAGATAACTATTACAATGTAGAGAATATTCCCAAGCCAAAGAGATTGATCATGTTTTGTGGTCCAACATTCCTGGGCACTTTTAGAATGGGGATGAGATCCCAGTTTTGGCTCTTTGCCTAAATCTTTGGGGTTAATCCCAGTTCAAGTCTTACATCAGAATATTGCACTAGCTCAGTGGTCGGCAAACTCATTAGTCAACAGAGCCAAATATCAACAGTACAACGATTGAAATTTCTTTGGAGAGCTGAATTTTTTAAACTTAAACTTCTTCTAATGCCACTTCTTCAACATAGACTCACCCAGGCCATGGTATTTTGTGGAAGAGCCACACTCAAGGGGCCAAAGAGCCACATGTGGCTCTTGAGCCGCAGTTTGCCAACCACAGCACTAGTCACATTGGTTCCACTATCCTGGGCTTGCTGCCCTGCTTCCTGCTAAGAAGCAGAGGTGGCCATTTTCCTGGTAGTCACTTCCCCCTTTCTGTCAGGGCTGCTTTCTCTTCCTCTTCTTGAATATGGAGCAGACAACTCAAAATAGCAGAGGCAATTTTGATTGGCGTTGGCAGTAACTGGCTCCAATGTTCATCCCGACTTTTCCCGAGATACGTTGTTTTGTGTGGTTTTTTTTAATATCTTTTATTGGTTTTTTTACAGAGAGGAAGAAAGAATAGAGAGTTAGAAACATCGATGAGAGAGAAACATTGATCAGCTGCCTCTTACACAACCCCTACTGGGGATGTGTCCGCAACCAAGGTACATGCCCTTGACCGGAATCAAACCTGGAACCTTTCAGTCCACAGGCTGATGCTCTATCCACTGAGCCAAACCGGTTTCGGCCTGAGATACGTTTTTGACTGGGCTTTTGATGTTCTACTTTCATTAGTCCCTGTCTGTTTTCTGACATTGATGCATTGGGTCAAATTAATGTACATTGAAGAGAGTAATCATTGGAAAACACTAAAAGTAGTGCATAGGCACAATGAATGGCCCTCAAATATCCGGGACCATAAATAATATCATTACTTCTTTGACAAACCTTCTTTTCCAAAGTAGAAATAAAATGGTTTAGTCTTTTTTCATGTCTTACTTTTGGGAGGTTTGTGGCTTGAGAGCCCTCACAAGGGGAAATAGATGAAACTAAAGGATGAATTTGTTTTAGGTAAGGATAAAATATCTTTTTAGGGGGAGGGGCAATGGTAATATATGTACACAAATAATAATTTAATAAAAATATTTAAAAATTTTAAAAAGAATAATAAAAAATAAAATTTGCAGCAATTCAAATATATATATATATATATATATATATATATATATATATATATATATATATATCTTTTTAGTAAACACTTTTGTAAGACATCCACAAATTGCATAACTCACCTAATCCACATTCATCCATGTGATTTAAAGACTGTTTTTTGGTTTAGCAAGATAGGCATGAGAACTTGAACAATAAACAGATTTTTATACTAATCAGTGTTCTTGGATGAGGATAATAAGTACCAAGCCTTGATAACTTCAGCAGAAAGGGGATTTAGAGAACCTATCTACTAGAAGGTTCTTGAGACCACCTAATCAACCATGTATGAAAAACATCACCAGGCCCATAAAAATAAATCCACTCAAGACTCGCATCTGTCCACTCCCTTTTCAGAAAGCATGCCGCACCGGAATGGCAGGCATGGCGCATGCCTTCTATTGGCCTAGAGGCCCTAGACACATATGTTTTCTTTCACATCAGGGAGACGTGAGTGGGGAGATTATTTCGATGGTGTCAGCGAGGTTAGATCTTTGGCTTGTGAGTCACCTTCTTGCCATAAAGTTGAGCTCTCAAATCTGTGTGTTTCAGAAGTACTTCAGTGAGCAGTACACGCCTCCACTTTCTCACATGCTTGGCGGATGAGTTTTCAATTGTTGCTTGAATACATCCAGTGCCTGGAAGAAAGGGCCTTTATTAAAAATAATTTTTATTCTGAAATAATTTTAGATTTAAGAAAAGTTAGAAAGATAATATGGAGTTCCCTTATACACCTAACCCAGCTTCCCCTAATGATAACATCTTATACAACCTAAGGACACTTGTCACAAGAAACCAACATTTGTACATTGATAGCAACCAAACAGTAATTTGTTCAGGTTTTACCAGTGTCCTACTAATATCTTCTGTTCCAGAATCCCATCCAGTATACACATGCATTTAGCTATGCATCTCTTCTTTTTACTTAAAAAAATAAAACCCACACAAATAAAAACATTTTATTATCTCACACAATTTGGGAGGATATCTTAATCGGGGAAGCCTTAGCCTTATTGTTCTGATTCATGAGGTTGCATCAAGCTTAGCTGGGACCACAATTATCTGAAAGCTTGACTGGGGCTGGAAGATCAATGTACAGGCTCACTCAGGTGGCTACAGACTGGAGACTCCAGTTTCTTTATATGTAGATAGATAGATATAGATAGATAGATAGATAGATAGATAGATAGATAGAGATATAGATATAGATAGATATAGATATATAATTGATTTTTTACAGAGAGGAAGGGAGAGGAATAGAGAGTTAGAAATATCAATGAGAGAGAAACATCCATCAGCTGCCTCCTGCACACCCCCTACTGAGGATGTGCCTGCAACCAAGGTACATGCCCTTGACCGGAATCAAACCTGGGATCCTTCAGTCCGCAGGCTGATTCTCTATCCACTGAGCCAAACGGGTTAGGACAGACTCCAGTTTCTTACGACATAGTCCTTTGTATAGGATTTCTCATGACAAAGTCTCCCCCAGAGTGAGGAAAGCAAGACAGAGAGTGACCAGATGGAAGCCACAATGTACAATGCTCTTTATTTGAGGCAGCTTATTCCATTGCAAAAAAATTCCATTTGCTGACAAAACTGTCTTTCCATAATTTCCTTCTGAATCTTTGTCCAATGGAAGGCTGACCAATAAGTCTCTTTATCCACTATGTTTAGTCCTCTAAAAAAATAAAAGAACTACCGTGTGCCCTGAGTCTTCCCTGCAGGCTAAAAGCACTCCATTCATACCACTGTTCAGCATCAGATGCGTTTCCATACCTGATCTGGCCCCCATAAAGGAGAAAAAACACTTCATACAAGGAAATAGAAGGCTATTTACTCTAGGAGCTTGCTTTATTTTCCTACTTGTAGTTGGGAATTTGGTATGAAGATGTTATTAGACAGATTCACATTTCTTTACAAATTGAAGGAAATTGTTATTATGCTTAAAATTCAACCTGGTATATAAAGGCTCAATAATTTGTAAACATTTTTATATTGTTCTATTTTTCTAAAAGTATTTTTATTGATTTCAGAGAGGAAAGGATAGGGGAGAGAGATAGAAACATCAATGATGAGGGAGAATCATTGATCGGCTGCCTCCTACATGCCTCACACTGGGGATCAGACCCACACTCAGGCATGTGCCCTGGACAGGAATCTAACTATGACCTTCTGGTTCATAGGTCAATGCTCAACCACTGAGCCACACCAGCCAGGTTATATTGTTCTGTTTACAATAGTAACTGAGAATAGGTATAAATTGAGCATTGTGACAGGTAGGAAAATGTGAATACGTTGTAGTTTGGATGTCACATGGTTGGAGCACATAGCTGCTTGCTGTGTAGAGTTGTGCGTAGGCTAGTGGTTCTCACCAGGGCAGTTTTGCCTCGTGGGAAACTTGGCAATGTCCAGAGACATTGGCTGTCACAACAGGGAAAATGGGCAGGTACTCTGATGTCTAATAAAACCAGTGATATGGCTAAATATCCTACTATGCACAGGACAGTTCCTCATAACAAAGAGTTATCCAGCCCCAAATGTCGCTAGAGCCAAGGCTGAGAAACCCTGGCATACATTATAATACTGTGTGTGTGTGTGTGTGTGTGTGTGTGTGTGTGTGTGTGTGTACTTATTTAATTTCAGAGAGGAAGGGAGAGGGAGAGAGATAGAAACATCAGTGATGAGAGAGAATCATTGATTAGCTGCCTCCTGCATGCTCCCCACCCCCAAACTGGGGACTGAGCCCACAACCCAGGCATATGCCTTGACTGGGAATCAAACCCAGGACCCTTCAGTCCCCAGGCTGACGCTCCATCCACTGAGCCACCAGTTAGGGCTATATGCAGTATGTAAAGGGCTACTTACCATTCTACCACTGAGGTGTCTCTTTTATATCGTTTTCCTCACTTTTGGACTGAGCTCCCTCTCTGACTCTGAATTCCTTTGGTTTGCATTCTCTGAGAGTCTATTTTTCTGGTCCAAATAAATAATGAGACAGCTGTGGTTGAGAAAAGCAGGGGAGGTAATGCCAGAAAGCATTCCTTCAAACTTTTCTCAGCAGGGATATTTTGAAGCTTTGAAAGAAGCGAAAACCTGCCTTTTGGGTTGGGATGGAGTTGCAAACTCCACGGCTTCCCAGGTGTGCAGCGGTGCGGGCTCCGGTGTCTGCTGGCCTCGGGGAGAGAAAAGAATCTGAGACCCACTGCTGCCAGTGTCTCCATTTTCCTCCGAAGGATAGACTTTCAGATGTGTGTGTGAACTTACCAAGATTTTACATTAGACCTCAAGTTTTATAAACTACTGTGTGGGCTCAACACCACCCACAGAGCAGGGGGATGGCTATGGTTGTTTGCACCCACCAGGCTAGCTCTTTGCCTGTGTCTGTAGGAGCATTAGAAGAGGACTTCATCCTTACAAGACATTGGATGAGTCTTTCTTTATTTTGTATCTCAGTGCAGGCACTGTCTTCTCCCTCCCAGGAATGCAATCTTTATGGAGCTCTGCCACATGAAGGGCTTAAAGGGGACACCCTGCCCCATATCTGGGTGCACCTGTGAATTTAGACCGACTGCACCCACTCTCTGTGACTGCCTCACAAAGGAATGAGGCATCTTCTTGTCTGTCATCCACACTTCTGGGAGGGCAGAGTCTGGCTGACCCTCACCAATGAGCGGCCATTGTTTTTTTGTTCTTTTAAATATATTTCATTGATTTTTCACAGAGAGGAAAGGGGAGAGATAGAGAGCTAGAAACATCGATGAGAGAGATACATCGACCAGCTGCCTCCTGCACACCCTCCACCGGGGATGTACCCGCAACCAATGTACATGCACTTGACCAGAATCGAACCTGGGACCCCTTGGTCCACAGGGTGACGCTCTATCCACTGAGACACACTGGTTTCAGCGGCAGCCATTGTTTTTGCAAACACCTCCAGAACATCTGTCATGATGCAGAGGCAAAGTGACTATAAAGAAAGGATGTTCAGCTTCTCATCACAGATATCTGGGTTCTGCTCTCTCCACCCCTCATTCAAAAGACAGAGCTGGGCTTTTGAAAGAGTCGGGATTTGGGTTTGAATCCCAGCTCCACCAGATACCAGTCCTATGAGTTTTGGACCATTTGCTTTAATGCTGATTTTCAGATGAGTCCATCAAAAGCTACTCAGATTGTATGTCGATGTGTGTTAGTTAATATAGATGCAAGAATGACTCATGCCAATTCTCGTGAATATTTAAAGCTTAAAGTTCATTCTCTCTCTCTCCCTCTCCCTCTCCCTCTTCCTCTCTCCTCTAACTCTGTATTACCTTGAGCATGTTGGTCTATATCTGGCCTTTAATGTCACATCCCTCAAAGAGGCACTTTTCCCTCACTAAAGCTTAGAAGTTAAGAGCACTGGCTTCGTTGGTTAGTCCTGAGTGCAAGTTCTGAATTTACTAATTCCCAACTTTCACTCTTGGACAAGTTAATTACCTTCTTCAAAACTCAGTTTCCTCATCTGTAAAACAGAAATAAAGAATAGTGCAGGCTTCATAGAACTGTGAGGATTTAAAAAGGTCATAGATACAAAGCATTTTGTTTATAGTACATGCTCAATAAACACCAGCTGCTCATTACTACTACATGCCCGTGTCATAGGGAAGTCATAGTCTGAAGAGATCATAGGTACTTAGGTATTTTGAAAAGTTAAATATTCAAACTCACTCTCTTTCTCTCTCTCTCTCTCTTCCTCTCTTCTTTTTAAAGGAACTCTCTTGTGCAAGACTTTCTTGCTGAGTTTTCAGTCCCATTCAGTTAATGTTTGTGCCATTCTGTTAAAATGATAGTCTTTTGATATATTATTTTCATTGAAGAAATATATATATATATATATATATATATATATATATATATATAGAGAGAGAGAGAGAGAGAGAGAGAGAGAGAGAATGATGTGTATAAATATGAATGTATATAAGTACAATTAAGTGGATTCTTAATATGTCTGTATCATGTAACCACCAATCAGATCAAGATATAGAACCTTGGCTCCTTCATGCCCTTTTTCAGACAATATCTATTCCCCTAAAGTGACCCTTATTCTTCCATCACCCAAAATGGACCTTTCCTTGAGCAATATTTTTATTATTATTATCTCTAGAATCAACTTAATATGGAAATAGTGTTTTATAACTGCCACTCTCTGGATCTGATCACCTTAAAATTAAGAGTGGTGTACTTTCTTGCTCCCGGGTTCTCTCAGAACCAACCCAAAACCTCTGTCTGATTTCTGGCCACGCAGAATGCTGACAGATCCTCCTGCTGTGCCCCACTGCTTTTTACTTGGAGGAAGACAAAAGCCTAGGAGACATGGCTGTGCCTTCAGAGAGAGTCTAGTCTGTCTAGAGAAACAAGCCTTCAGATGGAACTCCACCTGATAGTAAATGAATGAGTTCATGAAAGGCATGTCTTAGAGGAGAAAGCCCGAGCTTCCTTATTCTCAGCCCTCCTAAAAGCCCTGATATTGCCCCCCAAGAGGGCTCCCCATTAACCACACTGCACATGGATGGCTCCTTTGCTTTGAGGTCACTAGTATGTGGAAGGCTTGCTGTCTCGCCACCTCCTGTTGTGTCATGTATGTCTATGGGGCATGGCCTCCTAAAGGAGGGTGTATAAAGTCCAATCCTCGAGTACTTGTTCCAAGACAACTCTGACCAGGACGTGTGACCCAGTCCCATATGCAGGTCACCAATGTCTATAAGACATCGCGCACTTGGGGAGCAGTTAGCAAGCATGTGCTCCTCATCACCCTAAAACTTTGCTGTGTGGTAGTGAGCATGAGGAAGCTTACACTTCTGTAAAATATGGGATGGCACTTATTATACAGATTGCCATCCAAGGAACTGGTTGCTCATAAACTGTTCTGCATGGTTACATGTAGTGCGACAGTGTCTGGGGCCGGTTTTCTGTGATCTGTGGGAATAAAAGACACTCTTCCAAAACTGAAGACTCAATAAACAAACTGCTGATTGATCACAAGGGAGAAGAGAAGACGTGAGCAATTTCATTTCCCAGCGCTGCTCACTTTCCTGAGGATTTTAAATGAGGAGATGGCATGCTAAAGCAATGCATCAGTTCACATTATCCCACATCACCCATCATTTTAGTTAGTTCCTTTTCATAACATCCAACTCTAACTAAATGATAATATTTGTTGTAAATAGTTAAGCTTTTAAAAATATTGTAAGCTAGACTCTGGCTGGTTTGGCTCAGTGGATAGAGACCCATGGGCAGAAGGGTCCCAGATCCAATTCCCATCAAGAACCCATACCTTGGTTGCAGTCTCAATCACTGGCCCCAGGTGGGAAGCAACCAATCAACATGTCCCTCTCACATTGATGTTTCTCTGTGTCTCTCTCCCTTCCACTCTCTCTAAAAATCAGTGGAAAAATATCATCGGGTGAGGATTATCAACAACAACAAACTGTAAGCCAGTATTCACAAAGATCACATTTTTGTGATAAGGAGGCTTTAAGAAATAGTTTGGCGTTTTTTTAGAGTTTGAAGTTCATATGATCCTTGTGAGGCCATGTATGCTCTCTTGCTGGTGGAAATATAAATTAGCAAAACAACCTGGAAAACAGTTAGTGTTTCCCAATAAGGCCTAGGATTTCATCCACATTGGCCTGGCCATACAACTTCTACACATACCCCTAGAACTGTGGTTCTCAGGCTTCCGTTTGAAGCAGAATCTCCCGGAGGGCTTGGTAAACACACACCGCTAGGCCCCACCCCAGAATTCCTGACTCAGTAAATCTGGGTGGGACCATACAATTTGCATCTCCAACCAGTTCCTAGGTAATACTAGCCTTACCATACAATTTGCATACAATTTGCATCTCCAACCAGTTCCTAGGTAATACTAGTGTTCTTGGTCCTGGGACCACATTTTAAAGATTCTGTGCATGTACAAAAGAAGATATAAACAAAAATTTTCAAAAACATTGTTCCTAACAGTAACAAGCTAGAAACAATTCAAATTTCCATCAACAGTTCAATGAGTAAATGAACTGTGGTATATTCATACAGGAAAACAATGTATCGCGATTAAAATGAGTGAACTCCAGCCACTTGCCTCAACAGGACGGATTTCAGGAAGCGCTGATGAATGAAATAAATAAGGCAAGAAAGTATAGCTACAGCATGATTCCATCTATGTGAATTCAAAAGCAGGAAAAACAAAACTATACTCGTAATGGTAAAACTGCAAAGAAAAGCAGAAAATGGATTACTGCCACATCTGACCAGTGATGACCTGGGGTGAAGGAGAGGGAGGTATATAGGGGACTTCTCAGAACTAGCAATTGTCTCCATCTGAACCTCAGCTGTTGGATATGTGGGAGTTGGCCTCCTAATTATTATTTAAACTGTACATTTATATTCATACACATCTGTATATATGATGCATCCCCTAACTAAGCAGAAGTTTTTAAAAAAAATCATTTTATCTTCAAAGAAAATGTTGCCTATCTTATATTTATTCTGATTCTTTGACAACTTGTTTGAATTGTAGGATCTGCCCAATGGTTATGAAAAATAAATCTTTTATGCATATATATATATTAGTTATTCTTCCAGGTTAACTATTAAAATGAAAGAATGGCCAAAACCGGTTTGGCTCAGTGGATAGAGCGTCGGTCTGCGGACTAGAAGGTCCCAGGTTCAGTTCCGGTCAAGGGCATGTAGCTTGGTTGCGGGCACATCTCCAGTAGGGGATGTGCAGGAGGCAGCTAATCGATGCCTCTCTCTCATCGATGTTTCTAGCTCTCTATCCCTCTCCCTTCCTCTCTGTAAAAAAAAATCAATAAAAAATATTTTTTTAAAATAAAAAAATAAAATGAAAGAATGATAGTATGTTTTAAGAAATATACTCTTGTTACAGTCAAATACATTTGGTGATATGAACTAGCGATGAACAAAGCATTACAAAGTAGAAGACCTGTCGGTCCTATTTGGAGAACAGATTAGAACCTTGTTCAGTTAGTATGTTTATTGCCTGTATGTATATAATAAATCATGGTGGTCCTAGAGTTAGATCATCTTTTAGACCCTGAAGACAAGAGCATACACATGACGAAAGAGACTGATGGCTCTGTGCTGCAGTTGAACTGATTTACATAATTTTTCCCCATACCAGTCTCATGAATGCAAGAGTGAAGACTGTTATGAACTATTTCCATTTTATGGATGGAGAATCATTTTTGAAATATTTGTTTTTGCTTTTCGAAAGGAAGGGGGGATTGAATGTTGATTATATTGTGATATCTTTTGCCTCCAAAAATTCAGAGAGGAGGAGCTGGAAACATCCAAGCCCCGCGAGGCTCTCAGGAATGCGCATGGCTGTTTAAGAATGCAGAGTTAGTCTTTTCTTGATATCAGAGTCTTGCTTTCACATTTTATTGGGCTGAGTCTCTTTCTTTACTACACTTTTTAGTTTATCCCTTCAAAAAACACTTCTTAATCCCCCTTCTTACACATAAGTTTCCTCGTGGCACGAGCTGTGTTTCCCCTATTTGATCCCAGTGTGGATTCCTGATTCACATCTCCCACATGTTAACTTGACAGCTGCATAATCCCCAAACGCATTCTTATAACGACTGCCAATATTTTATGATGACATCCCAGGAATTCGATTGCAGCTGCCTACTGATATGAGTGGTATCTTTATTATTTGGTGAGTTAACTAGACATATTAAGTGTATTTGTTGCAAGTACACGATGCTAAAAGAATGTATGACGTACTTATCAGAGTGAAAAATTAGAAACAACCCAAGTGTCCATCAGTGGGGGAGTAGTCAATTAAATCAAAGAAAACACATCTGAATTTGAGTGTCAGGGTCCCTATTAAGCACTTGTATATGCATCGTTCTATTTAATTTTCACAGAAACCCTATGAAATTCCCACTTTGTAAATGAGGACACTGAAACTTGTCCAAAGTCATACAGTTAATAAAAGGTATAGTAGTAATCAGATCTACGTGCTATAACCCCCAAACTCATTTTCTTCTCCAGTTACTCTCTACTAGCTCACGACGGCCAAAGCCTTATGTACTGTTGACTCTTCTTTCAAGGAGACTTGATTCAAGATGATATTGGTTTATTTGTGATGTTTGTATTTGCTTAGTCCCTTCAATCGTTTTACCCATCCCCCTCCCCTCTAACATCTGTCAACCTGTTCTCTCTGTGTCTCTGTTTTGTTTGTTAGCTTATTCTGTTCATGACATTCCACATATAAGTGAAATCATATGGTATGTGTCTTTCTATGACTGACTTATTTCACTTAGCAGAATAGAGCTCATAGACAAAGACAACAGTATGATGATTATCAGAAGGAAATGGGGGTGGGAGGAAGTATAGGATGGTGAAGGGGGGTAAATGGTGACAGGAGACTTGACTTTGCACAATGCAACATACAGATGATTTGCTATAGAATTTTACACCTGAAACCTATATAATTTTATTAACCAATCTCACTCCCATAAATTCAATAAACATCTTTAAATATGACATTGGTTCACATAAATAGGAAGAATAGGAAGAAACTCATCTAATAGTAAAAACAAACATATATAAAACTAAATTATTTCTGAAGGAAATAACTTTCCTGTACTTTCCATTGAAATAAATTTTAAGAGCATACACCAAGATTCTAGTGATGTGTGCAATCCAAGTCAGGGATTTTCTTATATTTTTAGAGCCATTGGTCTGTTAAAAATGTCAAATTATGAGTGCAGTGAGAAGTCATGTTTTTGCTCAGACAAGGTTATCAAAATTGATAATGTAAAATATTACTTGTTTTCTTGTTTTTACAACTTTTTATTCTTTTAATATTTACAGATGGCCAAAAGAGGAAGAAATCTTTGAGAAAGAAACTGGATTCACTAGGGAAGGAGAAAAACAAAGACAGAGGTAAGGAACAGAATGAACTAGAATGAATACATCTTCCATAGAGCATAATGGTTGAATTTGGTGGGGTTTTTGAATTGCACAGACTTACATGGTTCAACTCTATTATGTAAACTGGATTTCTATGATGGCATGTCATTAAGAACTGTTTTGGTCTACTCCTTTGTGTTTGAGTGGCCCCGTACTGAATTGATGAGTTCAGCTGGTTTGAGAAAAGGGTGACTTCAGCCAAGTTTATGGTTCTAATTATGATTCTGGCCAATCAGCTATGCATAGAGAGAACCTGGGTTGAGTAGCCATGGATAGCATCTCTAACGTTAACCAGCTGTCTGGCAAATCCAGATATTTAGGCAGGGCTAGTTGAGTGAGAAAGTTTGGATTCGCCTACCATGACTACCGGAAACAAACAGTCTCATCCTCGTGGGTTACTGAAGATGAGTCATTCTCAGCATTTTGATGTTAGGTCATAGCATGCTTATTCTTTGCCCTATATGTTTTGGGAATTGTTGACTCTCTTCATACGGTTTTGTGTACCTTTTGTGTCTACTTAAGGAATTGACACTTTAGCCATTCTTTCAGAGGTATTTGTAGTCATTTCAAACTAATATTAATTGAGCCCACACAATGGACACCTGGCCCCCATTAGCACAGTACATTATGTGGCTTGTTTCTATGAAATGACTGCTGAATGATGTGGTCATATGAATGTATTTTCATTTTATGTGATAAAGTAAATGAGTGTCGAGTAAGGAGAGCTATGTACCTCATCTGGGAAATCTTTTATATAACTATTGAATTTCTCCTTGATGGAAGGAAATAAAACTGGAGGTATAAAAAATAAACACATTGTAATCAGTATTGGACAAGATCTAGTCCACATCATCGATCCCAGACTCTATACCCATATCTCAAACCATGCTAAAGGGTTATGACATTTGGTTCTTTGGAATAAAAGGAGATAAAGAATTCTAGCCCTGGCCAGTTTGGCTCAGTGAATACAGTGATGGCCTGTGGACTAGAGGGCTCAAATCTAGTCAAGGGCACATGCCTGAGTTGTAGGCTCCATCTCCAGTAGGGGCTATGCAGGAGGCAGCCGATCAACGATTCTCTCTCATCATTGGTGTTTCTCTCTCTCTCCCTCTCCCTTCCTCTATGAAATAAATAAAAATATATTTTTAAAAAAGAATTCTAAAGAATGAAAAACCAACGTTTTACTTCCCATAGAGCATGAGTTCTCAACATGGGACTATTGACATTTGAGACTAGATAACTGTCTGTTGTGGGACTGTCCTGTGCATCACGAGAGTTGTTTAATAGCATGCCTAACCTGTACCTGCTAGAAGGATGCCAGTTGCACCTCCCTAACCAAAAAATTTCCAGACATTTCAAATTTTTACCTCATACTGGTGAAAAAGCAATGAAAATACCTGTGATTCCTGACGCTTGATGGCATAATAGAATAATTTGTGGAACCTTTAATATTTGCAATGACTAATCCCATGCCCCCCCCCCCCAAATGTCTGATTTCTTTGGTCTGTAAGGGTACTGGGGAAAAAAGTAATTTTACAAACTACTAATATGCAACTTCTAAGATGAGAACTCTGGTCCATATTCACCAGTAAACCTACCAGGGCACATCCTGTTGCAGTAGAACCTGCTGCAGGATTAATGAAGGCAAAGGGCACTGACTCTCGTCCAGCTGCCTGATCAGTTTCATTCTATTTCATTGGTTCATATGTTATTGCCCTGATTTATTTAAATATAAATATTAGTAGCCAAGTTAGCTTTTGTCAACTACTTTTTACTCATTCTCTTCTTGCCCCAGACCTCCTCTAGCTTGCTAGATTAGGGTAGTTCTCCGTGTTTATGGGGTACATTAAAGGCATTATTCAGACTGCTATTAGTAATGTATTGTCTTTAAAGTTGATTCATCCTAAGATGGTGATATTGTTGCTGGGATTTGAATATTCATAATGTAGACTTTAGGTGATTCTTCTAAAGTACCCATTTGGGCTGGACTACTGAGCAGAATGAGCATTTTTGTAGGAGATGCTTCAGTTCTCTCAAGAGAGAAAGATGTACGTGTACTTGCTTATATCACAACACAACAGGAAGCAAGAATGGAAGTGAGCAAGAAAGGAAGGACCAGGGGAAGTAATTGACCAATATGTACTGGCCATTGGTCATTTTCCAGACCAAATCATATTTAGGTATTTTGTAGGCGCAGGGAAAGCCTGGCAATGTTCCACAGGCTGCACAGGAGCTGGCTTGGGGAGAAATAAAACAGGTCCTGGTGCTTCCAAAGGAAGACACATCACCCATCTAACTAAGGGGAAAAATAAGGCTCCATGGGAAAAATGTGTTTTTTTTTTCTTATTTAAAGTAGCTGTGATACTTAAAAAGAAGGTGTCCTAGGCTTAAATGAAGCTTAATTACATGGCATCCTTCCCAAACATAAAGTCCTGGGAACCAGCGTGTGAGGGGGCAGCATGCAGGTCACGCACAGTTAGTGGGTTCATGTTATTTTCTTCCATTTGAATATTAGCATTTGAGTTCATAACAGCTGCACATGTGAAAAATGATAATCACTTGAATCCAAGAGTAAAATAAGGAAAACAGGAAACTCGAAATGACCTCTTGGGTTAGATCATCTAAAAATAAATAGGAGCAGCTTATTAGAATCAAATTGCTTTTCCAATAAAGGGTGATTCATTAAATGTTTGGTACGCTGCTAAATTAATTGATTCGATCAGATTGAATCATGTCCTGTATTTTATTTAATTGCTTGACATAATATACAGCAGATCATGTGACACTCCTGCACCCCTCCTGCCATTTCAGCAGTGCCCATGTGACTTTTGATTTCCATATGAAACTAATTCAAGACGGATGCTGGTTCAGAAAACATGTTTGTTTGTGGGGGTTTTTTCTTTGTCAAAAGGCTACATAAATATTTATTTATTCTTGCCCTCGCTAGTTTTATGCATTTATAAAGAAGACACTAGTTTTAGTCTTATGCATTTATAAAGAAGACACTAAAAGTTTAAGTGTATCTATAATCAACAGGCTTTCGGGTGCACCAAGAAAGCATTAATTTTTTAAAATTTATCTTTATTGTTGAAAATATTACAGATGCCCCATTTTTCCCCCATTCACCCCACTCCCACTGCCACCCTAGGCCTTCACTGCATCACTTCAAGGAATATGTCCTAAGAAGCCGGAAACACCAATCAGAAAGTCTCTATGCACCCCTATGTTCATAGCAGCATTGTTTGCAACAGCTACGATCTGGAAACAGAAAACACATTTTCATACAGAATAGTTGCAATCCCTTCATTTCTCTTAGTTAAATTGCTTGGCCACCAAAACGTATTTTTAAACTTTTAGAACTTTAGAAAATATCTTGCTTGTATCAAAAAGAAATCACTTTGAGGGTAAAGGTTTAAAAAGAACTACTTGGTTCCAGTTCATGTGGCCCTAACCAGAGCACCAGGGGGGATGGGTTTTATTGTGGTATAAGTCTGAGAGCTAGGTTCCTTCTCCACAGGATGTTTCCAGATCGCGCCATATATTCATCGCCATAAAATCTGCGGATTTTTCAGGTCTGGCACCTTTCCTTGTGCTGAAATCACAAGCGCCACGTTTTATTGTTCTTGACTCTCTAAGTAAGTTACTGTATGTGAGCTGTGAAGTGGCACTGTGTAGGAATAGTTGGCATAACTTCATTTGGATCATATGAAATAGCAGTAGAAAAATTAGGTATCAGTTACTACTATTGTAGGAATTCTAAAAGAAAAGGTATTGAATGCTGCTCCCGGAGATGAGAGAACCAGGGTGAGTGTGATTCGGGGAAGAGTAGGAAGGTGCAGCCACCACAAGACCGCATGGGTGACAGCGCAGCTTTTTGTCTGCACGCTAAGAGTACTGAGACACCATCCAAGTGTCGTGCGGGGTGTGGCTTCATGGTGTGTTTACACCGATTGCCACACTGCAGTGTAAACATCAACTTGGGCTGGAGGGAGATAAGACTGGAAGGAAGAGGCCTGATTTCAGAGGTGGAATCACTCCTGCTGAGGACAAAGTCCAGGATGGGCTGGAGGGAGTGGATGAAGGAGGTGGCATGCATGAAAAAGTAAGAGGAGAGTAGGTCAAGGAGATGGGATGACAGATGATCAGATAGGTCATTCAAGTGGATGTCCAAGCCACCCAGGATGACGGTAGATTTTGGAGGATCACGACCATGAGTCCAAGTCATTGACAACAGAAGAGACCAGTGAGCAGGAGACCAGGGGAACCGTGCAGTAGTCCGTTTCTGCTACACAGTAGGAAGGGGATGATCTGGAAACTGCAGTAGGGAGTAAAGAGGATGTCATGGCTGACCCCACAGCTCCTGGGGAGGGATAGTAGGCAGTTGTTACTAATAAGACAGCACGGAAAACAGTCGCCTTGGTGAACACACTCCATAGATAGGAACATGAAATACATTGTTCCTGGCCCCCAAACAGTGAGTCTTGGGTAATGTCCTTCTGGTTTTAAAAACCTTTCCTCAATTTTATTAGCCACTATCATCAAGGGTTCCTTTTGATCCAGTGATGGAGGAGCTTTGGGTCGTCAGATAAGCTCAACTCTTTATTTACACATAAAGGAGGAATGTGCTCAATATTCTTGTGATAAATCCTCAATTTGACAAAAGCCATATTTTGAAAAGCAAAACTATTTAAGGAGTCATATCTAGAATTTTACAGAAGCTAGACATGGCAACACAAGGGAAGCAGCACAGGGAGGTCTCCTTTCTGAAGCTTATAAGAGCCCTCGGAAGAAAGCAATGAGAAACGAGAGAGACTCCATTAGGATGCTATTACTGAAAGAATAAACTCAGCCAGGAAAGAAAGCCCATTAGAAATAAAAATCTGTGATAGGTGGCTACAGCTCTCGATTGGGGAAAAAAGGAGAGAAATAAAAATTTGGGGAGAATGATTTCACATATTCCATCTGTTTCATTCGTATTCAGTTATTCCAATTTACAAGTAGAATGACAGACTCTTAGATATTAAAAGTGACAGATTCCAAAGGAAACCATTTTTTCTTCTGTCTTCCCCGGGGATATTAGAAATCTTTAAATGAGACTGGTTGGTTTTCCTTGTATAGAAAATGTGGTGAGGAGAGAAATCAATAGTCCCCACCTCATATTAAATTCTGCTATGAGCAAGCCTGCATGAGCAGACACATGCCACTTGATATATTCATCAATATCCTTTTTGTTGTTATCATCCCTAACAGTTTTCATATATTGGGTGGAGCTGTCAGCCTGACCATCCACATGTTTCTAAACTTTCCCCAACCTTTCTGAAGCCAGACCACTTGATTAGTCCCATAGATGAGAGAGTGCTGATTTACATAATAAAACCTGGGTGCACAGCAGGTGGTCTGCTCTGGTCCCATTTGGTTTCTATTTGCTAGCTGTGGAAGTGGCCTTTTAAAAGGAGTATGGCAGCTTGCTACACTGGCCACATGGATCACTCAAAACAAATTCCTAAAATATTTTTTGGATTATTATATGCCATCTAGTTTGTTGATGGAGAATTATAAGCATCTGGAGAAAAGCCCCCAATGCTAAGCCAAGGTGCTGAAGCTTTAATTTTTCACTTAAAAACGAATTGCAGGTTTTGATAGAACTAGAGATGCAGACTTTCCAAGTGCTATTTCTGCTTTCAATGTAGACGTGGCCATTAGCTCTGTGATGTTACAAATGTTGCCATTTATCAAAGAAGAAAATCTTTAAAGCCTCTTTCCACCTGATTTAATGTTAGCTTTCTCCTTCAAAGAACAAACCATTTTAACACTGTTTTCTCTTGATCACTCTACTTTTATTCATAGGGGTTATAAAAAGAATGGAGAGACTCCAATTTACTGCTGCGAAGAGGCCTAATTTTGATTCTAAAAGAAATAATGTAATCTAATCATTAATGCTCTTCAAATTGTTAATAGGTTTTTAAAACCATAATGAATCTAAAATGTTGCCAATAAAATGCCTGGCCCTTGGTTTATAGGTTGAGCATCCACCTATAAACCAAGAGGTCATGATTTGATTCCGGTCAGGACACATGCCCAAGGTATGAGGTCCATCCCCAAATGGGGGCGTGCAGGAGGCAGCCGATCAATGATTTTCTCTCATCATTAATCTCTCTCTCTCTCTCTCTCTCTCCCTCCCACCCTCCCTCCGTCCCTCTCTCCCTCTCTCCCCCTCTCCCTCTCCTTCCCCTCCTCCTCTCCCTCTCCCTCTCCCTCTCTCCCTTCCTCTCTGAAATCAATGAATATATATATATATAACGCCTGGCCCCAAAGATTGTTGTGCTTATGATGTATCTATACACAAATTACTGTGGAGATCCAGAAAGCAACTGGATACACATCTCCAAACAAAGCCATGGATTTCTGCATTCTGTTCCTTCTCCAAAAGTTTCCTCACTAGAGGACTGAACAAATTGTATCTGGGGCTCTTCATCAGATATTAAATGGCAACACTCCACTTTTGTGTGTGGTCAGCAGAACAGCCTGAGTGCAGATCAAGAGTGACAGCCCCAACCCGGCTGACTGGAGCCAGCATGGGGGGGGGGGGGGAGCAAGCAACACCATGAAAAAAGAGCAGGCTTCTTTCCAAGCTGTTCCTCTGACTCTCAGATTATCATGTCATGTGATAGCTCTTTCACTGGGAACTTCAAAGTATATCTACTTCATTGAATTTGTCTTCGCTTCATGCATTTTTCTATTCTAGCACATTGTGGGCACTGTTGCATTTATTTACATATCTGACTCTGCACTTCACCACTCCACTCTCAGAACCTTCCAGAAGCAAGGACCGGACGCACCTTTCATAAGCTTTGTACTCGCCATTGTATAATTTGATGTGGCACATAATAGGTATTCAATAATACCTATAAGTGCCTGCCAAAGGAATGTATCAATGCAGAGTCTTACATGCCTTGTAAGCTTTAAGGGTTCTTGAGACATATAAATTGAGGGCTAACTCTTTGTAAAACTGTGTACCCATGAGGATAAACTATTAATGTACATTTTATCAAAAATATCACATTTCTCTACAAAGTCATTTCCTTTCAAACATACTTGAGATATGTGGAGAAAAACTAGAGGCTGAGAATTCTAAAGCCTATAATAGTTATACACACTAGCTTTCTTTATTAAAGCAGAAACTTTGGCCCCTCTGCTAAACACAAAAGTCATCTTCTTATTTGGATTGAGCCATCAGTTCTTCCGAAAACAGCCATTTAAATATATCTGCCCTGAGGTCTAACGCATCAGTGAGTCTCCACGGGTCCGGTCTTTCTCTGAAAATGAATGTTTGTGTTTTGGTTCCAGAATTCATCCCACAGGCATTTGGAATGCCCTTATCCCAAGTCATTGCAAATGACCGGGCCTACAAACTCAAGCAGGACTTACAGAGGGACGAGCAAAAGGATGCATCTGATTTTGTTGCCTCCCTCCTCCCATTTGGAAGTAAAAGACAAAACAAAGAACTGTCAAGCAGTAACTCATCTCTCAGCTCCACCTCGGAAACACCAAATGAGTCGACGTCGCCAAACACCCCAGAACCGGCTCCTCGGGCCAGGAGGAGGGTGAGTTGTTCAGTATTTTCTCCATAGCCAATGCTAGGACAACCAAAGGTGTATAAGGTTATTTTTTTGAGTCTTTGCTCATGCGAAAACTGGAAATGTCATTTGTGTCCATGTATGTCAACAATTCCATTTAGGGAGAATTTATCCCATCTCTCTGGCACCTGGCATCCCTCTCAAAGCCCTTGGGTACCCCTCCTTGTTTACACATATGTCCTGTGATATCCCGAACATTCTACATCACCATTGATCCTGGTCTATTGCAGTCTTCTGTTGTCTTAGGAGACTCGACCATGAGACCATGAGACTGGAAGGCAGGGCTAGATGTTTTTGTTAATCTCTTCATCTTCAACTGAGAACCGTGCCTGGCCCTGCTGGTCTTCATAAACAATATTTTTCCTGGAATTTTCTTTTTCTCAGAAATAACCAAATATATATGTAAGCAATACTGTTATGTTACCATTTACTTAGTGAGTGCTATGTCTAGGCCCTGTACCATTATTTGGCATTTCAAATTTCACATCTCAAGTGAAGAAAGCTGAGTTTTCAGGAAAGCTGGTTAGTGACTGGCTGAGTCAGTTGATAAACATTTCTAAAACTTCCTAGGTCACTGGGAGAACGTCTCTCCCTTTTCTCCCACCTGGAGGCTCCCAATTTTTGTCACTTCCAGCCTTTGATTAATGCCCTGGTTCAGTGGTCGGCAAACTGCAGCTCGCAAGCCAGATGAGGCTCAAGAGCTGCAGTTTGCCAACCACTGCCCTAGTTAAAACCCCAGATACTTCTCACTTGAAATCCTTATTTCTCCATCAGCCCCCAGCATTCAGGACCTCTCTGAGATAGAGGCACACTCGAGCCACTGCTGTTTTTCAAAGCTTTGGCTATGTATATAAATAAAGAAATGACAACCTTTGAATTTGCATGATGGCATTGTTCTTCCAGTCTGTCATTGTCCCTCAGACTATCTGTCCAAACCCATAGATGGCCATGACAACAAGACTCTACATTAGAGTTTCCTGGGAACCTAGGTCCATGCAATTGGCTTCCCAAATGAGCTCTCCTCTGCCCACGCCTTCCCAGGACACCAGCAGCCAACTGCTTCCTCTGCACTTCATGGAAGGATGGGACTACACAGACAAGGCTGGTGCCCTGCTCCCTTCCCCTTGGCTTTCACTATTCCTAGAAAACTGGCCTTCTTACCTGCCAGCACCTCATCTCTTTGCTGAGGGCTTCTCTGATGGCCAGAGAAGTCCACCCACGCAATTGACAAGCTTCAAGGACTGAGTGAGGCATTAACATCACCTCCCTGCCCCTACCAGAAGCTACTCTTCTATATATATATATATATATATATATATATATATATATATATATATATATATATATAATTGATTTCAGAGAGGACAGGAGAGAGAGAGAGAGAGAGAGGAGAGAGAGAGAGAGAGAGAGAGAGAGAGAGAGAGAGAACATCAATGATGAGAGAGAATATTTGATTGACTGCCTCTGTCACACCCCCCACTGGGGATCGAGCCTGCAGCCTGGGCATGTGCCCTTGACTTGAATGGAACTCACACCCTTCAATCCACAGGCCAACACTCTATCCACTGAGCCAAACCAGCTAAGGCTTAATTGATGATGACTCTTGAGACTTAGAGGAGAAAGACCTCAGCTCCATCACACCTTAACAGGACCAGCTCAGAGGTGTTTGATCCATACTATCTCCCAGAGGCCCCCATACAATTGGACTCCAGCTGCCCATGGTGGTCATGGGCTGGGTGAGGCTCCCTCCAGTGGCTGCGCTCCCTTCCATGTCTCATTCCCCCCACTCGCCTGCAGGTGTCTGCTGGGACCATTTCCCTGAGAAAGTGTTCTGTGCTGCTTCTGGAGGAAAACAAACTCAGACTGTTTGATTTGTTTATTCACAAGATTTCTCTAACTACCTCATTCATTGAGTATGCAATGTTTTCTTGTTTTAAGGAACAAAGTGGTTGCGTTAAAATATTTTAATTATATGTTTGCCCTCCTGTCTTTTCATTTGGAAAATTTTGTCTGTTGTTGAAATTGTCACTGCCAATCCCTTACCCCGTGTGTGGACATCTTCTAACTTTTTCAAAAGATGTTTGTTTTCTTCCCTCTCAATCTACAAATAGCACAATTAAATCAAGCAGTATTATTTCAAGTGTGGCAAATAATTATAGGCAAAAGTATTCCTGGATGGCCTCTGGGGAAGCTGTTTTTATCTTCTCTGTCTGCTCTCTTTGCTCATGTCTGTGTGTGATTTGCAGGGTGCCATGTCAGTGGACTCCATCACAGATCTTGATGACAATCAGTCTCGACTCCTGGAAGCTTTACAACTCTCCTTGCCTGCAGAGGCTCAAAGTAAAAAAGAAAAAGCAAGAGATAAGAAACTCAGTCTGAATCCCATTTACAGACAGGTTCCCAGGCTGGTGGACAGCTGCTGTCAGCATCTAGAAAAACATGGTAAGAAGACTTATCTGTCAGTACTAAAGACTTTCATTAACTCAAGCATCATTTACTTAAGCACCAGTTTAATTCTGTGTTCATTTGATCAAACTCTGGGCCAAAGTTTCCTTTGTGAAGATAGTTTATGGCCCTAGCCAGTGTTGCTAAGTGGATAGAGCATTGGCCTGTGGACCAAAGGATACTGGGTTCGATTCTGGTCAAGGGCATGTACCTCTGTTGCAGGTTCCTCCCCAGCCCAGGATCTGGTCGGGGTGTGTGCAGGAAGCAACCCATCATTGTGTTTCTCTCACATCAATATTCTTTTCTCTCTCTCTCTCTCTCTCTCTCTCTCTCTCTCTCTCTCTCTCTACCACTCTCTCTAAATATCAATGGAAAAATATCCTTGGGTGAGGTTTTTTTTTTTTTTTTTTTTTTTAAAAAAAGATAGCTTATGGATGTGTTTGCTTAAGAGATTCCTGGGCTAACCAAGATTTGGGGGGGAACAGCTACTTGATGGCATTGAGACTGACTAGACCCGAAGAGACTTAAGAAGTAACCCTTGAGACCAAGCAGTTTAGAGAAAGGCAAGAGAGGCTGGACTAGGTCTGTCCCCAGGGCCTCTTCAGAGAAGACCCACTTTTATCTTTTGTTATACATTGAAGTCACTCATAAGGTTTCCTTTAAAAAAATGAGTCCAGCTTCTTTAAAAAATGACTTGAAAACCATTTCTTGCAAGAATAGAAAATACATCGTTTTGACAACAAGTTTCTATATAGCTATTTGCATTTTTGTGGGAAGGGTGTCCACGTAAAATTTCTTCACAGTGACCCCTTTGGCAACTCAGTTCCACGTAGTATATTGACTTAAAATACTGAAATTTAGACATGGCTCACCAAACGGCCATTTAGTTCATAATCTAAATTTGTTGGCTCTCTAGTGTCAGAATGCATTTTATGGACAGAAGTAAAGTTTTTAACTGCTTCTTTCCTGTAAAACAATATGCGTATTGCAATAAAGGAAAAAAAGAAAGGAAAGCAAAGAAAAATGTAGATATCACTACTGTTAACACGCTCATTTCTTTCTTTCTAATAAAACTGGGACTTCATTAAAATTATTAAGACCATAGATAAGCCGAAACTGGTTTGGCTCAGTGGATAGAGCATCAGTCTGCGGATTGAAGGGTCCCAGGTTCAATTCTGGTCAAGGGCATGTACATTGGTTGTGGGCACATCCCCGGTAGGGGGTGTGCAGGAGGCAGCTGGTCGATGTTTTTCCCTCATCGATGTTTCTAGCTTTCTATCCCTCTCCCTTCCTCTCTGTGGAAAATCAATAAAAATATTTTTTTAAAAAGAACATAGATAAATCTCTTCAAATCATTATCTATGAAAATCACTTGATAACATATGAGTGACTTAATCATTGAATTAATTATATTGAAATTATATTTGTTTATAAAAAATATTAATATATGTGTCGGTATACATGTGTGTGTGTGTTTATCTGTCTCCTCTTGGCAGATAAACTGGAGTTCGAGAGAAAGGTCTCAGTCATTTTGAATTCTCAACACTTAGTATCGTGATGAGCACAATGTTCAATGAATATTCTTTGAACAGAATTGTTTTTTAAAATAGCTTAACAACTAAAGAGTAAAATACTATGAGTATATGTCAACTCAGCCCCAATTTCACTGTGAGGTAGGAAAAGAGACATTTACTTATATAACTAGAATTTTCCTTATAAAGTATATAGAGGGCGAACTGTAAATATTTTTAAATTTTTAAACAAGAAAATGCCACTCCAAGCATGCAGGATTCCAGAGCCGGGTTGGGTAACTGCTTTTATGAAAGAAAACTTGGTATATTTTTTCTTTTTGAAAATCAATTCTAGTATGTAAGCTAGCATTTCCTCTAAGCTTAAACACAGGGCAGTTCGCTTTCCTTTTGAGAATAATTAAAATGCAGCTTAAGGCCTAAAGGAAAGAAGAGAAGCTGGTGATCTCTAAGGCCCCGGTTCTGTTCTGGGTTTCCATGGTGTTTGGACTAAATGGCTCCTGGACAATAAGAGTCACATGATCTCACTCATCTGGGGGAAATGGTGAACAACACAGACTGATGAACAAGAACAGACCCAGAGATAAGGAGCCATGGGTCAGACTGTTGGACCTCAGAGGGAGGGTGGGGATAAAAGGGAGAGATCAACCAAAGGACTTGTGTGCATACATATGAGCCTAACCAGTGGTCAAGGACAATAGGGGGGTGGGGACATGAGTGTGGAAGGTGGCGGATTGGAATGGGGGGCTGAGGAGAAATATGTGATACCTTAATCAATAAAGAATTTTTTTAAAAAAACTAAAATAATATACAATTGAAAATACATATTATATCGTTAGATCAAGAATGCCATATTAAAATGACCAAATATATTTTAAAAAAAGAGTCACATTCAAAACCAAACAGATATTAATCTTGTTCACTTTAAACCAATGAATAAAAAGGAAACTTCAAAAAACAATTCTTTTATAAGGCTTTGTTTGCCAGTTTTTGAAATGGGTAGCAAGAGTTTGATTCACGTTAGCCTTATAAACATTTATCAACGATCTTTTTGTTCTCTCCAAAACTGGTCTAGACCAGTGGTCAGCAAACTCATTTGTCCACAGAGCCAAATATCAATAGCACAACGATTGACATTTCTTTGGAGAGCCACATGTTTTAAACCTAAACTTCTTCTAATGCCACTTCTTCAACATAGACTCGCCCAGGCCGTGGTATTTTGTGTAAGAGCCACACTCAAGGGGCCAACGAGCCACATGTGGCTCTGGAGCCACAGTTTGCCGACCACAGGTCTAGGCATTGAGCTAGACTCCATCTAGATTTGTGTGCACCACCCTTCCCCCACTTCTATGTCATCCCAATGCTTTCTGTACCAATCAGGTCAAAATTCCTTAAGCACCCCAGTTCTCCAAAAGCGCACATGGCAAAAAGAGACACACTAATGGAGAGTCACAGCCTGTGATATTTCTGGGATTTAGGCCACTGTTAGGGTGGGGCCCCCGCTGCCTGCCTGCCCTTGTTACTCAAATCCCCCAAGCCTGACATTCAGGTGCTCTGGGTTCGTTTTCATTTCACTTTCTGCTGAAAAGGAGAGAAAGGTGATCACGGCCACTTCTGGGGCAGGGCACAGTGAAGTCACGTTTCTTTGCCAGATTCCATGCCTTTTTCTGTGTACACCTGTTTTCACCTGTGTCTGAAGTCAAGGTTACTGAATGCCTAGACTGTATCTTCTTCTTGAGGAAAATCACTGTGAGGCTTATCCAGCATCGGCAGTGTGAATGCTATTATTTGCTATCCCTAAAAAAGTAAATAAATCAATACTTTTAAAACTTAAAATAGATAATAATCAACTGATATATGTAGTAATTATAATAATTGATCACCAAGTAGCTATTTTCTAAATCATGGTCATTTTTTATGGAGTGGAAAAGTACTATAATTGAGAAAACCATGTAATAGAAATGGACATTTCTGAACAGCCTGGAGGAATTCAGCCAAAGGAAGAATCTTGTCTGTGTAGATTAGAAAATGCTCTTATCTGATATCTCACCTATGTGGAAATTTCAACTATCTGAGAACCATCAGAAAATAAGGAAATAAATGTGGCCAAAAGGACAATTGCTGAGACCAACTATTATATTAACATTTTGCACTTTACACAAGAAGACTCTCTCAGTTCAGCGAGGGCATATTTCCTTTTATATAATAGTAGGTGGCAGATATATTCTAAGTCAGCGGTCGCTGCCTGGTGGTCCCTAGACCACTGGTGGTCCATGAGGCCTGAAAGGTTGGTGACTGCCGTTCTAAGTAGTTTATACGCATTACCTGATCTTGAATCACTGTTTAACTTTTGAGGCAGATACTTATGCTCATTTTTTCAGATGAAAAAATATAATTCTGTCCCTGACCAGTGTGTCTCTCTTGGTGGGTGTCATCCCACGCACCAAAAGGTCACCTGTTTGATTCCCGGTCAGGTCATAGGCCCTGGTTTCCAACATGAACCCCGATAGTGCAGGAGGCAGCAAATGGATGTTTAGCTTTCACATGAATATTTTTCTGTCTCCCCCTCCCTTCCTCTGTTTCTAAAAATCAATTTAAAATCTCTTTAAAAAAAGAAATATAATTCTGGCCTGGCTGGCATGGCTCAGTAGTTGAGTGTCAGCCTTTGAACCAAGAGGTCACAGTTCGATTCCCGGTCAAGGCATAAGCCTGGGTTGTGGGCTTAATCCCCAGGGGGGGGGGGGGAGGGGGGCATGCAGAAGGCAGCAGATCAATGATTCTCTCATCATTGATGTTTCTATCTCATTCCCCTGCTTCCTTCCTCTCTGAAATTAATAAAATATATTTTAAAAAAAGAAATATAACTCTGAATTTGATTTTAATCTTGATTATCCTGTTTTCAAGCTCCCAGAGAGGTAGAAGCAATGGATTAGGCGGGGGCTAGACTCAGTTCTGAGGCAGACACATTGATGACAGAAACAAGAGGACACGGAAGTCTTTTGAAAATAGATGCAAAGCAAAATCCCACCCAAGAGCAAAGTGCCAAGATAATGAGCCCCTCTCTCATCACAGTCCACTCAAGCTAGCCTGGATAGCACCCATTAGGCAGAGCAATGATAAGTGGGGTATTTATGGATGTTATTGTTTCTAGCTGAAGATCCTTGGAAAACCAAACAAAAAGCCTTGTGCTTCGTACATAATGTGGCAAGACCATGAAAGAAATATACAAAATATTGTACTAGTCAGAACTGTTTTAGTGGAAAGAGAGAGGAACCTCAATAAAACTAGATTGAGCAAAGCCCCCCCCCCCCCCAAAAAAAGAAAATCCTATTACTTAGTAGAAGTCTGAGTATTATATACAGGTTCGGGCACAGCTGTGACTATAATTTTAAATGTTAGGTTAAATGTTATATTTTATTTCTTTAAAATACATTTGTATTGGTTTCAGAGAGGAAGGGAGAGGGAGAGAGATAGAAACATCAATGATGGCCGAAACCGGTTTGGCTCAGTGGTAGAGCATCAGTCTGTGGACTGAAAGGTCCCAGATTCGATTCCAGTCAAGGGCATGTACATTGGTTGTGGGCACATCCCCAGTAGGGGGTGTGCAAGAGGCAGCTGGTCGATGTTTCTCTCTCATTGACTTTTCTAGCTCTCTATCTCTCTCCCTTCCTCTCTGTAAAGTATCAATAAAATATATATTTTTTTAAAGAAACATCAATGATGAGAGAAAATCGTGGATCAGCTGCCTCCTGCATGCCCCCTACTGGGGATCCAGCCTGCAACCCGGAGCACTTGCCCTTGACTGGAAACAAACTGGGGACCCTTCAGTTCAAAAGAAGATGTTCTATCCACTGAGCCAAACAAACCTGCTAGGGCCACAATACCTCTTGTGCAGTATTTTTGCCCCGAAAATCAAACCAGAACCAGAGGAAGTGCTGCCTCTAAATATGTCTTCAGAGGAAATAAAGGGGAAAGAGGAACATACAAATGACACTACGAGTGTCCAGATGGTGGGGAAGTCTACAGAGGGAAAGGAATGCCGTTTCTCCATGAAACCAATTGTGAGGAAAAAACACAGGCCGAGAGGGGAGCACACACATTAAGAGACTAAAAGGCATATCGATCTATCACAGTTTGTGAACCTTAGGTGAATGTTGATTGGAAATTCCATGATACTAAGGAACTATTGTTGAAATGTCTACTGTGTGACAGTGATAGCACTTGTTTGTTTTAAGAGAGCTAATTGTTTAAGAGCAGTCTCTCAACCTCTGCTATAGCCCCACTTCTAGGACATGATCCTAAGAAAATTAGAAATGTGAACTGAGACCTATGTACAGTTGTTCATAATAGGGCCATTTATAATGCAAAACAAGTACATATGTGTTGGGGGACCTTAATGCCAATCAGAGGGGAATATGAAGAGAATTGTGGCATATTCATACTAAAAAGTATTTGCATGCATTTTAAATGACATTTATAAGGAATTTTTACAGGCATAAAAAATCTTATAGCATAATAAGGAGTGAAAACAGTTGCATTCTCATTCTCTCTCTCTCTCTCTCTCTCTCCCTCCCTCCCTCCCTCCCTCTCTCTCCTTTCCTTCCTCCCTCCCTCCCTCCCTTTCCCTTTTTATCACTCTCCCTTCCTCTCCCTCCCTCTCTTCCTCCATATATACAGGGTTGGGCAAAAGTAGACTTACAGTTATGAGTATGTGAAAGCTTATTCTTGCATTATTATTTATTAATCATTATTTATTTGCATCACAACTGTAAACCTACATTTGCCCACCCTGTATATATGGAGAAATGGCTGGATAAAAAGAAACCAAAATATTAAGAGCGATTATTTCTGTATCATATATTTTAAGTATATTATTTGTACATGTTTCTGCCTTTTATAGATTTTCTTTCATAAGTCCATGTTTTATTTATGATCTGTAAAACAAGAACTATCTCTTTTAAATATTGATAAAGAGCTAAAAATTCATATAAAATTCATGATTAAGTAATTATGCTGAATAATAAGAGGAACTGTTATATAACTTTTCTCACATGGAGGTATGGAAGTACATACTATCATGTGAAAAATTGTTTTAGCAGAAATGTTTGACATCAAATTATCGCATTGCTTGTATTGCTAACCTGTAGGTACTGGAGAATGACAGTGGGCATATCAAGTGATTATCCATTTGCGTGCTGCAGCCCAGTGCTGGCCTTCTGTTCTGTTTCTATTTTGACTTCCTCCAGAGTTTCATGCCATACAACAGGTCTGTTGATTTTGTTTGCTTATTTGCAGGCCTCCAGACCGTGGGGATCTTTCGCGTCGGAAGCTCAAAAAAGAGAGTGAGACAAGTAAGTGAGAAGTAAAGATTATATTGTACGTTTCACTTGACTTTCAATTAAATTGCCTCATGTCAAGTTCAAGCTTTTGCAAATTCACTTCGGAACATCTTTTCTGCACCTTCCTGCCAATTATAGCATAATTGAGTCCCGAGAGGTAGAAGGCAACAGCTCAGAAGCTCAGAAAGGTTGCCATTGAGTCAGGATCAAACACTTGAAAGCAAAACGTACAGACGTGTGCCTGGCGTGTACAGCCAAGAAAAACTGATTTAGAGATACCTTACTGAAACTGTAAAAGCAGGAGACTCAGAGAGGACCTAATCAGTAAGCTATAAGAAATAGAAAATAATTAGACCGCACCAATTTTTTACTAAAATGCAATATGAATAATGCCAGTCACATTCATATAATGGGATGCTTTCAGATGACCCTAGGACCCTAATAAATAATTCTCAGAAATAAATAATTCTTATGAAGTCTCCACGGAGCCAGAGATCCCCAATTCATTTTTCATGTGGGACTGTGCCCTTGACTTCCTTCAGCACTGTGCAACATTCTGGCAGCTGAAGCTTGCTATTGGAGCTTCAGGAATACGTTCCTCTGATCAGGCAGGTGTCCTTGTTCATGATGGCGTCATAAAAGGCAGACCATCCTTTGAGAAAAGAATTCATCTGTTGGCTAAAAACAATTAGGATGATATTTTCCCTGTGTTGGTTTCAACAGAAAGGAAGAAGAAACTCAACAACTGAAAAATGAAGCCAAATCAAAATTATTTTCAGTTGGATGAAGCTGAAGAGATGTTTAGATTATTGAAACTAACTGAACTTTAATATCTCCTCACCTATCTTTTTTTTTTTTATTATTCTTCAAGATAAGAGGTCTTTCAAAAGAAGGGTGTTTTCTGTTTGGTTTCTTGGTGGGTTTTTATTTTTCATAGTCACACAAGAGACTGCTGGATTCTATGTCACAACAGGACTTGCAGGAGGGAAGATAGCATCGCGTTATTTCTTAGGCCCATGCGGAACTGCAGGAGGTTTCCACAAACATTATCTCATTCAATCTGCCCACCAGCCCACCCCCTTCAAAAATTTATTTTGAGGATTCGAGAGATTAAGAAACTTAACTCAATATCACACAATGTTAAATTCAAGATCATACAATTTAGACCAAGCTCTTTCCATGGTCCATTCTTTCTGCATGTGTATGTATGTTCAAGAAAAGAAATAGGGTGTGTTCGAGCCCTGGCTGGTTTGGCTTACTGGTTAGAATATCTCCCTGTGGACTGAAGGGTTGCAGATTCGATTCCGGTCAACAGCAGATACTTTGGTTGCAGGTTCGATCCCTGGCCCCGGTCTTGGTGCCTACGGGAGGCAACCAATTGATGTGTCCTCTCACATCAATGTTTCTCTCTGTCTCTCCCCACCCCTTCTACTCTCTCTCAAAAAAAATCAATGGAAAACATCCTTGGCTGAGGAGTAACCACAAGTAGACTAATTAAAGAGAGAAATATGATATGTTCAAATGATCACGAGTGGAATGACACCAATAGAAGCTTTCTTTCTAGCTACCTCATGCACACTAATGAAAAGTTGCCTGGACAGCGGTTCAAGACAGTAATGGGCATTTTCTTCAGGTGGAGAGGTGGTGTCAGGAATTACTCCTCAGTTATATCTGGATCCAGCAAAAGAAAAACTGCATGGAGATTATCTGATAACAATAGAATTCATGGTCATTTAGATGTAGATTTCAAGAATGAAAGATTCTCTAACTTACCATTTCATCTTGTTACATTCCGTCTTAGCACCCTACACTTTTTCTTTAGAACAATTGTCACAATATTAACAGTTAATTAATCATTTGTGTGATGACTAGGTTATTACCTGTTTCTCTATCAGCTTGAGAGCTGGGGAAGGGTTATGAGTTTGTCTCTTCATTCACCACCATACTTTGAGGGCCTGATACATAGGAAGCATGCATTACATCTTTGTTGAATGGATGGGTGAACGGATGCCTCAACACATGAGCTCTTACAGAAGCTCATTGCATTGAATAGATTCACAATTATTTGTACAGCAGAGAACAATACATAGAGAAGTTGAGCTGTCAGTGATGAAAGTAGGGGGCAGATATATGACTCCCTTCTTGCTAGTGTGTCTTCTTCCTGCTGCTGTGAATGCTAATAAACCTAGTATAATGATTTAAGGCATGGAAACCTTCTGGGAACTGTTACTATGCTACTTTGACAAATATAAGACAGCTTTTATTTAGTTATTGTCACCTTTCAAGATTTAGTCATGCATGGCTCATCGGGTTTTAAATTTCATTGTTTGCAAAAAAAAACTTTGCTTTCTTGTCAAGTACTTCGCTAAAATGTCAAAATTCCAACATGGTAGGAATGCTGATATGCAAAACTGCTATATAATGGATTCATTTCTCCCTCCCACAATTATAGTTGACCTAACCCCTTATCTCTTCCTCCCAACTTCTGGATATTGTTATCAAACCCTTCTGCTTATATTACTAACAGTAAACCCACAGATACTTCTATTTAATAATGCACTTACGTGTATGTTCATGGCTGGGTTGCATAGACTCTGCAGATCAATGCAACATGTTGTTTACATCTCCTCCTTGGATATTAAGTTTATGCAGATCTTTTCATATTGATTGATTGATTTCAGAGAGGGGGAGAGAGAGATAGAAACATCAGTAATGTGAATCATTGATCAGCTGCCTCCTGCACACCCCTCCTAGGGGTTAAGCCCACATGCTAGGCTTGTGCTCTTGACCAGAGTTGAACCCGGGACGCTTCAGTCCACAGGCCAACACTCTAGCCACTGAGCCAAACCAGCGAGGGCTATGCAGATTATTAAAACTAACTGAAAGAAATATCTTCTCATCTACATAAACTTAATACCAGATACTAAAATCACAGTGCTTCTTTTGCTGGGCACTGAAGGTAGAGATATGGTATTATGAGACTGCCACTTGGACTGTTGTCTTTCCAGTTACGTGAGGAATTTGACCGTGGGGTTGACGTCTCTCTGGAAGAAGAGCACAGTGTTCATGATGTGGCTGCCTTATTGAAGGAGTTCCTGAGGGACATGCCAGACCCCCTTCTCACCAGGGAGCTGTACACCGCTTTCATCAACACTCTCCGTACGTACTACAGCCATCAGTAGGAATGTGTTCCTGGATTACCCGATGTCCAACTCACTCATCCAAGCCTTGTGCATGTGTTTCACAATACCTTTTGATCCTTATTGATTGGCCTCTAATGAGTAGGCTATTTGGGAAATTTTCTGGGATTCACCCTGGAGAGAATTAGCAAGAAGCAAGTTGCAATAGAACAAATGGATTCAGCCAAGAATTTGGGATGACCTTAGGACAGTAGAAAGTGCTGTGTTTTGATGCTTTGAAGTAATAGCAAGAGTTCACTTTGAGTCTGTGCCTAAAAATGAGGTTGCATTTCTTTCACAAAGAAAGAGTGAGAAAGGGTCTCATATTGAGAAATGGGGACAGGTAATATTCCAGGGAAGCAAGATGATATAGCCCTGTGCCAGGACTTTCCCTATGGCCATGTGCAGGTTAATGAGACAGATCCCATGGAGGAGAAAAGGAAGGTGAGGGTCGGGTAAGAATAGGTTAGAGCTGAGTCAGCCTCCATACCTTTCTTCCTCCAATGCTGTATTTCAAATAGGATCACAAAAGAGATAGAAGACAGTCACTGCGCTGTGTCTTAGTCATTCTCTTCCCCCCCCCCCAAAAAAAGTCTATCTCTTCTGTATTGCTCAACAGAAAAGTTTCAACTATGTTATAAACTCAAATTTAAAAATGTTTGCCAATTCTCAGTCATTGTTAGTAAATATTAACCAAAAATGAAAGACAATAATGCATGAACTAAATGATTAGCAATGCCAGGAAAAAGAGGGAGAAGAAAGTAAGGGAAATTAAGGCACCTTCCTAGCCTGGATTATAATGCTTGCTCTAGATGTTACATTTCCCCAGGTCTAATGAATCTTTATATCCTTCATAGAACCTTGCTGCTAAATTGCTACATCAGTGGGAGAGTGGGTGAAGGAAATAAATGTGATCTGATAATCTCTTTCTGAAGAAAGTTGAGAAGAGGGTTCCTCCTCTGAACCTAAATAATGTGCACTCCCCCGTTCTCCTGACTTAGAGTGCCTCTTTTTGCCTTGCTTAGTGTTGGAGCCAGAGGAACAACTGGGCACCTTGCAACTCCTCATCTATCTTTTACCTCCCTGCAACTGCGACACCCTCCACCGCCTCCTACAGTTCCTCTCCATTGTGGCCAGACACGCCAATGACAACATCAGCAAAGATGGACAAGAGGTATGCACCCTTCCTCTGCTATAGATATTGTGACTCTTCCCTGTGCTTGTTTTAAAAAGACAGGCCATCACCCTGCTGGCATGGCTCAGTGCTTGAGTGTCGACCTATGAACCAGGAGGTCATGGTTAGATTCCCAGTTAGAGCACATGCCCGGGTTGTGGGTTCGATCCCCAGTGTGGGGTGTGCAGGAGACAGCCTGTCCATGATTCTCACTCATCATTGGTGTTCCTAGCTCTCTCTTCCTCCCCATTCATCTTTGAAATTAATAATAAAATTAAAAGACAGCCCATCAATTTGGTTAAACATTTCACCTGGAGCAAATGACTCCTCCCTTTCCCAACCCATCTATGTAGGAAGAACTAATGCAGGGTTTTGTCTGGAGGGACAGTTCCTAAGTGCATTAACCTCCTCTGTTTCAATGATGCTTCTCAATGAGGCAGTCATTTTTCATGATGACGTCTTACCTCAAGACCTCAAATATCCATTTGTGTGAAGCAGACAAGCAATGAGCTACAGAGGTGCTTACAATCATGAAAACATGGAGTAATGGAGATGAGGGGAGATTCTGTCCTTGTGGTTCATTTGATTTGCTTCTTTAACTTGGAGCTGAAATGTGATGTCACCTTTTATTCTTCCTTTTTGTTCTTGGAGTCTACTGTCTTCCTTTTGAGAGGTTCTTTCTCTCCTTAAACCCTTCCCCCAAAATAGGGAGTGGCTCAATGCAATGGAAGGGCACCCTGCTTCCAAACCAGATGTAGGAGGAACCTTAAGGTCTCCGCCATCTGAGCTCTTGGGCTCTGGTTCACTTTGGTCATCCTCATATGCTTCAAGGTGTTTTTAGGTTTGTGCCTTGGACAAGAGAGATGCTTGCTTCGATTTTAAGTGACCTTTTAGCAAGCGACCTATCTAATCTTCACCTTAACAGGAGACCTACTTCCCTTCTTGATACCATGCAGTCATACTTCTCCTTTCCCTTGGATCTCCATATCTCAGACCCTTCAATATGCTAACACACATTATAAATCAACAAGAAGGGCCCACCGGCTTTCCACACTTCACCATAACACTCAGCTGTATTGTAGATTCAGTGCTATGTTTGCCAAATTTCTTTCCCCAAAGACATGATCATATATAATTTTTTCACTTTAATCCAGGAAAGCGATTCTGCATGTCTTATCCTCACCCTTCCTTTAGGTATAAGAATGGAGCTTTCCTGAGTTAGCCATTTGTCTGTATAGAAGTTATAATCAGCGAAACTTCTGCTGGCTTCAGATTTCATAATATGGTACTGACACCTTGTTTGAGCAGACACAGCTCTTTGATGGATACACTGTAATTCTCATAATTGTTAAGTAGCCATGTTACCCCTCTGGGTGTCCTCCTTTATCGACTATAGATATAACAGAAGCTGTAGAATCATCTGCCTAATCATTGGGTAAAGACAGAGCTCTTTCTAAGTTCCTAGGTGTGTCAGGGCTTCTGTGATGTTTCTTAAGTACTGTGTAAGAAGGAGAAAGTTGGGTCTCTGCTGATTAAGGAGGAGTTGAGGAAAGCAAAAAGTCCAATTGAATTCACTCTTGCTTTCTTAGAATCATTTCAGACAGTCTTTTAGTCCCAATGCTGAACAAGACTCCATTGCCTATGCCAAGGAGAAGGAGATATTCTTGTATAGGTACAAATGAAACTTAGCATGCTGAATACTAGCAACCAATTATGTGTCTCTTACCATGTGCTAGCTATGTATTAAGGACTTCATATATTATAGTTAATTCTTTATTACACAAGGGAGCTATCATTGCCCCCCCCGCCCCCCCAGTGTTTCAGAAGTAAATTGAGAGTTGGAGTCATTAAGTACCTTTCCCAGTGTCCCACAGGGAGCATCCACTTATGGTTGTGTAGGTTTTGCATTTGTGTATTCCATAACTCTGGGGAGGTGCCAACCACCTCATAATCACAGTAGATTTGCAGTTTTAGCAAGCAGAAGGGAGTAGAATATGTTGAGGAAGAGACTTTTTTCTAATTTTCATAAAGTTGTTATTTTGGATAGTGGTTGGGTTGGTCCTTCCCATCCCTCACCCTAGTTGAGACAACCAAAAGTACCTCTAGACCAGCTGTGGGCAAACTATAGCCTGCGGGCAGGATCCGGCCCGTTCGGCTGTTCTATCCGGCCCACGGAGCCGAAAGAGCGGAGGGTTCTCTTGCTCTCCCCTCTGCTCCTTCACCAGCAGCCCAAGATGAGAGTGCCAGCATGATCAGGTTGCTTTTGTTCCAGCCCTCCGGTCCAGTTTAAGAACCATTGTGGCCCTCAAGTCAAAAAGTTTGCCACCCCTGCTCTAGACATTGCCAAGTATCTGGTGGGGTGGGAGAAGAGGCAAAATCACCCGTTGGTAGCTTTATAACTCACTTACCATGTGTTCATGGAGAAATCTATTAACCTTCCTAAACCCCAGTGGACTCATCTGAACTTTGAGAATACAAATTCTTCAACTGGCACTGCACAATAGTTTAGAACAGTGGTCAACAAACTCATTAGTCCACAGAGCCAAATATCAACAATACGGCGATTGAAATTTCTTTTGAGAGCCACATTTTTTAAACTTAAACTTCTTCTAATGCCACTTCTTCAAAATATACTCGCTCAGGCCATGGTATTTTGTGGAAGGCCACACTCAAGGGGCCAAAGAGCTGCATGTGGCTCACGAGCCACAGTTTGCCGACCACTGGTTTAGAAGACTAATTATTTTAAGGAATGTGAAAATATCCTAGTAGCAGTGAAGTTATACAGGGAATAAGAGATTCCAAAGGTTTCTAGACACTCTTGACCAAAACATTGAATCAAAATGAAGGATTAATTAAGAAAAAATATATAGTTTCAGGAGAAATAAAAGCAGAATATTGCTTCTGTGAAGTGGTTATAAGACTACAGTGAGGTAGAAATTAAATTGGGAAGTATGGTCAAGAAATAAAGCTGTTTTGCCCTGGCCGGTTTGGCTCAGTGGATAGAGTGTCGGCCTGTGGACTGAAGGGTCCTGGGTTTAATTCCAGGTCAGGGCACAGGCCTGGGTTTGTGGGCTTGATTCCCAGTAGGGGGTGTGCAGGTAGCAGCAGATCTATGATTCTCTCTCATCATTGATGTTTCTCTCTTTCTCTCTTTCCCTCCCCTCCTCTCTGAAATTCATCAAGTATATATTTTTTAAAAAAGAAACAAAGCAGTTTTCAGCTTTCTGTCTTACCTGTTTGTTAGTCTATGTTGGATGTGTTATCTGTTTGTTGGGTAGTTGTTATGGATTAGAACACAGAAGAAAACTGAACCAGAGATTCAAAAAGCTTGGAGGCTCACACAGGCTCTGCCAGCACCTTGCTACGTGACCTTGTATTTATAAAACAAAGGAAGAAGAAGGAAAATAGAGTTGAGGTTGCGGTTTGGGGGGGGGGGGGGTTGAGCTTCCTCCTTTATAAAATGCACATAATATTTTCTAATGGGTGCTTAGAATCCAATGCATCATTAAACAATAAGATCTCAAAAATGTTTAAAAGAGGAACACGAGAAAAAATGTTCACTAGTCAGTCAGCGCTTTTCTTGGGAAAAATAGTGGTATTTTATCGAATTGCGTTGTTTTTCTATCTTGTGTTTGTTTGTCTTATTCCATTTTGTCTAGTTTGCTATTTGCTTTGCTCCTTAGGGGAAAAAATAAATTCCCAAAGTATGAAATAGTTCATTTCTTGTAGCGAGAATATTGCCGGAGCATAATTGAAACCTCTTGAGCAGTGGTTTCTCAGGTTGTCCAAGAACCCTCTGGCACTGATGGGAAATGTGGTGTGAATATCCCCTTTTTTTGGTGAGAGAGTTTGAGACTGGCCTTTCGTTTTTTTCAAAGAGCCCCTGAGGCAAAGAGAAGTCACTAACCACCAAAGTGGAGGCGGGATCGCTGACCTTTAAGGAGGTGCACGCCTCCAGGAAATGGGAGGTTGGCTTTGGAACTGCATCGGGATCAGTGCCCTGGTCCCCGCCCAGCTTGGAAGCCAGGATTTCATCTCCTCCTGCTACACGGGGTCTGCCACTGGAGTGTGAGGGGGGGGTGGTGAAGAGGGGGTTCAGGGTAGAGATGAAGAGCGTGGGGGCTCCCTGGAGCCAAGCCAGCAGCTTTGCTTCTCAGTGCCCCTAGCTCCAGGCTGCGGCCCAGGCATAACACCCCTGTCTGTAAACAAGGCAGAAGCAGCAGCTGCCTCCCCAGCTTCTAGCAAGAAGAATTGAAAAAGCTCTGGGAAGTCCCTCGCCCAGAGACCGGACATGCTAAATGTTCACTAAAGGTGAGCTGTTCATATTAGGATTAGAAATGATCTTAAGGGCCCAACTGGCATGGCTCAGTGGTTGAGCATCGACCTATGAATCAGGAGGTCATGGTTAGATTCCCAGTCAGGGCCCAGGCCCAGGTTGTGGGCTCGGTCCCCAGTAGGGGGCGTGCAGGAGACAGCCAATCCATGATTCTCTCTCATTAAGGATGTGTCTGTCTCTCTCTCCCTCTCCCTCTCTCTCTGAAATCAATAAAAATATATTTTTGAAAAGTTGTCTAGGATGCTTATCAAGTAGAGACAACATTTTGCCTTGAATTGGCTGGCTGATTATGAAATAAAGAACCAAACCCAAGTGCACATTCTATGACCTAGACATAGCCATATACATGCTGAGACATGGGGAGCTGCCACAAATAAGTCTCCAATTAAAAGCACAGTCAAACAGAAACAACACAGCGCTAACAAACCACAGCAGCGTGGTCCGCAGCTGGAATCCATGTGCAGCGCTACGGACAGATTGTGTTGCTTTCCCAGAATAGCAACAGGAGAAGGAGACAGCGGAAACAGAGTTCTGGATCATCCTTGTGTGAAACATTCTTTGCAAAGAAAACAAAATCTGAGAGGCAACTAGAAGACAGTCATTGTGTCCTGGGACCAGGGCTCTCACCAGACACCCAATTGGCTGGCACCCTGAACTCGCACTTCTAAGCCTCCAGAGCTGTGAGAAATAAATGTATATGGTTTAAGCCAAAAGGAAAAAAAGGAAAATATTTTATTTGTTAATATTTTTTTATTTTTTAAATATATATATTTTTATATTTTTACAGAGAGGAAGAGAGAAAGATAGTTAGAAACATCAATGAGAGAGACATCGATCAGCTGCCTCTTGCACAAACCCTACTAGGGATGTGCCCGCAACCAAGGTACATGCCCTTGACCGGAATCGAACCCAGGACCTTTCAGTCTGCAGGCTGACGCTCTGTCTACTGAGCCAAACTGGTTTCGGCGTATTTGTTAACATTTTTTAAAAAAAATCAAGCTCTGATATTACATTAATAGGGGAAAGGAACGCACTCTAAATGCTTCAGAGTTCTAGAGAGGTGAGCTGGAAAATGGCACGTATTTGATTGTAGCCTTAGCCATGAACTTGTAGAAAATGACATGAAAAAATCAAATGAACACTTGTCAGGTTTTATATCAATGAGATAAAACAAAGGAAAAAAATAACTCAGCAATCATACATAAAGGGCACTTTCTTAAAAATCCCCAGTGTTTACTGTGTGAAATCATTTTCCTTGGTGGCAAACCTGAAAACAGGCTCACTTTCTAAAAATAATGTCCCCATGGTCCACCCTGGGATTGCAGGGCTGGTGGCCACCACTTCAAGGCTCCACAGGACAAGAGTGGGACTCAGGAAGCTTTGTCCTGGCTGTGACCCAGAACTCGAACTCTGTGCTGTGTACCCAGCTGCCACTCAAACTCTGTGCAGATCCCCCTCCCTGCAAGCAGCACAGTCCCCATACTTATGCAGGAATTACTAGATTTTCAATATTAACAAGAGATATAAAAAGTTGCCTAGCCCTAGCCAGTTTGGCTCAGTGGATAGAGCATCAGCCTATAGACTAAAGGGTCCCAGATGTGATTCCTGTCAAGGGCACGGTATCTCAGTTGCAGGCTCTTCCCCGACCTGACCCTGATAGGAGCACGTGCAGGAGGCAGTCAATTGACGTGTTTCTCTCACATCGATGTTTCACTCTGTCTTTCCCTCTCTCTTCCACTCTCTCAATCAGTTGGAAAATATACTCAGGTGAAGATTAAAAAAGAAAAAAATTGCCTAGACCACTGGTGGTCAGCCAGGGCCAGTTGTGCCCCACAAAGGACACATGGCAGTGACTCTTCCCAGGCCTTGCTTGCCTTTCCTTGAGAACCCTCTGCCACACGGCCCTACCTGAGGTGCCTTGTGATGTTTTACATGTTCCTGTCTTTGAACATGGCATCATCACCACTGGGAAACTGCCTTCTGCCCCACTTCTTTGGAGTGTCCCTGTGGCCTCCAGAGTTGATAGCTTCATACTCTGTACTCACTACCTTGAATTGGTAAGTCTCCTTGCCCTCCAGAATGTGAACTTTTAAAATAAGGACTGTGCTGTGATCCTTGCGGGAAATTTTGTCAATAACTAGAATCCATGAAAAATGCCCAGCCTGTGGTAGATGCTGAGTGGATGGAGACATGGAGAGATGATGGCTTGATGGATGAAGGGATAGCCGGAGGCTGGATGGTTGGATAGATAGATAAATGGATAGATGGATATCAATATTTTTCTAATATATTTTATTGATTTTTTACAGAGAGGAAGGGAGAGGGATAGTTAGAAACAATGAGGAGAGAGAAACATCCATCAGCTATCTCCTGCCCCCCCCCCCCACTGGGAATGTACCCAAAACCAAGGTACATGCCCTTGACTGGAATCGAACCTGGTACCCACCCTTAAATCCGCAGGCCAATGCTCTATCCACTGAGCCTAACCAGTTAGGGCTGGATATCAATATTTTTAAAGGGCTGACAAGATTGAAGTTTTCTATAGTACCAGTTTCACAACACATCACTGAGAGTTGTAAAACTTTACTCATTTTGCTGTTGAAATGGCCACTGTGCCATGAGCTCCAATCCAAGACATGAAGCAAAAGGAAAAGGGTGGTACCTCTCATCAGTTCTGCCAGAGGTGATGCAGTCCTTGCAAGGGCAAAAAGGAAAGGAAAGGTTCCATTGGTTATGGAGCCACTCAACATTGAAAAGCAACAGTAACAGCACTTCTTGCATTCTCTGTTCCTGTAGGTGACGGGGAACAAAATGACATCTCTGAACTTGGCCACCATATTTGGACCCAACTTGCTGCACAAGCAGAAGTCATCAGACAAAGAATTCTCCGTCCAGAGCTCGGCCCGGGCTGAGGAAAGCACGGCCATCATTGCTGTGGTGCAGAAGATGATTGAAAATTATGAAGCCCTGTTCATGGTAGGTGGTCCTTCTTTGGCAAGGCATCTGGGCAAGCTGCCTAGTCATTGCCTCTTGGTGGCACAGTGTAACTCACGCGCACCCCCTTCTGGTCTATAGTGCCGGTCACTGAATTCATTGGAAGGCATGCAGTTTCAATAGGAAAAGAAATGTACAGCCTATGATATCACTGTAAGTTTGTGATTCCGGGTGCAAGCAAACATATTCAAATTATAAATTTCATTTTGTTGGGCCCTAACCAATGGTCACGTTCGGAGTCACTTATTCATATAACAGTATCCTTGCTCAAAATATTGACAAAACCATTCTCTTTGCAATTATATGTGGCCCTCAGGAATTGATATATTCATACCATCTTCAGAGATGACACCTCCTCAAAGGTCAATATGAACATTTTAACTCCTCCATGAAGTGTCACCTGTTTTCTGTCCTTCTCATGCCACTTACCCATGATATTTCTCTGTCCCTTGAAGCCCGTTATTCTTCTTGATGCTTATCTTAGCATTGTGCTACAGTCACTTTTTACTGTTTCCCCTAATAGATTCTAAACACATTTAGAGCATGGGTTGTGCCCTTGTTATCTCTTCTCTGTATCCTCTGGACACTTTTGGAAGGCCCTTCATCTGGCAGGCGCTCAATAAATATTTTTTTTTCATTTGTATTGAATTTCCAGTTCCTGTTTGCCTTCAGAAAACGGCATCGCTTGCTCCAACTTCCCTTGAAACATGAGAGCAAATGCCAACTCTTTTCTATTTCTGTTTACCGCTCGTATTGCTTGTCAGAAGTTACAGAAATTTCTTCTATGTTACTTCTCCCCCTTGCTCTTGTTGGTGTGCAAACACTCACCATGAATCTTACCTGTTCCACCAGACCCCATGGTGTCTCTTCAACCCACTGTGTAGTCTCCTCTTTTGAACCCCCCCCCCAGTATTTTGTCTGTATTTTTCAAATGCCTTGCCTTAGATTTATTTACATGCTTTGTCTTATATCAGTTATTTTTGTACATTTGAGAGCCAGTGATTTAAAATCGTTGCCCTCTGTGTCTTACCTATGTGATCGTGACTAAGTAATTCAATACTCAATAAGCATCAATTTCAGGTTTATGAAATGGGAAAAATAAAAATATGACCTATATCCCAGGGCAATTCTCATCCTCATTTGCTATGTGAGAGTATTCTGAAAACTATAAAACTCTACGAACCTTTTAATTAATACGTAGTACTATTCATTGGACTACATGAGTTGGCTCATCTCTCAGGACACAACAGACATAAATATCTTGTTGACATGAAGTTTAATCAAATGTTTGGTTGATGGCCTTATGTGTCATGATTTAGGAACCCTAGCTCCATGCATCTTAAGACACTGCAATCCTCTAGGATTTATGGGTCAAATCTAGAAGGGACATTCGTCATGCCCACTCAAATCCCTTTGGCCAGAACCCACCCAGAAGCCATATTTAATTGCAAAGGAGGCTGGGAAAAGCATTCCTGCTGGATGTCCAGGAGGCACAGAAAATGGATTTCGCACAGTAAAAAGTTCTCTGAGCTAGAACAGTGCCATGCTTCTCGCTGAGTCTCTGAAACTCTGTTCCTATGTTGCACACAACAAACTCTTTAAAAATGTAGCATTTGTCATTGACTCTATATAAATTTCACACTTCCGCCAAAATCCTCATAATTAATTACATATTTGGATGAATCAAATGACTGAACTTGTCAATCTTTTCATCAAGTTTTTAAGTCACATATCATTTTGCCAAGCAGCCTTGGCATTACTTCTTGCTCTCTGGATTTAAAAAAAACAACAACAAACAAACAAAAAACAAAATAATACCTCACATCAATCTTAATTCTGTTCTCTAAATTCTGTATTCTAAGAACAGTTCTTTATATGAAACCACTAATCACCAGGCATCTCTTTTCACCTCAAATACTAAAACAACTCTTCCTGGCCTCCTGGACAGTACAGTGGCCACATTTTAATTGTGCCATTCCTCTCATTCCCATTTCCTGCCACACGGACCTCTAAAAACAGCAGGAAAGCAGCAGTGTTCCACCTTTTCTAACCTTTTCCTAAATCTGATCTTTGCCGCTCTCTGTAGAATTGATGTCAAGACTCTCCTGGGTGATAGTTCATATATTGGTCCCCCAGTTGTGGTCTTTACTCCTTTCCTGGCCACCTGGTCTAAATACAGCCCCTCCCCCTACCTTGCACACACTTCCTCACTTCCTGTTCCCTTTTCCTGCCTTTCCATCTTAGCACTCACCACGACTAATACAGGATTTTACTCATTTCTCTTGTTTGTTGAGTGTCTGTTCATTAGAACATAAACTTCATGACAGGGTGACGTTTTGTCATTTTCTGTCTACTTTCTTGACTGCATTACATCTGTGCCTGGCATTTGGTAGAAAAAAGAAATATTGGTTGAATGAATAAATAACTCGATGGTAGTTTTGTGACATATGATTTCCATATTACTGAAGTTTACTTCTAATAAAGTTTATGTATAAAAAGGTTGGGCAGGAAGGAATTAAGGATAGCTTTCTCAAAATAAGATAACCATTAATGTAAGCATTCTTAATCTCCTTACATGGGTTATGAGAATTACAAATAAGAAAAGAGAGTAGTTGCACTATAAATCTATACTTGCTACGTGACAGGGGTGCCCAGTAAACTATATGAAGCCTGGGTCAGTAAAAGGAAAAGTGGCCGTGGAACCAAAAAAGTTTGCTATAAAAGTCTTTGCTAGGCATTCACTATGTGACCTCATGTTCTCAGATTTCTTTTTTTAAAATATATTTTATTGATTTTTTTACTGAGAGGAAGAGAGAGGGATAGAGAATTAGAAACACCGATGAGAGAGAATCATCGATCAGCGGCCTCTTGCACACCCCCTACTAGGGATGTGCCCACAACTAAGGTACATGCCCTTGACTGGAATTGAACCCTGGACCTTTCAGTCCACAGGCTGACGCTCTATCCACTGAGCCAAACCAGTTTTGGCTTAAATTTATATTTTAGTTATCAGAGGATTGGGTTAGAATAAATGATTAACCAAGATCTCTTCTAGTTCTAAAATCTTCAGTATTCTGTGCCCCAGCACTAACTTCATCTCTTCTTTCCATGAAGCACAGAATAAAATTAAACTCATCACTTCGTAGATTCTCTTGGCATATTTGGCATTTCAGAATCCTGTTGGTTGTACCAAAGCTGGTGGCTAGTTGGCAAAGCGGGTCTATGTGGGTGGTCAAAGATTCAGTGATGTATATAGCTGCTTCGTCTTGTTTGGTTTTTAGGAAACTTTCAGAATTAGCACAGTAGTTCCAAGCAAGAAAGAATAAAGCTGGACGGGACCTACGAGTGAAAGGTAGTTCACAACAGTGCAGTTTCCAAGTCCTTGGACGGGTTTATGAGCCTAGAACGAGGCATTGCTTGCCACGGGCATTAGAAGGGAAGATTTATTAGAAAAGGTGCTTGTGTGTTTGTCCTTGAAGGCAGAATGTACCCTGGAGGCAGCAATTCCGCAGAACTGGTGGAAGGGATATAAAAACTCACAGAGGCCTGGCAGCGATCCAGAGTTTGTTCTGAGTGTTAATAATGTCCTTCATTTCCTGATGTTTCTTCCAAGTGGCCAGTATCTGAGGTAATTGGAAAGGGCAAAGAGGAACCTGGCTTTGTCCCAGAGGACAGAGAGCTGCCTAGATTCAAGTGTCCGACTAGAACAGTCTTTTGCACCAACTGTGCGCCTTTCAGGCACCGTGTTGCAAACCCTAGAGCCGATCCTGATAGCAGCCATCATGGGCACTTTATTGAGCAGCGCCCACCCAGGCAGCAGATTGTAGTTGCTATTCTCAAACTGCAGCATGCAGCAGACTCACAAGGAAATGTGTTATATATTCAGATTCCTGGGCCAGATTCCAGAGAATCCGATTGAGTCGCATTGGGCTGGGGCCCGGGAATCTGGAGTTTCTAATGAATGTCTCTAGGCATTCTGCTACTTTTCTAATCACACCTCGGGAAACCACATCTTGGGAAAGATGGTGGGAAGGCCATGAGCTTTGGGGTGCACTACTGGAATTCAAATCTCTGCTCAACCATATGTTTGCTGTGTGATCTTACTTAGCCCCATGGTTCACTTTCCTACGACTTCATTTTCCAGTTGTAAAAAGAGAAAGATGGAGCTATCGGCTTTATGGGATTATTTTGAGAATTAGAAATGACATGTTAAGGCACTTGGGACCAGAATTGACATATACCAGGCACTAAAAAAAAGATCGCTGCTACTATTGTATGACATTGATAAGATGTCTGCCCTGCCAGAGCAGGTGTGGCCACCAGACTAAAAGGGTCCATTTGCCCTCATGCATTAGAGCCTAATAAGACATGAGCAGGTTCTTACAGCAGAGAAAGGGAGGGTTTATTTCCCAGAGGTGGCCTGCACCCAGAGACAGGTGAGCATTTAATGCCCAAGGCCTGGCTCCCTGGTGGCTTCAGGGAATGGGTTCTATAGGGGGAATCATCAATAATGGTGAGGAAGAGAGTTAAGATTGTGGTCAGGGTCAGGGTCTGGTTGTGGTCTCTACCAATTATTTGGTGCTAAGATAGTTGATCAGTGCTTGTGCTGATATCAGCCATGGCATCGTTCAGTCTTGTGTTACTGTTTTTCTGGGCCTGGAGCTGAAACACAACTGGAGCCTCGGTGTTATCTTCAGTTTGATCGAAACCCTGTCTCTGTGGGCAACAGACCCAAGGATTTATTCCTAAATTTTTATGCCAACTGGAACCTCATTGTCCTGAGGGCTCAGAGATTAAGAAAGTGGATGTGCGAGGGGGAAGGAGGCAGGTGAGTCAGGTGCTGGACGAGGCCAGTTTGAATTAGAAGGAAGGAAGGAAGGAAGGAAGGAAGGAAGGAAGGAAGGAAGGAAGGAAGGACAGAAGAAAGGAAGAACTGATGTATGAATGGATGAAAGGATGGATGGGTGGATGGATGGATGGATGAATGGAAGGAAGGATGGAGGGAAGGAAGAGAAGAAAATAAATAGAAGGAAGGAAGGAAGGGAAGGAATGAAGGAAGGAAGGAAGGAAGGAAGGAAGGAAGGAAGGAAGGAAGAAGAAAGAAAGAAAGAAAGAAAGAAAGAAAGAAAAGAAAGAAAGAAAGAAAGAAAAGAGGGAGGGAGGGAGGGAGGGAGGGAGGGAGGGAGGAAGGAAGGAAGGAAGGAAGGAAGGAAGGAAGGAAGGAAGGAAGGAAGGAAGGAAGGAAAAAAGGCCATGTTGAGGAAATGAAGTATCTACAGGGTTAAAGTATCTCCTTTGCAAGGAATCATACCCTGACCACTCTGTATAACAGTGCCACCTGCATTTTATTGTTTATTTTTGGTTCAGTGTCTACACTCCTTAGATTCCTTTACCTTTAAATCCTGATCCAACATTTCTATTATCAACAACAACTTAAAAACTGTAAAGTGATACTCTCTGGGACCACTGGGAATAAAAGAGAAGGTTGCTGCATGTATGTCTAGAAATGGCCCCGGGCCTTGCTGGGAGGCAGAAGCATGCACTGACCATCTCGCTAACACATCCATTGGTCTGAAAGCTGTCGCCTCTGTGACTGATACTGGGAATCCCAGAGAAAACTCATCCTTGCTCTTGGAATTAAGAAGAATTTCAGAGCAGAGTGGAGAAAACTGGCAGCTCCTTCTGAGGGTCAATGCCATACTATTCCTACCGGGGCTGCTCCTGGGGAGAGGGAAAGGAGAGAAGGCAGCACCCCGTGGCCGATGAGAAGTCTGGGTGCAGTGGAGACATGGGAAGGCCAGAGGGTTCCCACCCGGCCGCTCGGGAGCCTGAGCTGGGGACCAGCACAGCGCAGCACGTGGGAAATCTCAAATGAGAACTCCTGGGAAAAGGGGTCAGAGGCCAGGATGAGGATTCCAGGCCCTGAAGCCAAGCTTTGCTTTGTGTTCTCTTCATTCCCCAAAGCAAATTGCATTTTCTTAAATCCCCATTTGCATGCCAAGTCCAAGGCTGCAGGCAGCAATCCAGGTCATCAAACAAGAAGCGCCCCCCCCCCCCACATATCCGGATAATGAAATAGGATTTCTATTTGTTGGCTTCTGTAATCACTCTTTTTTAAAGAACCACTGTTCCCATGCTGGAGGTTGGCCACACCTTACGTACCTCATGGGATTATATAAATTTCACCACCATTTCATGGAAAATAAGCCAACGTTTTTACCCTGGTGATGTAGCGGCTATGTGAATGCTTTCTACAGCGTGTTGCTCCCACATAGAAGACAGGTGCTTCAGGATGACGTCTCAGATACAGAGTTCCTTTGCAAGGAAGAAAGAGAACATTTTAGCCAGCTTGAAAGGGAAGAGCCAAGGAGGCATTTAATGGTATCCATCCCTCACTATTCAAAACACTAACCTGCCTGATGTGCGGGCCAGCGCATGGCTGCAAGAGCCAGTGCATGTTCCTGCTAGAGCCTGCTCACAGTGACAGAGTGTGTGCCCTGTTGGCAGCACATGCATGCGGAGGGGAACATACCTCCCTTTTAACAAAGATAGCGCTGAAAGCTAAGAAGGATGCCCCTGTCCTCCCTAAGCCGAAGCCAAAGCAAAGGCTTTGAAGGAGAAGAACACAGAACAGAAAGTCATTCACAGCCACAAAGAGAAGATCCACGCTTCACCCACCTTCCGGTGGCCAAGACACTGAGGCTACGAAGGCCACCTAAATAGCCTCGGAAGAGCGCACCCAGGAGGAACAAGCCTGCCTGCTGTGCCAACATCAGGTACCCCCCCCCCAAAGCTGACCACCGAGTCAGCCATGAAGAAGCTAGAAGAAACAAGACACCAGTGTTCATTGTGGGTGTCAAGGCCAGCAAGCAGCAGGTCAAACAGGCTGGGAAGAAGCTCTATGACATTGAGGTGGCCAATGTCAACACCCTGATCAGGCCTGATGGCTAGAAGAAGGCATATGTTTGACTGGCTCCCGACTATGATGCTTTGGAGGTTGCCAACAAAATTGGGATCATCTAAACTGAGTCCAGATGCCTGATTCTAAAGATAAAAATTTTACATCCTGGGAAAAAACACACACGACAGTATTATACCTGAGCTGTTTGTACTTTTTTAAACCTCCTGCCATAAAGCCCAGTCGGTGAATTTTTCATCTTCCTTCCTTGAGTCATCCTTCAACAAAGCTCCATGGGTCCTAGGCTCTTTGGTTATATTAATTAATTAATATGCCTCAATTGCCACGTACTGCCTGGCACGTATCAGGCACTTGGGAAATAATTTGTTAAATTTAATGAATTCTGAGCGTCCAAATACATCCAGACACCCTTATATAATATTAAGCAACCTATTCAGTTCAGATTGTCATTATGTATTAGAAAATATTTAAGGAAAATAGGTGTTTGGCTATGGAAAATTGAGGCAATATAATAATGATGTTAGAGAATAATTGATAAGCTGCCTCCTACATGTTCCCTACTGGGGATTGAGAGCACAACCCAGGCATGTGCCTTTGACCAGAATAAAATCCAGGAACCTTCAGTTCACAGACTGATGCTCTATCCACTGAGACAGCCTGGCTAGGGCTGATTTGGGATTTTAACAAATCACTTCTCAAACAGCCTTCTGAATGAAACTAAGTTCAAGAGGTGAGGTTCTACTGTATTGATGTCTTTATTTTATTAAGACTTTTTTAGGTTTTACTACATGTGCTTTTTCTGCCTCAGGATCCCAGCCAGGATACCTTATTAACATTTAGTCATCATGTCAGGCCTCACTAGGATCCTTCTGGCTGTACAGTCTTCTAGAATTCTTGTTTTAGAGAACCTTAACCTTTTGGTTTATTTTTTATATTAAACCCTCAGATATTATTGATGTTATAGTTGAAAGTTGGTGCCCTTTTTTCAAGCTCTTCCTATTTCAACCCCTCAGCCCCTGGCAAACACTTTTCTACTCAGTGTTTCAATGAGTTTGACTGTTTCTATTTTTAATGTTCCACATATAAGTTTCTGTATCTGTGTGTTTAGAGCATCTTCTTTATCCATTTATGTATTTATGGACACTTACATTACTTACTTTGTCTATTGTGACTAATGCAGCATGTTACTTAGTATTTTAGATGAATTAAGTAAAATCCCAAAGAACTAAATACCTATACTTAAATTTCAATAAATACATGAATTATCACTTTTCACTCCAACACCTGGCTTTTCTCAGATTGCATGTGTGTTTCCTGATAACAACTTCACTAACTTTATCCCCTACTCTCACATTTAAATTTTTTTATCCGGAGAAAGTCAAACTTAGTCAGTACCTTCATGGTTATTGAATATCCATGGCAGTGATTGAAATAATCACTTGGATTTGTCACAGGGGTGACTGTATGTTTCTCTCTAGAACCCTGAGGATCAGGATTGTGTGTGTGTGTGTGTGTGTGTGTGTGTGTGTGTGTATGTGTGTCTGGTATATGAGAGAAAGAGAGAGATAGAAAGACAGAGAGGGAGGGCTAACATGCGCAGCAACTGCAGAAGCATTTTGCAAGTTCCTAGTGAATCTTCTGTTTTCAGGTATGAGACATCAGCACCTCTCATAGTAACTACTCTTCCTCCATGAGGGACTGCCCCATGGACTTGTATACTGAACAGGCTACCCAACCAGGCTCTTTATAGAAAGGGGACCAACAACTGCTGAAGATGCAACCAATGTTCACAAGGTAAACACAGTGTCAGTCACATCTGATTTAGGAACTGAGACATAGGATTCGATCTGAGACTCACACATAGGTCCAGGCTGAGAAACATGACTGAGGACTACTTTAAGGAGGCCTCCTGACACTCTGTGCTAATAGGCTAAACTGACCAATTTGCGAAGCTAGATGAGGTGGAGATACTGTCTTCAAAGATAATGAAAGATAACAGGAATGGAGAGGTACCCTAATGATAACCCAGGTAAAGTGGATTATATATCTAAAGGTGGAGGTTACCTGTAGCTGCAGTCTGTTGAAATAGGTACTGAGTAGAACATGTCAGTCAAATACTTTGTCATGACCGAATTATTTACCAGTTTCTTTGTGTATAATCATTAATTTTAATAATATTAGATATGGATCCCTAATGGGTGTGACCATGACATGAACGGCCCCTAAAGTTCACACTGAGGCATCAATCATACTTATCAGGTTTAAGAACATGTCTAAATGGCTGTTAAATTCAGAAGCAGGAGGAACAACTATACCTTCTCTAACTAGGACTTCTGTAATGGCTGTCTATCTGTGAAGGTCCTATGTCCATTTACATTGGGGCCTTTTTCAACAAAGGTGAAAGGTGTTATTTGATAAGTGGAGAGGAAGGTCCTCACAGTAACATTTTGTCACGCTGATTATAAGGGCAAAAGATTTATTTCGCTGTTCATTAGTTCAGATCGACATTATGTAATAGAAATTATTTTATTATAATGGGAGCTTTGAATGTGACAAATTGAGGCAATACAATAGTTCTAATGGTTAATTCCAGACATATTTGTATCTATTTTATGATCAGAAACCTCCCCTTTTTTATCACCTTCTCCAAGTGTTGGCTCAATAGGGAAGAGAAAGGAATGAGGCTTAAAGCTGTCCATAATCTAGCATCTAAACTGGAAATCAGATTCATTATTACACACTGCCAACCCTCACACAACACCCTGTTCCCCCTCAGCCCTACCACCTTCACTGCCACCCCCAATGCCAAACACAAGCAGAAACAACAACTTCCTTACTTCCTTGCCAGTATAATAAAGTATAAAGAAAAAAAATCATCTTCAGTGTTCACTTTCTCCTTATTCTCAGGGTCTGGCTAACTATGAAATGGCTGGTCTGGTGCCCAAACTTGTAGAATTCTACACCCTCCCTTCTCACATACCTGCCCCCTCTTTTGCTCTCCCTCCCCATCATCAGAGAACACACAGAGATACAAACACGTTTCCTTTATACACATGCTGGTATTTATTCAAGGAGACAATTTATGTTTTGGTCTCTTCATAATGCCCATTTCTTCAGCATGTTTTTGTGGGGAGCCTATACTTACTTAAGTATCTTCTTCTGGTAGGGCCTGGGCATCACTTGTGTTAGAAGAACATTCAGGTATTTCTTCTTGTTCCTTTGTTGGCTTGCTTACTGGAGGTTTTCTGCCCTGCCTGTAGTGAAATACAATTAACCTTCTCTTTCACCATTTATCCTTCTGGTCTTATTCTGCTTAAGGATGGAATGCACCAAAGTCATTATCTTTGTTATCTAGTTGGGAAACAAGTTAAACAGAGGAAGACTTTGGTTGTAGGGAAGAGATTGGGAAATGGGAGAGAAAGGGCCTTGTAATAGAATGGCAAGGGATTGAGTGAGGAAGTGTCTGTGCCAAAAAAGCACAAGGCCAGAATCTTGGGTGAGGAATAGTTGGGGAAGAGGAAGCATATGAGTAGGGGAGTCTGACCTTCTCCTCTTTGTCATTGAGTGGGTAAACTGACTTCTAATTCACTTTAGTACTTGAAGTATCTTCCTCCTTCCCTGATGTTGGAATCTGATTCATTATCTAAACTAGTCTAAGGTGTTTTCTTATTAACTTTGGTTTTGTTGTAGTAACAGGTCCTACTCCAAGGTTCCGGGCCTCTATATATACTCTCTAGGACAATGGGGAGCCACACCCTTCAGCTCTGATTGGCCAGCAGTCATTGGTTGCCATGGTACGGTTTGACATCACAAAGCTGCAGCTTGACCATCCAGGAGGGGGAGGTGGGAGAGGATGCACTTATGAATAAATGAAGCTCAGATGCTCTGGTTAGAGGAAGGGAAGTTTCCTCAAAACCTCCTAAAAGTTTTCTCAAACTGACCTCTCTCTCCCTCATTTCCTCTAGTTCAATTATTGGCCAGCATATGGCAGGCAGGTGGTGTTTCCTCTAAGGCATTTCCCATACACCCCCATCCCTTCAGTGGTCCATTCCACTATCCCCCAGATATTATTATTACCTAGTATTTTATGTGTTGTTTTAATGGATGTTTTATTTTAAAGTAGTTTTAGATTTACAGAAAAATTGTGAAGATAATACCCAATTTGCTTTATTACTAATACTTCCATTGGTATGGCGCAACTGTAACATGTAGTGAACCATCAGTGAAACGTGACAGTCATACCTCAGTTCTCCAATATCTCCAATATCAAATAATTTGATACTAGACCAAACTGTTTAAGGAGGAAAAATTATAATGATTGTGGAATAAAACACCAGTTCTTGACCTGACAGCCCTTTCATGCTGCTACCTCTCCCTGACACAAAGCATCTCTCATGCCATAAACAAAGGAGAGAATGTTTTTGTTGGTGGCCAAATCTGAACAGCACAATTTTACAACATAAAGAGGCCATCAAGAGCACCAATGATGGTAAGGGTGTGAACATGCTCACAAAACAACAACCCCAGCTAGTTGAAGGGGTAGACAATGGTTGCTGATTCTGGTAAATGAAAAGCAGTTGGCCAGTGATAGCATGTGAAAAGTCAAGGAAATGTGAAAAGTCCAAGATGCTACATCCTGTCCTCTTGAAGTATGCCCCTGAAAGGAGTGGGGAATATGATTCATTTAAGGCTATCACAGGGTGCTTCCATAAATGTAAGAAAACAAATGTTTCTCTCTAGATTAAACAGTACTTTAGACATATACTCTATATAAGAATGTTGAACCAGAGAATCATATGTGTGTATATGGAATGGATTAATTCAATTTATACATATATCTAATGGAAAAACAATTTGGTTTTCTATTTTTATATTTGTATCGATTTCAAAAGATGAAGGCAGAGTTAGGGAGAGAAAAACATCAGTGATGTTAGAGAAGAATTAATCGGCTGCCTCCTGCATGTTCCCTACTGGGGTTTGAGAGCACACCCCAGGCATGTGCCCTTGACCAGAATAGAACCCAGGAACCTTCAGGCCACAGGCTGATGCTTTATCCACTGGAACAACCTGGCTAGGGCTGATTTTGGGTTTTAACAAATCACTTCTCAAACAGCCTTCTGAATGAAACTAAGGTCAAGAGGTGAGGTTCTACTGTATGGATGTCTTTATTTTATTAAGATTTTTTTTAGGTTTTACTTCCTGTGCTTTTTCTGCCTCAGCATCCCAGCCAGGATATCGTATTAACATTTAGTCATCATGTCAGGCCTCACTGGGATCCTCCTGGCTGTACAGCGTTCTAGAATTCTTGTTTTAGAGAACCTTAACCTTTTGGTTTGTTTTTTACATTAAACCCTCAGATGTTATTGATGTTATGGTTAAAAGTTGGTGCCCTTTTTTCAAGCTCTTCCTATTTCTTCAACTCCTCAGCCCCTGGCAAACACTTTTCTACTCAGTGTTTCAATGAGTTTCACTGTTTCTATTTTTAATGTTCCACATATAAGTTTCTGTATCTGTGTGTTTAGAGCATCTTCTTTATCCATTTATGTATTTATGGACACTTACATTACTTACTTTGTCTATTGTGACTAATGCAGCATGTTACTTAGTATTTTAGATGAATTAAGTAAAATCCCAAAGAACTAAATACCTATACTTAAATTTCAATAAATACATGAATTATCACACTTCACTCCAACACCTGGCTTTTCTCAGATTGCATGTGTGTTTCCTGATTACAACTTCATGTACTTTCTCCCCTACTCTCATATTTAATTTTTTTTATCCTGAGAAGGTCAAATTTAGTCAGTACCTTCATGGTTATTGAATATCCATGGCAGTGATGGAAATAATCACTTGGATTTGTCACAGGAGTGACTGTATGTTTCTCTCTAGAACCCTGAGGATCAGGAGTGTGTGTGTGTGTGTGTGTGTGTGTGTGTGTGTGTGTGTGTCTGTTATATGAGAGAAAGAGAGAGATAGAAAGACAGACAGAGAGGGAGGGCTAACATGCGCATCAACTGCAGAAGCATTTTTGCAAGTTCCCAGTGAGTCGTCTGCTTTCAGGTGTGGGACATCAGCACCCCTCGTAGTAACTAATCTTCCTGCATGAGGGACTGCCCCATGGACTTGTATACTGAACAGGCTACCCAACCAGGCTCTTTATAGAAAGGGGACCAACAACTGCTGAAGATTCAACGAATGTTCACAAAGTAAACCCAGTGTTAGTCACATCTGATTTAGGAACTGAGACATAGGATTCAATCTGAGACTCACATATAGGTCCAGGCCGAGAAACATGACTGAGGACTTCTTAAGGAGGCCTCCTGACACTCTATGCTAATTTGAAAACTAACTAATTTGAGAAGCTAGATGTGGTGGAGATACTGTCTATAAAGATAATGAAAGACAACAGGAATGGAGAGGTACCCTAGTGATTACCCAGATAAAGTGTATTATATCTCTAAAGGTGAAGGTTATCTGTACCAGCAGTCTGTTCAAATGGATAATGAGAACATGTCAGTCAAATACTTTGTCATGACCAAATTATTTACCAGTTTCTTTGTGTATAATCATTAATTTTAATAATATTAGATATGGATCCCTAATGGGTGTGACCATGACATGAATGGCCCTAAAGTTCACACTGAGCCATCAATCATACTTATCAGGTTTAAGAACATGTCTAAATGGCTGTTAAATTCAGAAGCAGGAGGAACAACTATACCTACTCTAACTAGGTCTTCTGTAATGGCTGTCTATCTATGAAGGTCCTGTGTCCATTTACATTGGGGTCTTTTTCAACAAGGGTGAAAGGTGTTATTTGATAAGTGGAGAGGAAGGTCCTCACAGTAACATTTTGTCACGCTGATTATAAGGGCAAAAGATTTATTTCGCTGTTCATTAGTTCAGATCGACATTATGTAATAGAAATTATTTTATTATAATGGGGGCTTTGAATGTGGCAAATTGAGGCAATACAATAGTTCTAATGGTTAATTCCAGACATATTTGTATCTATTTTTTAATCAGAAACTCCCTTTTTATCACCTTTCCAAGTGTTGGCTCAATAGGGAAGAGAAAGGAATGAGGTGTAAAGCTGTCCATAGTCTAACATCTAAACTGGAAATCAGATTCATTATTACACACTGCCAACCCTCACACAACACCCTGTTCCCCCTCAGCCCTACCACCTTCACCACCACCCCCAATGCCAAACACAAGCAGAAACAACAACTTCCTTACTTCCTTGCCAGTATAATAAAGTATAAAGAAAAAAAATCATCTTCAGTGTTCACTTTCTCCTTATTCTCAGGGTCTGGCTAACTATGAAATGGCTGGTCTGGTGCCCAAACTTGTAGAATTCTACACCCCTCCCTTCTCACATACCTGCCCCCTCCTTTGCTCTCCCTCCCCATCATCAGAGAACACACAGAGATACAAACACGTTTCCTTTATACACATGCTGGTATTTATTCAAGGAGACAATTTATGTTTTGGTCTCCTAATAATGCCCATTTCTTCAGCATGTTTTTGTGGGGAGCCTATACTTACTTAAGCATCTTCTTCTGGTAGGGCCTGGGCATCACTTGTGTTAGAAGAACATTCAGGTATTTCTTCTTGTTCCTTTGTTGGCTTGCTTACTGGAGGTTTTCTGCCCTGCCTGTAGTGAAATACAATTAACCTTCTCTTTCATTATTTATCCTTCTGGTTTTATTCTGCTTAAGGATGGAATGCACCAAAGTCATTATCTTTGTTATCTAGTTGGGAAACAAGTTAAACAGAGAAAGACTTTGGTTGTGGGGAAGAGATTGGGAAATGGGAGAGAAAGGGCCTTGTAATAGAATGGCAAGGGATTGAATGGGGAAGTGTCTGTGCCAAAAAAGCACAAGGCCAGAATCTTGGGTGAGGAATTGTAGGGGAAAAGGAAGCATATGAGTAGGGTAGACTGACCTTCTCCTTCTCTTTGTCATTGAATGGGTAAACTGACTTCTAATTCACTTTAGTACTTGAAGTATCTTCCTCCTTCCTTGATGTTGGAATCTGATTCATTATCTAAACTAGTCTAAGGTGTTTTCTTATTAACTTTGGTTTTGTTGTAGTAACAGGTCCTACTCCAAGGTTCCGGGCCTCTATATATACTCTCTAGGACAATGGGGTGCCACACCCTTCAGCTCTGATTGGCCAACAGTCAGTGGTTGCCATGGTGTGGTTTAAATCACAAAGCTGCAGCTTGACCATCCAGGAGGGGGAGGTGGGAGAGGATGCACTTATGAATAAATGATGCTCAGATGCTCTGGTTAGAGGAAGGGAAGTTTCCTCAATACCTCCTAAAAGTTTTCTCAAACTGACCTCTCTCTCTCCCTCATTTCCTCTAGTTCAATTATTGGCCAGCATATGGCAGGCAGGTGGTGTTTCCTCTAAGGCATTTCCCATACACCCCCATCCCTTCAGTGGTCCATTCCATTAGCCCCCAGATATTATTATTACCTAGTATTTTATGTGTTGTTTTAATGGATGTTTTATTTTAAAGTAGTTTTAGATTTACAGAAAAATTGTGAAGATAATACCCAATTTGCTTTATTACTAATACTTCCATTGGTATGGCACAACTGTAACATGTAGTGAACCATCAGTGAAACGTGACAGTCATACCTCAGTTCTCTAATATCTCCAATATCAAACAACTTGGTACTAGATCAAACTGTTTAAGGAAAAATTATACCGGTTGTGGAATAAAACACCAGTTCTTGACCTGACAACTCTTTCATGCTGCTACCTCTCCCTGACACAAAGCATCTCTCATGCCATAAACAAAGGAGAGAATGTTTTTGTTGGTGGCCAAATCTGAACAGCACAATTTTACAACATAAAGAGGCCATCAAGAGCACCAATGATGGTAAGGGTGTGAACATGCTCACAAAACAATAACCCCAGGCAGTTGAAGGCATAGACAATGGTTGCTGATTCTGGTAAATGAAAAGTGGTTGGTCAGTGATAGCATGTGGGAGGCAAGGAAATGTGAAAAGTCCAACATGCTGTATCCTGCCCTGTTGAAGGATGCCCCTTAAAGGAGTGGGGAATGTGATTCATTTAAGGCTATCAAGGGGTGCTTCCATAAATGTAGGAAAACAAATGTTTCTCTCTAGATTAAACAATACTTTAGACATATACTCTATATAAGAATGTTAAACCAGAGAATCATATGTGTATGTGTATATATAATGGATTAATTCAATATATATATATATATATATATATATATATATATATATATATATATAATGGAAAAAGAATTTGGTTTTCTATTTTTCTATTTGTATTGATTTCAAAAGATGAAGGCAGAGTTAGAGAGGGAGAGAGAAACATCAGTGATGTTAGAGAATAATTTATCGGCTGCCTCCTGCATTCTCCCTACTGGGGATTGAGAGCACAACCCAGGCATGTGCCTTTGACCAGAATAGAACCCAGGAACCTTCAGTCCACAGGCTGATGCTCTATCCACTGGGACAGCCTGGCTAGGGCTGATTTTGGGTTTTAACAAATCACTTCTCAAACAGCCTTCTGAATGAAACTAAGGTCAAGAGGTGAGGTTCTACTGTATTGATGTCTTTTTTTTGTAAATTGTATTGATTTGTACTTTATTTTATTAAGATTTTTTTTTAGGTTTTACTTAATGTGCTTTTTCTGCCTCAGGATCCCAGCCAGGATACCATATTAACATTTAGTCATCAGGTCAGGCCTCATTGGGATCCTCCTAGCTGTACAGTGTTCTAGAATTCTTGTTTTAGAGAACCTTAATCTTTTGGTTTGTTTTTTATATTCAATCCTCAGAAGTTATTGATGTTATAGTTGAAAGTTGGTTCCCTTTTTTCAAGCTCTTCCTATTTCTTCAACCCCTCAGCCCCTGGCAAACACTTTTCTACTCAGTGTTTCAATGAGTCTGACTGTTTCTATTTTTAATGTTCCACATATAAGTGATGTGGGGGCTTCTGTATCTCTTTCTTCTTCCTCTTCTTCTCTTTCCCTTTCTCCTCCTTCTTCTCCTTCATCATTATCTTCTCCATCATCCTCAGCCTCGTAGTCTTCATCCTCATTGTCCTCAATTGGCTTGATTACTATGGGTCTCTTACCTTTCTTATAGTAAAATACAAGTACCATCCTATTTCTTTTTTCTCATTTTCTTCACTTGATTTGAGGACCTACTTTAATTGTCCATTATTTTCATTATCTAGTGGGAAACAAGATAAACCCAGAAAGAAATTGGTTTGGGGGAAGGAATTGGGTAGTGGGTGGGAAGTGGGATTGTAATAGAATGACAGTGGATTGACTGAGTAGGTGTTTGTTCCAGACAAGGGCAGGGTCAGAGTCTATAGTGGGGAACTAATGAGTAAAAAGAGGAGGTATCTCAGTAAGGTAGTCTGACCTTATCCTTTTCTTTGTAACTTTCTTCCTCCAACTCTGAAATCAATAATATATATATATAAACCTCAGAGGGAAAGTAGGGGAAGGCGGGGGTAAAGGGAAGAGATCAACCAAAGGACTTGTGTGCATGCACCATGGACAATAGAGGGGTAGGGGAATATTTAGGGAGGGGTTTGGGATGGAAATGGGGGGATAAGGACAATTATGTGATACCATAATCAATAAAAATTAATTTAAAATAAATAAATAAATAAAATATATATATATATATTTTTAAAAAGAAGTCACAAAATATAATTCTAAAAATTCAGGGGGAGGTTAGGAGCAGAGACATATCAAGAGAAAATCCTATAACTTACCCACCAGAAGTGTTAAGCAGAAGAGAAGAAAGTGATGCTTCCCCGTGAGCACACAAGATAAGAGGCAGCAATGAATGACTTAGTCAAGAAGAAAATTGCAAAGCAAATATGGGCCATGTCCATGTTATCTGCTTGTATTTTTTTTTCTTTTTAAGTATTTAATTTGTCTATTTCTAATAAAATATTTAACTCTAAAGCTCTTTACAGTTGGTAAGTTACTTTCAAATCTTTTAGCCCTTTTGATCTCCATAATACCTCCTTGAAGAATAGACAGGATATGCCTGGATTTTCAGATGCTGAAGCAGAATCCTACAGAAGATGTTCATGTGTCCAAGTTTACATTCATTATAAGCAGCAGAGCCAAAACTGGGCCTCAGGGGCTATCAACTCTTAGTCGGATACTTTTTCAATGGCATCCTAATTCCTGATAAGGGATGCATATGAGAACAACCTACCTGGATATTACTTACCGTTAGCTCATTTTTCCTATCAATTTATTCCTTTTACTTCTGTTTCTCTATTAGGTATCCAAAATAATAGAAAATGAATGCTCATCAAATTTAACTGAGCAATTCATTTGAAATTGTTATTAAATAAGAGCCAGTGAAGTGTGCAAATATATACAAAAATTAGAGGTATTATTGAGAAAACAGCAGTGGATACTGTTGTCGGAATACTAACTCAGCTCCAGGTATCATTTCAAATTATTTATACTCATTTTTCCCCTGGCCCCAATTTTCTAAACCATTCCTTTTTTAAGCTGATTTTAGAGAGATAGAAATGGAGAGAGAAACTGATGTGAGAGAGAAACATTGATCGGTTTCCTCATGCATGCACCCCAACCAGGGATCAAACCCACAACCTAGGTATGTGCCCTGACCTAGAATCGAACCTGCCACCTTTTGGTGTACAGGACAACCCTCCAACCAACTGAGCAACCAGTCCAGGGCCATATTAATCTTTGAAGCTGCTTTAACTCATTTTGTAACAAGATGAGCTTTAAATAAATTACTTAAAATAATGGATTATGTACACTGTGGTCAGCCTTACATAATAATTGGAAAATATTATCTACCCTTCTTGTAGTACATGGCTGCACATTTTTAAGTATTTATTTTTATTCATTTGTAAATAGTGTCTCCAAGCCAAAATGGTATCCTGGGTCTTTTAGAAAGAAACTATAGATAGACTTATAGCACTGACCTTTTCTATTTGCATTAATTACCAAGTAAAAGTCACATCCTATATAATAAAGAGGCAATATGCAAATTAAACCTCATGCCCTCACAGGATGGCTGCCTACAATCAGGTTGGCAGGGTGGTTAGTGAGAGACGACCAAACGACTGAACAAGCAGGCTATGTGAGGCAGCCAGACCAGTGAAGAGGGGTCAGTTAAGGGTAACCAGGCTGGCAGGCAAGTGAGCAGTTAAAAGCCAACAGTCCAGGATTGTGAGAGGGATGTCCAACTGTAGGTTCATCCCCTGAGGGGTCCCGGATTGGAGAGGGTGCAGACTGGGCTGAATGGATGACCCCCATGCACGAATTTTGTGTGCACTAGGTCTCTAGTATAATACATAAAACAAATCTCAATAATTATAATTGGTTTGCAATCAGGCCTAGTTAAATGAGTGAAAATTTTGAATTGCAGGGTAAGTTTAACAAAATTTATGGAAAGTTATTTTTTTATTTTTTTAAATATATATTTTATTGATATTTTACAGAGATAAAATATCACTTCCTGCTTCACTCTTGCTTTCCTGCAATCTATTATCAACTCAGCAGCCAGAATGATGACAATTCACGTCAGTCCTCTGCTCCAAACCTCCAGTGGCTCTCCACCCACTTAGATTGAGAACAGAAAGCCTTATCAGACCCGTAAAACTCTGCAACATCTGGCATTGGCTACCTGAGCCACTTCCTCTCACTCCTTCCTTTCACTCTGTTCCAACCTCACTAGTCTCCTTACTGCTCCTGATTCCAGATCTTGCGGTTGTTTTCTTCCTTTTGCTTGGAATGATTTTCTGTAATTGCTTCATCAACTTCAGTTATCTGCTAAAAGTCAGTTTCTCTGTGACCTGACTATACTATTTAAGTTGCACTCCCTGCCCTAGAATTCTCCATCTGCCTTTCTTAGCTTTGCTTTTCTCCATGGGATCTATGCTGTGCTTTGTTTGTTTAATGCCAGCCTTCTCATATTCATTGTCAGCTGCTATGAGATGAAGATTCTTGTCTGTTTGATTTATATCTGAATCCCTGCTTCCAGTGCTGGGTAGTCAGTGAGCACTCACTGAATATTTATGTCTGAATTAAAGGAAGGCACTGGGGAAAGGCCAGAGTGAGAACATGGTCTAGGTTATACTTCACCCTTGAGCCCTTGAGCTTAGAGTTGGTAGACAGTTGGTTCTCCAGAGGAAACTTAGGGTATAACTGTTCTAAGAAGAGAGAAATGGGGGCTGGAGACAGATGACCACTACAGAGAGGCAATGGGGCTTGAACTTGAATCACTGCAGTTGGAATGGAAGACAGAGGAAGAAAGCAATGGGCATCATGGAGAAGAGATCTCCTGACTCTGACCAAGGAGGGGAAAGGACACAGAGAAGCTTGAATGCGACCCAGATTTTGCATTTGGGAGACTAGGGTTTGGCAATGTCATTAATAGTGATTCAGGATAAAGTAGGAGGAACAGATTTATGAAAGAAAGAAACTGTTTTGTTGCTTCCTTGTCCCTGTTTTCATTAATAAAATTGTTTCCAGCTTCTCAAAGCTCAAGAAAAATTGAGTGCTGCAAGAGGCGGGAGGCAAATTCTCCCACCAGCCACTCATTCTCTGAAGACATGTCCCCACAGTTCTTGAGTCTTATCTCCAAGCCCACATCTGAGAGAATCAGACTGAAAATGTTTCTCTCAATAGTTTGAATTTCCTTTGGTTGAGCTACCAGCATTTACAGCATAGAAACATTAGAGCCAAATTCAAAATTTTCTTTTTAAAATATATTTTAATTGATTTCAGAGAGGAAGAGAGAGGGAGAGAAGGATAAAGACATCAGTGATGAGAGAGAATTATTGATTGGCTGCCTCCTACATGCCCCATACTGGGGATCAAACCCGAAACCCCAGCATGTGCCCTGACCAGGAATCAAACCAACCTCCTAGTTCATAGGTTGATGCTCAACCACTGAGCCACACCAGCTGGGCCAGTCTTTTCTTGTAGAACATTTCCATGTGAGTGATTTGAGATCATAAGACCACTTTCTAATGCATTGTGAGCTATGCTTGGAAAAACATGGGACATTCATCTATACAGAACTCTAGTGAATGCCTTGTCAGATTATGAAGCAAGAAATGTAACTATTAATGGGCCAGGATGCAAGAAAGGAGGGCAGCCAAAACAGGTTTGGCTCAGTGGCTAGAGCATCGGCCTGCAGTCTTAAAGGTCCCAGGTTCGATTCTGGTCAAGGACATGTACTTTGGTTGCAGGCACATCCCCAGTAGGGGGTGTGCTGGGGGCAGCTGATTGATATTTCTCTCTCATCGATGTTTCTAACTCTCTATCCCTCTCTTCCTCTCTGTAAAAAATCAATTAAAATGTTTTTTTTTAAAAAAAAAAAAGGAGTAAAGACAGGCACTGAAAAATAAAATGGCATGTGCAGATGTAGTAGTCTGCATTTTTTTACTAACTGCCAGGTACTGTTCTAAGTCCTCAACATATAATAAGTCATTTAATCTTCACAACAACTACTTGTGGTGCATACTATTATTATCTCCACTTTACAGGTGAGGAAACAGAAATATGGGAAGGTTATGTACCTGGCAGAAGGTTCCACAGCTAGTCAGTGGAACTAGGGCTCAAACACAAGCCGTCTGGCGCAAGGACCTGTCCTCTTAATAAACCGATTACATGTTCCAGAGCTGCCCAAGACAGTTGTAATTTATGCCTATTGTCTTAGCATAAATATAAATATGAACCCTAGAAAGTGTCCCCATTTGGACAATACATTATGAACACAGTGTCTCTTAACTAAACTTTTTCTTACTCAAAGCCAAGAAAAACCTAGCCTGAGCACCAGAGGTATCCAAGTGATCAGATTATATCTCCAGTCATAAGCGAGGTGACCATTTGCACTCAGTATGACTCTTTGGTGACCATCCAGCTTGCCCTAAGCATTTCACTAGCTTTAGGGGTTGGTGTAGGCTTGGTTGTAACCAACCAGTCATTCTGTGCTCTTAAGCTCTTAAGGCTCTGTTTTCTGCTTCAGTGGAGTTGCCTGGGGCCATGGTTGGCCTCTTTCTGGGATGGTTTTATTGATGCCTCAACATCCGGCCCTTCCAGGTTCCCCCGGACCTGCAGAACGAAGTGCTGGTCAGCCTGCTGCAGACCGACCCTGACGTGGTGGACTATTTGCTCCGAAGAAAGGCCTCTCAATCCTCGTAAGTATGCCGGGTCCTACAGGCACTTGGGGATTTCTCTTTGCATTTCTGAACAGTTGGGAAAGTTTACATGACTCCGCACAGGGTGATGTGAAGGGGCATTTTGGCACAGGGCACAGCTGATCCGTCCACCTAACTAGAAACTGCTTTGGCCTCGCCGATCGGCTTATTGAATTAGGAACTGCTTTACATGATTTTTTTTTTTTTCATTTTCATGTTTGGCTTTTTCTAGTCCCTTGACGGCCTTTGGACTGTGTTTACCAGAAAAAAAAAAAGCACCAAGTCGCTGGCAAGAAGCGCAAGGGGCTGACTGGGAGGCACATGAGTGATTGTCCTTCCAGAATTCTGATAACTGTTCTGAGGGGCCCGTATGACTGAGCCCGCATGCATCTCACATGTGTAATTTACCAGCTCACGTGATGCATCACCAAACCACAAGGCAGGCCTCGGCCCAGGCCCGGGTGCCATCTGAGATTAGAGGTAGACACTGTCTTGGCGCCCCTCCCCCTTTCTAGCTGGCATCCTTTTGATAAAAATACATGCTGGTCTCCACATGCACCGCAGTTGCAATGAGTAAAATGCAAGCCATGCTGTGGACTGCTATGCCACCATTTTTGCCCCAGAGTAGGAGCACTGAATGTTTATATTAGTCAGATGTTATGGTTAATTGAAACCATTTGCTACAGAGGCAGAGGATATGGGGGTACTGAGCGCTTGTCAAACCCAGTTAAGGGGATAATATCACATCCATTGCTAGGAGCAATGTTGCCCCCATGACCCCCAGACTTACATTTATGACAGAAAAAGTTGTTGTCCTAGCCGGTTTTGCTCAGTGGATAGAGCGTCAACCTGCAGACAAAGGGTCCCGGGTTCAATTCTGGTCAAGAGCACATACCTCAGATACAGGCTCTTCCCCAGTCTGGGCCCTGGTCAGGTGTGCAGGAGGCAACTAACCAGTGTGTTTCTCTCACATCGATGTTTCTCTCTGTCTCTCCCTCTCTCTGCGACTCTTCCTAAGAATCAATGGGGAAATATCCTCATGTGAGGATTAACAAAAAAAGAAAAAGTTGTTAATATCTCATGAAAGTATCATTTATATTGTGCTTTTGGTCTACAAAATTGCAACAATTCTACAGCACATTTCCCTGATGTTTTATCATCTCTGAGGTTGAGAGTCACCCTGTAATCAAGGGCATGTCCTAATTTCATTCATATCATTATTTTCTTTCTTAAGTGTACATAAAGTAATGGTGTATCCTATTCAACGATAACTTAGAAACATCCACACGTAAAATTGTTTCTGTATGGCGACACCACATGTGATGTGTTAATTTTCACTTAAAGCTATCTCCTATACAAAAATGCCATCTTCTCGAGAGAAATTTGGTGAAAAGGAATTCTGCGTTGCTCAGACCTCCTTCAATTCCTGGGTCATTACACTAATAACCCTGCTACATCCACCCCTCTGTCTCCTGCAGAGCCGGGGCGAAGTTTTAATTGGCTCATCCTTTCAAGAGCACTTTTGAAAATCCATCTCTGTGCTGATTATCAGGCCTGCGGTCTAAGTGAGACATTCTGCCCGATTCAAGGCCCCAGAGGCGCGAGTGAATAAGGGTGCACTCAAATTACCCAAATTGGCTGGCATTTCATGGTCTCGCTTTTCACATCAGAGAATTAGGCTCACTTAAACAGTTCCGAGAATTTTAACTGTCACCCAGGTAGAAGTTCTCATTGGAAATATCACAGGCCTTTTCCTCCCAGTGTAACTCACATCACCAGAATTTTAATGACCTCGCTTGCTTTCCTTCTCTGTGCCGGAGAACAGATGAGAGGGCATTTCGGCTTGCGAGTCGCTCATTAAGCTGCATTTGTAACATTTCGTGGCTACTCTGCGGGGAGAGCTAGAAATCACACCTAACACAACCACAGATTTTGATGTGCCGATTGTTATATGGCATTAGACTTTGAAGAAGGGTTGATAAATAGCTATTTTTGTGTGTTTTTCAAGTATGTTCTTTGCATAGAAATGCCAGGGAATGAACCTTTTATTCTCGACTCCGGCGTCTTCTTTTCCCTGTCCCTGTGAAAATGGGAATTGTAAGGTCGAGGCAGGCTGACCCTTGAGCAAGATCTTAGGTGAGGGGCAGGCTTCAAGGAGAAAGAGGGGGCTCCCGGAGCTCTGTGGGTGTCCACCAGGAAACGGGGAGAAGACTTAGTAAGGAGGAGAAGAGAGGGATTGTTTTTGTCTTCAGGGTACAGGCCAAGACACGGCCCAGAACGTGGATAATGAAGGCATAACGGGGAAAATAGATAAATTAATAAGTAGACATTTCTTTTTAATGGCCTTTTGAGGCCTGAGAGTCGTATCCCTCAAGCTGTAGGTAGTGTGTTCCTGCCTTAAATGAGAGCATCAAACTTCCCTGCACATCCGGGTTAGCAGGGACCTTGTTAAGATGCTCTTTCTGAATCAGTAGGGGTGGGGAGGGAGTGTGAGAGGCTGCCTCCTCTCAAGCTCCCAGGTCATGCTGTGATCCACACTTTGAGCAATGAAAGCTGCAAACATCAAGACGTGTTCTGGACTTTAAGCTCCCGGACTTGTAGAAGGGTGTTGACATGGGTCAGAATAACAGGTGTGTGATTAAAGATGTCACGGAGTACAAAACAGAGATGTGCTGGGCCAGTGGTCAGCAAACTGCGGCTCTGTTGACTCATGAGTTCTCCGAACACTGGGATTGGGGCTTAATCACAAGGAACCACAACAGCCTGTAATTATTGGAATCGAGAGTCTAGGTCAGTGGTCCGCAAACTCATGAGTCAACAGAGTGGCAAATTGTGGCTCGTGGGTAGCAAGTTTGCCGACCACTGTGCTGGGCCATCGGGGCTCAGACTTGCCTGCCCAATAGGAGCCACCTGGGAGCTTGAAGAACAAATCCGCCTAGGCGCCATCCCTAGAGATTGCTACTCACTTGTTCCGGAGTGAAGTCCGGACATTGGGGTGTTTGAAAGCTCCCCATGTGGTTCCACTGAGCAGCCAGGGGTGCGACTCTCTGGCTTATAGCCACCCCAATAGACACCACAGCATTACTACCACGGTGGGTGCATTTTGACATTGAAAGGGGGTCTTTGTGTTGACAATGGAAGGGAACTAATACTCCACACCATAGACCCATGATGATGATGGACCACAGTGGTGTTGAGTGACAGTACCCCAGTGCCAGGTGGTGCTGGCTGCCTTGGTATGCCAATTACCCATCAGTAACACAGCCCTGGGAGGTATGACATGCTGGTTACAAGCTTTGGATGCACAGCCAGAAGGCCCAAGTTCAAATTTTGGTTCCACTGCTCTTAGCTGTGTGGTCTTAGAGAAAGAAATTCATCTCTCTCTCTCTCTCTCTCTCTCTCTCTCTCTCTCTCTCTCTCTCAGTTTCCTCATCTGTAAATGACAGATAAAAACTTCAGAGCCGTGCTATTAGAATAGTATAGGATTTAAATCAGTGCTAATGATTACTATCATGTCACTTCAAGTTTCCTCATTTTCTTCTTTTCCAACTACTTCCCGAAGACTTGAGCATCACTGGGTTTTTCTTTGCTACCCAGCAGATAGCAGCCTATGAAGGCAATATGGCATCAGAGAGACTCCAGCCACGTTAAGTTGTGTGCAGTGTCTAAAGGCAGCCCGTGGCCCTGGCTGGTTTGGCTCAGTGCTTAGAGCATTGGCCTGCACACTGAGGGGTCCTGAGTTGGATGCCAGCCCCTTTGCGCTGTATTTTTCTCAAAGCTTCTGTTCTTTGCCACCAGCTCACATATACCTTAAAAAGGGCTTTAGGCTCCTGTGCCCCGCTGAGAACTGCACAAGATTTGGAGTGGAAAAGTAACTTTTCCAAAGAGTGTAGAACCAAGACAAAGAACACATTTATTACAACTTCTGTCTTGAAAGATCAAACGCTCAGTAGTGCTTGGGAAGTAATGTCCTGTTTTGGTGGAGAGTTTTTCTCTTCTTTATGCAACAATAGAATTGGCAGAGTGAAAGGAGGATTCATTATTTTTTTTTCCTGCTTGTCTGCTTACATTTTCGGCTTTAACTGAAACATGATGCCAAAGGAAGAGAAGACATTTATATTACTAGCAAGGAAGACTTGAGGTTTTAAAATGTCTTGTCTGGTATATTCCTTAGAATGATACGCTCTTTTCTTCAAAGATACTTAAAATAAAATCCCCTCCTTTGGTTTAGGGATGAAGGGAACTAGGAAATGATAACGGAAGGTAAATCAGAGAGCACAGGGTACGTGGAATACAGGTATTTGCAACAGAACAAGGTGTCATATCTGGCCTGGGACCAGGCAGGCATTCACCTAGGTGCAAAATGTAAGGGTATGCCAAAAAAACTCAGTCATCAAGATAATCAATATTGAACCCTAGCCAGTCTGGCTCAATGAATAGAGCGTTGGCCTGCAGACTAAAAGGTCCCGAGTGCTATTCTGGGTCAAGGGCACATGCCTACGTTTCGGGCTCAATCCCCAGTAGGGGGTGTGCAGGAGGCAGCTGATCCATGTTTCTCTCTCATCCATGTTTCTAACTCTCTATCCCTCTCCCTTCCTCTCTGTCAAAAATCAATAAAATATATTTTTTAAATTAAAAAATATAAACAATATTGAAATGTAATATTTTTCAAATCAAAGTTAATGTCAAATATCTATTATGAACAAAATACAAAAAATTTTTAAAAGGCCAGTGGCAGGCCAAGCCATACTGTAGCCTGAAGTAAAAGGTACCCTGGCTTAAAGGAAAACAAGTCATCAACAATGTTTTATGAATATTCTTCTTTGTTTCTTTTATTTTCAACTGAGAGAGTTGCTCTGTGTGAAAATATTTTGGACCAAGTGCCAATCTTAAATAATTTTAATTAAGTTAACCCAAATTAAAATAATGATAAGATTTTGTTTGGGCATAAATAAAGCTTTTAAACTTAATATAATATTGCAACTTGTATCTACTTTTCAATTTTTCAACTGTTTTAATGTTCTGGGAAATATTAATCATTAAAAATTAAATAAAAACATATATACCTCTATAGTATACAGGACAGAGTCGAGCATTTTCCTACTGTATACTGGAAACAAAATCAAAATAGAACAAATTGAACTGCATTTGGGGAGAAGACCAATATGAATGAACCAAATCTTTACTATATCTTTTTACATTTCATTGTATTTAATTCTGTTATCAGCCTTCACAAAGTTTTATTGCCCCAAAAATAGCAAAACCAGTGACCAGCCAATCAAGACCATGGGTAAAGACCCATAGTTGGCTCAAAGGATAAAATTTCAGAACTGGAAAGTAATTGTTTTGTTGAGTTGGATGTTTCTCCTATTGAATAATAACTATCTTCATGATATGGAGGAATATTAGGCATTCTCATAATTTAAAGGCATCACATTTAAATTATCAAATAAAGATTTATTTTAATCTTTCAATGACTGTCATTAAAAAGGTCTTCTTCCACAAAACCATGGGTGTCAAAAGATGGACTACAGTTTCTGTTTTCCTTTTACTAGGATTTGTAAAAATCAAAACAGTTCTCAGGAAATTTTCAGAGACAAGAAATTGGTCTTTACCAGCATAGCAATGAATCTTATTGACTGGCAGTAGCTGGTGACATCAACTGTCATGCTCCATTCATTGGAAATTATGAAGCATTAAACACACATGCACACGCACACATGCACACGCACACACCCTCCATTCCAGAAAGCCTTTTTAGCAAATTACAGGAACAATGTACATGGAATGGAGAATTTCCTAATGGAAAATTCCAAAAAGTATAAATGCATCTTCTGTGGAAAGGCAATTCAAGATGGAAGGAGAAATTATCACATCACCTCTTTCTTCCCGCACCTTACTGTGCTTCACAGCTCCTTTACAGTCTAGCAAGATATCGATTGGAAGATGTTTTATGAGGCATAGTAGGAATAAAGTGAATAAAGTCATCATTGTTTTCTCCTTACCTGTCATAAATGTGCCAGGACTATTAGGAAGGAGTTCATACAGGCAAGAAATGAGGGGAGAAACTTCACCAAAGCCTTGGGAAAGTTCTAATGCCAGGGTGCTACTTTCATCTCCCCGCAGGGAGTTTGGATCCATGTCTGCTTCTCCTTGGGGTAGGGTGCCTTTGTCCCTAGGATTCTGCATAGAGGATGCCTTGCAGAACTGAGTTTGATTAATGTGAAAAGCCCCCATCAATCCAGAGCTGCTGTGGCAGTGGATTTCCCAGTGCAATTAATAACGTCTGAGATGGTTATGTGCTTTGACTTCCAACAGACTGAGGTTTATCAGTTGAATCACTGAGCCAAGAATGAAGCCAACGCAAGTTTGAAATCTCCAAAGATGTTTCTCGCTGGCGTAGCTCCTCAAGGAGCTGGGCTGGCCATATCCGGTCATTGAACCGGAGTTTTCCATTTATCCACAGAACGAGTTCTGTGCCTCCAGCTGCGGGGCAGGCCTGCCCACAATGCCCTGCCGGTGTGTTTACACCCGGACATGGAGGGACCAGCTAAGGGTGAGAAAGCGATTCACTCTCCATGTCCATCTCATGCTTAGTTGATTAGCTGAGACTAGCCATGCATGCTGTGGATGGTGCGGGGTTTTCAGGTCTCATGAGAAATCCATCCATTCACGGGAGCAAACCCATGTCAACGGGCAACCCGTCCACCAGATTCCCAACCTCAAACCCATTGCATCCCAAGACAGACAAATGAGGCCACTATGTCTTTTAAACTATTCTCATGTAGTGAATCACTGGTTAGGGTAAATATTTTACACAAATTAATACATGACTATTTTGTTGTCTTTGCTTGGAGCACTGAAGTTAAAATTGTCTTCATGGAATTGAATCATCTCAGAGGCAAATCTTGGAGAAGACATTGGTGACTGCTTATCTTATATTTTCAGAGATACCCAAATGGGAGTCCTAGACTTTTTCCCCCAATAGATTTAATGATAAAGCAATGAAATGACACTGAAATTTGTTAACATGTTGAACTGCCTATGTGGTAGTGAGAATCCTAAGGTATGAATAAAATAATTTTGTTTTAATTGGCGGGCTCTCATGTGGAAAGACAAACTTGGATTATGGGTTATTAGGCAACGTTGGCCACCAACTTACTGACCCTAGCTGTAGTCACTTGGATGGCTTGACTTAGGAGAATGTACGAGAAGGGCAGAGAAAAGCAAATTGGCCTCTCCTGCCCCCTTCTTACCTTAATATGTTCTGATTATAACCAAACTCCATTCAGTTATCTGTACCCTACTGACAGAGTTCACTGGTATGGGCACACTCTTCCTCCTTCACTCAGCTGTGATCCCAATCACCTCAAGGTCAAGACTACTCCATTTACCCCACTGTCAGTCAGTGTAGAAGTTTGGTCCATTATTTGTGGTTTCTCTCCCAATTGGGCATAGTATTTCCTTAACCTGTGCTCACATGTATGGCTTAAGGAAGGGAAGGTTGGTTTGGTATCAGAGGTTCTCAAACTTCCCGTGCATCAAAATTACCTGGAGAGCTTTTTGAAATACAGTTTGTTAGCCCCATGTCCAGACATTCCCTTTCAGTAGGCAGCTTCATGCTTCATGGCAGGGGAGGGGGGCAGAGGGGGCAATCTGTACAGTTACACAGGACCCCACTCAGAAGAAGCCCACGTTTGGCTTAATGATCTGTTCCCACCATCTTTAAATTCTTAGTTATTTTTTTCACTGGGCCCTATATAGTATAGCCATTCCTGTCAGTAGGCCTAGAAAGGAGCTTGAGAATTTGCATTTCCAACAAGTTTCTTTTCAGAGTCAGCTCAAAGAACAGAGGAAAGGGACAGTGGCTCTACCTCCTCCTCTCTCACCCCTGCTTGATAAGATCCCATCATAACCATGAAAATGAAGGAAGAAAGAGTGTCCCGGTTTCTGTTATTTTTGTTATGATTGTTATTGTTGTTCTTGTTTTATTTTAACCAACCTGAATGTTCTCATGAAGCATGCTGCCCCTTCAGTCCCCCCAACAATTAATGTGGGTGTGACTTCCATGTCTAAATGTCTGTCCAAAAACAATTTGTTGAAGTGACTTGAAAAAACATGTAAAGTGGAACAATACCGTGGTAAGTAATTTGAGAAACAGGACAGGAAAATAATGGAGTGAGAAGATAAGATGCAGTTGGGGTGTGAAACACACAGAAGCACACCAACTGAAGTGGAGCCCCAATTCCACAGAGCCTTTTATCACTCATTGCAAAGTCAGATACATTATTATTACACTAGAGGCCCAGTGCATGAATTCAAGCACAGGTGGGGTCCCTCAGCCTGGCCAGCGATGGGGGTCCATCTGGGCCATCTTGCCCAGTCCCTATTGGGCCTGGCCAGCCAAGGGGAGGAACCAAGGGAGGTTGGCTGTAGGAACACACTGACCACCAGGGGACAGCTCCTGCATTGAGCATCTTCCCCCTGGTGGTCAGTGAGCATCACAGCAACTGGTTGACTGATCATTCAGTCAACCAGTTGTAACAGTCACTTAGGCAATATATATAGGCCACTCGCACCCACTGCCAGCACCTGGTGCCAGCCCCGATTGCCCCTCAGGGCTTCTCCACCTCCCCCTGCTCCTGAGAGGCAACCAGAGCAGCAGCCACTGCTCAAACTCACTGACTGTGCTGGCCCCACTTGGACCCTCTGCTGGTGCCAGCTTCAATTGTTCCACACCATCACCACCATCAGCTGATAGAGCAGAGCCAGCACTATCAGCATGTGGGAGCGGTGGTGACGGGAGCAGGGCTACTGACAGACAGGAGACCAGGGACTATGGTGGGAGGGGCTGAGACAAGGCCCACAGTTCTTTTCAAGGTGCACAAATTCGTGTACTGGGCCCCTAATATATATATATATATATATATATATATATATATATATATATATATATAACATATATAATATATAATATAATATATAACATATATATATATATATAGAGAGAGAGAGAGAGAGAGAGAGAGAGAGAGAGAGAAAGAGAGAGAGAGAGAGAGAGAGAGATGATAATGATGATGTGTGGTTCCATAGCATTCTACAGCCTACTTGCTTGGTAGAAACCCAAAAGTCTCTAGTACTGAGACTTAAAAGAAACTTTTTCCATAGGGTATGTGTCATTATGCACATGGCTGAATCTGCAAGTTATTTTGTTGAATGCATTTTCTTCTGTATGTTTTGTAAGACAGATGAGCAAAACATGAGACAGAACTAGGAGATTCTCTGTGAGCTAAAATATGACCTTTCTAATGCTTTCCTCCCAATATGAGGGGTCAAAAAGGTTTTTGTAGCTCTGAGAGTTATTTTGTTTTGGCTAATGAATCGACTTAACTCTCTTTAAAAGAAGGCTTTATGTACCCACTATTATTGATATAACACCATGGCTGATAGAGGAGACATTTTCATTAATGACTACAAAAAATGTTAACAAGGAAAACTACTAAAATGAATTCAGTAATACGATTTCTAGCCCTAACAAGAACACAGAAACCTGATTCTGATCTGAGCTCCATGTAGCTACCAGTTCAATACATTCAATTTTTCTCCTCACAAGTTTCCTCACACAGAGCCAAGCCCATGATAACACACAAGTGTCCCGCTGTTCTGTTTTGTGTTCCCTCCACTAAAATTAGGGAGACACCTTTCTCTTTGATTAGATATGGAGAAGAAATCGTTTTCCCCCACTTTCCAGCAGACATAGTAAGTACCTTTGAGTTTTCTTTCATTCACGGGAGGCCTAAAGTTTCTGGAAAATCATCCACACGGTGTTGTCTGGCACTTTCCCATAAGGTTGTTTAAAGAGGCCCTAGCCGGTGTGCTTAGTGGGTAGAACATCAGCCTGTAGACCAAAGGGTCCCAAGTTTGATTCTGGTGAAGGGCACATACCTCAGTTGCAGGCTCCTCCCTGACCCAGGTCCTGGTCAGGGCATGTGCAGGAGACAAGCAATCGATGTGTTTCTCTCACTTCGATGTTTCTCTCTGTCTTTCCCTCTCTCTTCCACTCTCCCTGAAAATCAATGGAAAAATATCTTCAGGTGAGGAATAAATAAATAAACAAACAAACAAACAAAGTTTTTTAAAAAAAGATTGTTTAAAGAGGAGTCAAGGAAAGGACTTATTTAATCCACGAGGGTAAGATATTTTGTTAGGAGAGGGTCACTCAGGCATGCGTACCTTCTTTAAGATCACAAAAGATTTGTTTTGAAAAATTAAACCAAAAGAAAGCATGGACTAGTAAGGAGAAGCAGTAGAGGGCGGGGACTGAGCAGGTTCTGGAATTGTTAATCAATCTGTCATCATTTCCCTTCAAGATGTTATGAGGGCCACTATTTTGAGGAAGGTAGAAAATACAGATGGTCCCAGGTAAGACTGCAAACACTCCTTTTACGTGCCTGACATTCCCTTTTCCCCGTTCCATTCACATGCTCACCGTTATTTTTGTTGCTGTGATAATTCATGCACGTATGAAATGTAATGGATATGCTAATTATTATGCTTTATATCTATTTGTAAAAAAGACTAGTGCCTTGTAGAGTCACTTTAGATGTAGCTAAATGCAATGGACACCAATTATAGTCATACATTTGTCATTCCAGCCACTTTATACATGCAACTGCTCCCACCAATAGCATCATCTTCATTATCATCATCGTCACAGGGAGAATGGACATACTTACACTAAGTGTTTGGGTGGGGGAAGGAAAGTTGTCCCTGTAGCCATAATAAACTTCATGCAAAGTCTCAACCATGGTTTTATCTGAATTACTTTTAATTCAGGATATTGAGGAAAGTGAAAGAGTTATCTTCCAGTTTTTCCTTAATAGATAGTGAGCATCAGACGTTACTTATTTGTTTTGCAGCTACAAAGGTATATACATAGATATTATATACATACACATACACAAAACATACACTCTTCTATACTGGATCATGTAAAATTTGAGGTAGACTTTCCCAAACAGCCTCAGGAACCCTAGAGGGAATGCATATAGCAGTTGCTGCCACAAACAGAATAAGCTCTTATTAACACTAAGATCTGGGCTACTTTTCCATCAACTGTCAGGAATTACTAGTGGTAAGAATATCATTTGACTGAATAGTATCCTATGGCCAGAAAGAATCACTATAATATCAAAATAATGACAAAATATTCACCACAATCAATTCATTACTATTACCTTAATAAGATAAGACTAATTTTAAAATATATTTAAATGAATGTCTTAAATTCAATATAAATGATGGTTGCCACATATACTTTTAGCAATTGAAATATTTTAAAGATATCAAATGTGAATCCCAAATGTCTTAGCCCTGGACAGTTTGGCTCAGTGGATAGAGTGTAGGCCCTTGAACTGAAGGGTCCTGGGTTTGATTCCAGTCAAAGGCACATACCTCAGATGCAGAATCCATCCCCAGCCCTGGCCAGGGCATTGTGGGAAACAACCAATCAATGTGTTTCTCCCACATCCATGTTTCTCCCTTTATGTCTCCCCCTACCTTCCACTCTCTCTAAAAATCAATGGAAAAATATCCTCAGGTGAGGATTAACAAAATAATAATAATAATAATAATAATAATAATTAATAAAAGAATGAATGTCTTAAAGGCCTTGAATATATTTTCAAGTTCAGCCTATTTCTAAATTTCTCATTTACTTATTATTTTAATCAAATATGCAGACTCGTCTGGTTTGCCCGTGTTCATGAGCACACACTCCCACACATGTAGTCATAAATATGATTGACGGAACAAAATAATGACATTTTAGCCTCTTTGCTCTTTTTCATTCCTTAAAATCAATGCCCAGTAATGACCTTTTAGCACATATACAACCCTCCCCAGAGTTTGCCATGACTCAATTCCCTCCGCAGACATTCCTGTCTGTGGAAAGCCTTTCTTCAAGCCATGTTTCCAACAGGATGTCGGTCCCTTTCAAAATTCTCCAATGAGTACATTCTGTTCGTCTTGCCCCAAACAAAATCATCTTCGCTGTTTGACAAAAAGTTTGTGTCTTCTGATAGTTTAATCTTTTTTTTTTCACCCTTTTCATCATTTTCTGAGCAATCTTCCCTAGGTCTTTATCCTTTGACTTTGCAATGAAAACCGATGCATTCAACAGGCATCTCAGCGAGGCACTTGGGAGAAGACAGGGATCCATCTCCTCATCCTCTCCCTGCCTTCGCCTTGACATTTCCAACGACATCTGTTGCGTTGTACTGCCCTCTGCTGGCCATTTCATGGAAACGCTTTCACCATCTTGATGTAAAATACTGCTCTGGAGGTTTTCTTTAGTTCATTTCAGCCTGTGTCCATGCATTCCCCAGCCCGTCATCTGTGTCCCGGTCACGGCATTGGCATCTGTTGCCAGCTGTCAGCGTCCTCACACTCTTGTCCTTTTCTCCCTGTGCTAGAAGCCCTGATGACATGTTGAGGTCGGAAGTTTCCTTTTCGGTCGGAGGAAGGCACTCATCCACAGACTCCAACAAGGCCTCCAGCGGAGACCTCTCCCCTTATGACAACAACTCCCCTGTGCTGTCCGAGCGCTCCCTGCTGGCTATGCAAGAGAACACGGCGCCGGGGGGCTCGGAGAAGCTTTACAAAGGACCAGAGCAGTACATGCTGGTGGGCCACCTGCCATCGTTGAAGTCAAAGGAGAGTTCTCCTGGACCACAGCTTGGAAAAGGTAACGGACTGTGTTAGCCTGGGCCGTGGGCCCTTCGCACCCTCTCTCCCTCCCTTCCTAGGGTTCTGTTTGTGCCATTTAGAGAGCTCTTACTGGGTACCTGCTGAAGATCTCGGGGAAGAGGATGGTGTGGTAGCCCAGTCTTCTCTTGGAGGTTCTAGGAAGCCGTCTCCTGTCCAGAGAGCGGTGTTCCCAGCTGACTCTCTTCCCTCCCAGCACCCCAGGAACTCCGTGTGTCTTGGAGTTTGGGTGCCTGTTTGCTGAGTTTAAGATGTCATCCAATTATCGCTGTAACTTTTATAAAGAGAACAGACTGAACCTACCCTACAACAAGACATCATGTTCCAGAAAGGACATGTCAGTCTCCAGAGAGATGAACATTTTTAGGCAAAATAAGGGTTTCGTGGTCAAATACGTTTGGGAAATGCTGGGTTAACCAAGTCAGTGGTGTGTCTGTCGTACAATTTCTCAAAGTCTTCAAAGCGCGTGGGTCACCATCGAATGTCTGCAACGCGAGGGAGCGTGTGGTTCGCAGCTTTTCCCACATGTGCTTGGCCACTGGATGTTTGCTTGTTCTTTCCCTCCACAGAGGAATTCCCTGGGGCCGGGACTCAGCAGGACACTCATTAAGTAATAAGTGGAAGACACAGTTCAAATGTTTGCTACTTTCTCATAAATTTATAATCAAACCCAAAGAGTCACTCTGAAAGGATTCTGTGTGCATGCTTTTAAATCATAGCATCTTTATTTTATTTTTAAGAATATTCATGTCAAAATAACTTTAAAAAGTAATAACAAAAGCAGTAGCCCATGTTTCCATCAGGCATTAAATTTATTTTCCAAATGTGAAACTTTATTTTTCTTTATTTTTATTTTCCTAGTCCTTGTTCATATGCATACATAATGATAAATATATATAAAATAGTATGGCTTCTTTAAAAAAATATTTTTTATTGATTTCCAAGAGATAGGGAAAGGGAGAGAGAGAGAGAGAGAGAGAGATGTCAATGATGAGAATCATGGATCGGCTGCCTCATGCACGCCCCCTACTGGGGTTCGAGCCACTAACTTGGGCATGTGGCCTTGACCAGAATGGAACCTGGGACCCTTCAGTCCACAGGACACTCTATCCACTGAGTCAAACTGGCTAGGGCATATAATATGACTACTTTTGAAGTAATCTTATTTTACCTAAAATCCTATTATTAGCAATTTTTATATTGCTAACATTTTTTGTGTATGACCACTATATATTTCTATCAAATAGATGTATCATAGACATTTTTTTTTACTCTTCCCTCTTTGATGTAATAGTTGATATCTAATCTTTGCTCTTTTAAATTAGTGGCAGGTTTCCTATATGTAATGTCCTCGAAGCAACAACAAAAAGGGCGCTCTGAAGTGAACTTGGCTCTTAGGAGAGGCGTGGCATGCTCGGGTTTCTAAACACAGATTCAAACGGATATTATTAGACAGGTCCACACCAGGAAAGCTCGATTCTGGCCTCCCAGGGTCAGTGTCTCTGCATCTTAGATGCTCAGCGGGCAGGCAGAGATACTCATGGGCTCTGACTTGTTAGCAGGGAGACTCAGGCCCACATTAGCTCTTACATCCATCTAACATCTCGGCAACCTCTAACTCTGTGGTTTTCGATTGCCCCTGAGAGACATGTGACAATGCCAGGAGGCATTTTTCGTGGTCACCCTTGGCATCTAGTGGGTAGAGGTCCGGGTTGCTGCTCAGCATCCCACAGAGCACGGGACAGTGCCACAACAAAGCGTGACCCACCCCAAGGTCAAGGCGGACAAACCCTGTCTACTCTGTAGCTTCCTCCCTGGATATAACTTCACCCAGAGAGAACTAGGGGTGAAGGACCCTTGTGGGGACATTGGGCTCACTCAGATCAGCCAGGATCCTCTCCTGATCTCAGATGAACAATCATGCCTGCAGAATCCCTTTTGATTATAACATCCTTACAGGTTCCGGGGTCATGTCACAGGCATCTGGGGGGGGGTTATTCTGTCTACCACAACCATAATACAGAAAGAGCCTTTTTGTGAATCCCAAATGGAAAACGCCCGCAAAAAGGCAGGTCTGCCTCATATTCTGTTTTGTAGCCATCACAGTCTCAAATACAGCACTTGGCACAGAAGTGATGTGCATTGATTTGTGTATTGACTGTTGCTCCTCGGTTTTCCTTGTGAATGACACACCTTCTGATACCTTTGTTCCTAGATATGTCTGAGGAACCTTTCAACATCTGGGGAACTTGGCATTCCACATTGAAGAGTGGATCCAAAGACCCAGGAATGACAGGTGACCTATTACTTTTTTGAAAACGTTTATTGCATTTGCTTTTAAAATTAATTTCCTTTCATCTTTGCCTTGTTATCATGGTACATGCTTGTCAAAAATTATTTGCAAAATGCTGAGAAGAGAGGGATAGGAGAAAGTTACACTTCGCCTTTTCACTAAAGTATGTCAATCTCTGTATTTCATTTCATTTCCTTTGCAAGCATTTGTAAAAATGGCTAAAATTCTGTCTCTGCAATGCTACATTATTTAACTTGCATTTCCCTGTTTTTCTCCATGATTATTCTTTTCTTAAAAAAAGTATTTTTTATTGATTTTTTACAGAGAGGAAGAGAGAGGGAGAGAGAGTTAGAAACATCAATGAGAGAGAAACATTGATCAGCTGCCTCCTGCACACCCCCTACTGGGGATGTGCCCGCAACCAAGATACATGCCCTTGACCGGAATCGAACCTGGGACCTTTCAGTCTGCAGGCCAACGCTCTACCCACTGAGCCACACCGGTTCCGGCTCCATGATTATTCTTAAGGGCCACAGCGCATTTCAGAGTGCATAGTCATCGCTAACCACCCAATGTTCGGCCAACTAGGTTGTTACCATTTTGTTGTTGTTCTATTATGCTGTCAGAAATTCCTTTTATGTACCTTTTTAAAATATATTTTATGGATTTTTAAAAATTCTTTATTATTGGAAGTTTTACATATGTCTCCCTTTCCCCCCAGTGACCTCTCCTGCTTGCTCCTGGCCACTTTTTATTAATTTTTAAAGTAAGAGTAAGGGAGAGAGAGAGAGAAAGAGAGAGAGAGATAGAGAGAGAGAGAGGGAGAGAGAGAGAGAGAGAAATGTCACCGAGGGAGAATCATGGATCGGCTACCTCCTCCATGCCCCCTACAGGGGATCTAGCCTGCAACCCAGGGATGCGCCCTGACTGTGAATTAAACCGTTACTTCTTGATTCCTGGGTCGATGCCCACCGGCTGGGCCAAATGAGTGTTTTAGATCCAATTCATTTATTCCTACAGCTTTTATTGACATGATAGAAACATGAAAACATTATTTGTGTCTCCTCTGGATTGCGAATTCCTCTAAGCAGGAATGGAGCAGAGAAGGATGTGTTCCCAGCCAGGTCGCAGGGACATTTTCTGAAATATCAATTAGTGGCAAGGGCTGTTGAATCTTATTTGCTAGCCAACCTGTCTAGCATCTGTATTTGGGCCTGCTACAGCAATTGTATCAATAATCAAAAAGTGCGGCCCTAGCAGCTAGGACCTAGCTGGTGTGGCTCAGTGGATAGAGCGTTGGCCTGCGGACCTGAGGGTCCCGGGTTTGATTCCTGTCAAGGGCACATACCTTGGTGGCAGAGGCCCTGGTCAGGGTGCGTGCAGGAGGCAGCCAATCAATGTGTCTCTCTCACATTGGTGTTTCTCTCCGTCTCTTCCCCTCCCTCCCACTCTCTAAAAATCAATGCAAAAATATCTTGGGGTGAGAATTAACACCAACCAAAAAAGTGTCATTTTTTTTTTTTACTAGGAAGCCTTTTGCTTCACCCAGCGACACCTGAGAGTGTCCTGTGCCTTTTCCACCCTCAGAGCTGGCAGGGAAGGAACAGGAACTCTGAGCCGGGAGTCTAAAAAATCGGGACTTTTTTAAAACGCCACAGGACGCGGGAAAGATTGTTAGAAATCGGGACTGTCCCACCCAAAGCGGGACGATCTGGTCGCCTTTGTCTGGACACTAATTCCACTTCTCGCCCTTCTCTCTGCTGCCAGGTTCCTATGGAGACATTTTTGAAAGCAGCTCCCTACGACCGGGGCCATGCTCCCTTTCTCAGGGGAACCTGTCCTCACACTGGCCCCGGTGGCAGGGCAGCCCCACGGAACTGGACGGCGGTCCGCAGGCCATACGGAGGACTCAGACCACGGCCACCATCCCGGAGTGCCAGGCCCACCCGCCGGTGGCCCGCGTCTGCAGCACGCCGCACATCCAGGGCGGTGGCAGGAGGTGGGAGCTGGCCACGCCCAGGCCGGAGCTGGCCACGCCCAGGTCGGAGCAGTATTTGACTCTGAGCAGCGAGGAGGACCTCGCAGAGAGCAACCAGCACGTGGCCTGGCTGCAGAGCCACGCCAAGCCTTTGCACCAGAGACCCCGGGAGAGCGCCAGGCCCGACTGCAGGCCGCCGCCTCCTTATCCCGGTCCCGGGAAGCAGGCTTCAGCTTCGGCATCGGCCCACCAGCCGGCAGAGCCACCCTTGTGGAGGCGCCAGAAGCCAGAGGAAGCTTCAGGATCGCCCTCGGAAGAGGGAAGCCAAACAGCCCAGCGAGAGCATCCAGCCGCCCAGCAACAGCCGAGCAGCGCCGGCGCCAGTCCCGCGGGCGATCAGAACAGTAGGGGCCTGGCTGAACCCAACTGGCTCGACTGGCAGAGAGATCGGTGGCAAATATGGGAGCTCTTGTCCGCAGACAACCCCGATGCCCTCCCGGAAACACTGGTATGAGCCCACACCCAGCTTCGGCCCTCACGTCCCAACAGCCTTCTGTCATCCGTCAGGAAGAGTTGGTGTTGGTCAATTGGACACTTACTTCCGGTCCTTCTTTTACACTTAAAAAAATAATAATAACACAAGGGAGCCCCAGTTCACTTAAAGATATAGAGCACTAACACCCTCACCACTTATAATAAGATTCTCTTGCATAGCCAGCCTTAGGGAAATACAAAATCCTAAACGGACAGCCGCCCCTACTATATAAACTGCTCACGTTGCCTCTAAGATAAAACTCTCGCTTTGGTATAGCTTAATTGTATTTCTGTGTCTTCAGTTGTTGACTATTGTATATTCTGTAACAGATTATGTATGATAATCGTATATGATATCACACAGACAACAAAAGGAACATCTTTAAAATCACTTCACTTATACCAAGCAAGGAGATTCTATAGAATGTTCTAGAAGTTGCACAAGCGGGTTTCTGTGCTTTTGCCGTAGCTTTTAAAGAGGGACAGCCCTTCCTTCGATGCCTAAGAAAAACACTAACGAAGTAAAAGAGAGTTGAGAAGCCATATTTTTATATAGTAGAGAGATACAAAAAAATATATAGTCACTGAATGCTTTTTGATATGGAATATATTTTAAGGAAATACTAGATTTGATATGTTATGGAATATATTTTTGGAATCTGTTTAGAAAGGATTCAGTTTATCAAACAGGAGAAAGGCCGTGCCTGATAGAATAATGAAGAAATCATCCTTCCCATTTTAGGTCAAATTCAATTTCATATAGACCACATCTAATATATATTTATAATGTGTGAGTTTTATGTATTTTTCAAAGCTATAAACTGGAAACCATCTATAAAGTGATTAAGCATCTAAATAGAGTATTCAAATTAGAGAACATGCTTTTTCCTTTTGCCCCGTGATCAGTATTAACCAAATCATACGCAGTGCTTTGACAGTAAATAATATTGGGAAAAAGACTACAGCTTTGCATTTACATTGTACCAAAAGCTGAGGGAATGTTTCCTTCAGTAATTGTGTGTGTATTGTAAAATGCGCCTACGTACTTCATTCTGTAGTACCTTTGACGTGTTTTCCCTGTAAAACTATTTCTGACCAGCAGGTGGCGATTCGCTTCAGTATTTTATGAGATTTTTTTTTTTCACTTTGTAAGGGAATGTGTATCATAGACAAACGATTTTTTTTTATTATAAAACATGCTACTCTTAACTTTCATGTTGCCAGTGACATTTTCAGTGGTGTCTGTTGAAATCCTGTCTTGTGCCATGAGTAATAAAAAGTTAAGTAAAGGCTTTGTTCTGGGTGTTAAATTCCACGAATGAACTCACGTCCTATTCCGTACATACGCCCCACAATCCCCAAGTACAAATGTAGTAAAAATGCCAATACTATGCACATACAGCGAAGGAGCTAGTAAGTACGATGGCTTAGGGACATCAACCCAGTGACACTGGGTTAGAAATGGATAATGATTTGTTTCAGGTGAAACTGATCGCCACTCATTTGAAATTCAGTCGTCAATGAGGTGGTCTGCTACATACAGGATGGGGACTCAAGGTTCTTACCTTCGGGACAAGTCTATCCCAGCACGATCCCTGTAAGCTACATCTCCCGTAGGCCTTGGATGCTTCATTTGTTCCAGGATCATGGTGAAGACCGGAAGCAGTATCTCATTTTCTTACCGGGGATGACTAGGATAGCTTCAGTCTGGGCCACCTCCGCCACTGGCTGGGACACAGGCGGGAGGACTTGGCTGCGGCCCCCTGCCCTCCCTAGCCACCCACACGCAGCCGAAAGCGGTAAACAAGACCCAGAGCAAACACTGCTCCATTATGAATTGTAGCTTGTTCTTCTGTGGCGCTGACTCTCATCCTGTCCTACTCCTGCTGACCCTGTGTTGTTTTGGCTTTGGATTTGACAATGATCTGGCCCGTTCTTGCCCTCCCTTCTAGACTGGACTGCCTGATATATGGGGTCCTCTTTCTGCCAGCTTCTTGTCCAAACAGGACTTTAAAAAAAAAAATAAAAAAAACCTTCCAGACCAAATGGCACTAGGGTGCGCCACAAAAGGTCTGTTCTTCTGTTGACAGATCTAAAATAGCCAGTCCGGAAAACAGGGCTCGGGATATTTTACCAATAATTCAATTGTGTGTGTGTGTGTGTGTGTGTGTGTGATGAAGACTATTTACTCTCCCTTTCTCTTTTTTAAAAAATATATTTTATTGATATTTTACAGAGAGGAAGGGAAAGAGAGAGCTAGAAACATCGATGAGAGAGAAACATCAACCAGCTGCCTCTTGCACACCCCCTACTGGGGATGTGCCTGCAACCAAGGTACATGCCCTTGACCGGAATTGAACCCGGGACCTTTCAGTCCGCAGACTGATGCTCTACCACTAAGCCAAACTGGTTTCGGCCTCCCTTCCTCTTTGTATGGTTTCAGCCCAGTGGCCGTATCTTTAGCTTAGTACCGTAGTCAGCAAACTGCAGCTCCGAGCCACATGCGTGTGGCTCTTCCACAGAATACCACGGCCTGGGCGAGTCTATGTTGAAGAAGTGGCGTTAGAAGAAATTTAAGTTGAAAAAATGTGGCTCTCCAAGGAAATGTCAATATTTGGCTCTGTGGACTAACGAGTTTGCCGACCACTGGCTTAGTACATGACAGCTAGTTCTTACATGCCTTTATCCTGTGAAAAGCTATTGTAAACCACACACACACACACACACACACACACGCACGAGATCCCAGGACCTGAGCAGAAACGGAAGACATATCTCGGGCCTGGTAGATGGTTTAATACCTGGTGAGAAAAAAAAAAAGAAAAAGCCAGCTCTTTCAGGTCGGACAAACCACTTATCAGGCTGTCTAAGCCCCCCCATTCCTGTGAGCAAAGAGATCCTGTGAGCAATGAGACAGCTACAAGTCACTGCATCTGAGTCCTTCAGCCCTGCTTTTGTGTCTCTGGCAGTGGGGCCTGGACCACGATGGCAGGGATGGCCAAATAAGACAGTGTCTTGATCCATCTAAGTAGCTATTACCATACGTTTGTTGTGGTTTTTTTATAGAAAAAAAAAAACCCTCCTACGCATGGAGTTTGTGCACATTGAGGCCATTTCTAAATAATCCCAGCTTGCTTCTTTTCTTATGCACATTTTAATACACATCTGCTTGGCAGAGAAACGGCGTGGGGATTCGGGAAAAGGAGATGTCAGAACAAAGTGCGGGCCCGGGCTGTGTGTCGTCTGATAAGCAAGCTGAGAAGAAAGGAAATGACTGAAGAAGAGTCACACAGAGATGAAAACGGGGCATCCTGACTGGACTGAATTTGAAAGGGGGATCTAAATCAGCAGCAAATGTTCCAAAGAAGAAAGCACAAACCAAAGGGAAATTCCTCTGAGGGTTGGAATTCCTCGGCGCATTCAGGATGACGGAGGTGTTGAACCGAAGGCGGCGGTCTCTGGGGTGTGGACCCCTGGCCCGCGTGGCCTGCAGCTCACCGAGCCGCAGGGGGTCACGGGAGGGTCAGAGGTTCTCTAAATTCATTAGGTCTGGAGTGCCCAGCTCCTCCCAGTTTGCCCGGGGCCTTCCCGGATTTATTAATAAAATTCCCATCGCCCTAACCGGTGTGCTCAGTGGATAGAGAGTCGGCCTGCAGATTGAAAGGTCGCAGGTTCAATTCCAGTCAAGGCAGGCAGCTGAAGGATGATTCTCTCTCATCGATGTTTCTAACTCTGTCCCTCTCCCTTCCTTCCTGTAAAAAATTATATATATATATATATATATATATATATATATATATATATATATATAATATTTTATTAATATTTTACAGAGAGGAAGGGAGAGAGATATAGAGCTAGAAATGTCGATGAGAGAGAAACATCGGCCAGCTGCCTCTTGCACACCCTCTACCGGGGATGTGCCCGCAACCAAGGTACATGCCCTTGACCGGAATCAAACCCGGGACCTTTCAGTCCACAGACCGACGCTCTACCACTGAGCCAAACCGGTTTCGGGAATAAAATATATTTTAAAAAATAGAAATAAAAGCCCCATGGCGCCCTGCCAAGTTTGGCTCAGTGGATAGAGCGTTGGCCTGGGGACTGAAAGGTCCCGGGTCCAATTCCCATCAAGAGCATGTACATTGGTTGCGGTTGCGGGCTCCATCTCTAGTAGAGGCGTGCAAGAGGCAGCTGATGGGTGTTTCTCATCAATGTTTCTAACTCCCTATCCCTCTCTTCCTCTCTGCAAACAATCCTACTGTACCTCTTTTAAGCCCCATGGCTAACCTCAGTTTGCAGAGGGCAGGAAGGACTCAAGAGCAGCCGAACCAGGATTTGGCAGCAGCCATCCGGCGGTGCCAGCCTGCCATCCGGACAATTCGGAGCAGGATAATCCAAGCCCTGGGAGCCAGTCTCTCTCGGGAAGGGAAGGGGTTCAGCTGCCCCCCCCCCCCTCAGGGGGAGGCCTGCCCTGGGAGGCCCACAGCCTCACAGGAGCACTTGGAGGCTCCGGTCCGGCCTGCTTCCCACCGAGAAAGAGAAACAGAAGCATATTAAATAAACCAAATGTCTACCTGTCCCTTCCCCTTTGGTGGCTTTAAATAGCACGACCTGCTTAATGCAAGCACCCAGGTAAGTACCTGCTAATCAGGTGTCATCCTGCAGGGCCCTCAAAACAGCTCTGGTAGCCCGGCTGGTGTGGCTCAGTGGTTGAGTGTGGACCTATGGACCAGGAGGTCCCGGGTTTAATTCCCGGACAGGACACATGCCCTTGTAGGCTCAATCCCCAGTGTGTGTGTGGGGGGGGGGGGGCGTTCAGGAGGCAGCTGATCCGTGTTTCTCTCTCATTATTGCTTTCCCACCCCCTTCCTCTCTGAAATCAAGAATACAAATATAAACAAACAACTCTGGTAGGTCAGTGCTCTGGTCTGAACGTGTGTCTCCCCACCACAGTGCCATGTGATGGTATCAGGAGGCGGGGCCTTTGGGAGGTGATTAGGGGATGGGCGGAGCCTCGTGATGGGATTGGTGCTCCTATAAACAAGGCCCTCAGAGTCCCTCCCCCTCCCATCCGGAGAGCTCGGAGCGGGAGGATGGTTGGCTGCGGACCTGGAAGCCGGCCCTCCTCACCAGTCTCTAGCTCTGCCAGCGCCTTGGACTTGGACTTGGCCGGCTCCAGAACTGTGAGATTGCCTTTCTGTTCTTTATAAGCCGCCGGGTTGATGGTATATTGTGGTAGCAGCCCAAACGGACTGAAACCCTCGGTTGTGTTACTCTCGTTACAGCCGAGAAGGCTGAGGCCCATTGAGGTGTAATTGACAGCATCTTAGTTTCAGGTGAAGCATGTAATGTTTGATATTTGTATATACTGTGAAATGATCACAAGTTGTTACAAGTTTTTTTCTTCTTTTTTGTGAAAACGCTTAAGATCTACTCTTAGCAACTTCCAAAAGCGCAATAGTGTTTTCAACTGTAATCGCCACGCTGTGTGTCATACTCCTATCACGTATTTGCCTTTTAACTGGAGATTTGCATTTGTGACCCTCTTCACAAGTTCCCCCTCGCCCTCTCCCCTCCGCCTCTGGCAACCACAAATCTTCTCTGTATCTATAAGCTCGGTTTGGGGAGTATTTTTTAAAATATATATATTTCATTGATTTTACATAGAGATGAATTGAGAGGGATAGAGAGTTAGAAACGTCGATGAGAGAGATACATTGACCAGCTGCCTCTTGCACACTCCCCAACGGGGGGATGTGCCCGCAACCAAGATATGTGCCCTTGACCGGAATTGAACCCGGGACCTTTCAGTCTGCAGGCCGACGCTCTATCCACTGAACTAAACCGGTTTCAGCAGTTTTGGGAGTATTTTTTAAGATTCCACATAGAAGTTAGATCATAAGGTATGTCTTTTTTTTCAGACTTATCCAGTGAGCAAGCATAATGCCTTCAAGGTCTATTCATGTTGTTGCAAATGGTGAGATCTTTCTTTTTCTTTTTAAAAATATTTTTATTGGTTTCAGAGAGGAAGGGAGAGGGAGATGGAAACATCAATGATGAAAATCTTTGATCGGCTGCCTCCTGCATGCCCCCTACTGGGGATCGAGCCCACAACCTGGGCATGTGTCCTTGACCAGAAATCGAACCCGGGACCCTTCAGTCCACAGGCTGACGCTCTATCCACTGAGCCAAACCAGCTAAGGCAAGATCTTTCTTTTAAGTGGTCAAATAATATTCCATCGTGTGCACCTGTGAGATATATATATATATACCACATTTTCTTTATCCATTCATCTATCAGTGGACACGTAGGTTGCCTCCATATCTTGGCTACTGTGAATAATGCTGCAACAAACATGGGTGCAGGCATCTTTACAAGGACAAGCATTCTTTTTTTCCCCCCTCATTCTAACCCACGGGTATTTTTTCCATTGATTTTTAGAGAGAGTGGAAGGGAGGAGGAGAGACACAGAGAGAAACATCAGTGTGAGATACTCATTGACATGGAGTGGCTGCTTCTTGCAGTAGCCTGACCAGGACTGGGGATCTAGCCTGCAACCCAGGCATGTGCCCTTGACCAGAATTCGGAATTGAACCGGAACCCTTCAGTCTGCAGGCTGACACTCCATCCACTGAGCCACACCAGCCAGGCTGAGGACAACATTCTTGATCACCCCCCCGGGGCTTTCAGCCTAGGGAGACACAAATGACCCCGAGTACACGTCCCTCGGTCACTGCAGAGGTGAGGCATGCAGTGTGCGTCTTTTCACTCTAGCGAGAGGAGTCACTCTGGCAGAGGACCGAACATGCTGGTGACAGTTCACAGCCGTGGGCAAACTACGGCCCGCAGGCCGGATCCAGCCCATTCGGCTGTTCTATCCGGCCCGTGGAGCCAAAAGAGCGGAGGGTTCTCTTGCTCTCCCCTCCGCTCCTTCACCAGCGGCCCAAGATGAGAGTGCCAGCATGGTCAGGTTGCTTTTGTTCCAGTCCTCCGGTCCAGTGTAAGAACCCATTGTGGCCCTCGAGTCAAAAAGTTTGCCCATCCTTGGTTCAGAACCTGGTGTTAGGTTTGAAAGGAAACAGGAATCAGAACAAGGAATTTGAAAGTAAAGTTTATTCCCCGGTAATGGGTGGGGCCCATCACCGAGGTAAAGATCAGAATTGGAGGGAGAGGGGACAGGGAATCGGACCCAGTTGGGCTGATGGCGCTCAACAGCCAACAGCAACACATGTCTTGCCTGGGGTCCCTCTTAAAGGACGGAAAGGGAGGGGGTTGGGCCCAGGGTGGAACAGGAAGGGATGGGCCACAAGGGCACTTTAGCCCGTGTTGATTGGTGGTCCAGTGTCTTGGAGATGTCTCTGTGGCAGGTGCCAGTCATGTGTTAGCTCCACCCACCAGTTTGGGAGGGGGGGAACCTTACACTGGTCATGTGTTAAACTCCGCCCACCAGTTTGGGAGGGGAAGATAACCTTTCACCTGGTAGCTGTATATTCAGAAATACAAGAACTTCTCACGCTGGGTAACGAGGCTGTGGGAATCCTAGCACTCACCACCCTTTCAGGACTGACTGCACTAAGGCTGAGGCAGGGCACCTGTTGCCTCTTGCAAGCCCATGCTGATGCGGGAACATGACCATTCATGGATGGCTTTTAGGTGGTATTACTAGGAATGCCCCCTATTAACACAGGTTTTCCCAGAAAACGTATATGCACCGTAACAGCTGGTAGCTGGTTTTTTTTTTATTTTTTTTTTTTGGTAGCTGTTTTAAAAATGAAGTGTTAATAAACACTGTCTGCACTAGTATTATTCAGTAAGTGTATGCACTGTGGGGGGGGCACCCTATATACAATTCCAGGTCAATCCCCCACCCCGTTTGTTAATACTTTGCCCAACTTACACTAGTTCGATGATTCTGAATAGTGCTCTTTCCATAGACAACAGGCTTAGTGTCAGCCCTGGAGAATATGCAAAATGAATTTCAAGTTATAAATGAAACCTCCTATGGCAGTGGTCGGCAAACTCATTAGTCACCAGCACAACGACTGGAATTTCTTTTGAGAGCCACAGTTTTTAAACTTAAACTTCTTCTAACGACACTTCTTCAGAACAGACTCACCCAGGCCGTGGTATTTTGTGGAAGAGCCACACTCAAGGGGCCCAAGAGCCGCATGAGGCTCGCGAGCCACAGTTTGCTGACCATAGTCCTATGGGATCGGAGAAGTATCGGTCCCTGAATATGCTCCCGTGTAATCTAGACACAGCAGCTGTGAAAGCTGGTAGGCTGTCTTTCCCAGGAGCGGTGATCTTATCAGGTTTGCTCGGCAGTTTTAGGTTTTTCTCAAGAACTGCAGTGGCCTTATAAAAGGGGTGCCAGCCTACCTGAGGTTGCTTGTTTCTAGTTACCATTCCTTTCTAATGCCTTATCCTGTACTTATCAAAATGCCAACAGTAATTCTTTTCCTTCGTACACGCATGCCTCGTTTTATTGCCATTTGCGCTCCATAGGTGTTGCACTTTTTGAAAATTAGAAAGCAAGACCCTCTCCCTGTGGCTCTGTGCTACTTACTGGGCGACTGCAGTGGTGGGGAAACCACGCCCGCGGGATCTCGGAGGTGCGCTTGTGAGGGTGTCAGGAGCGGATGGGAAGGTGGCTGCCTCTCGCAGGGTGACTGTTGCCATAAATGTTAGAAGACATGATTGTCAGTGCACAGTGACTCCTAAGAAATGTGGAAACCTGCTCACGATCAGCTTTCTTTGATTTTAAAATATACAAATAGCCAGAACCCGTTTGGCTCAGTGGATAGAGCGTCTGCCTGTGGACTGTAGGGTCCCGGGTTCGATTCCGGTCAAGGGCATGTGCATTGGTTGCGGGCACATTCCCGGTAGGGGGTGTGCAAGAGGCAGCTGATTGATGATTCTCTCTCATCGATGTTTCTAACTCTCTATCCCTCTCTCTTCCTCTCTGTAAAAAATCAATAAAATATATATTAAAAATAAATAAATAAAATATACAAATATTCTGAAATGTCGAAGAGCTTAAGGTTGGTAGGTTTAAAAACCCCACCCAAAGCTGTCAGCACAAAGACATTCACGGCCAATTAACCGCTCCAGTCTAATTCCTTCTAATTGAACAATCTAGTATTTAGGAGAAATCCAAGGACTTAATACTATCAACTCAAAACCAAACCAAACCCAGCAGTCCCTGGTAGCATGCTGCTGCTCCAAGAGGAACCGCCAGCATGTGGATTACTGGGACCAAGAGCTTCAATGGTAGAACTCGTTGAACACTCAACAATGTTATGCCCAGACTTCGTGATCCCCAAGGACCACCAGGGAGCCGAGTCCAATGCAATAAACAAAAGAGCCTCTTCCATGCTAGCCTGGGCTCTGTCCCACTCACGCCGACAGCATGGTGGAAGAGAGAGCGAACTTGGACAAGTCCAGGGGTTTTATAAGGGTGGTGATGTCATTGCTTTGGCTGACCCTGATTGGTTGGGTGAGGGCTAGGATCCTTACACAAAATGGATAGCTCCGCCCTGTTCTGCCCTGCCCCACAGTACAAAATGGAGTCAGGAGTTAGCCTCGCCCTGCCCTCTCAAACAACACAAGACCGTTCTTGGAAAGGGATCCTCGCCTACATGGCACCTCCAGCTGGGCCTTCAAGGCTCAGACAGGGCCGACTGCGGGATCGGGGCTCCAGGGTGGGAAAACTGGTCAACCTCAGGGGCAGGGAGACCTGCCTGTGGGGGCAGCTCCACACCGGAACAGCGCGGATGGAGAGGAAACGGACAGGCTGACACGTGCATTCCCCTGCACGGGCTCCCTCAGACCACGGTGGCGCTGAAACGAGTCTGTAACAAGGCCAGGTCTGAACCTTGCCCCTGTGTGGGGAGCCAACACACTAGTTTTGCTGAGTGCACTTCCGGGGTCAACCTGTTTTCTCCCGGGGTCACGGACATATGTAGGGCTGTGAGAATCGCTGGTGACTCTTTAAAAAGCATAACCCAACAGCTTTAAGGACAGTATTTGACCAGGTCAGAGCTCCCGCACATCCTGTGGGTTTTCAGGGCCCAAGGAGTCAGGAGACAGGAAGAAAAAGCGACTCTCTTCATAGTTTAAGGGAAGTGCTTTTCAAGAGGTGGCTCAGACCTTTCTAGATCAGCCATGGGGAAACTACGGCCCGAAGGCCGGATCCAGCCCGTTCGGCTGTTCCATCCAGCCCGCGGAGCCCAAAGAGCGGAGGGTTCTCTTGCTCTCCCCTCCGCTCCTTCACCAGCAGCCCAAGAGGAGAGTGCCAGCATGGTCAGGTTGCTTTTGTTCCGGCCTCCGGTCCAGTGTAAGAACCCATGGTGGCCCTCGAGTCAAAAAGTTTGCCCACCCCTGGCCTAGATTAACACACAGGCAGTACTGCAGTAGAGGGGAAACGGAGGGACCGCTTCCCACTGAGCTAAGTGGGAAGGAAACGCCCACCATCTGCAGTCAGCGGTGGGGTGAGAACAGCCCAAAAGCGTGAGCGTACTACCCTTCGCCACGTGAAGTTTAAGGCCATGACCCACTCCACCTTCCCAGGACATCACGACTGCAACTCAGTTTAGGGAAAATAGTTTAATGGAGCCTTCCAAAAGAAAGAAAAGAACAGTGGGTATTTCCCTGTCTGACAGAGCAGCGCTACGAGGTCCAGCGCCACCAGGCGACCTTCATCCTGTCCCACACCGCGGACAGCGAGTCGAAGGCGGGCCGGACGTCCAGGATGGTGAACTGGTAGTCCTGGTTGACCTCGCCGCCGTCGTAGTAGTCGATGATGTACCTCACTTCCGTCCCACAGCGGTTGATGATCCAGTCGTGCCTGTCGAAAGGCAACTCATACCTGCAACGAAGAGCTGCTGGTGAGCGTGTGCCGGCGCCCGGCCCGGGCTGGGGGCAGCAGTGAGCGAGGCGGAGGGGCGGCGCGGCAAGGCCTGCTCGCAGGCCAACCTCCCGCTGGGAGAGGAGACTCGTCCCAGCCCACAGCGCCCACCTACGGTGGCGCTGAGGATGTGCAACGGGCCCAGCTCACACGCCAGCCAGCGTGGCACCGGGATAAGGCCCACAGGACAGAGCCAGCAGGGCGAGGGGGTGGTTCTCTGGCTACGCTGGGGGAGGAGGGAGAAGGCCAAGCGCAGAGATCCGAGGAGGAGTGGGAGGACAGCTGGGCCAATCCTGTGACAGTGAGATGGGGGGCAACCCAAGCGAACCCGCCCCCACCTGCTCACTTCCAGGACAGGGTGACGCCTACAGAGGCATGTGGACTGCATCTTGGAAGACGGCCCCAGAGTTCTCTGAGCGACTGGTTTCGGCGCCGTGGGGAAGGACCCTCACACGGGAGTGACGGTCACTTCCGCCCGCACTCACCCCATCCAGGAGCGGATTCTTGCGCGTGGGGAGTACTCTCGGGCTTTCCCTCCGAAGCGGACCAACGAGGGGCCACAGGGACACTCCCTAGAAAGCCCCAGAGAAGACAAGTCTATGAAAAGATCCTCTTTCCTTCGAAAAATACCATGTTGCGTTTCCTCAATGATATATACAGTTTTCTGAACGCATTTTACACAGTGTCACATCACACAGAAAGGTCACTGCCAAACGCAAAGCAATATCCCTGTTCCTTAAAAAAATACGCGCGCTCTTGCCGAAACCGGTTTGGCTCAGTGGATTGAGCATCGGTCTGCGGACTGGAGGTCCCGGGTTCGATTCCGGTCAAGGGCATGTACATTGGTTGCAGGCACATCCCCAGTAGGGGGCGTGCAGGAGGCAGCTGGTCGATGATTCTCTCTCATCGATGTTTCTAGCTCTCTATCCCTCTCCCTTCCTCTCTGTAAAAAAATCAATAAAAAATTATATATATATATATTTTTAAAGCGCCTTGCTCTCTCCTTCTTGATCCGGTATGTTCCCCTTCCTCCACTCCCTCCCACATGTCTGCCCGAAGGAGCCCAGGGCCAGGCCTTTGCACATGGAGTGGGGAGCAGGCAGGTTCTTGGGGGACAAAGGAGGTCGGGGTACCGGCCATCATGCTTCTCTCTCCCACACAGCAGCTGGGGCGTCTTTGCAGACGAACATAACAAAACCCTGTACTCTTTTGGGTTGGATACCAATGAGCGGCCTTCCTGAAGAAGGAAAACGCTGGATAAACCCGAGGGTTTACTGAGCTGCTGTGGGACCAGCCCCGTAAGAAGAACCGCACACGGGACGGGGGGCGTGGGCCTGGCTAGAAAACCCGCCCGCTCTCCGCCCGGCCTGGTGGGGGCTCCCGGTGCCGGCGGCCTGCTCCCAGGTGCAGGGAGTTGGGGGGCAGCGCCCCCTAAGACCGTCCGGGCCCTGCCCGGCTGAGCTCACGGCCAGCCTCCTCTGCCAGAGCAAGGCAGACATCTGAGAGACATCGGAGGCGTTAGGCCGGCTGAGGACTCGGCAAGTGCTGCTCAGTGAGCATCTCCGGGGGCAGAGAGCAGTGCAGTGCCCCGTGTCCCACGTGCTCCGCTTTCAATGGACTGAGGCTCCTCCCGTGGAGAGGCGGGGGTCTCTAACCCACCGCCCTCCCCCCTGAACCTGGCAGGCAGGTGCCGGCCCGGGGCTTCCGAGGCCGGGGCATCAGAGCAGATGCAGCTTTGTGCTCCAGCTCGGGGCACCCAGCCTCCAGCGGGAGGAGGCCCAAGGGGCCATGTCCAGAGGCCGTGGGCAGGAGTCGTGGCCCACAGCCGGAGAGAGGAGGACCGGGATTGAACCTGGGACCCTTCAGTCCCCAGAAGAGGACATGGAATCCAGAGATGCCAGCCCCGCCCACTGAGGGACGGGGAGCGGACACCAGCTGCCCCTACTCCTCCCCTTTGGCACCCGGGGAATCCATGGGTTTATACGGTTGTGTGGGGGGACAGGGCACAGGCCTGCTACCCAAACTATGTCACTGTCTGAATGAATGTTAGAACCCTGTACCCCAAATAAGAAAGAAGCTGGAAGGGTTTGTTGTAGTTAATCCTCACCCGAGGGCGTTTTCCCGTGGATTTCTAGGGAGTGGAAGGGAGAGTGAGATAGAGAAACACCGATTCGTTTCCTCCTGCACGAGTCCTGCAGCCGAGGAACGTGCCCCTGACCGGAATCGAACCCAGGACCCTTTGGTCCGCAGGCCACCACTCTATCCACTGAGCCACACCGGCCAGGGCTGGAAGGGCGTTTCGCGATGCCGAGCGTACTTACGCCGCATGGAGGGCTTCCCACTTGAGAATCTCCTTCCACGCCTGCTCGTTGTTCTGGTTGTGGATCCTGATGATGTTGTACATGTCCTTCTGGCTGATGTCATCTTCCTTCCACTTCCACCTGGGGAGGGAGGTCGGCAAGATGGGACCCGCCTCCTGCTCTCCCCGGACGCATGCGCCCTGCCTGCTTCGCCGGAGGTCCCGGCTGGCGCGGGCCGGGCGCTAGCTACCTTCCCATAAGCCCGAGCGCGATTCTACACGTGTTATCTTGTGAAACAAGAACCCACTGTACGCTCGGAGGCTCAGAACCTCCTTGGCATGTGTTCTCAGATAAACGTAACCAGCGCACGTCTGTCCTCGGACGAGCCCCCCCTTACCCTTTCTTGAGCATCGCGTTCCAGAACATCTGCTCGGAAGGGTAGACCCACTTCTTCTCCGAATCTGCTCGCGGGATGGACGACTCCTCCCGCGCAGTGGAGAGCGCGAACGGCTGGTCCGGGGCCGGCGTCTGATTCGGCGGCGGCATCTGAAGGGAACGGGACCGGGCAGAAAGTGTTGTCAGTGCCACACAGGCTCCCTGGGAGACCACGGGCACATTAACCGTGTCACACCTTCCCTGGCTCAGGTTCTCATAAACGGCAAATCCCCCTCGTGGGTATATTCTGGGTCTCTCTCTCCTCAAGGATTAAGAAGTAAAAACCGCCCTGGACAGTGTGGCTCAGTGGATAGAGCACCGGCCTGCGGACTGGAAGGTCCCAGGTTCGATTCCGGTCAAGGGCATGTACCTTGGTTGCGGGCACATCCCCAGTAGGGGGCGCACAGGAGGCAGCTGATCGATGTTTCTCATCGATGTTTCCAACTCTCGATCCCTCTCTTCCTCTCTGTAAAAAATCAAATATATATATATATATATATATATATATATATATATATATATAAAGAAGTAAAAACTGCCGTGGCCAGTGTTCTCAGTGAGAGCACCGGCCTCTGCTCCGAAGGGTCCCGGGTGTGATTCCCGGTGTGCGGCATGTACCTTCATTCAGGTGCAATGCCAACCGCCCCTCCTCCACGCCCTCCCGCCTCTCTCCCTTCCACTCTGAAAAGTACTGACAAACATCCTCATGTGAGGATTAACAACAACAACAAAAAAAAAGTAACAGCAAATACCACGATCAGAAGGCATTTCATGAAACCTCTCTATGGCGGACTTAACCAAGATGCCTGTGCACTCTTCTGAGGAAGTCTCGCAGGGCATACGTACAGCGCCCTCCCCGTTAGAGAACATGACTTCTGGGATCCTGCTTATGCTTTCAGCCTTCGGGGTGACATTGCCGATGAGGGGTGACGCCCCGCGCTGGCGGGCCGGAGGGAGGCGAAGGATGCTTCCCCCCAGACACAGCAGTGAAATGCTTCCCCTCTGTTTGAGCCCTGTAGGGTCTTTAGCAACATCCCTGACCTCAACCCCAGAGCACCCCTCTTCCCCAGTCTGACGACCGGTGTCCCCTGGGGCACCCCGGGTGGAGAACCACTGGCAGAGAACGCTCTGTGGTGGGAGTGGGATTTCCTAGCAGGCGCTCGGAATTATGAAGGCACAACACAGCCCCGGGTTAGAAAGATGGCAGAAGAGCTGGCATGCTGGCACGCTGGCACCACCCCGGGCACCGTACCTGTTTGTGGCACAGTGTGTTTAAAGTCAAAGGTGGACAAAAACGAGAAAGGAAAAGGCCCGGCTGGGGTGGCTCAGTGGTTGAGCGTTGACCTCTGAACCAGGAGGTCACGGTTCAGTTCCTGGCCGGGGCCCAGGCCCAGATGTCAGGCTCCATCCCCAGTGGGGGGGCGTGCCGGAGGCAGCCAACCCACGATTCATCACTGATGCCTCTCTCTCTCTATCCCTAACTCGGAAATCAGTAAAAGTACATCTTAAAGGGGCCCGGAGGAAGGAGCCGGGCGCGGGTTACCAGGTTGGAAGGATCCAGGTTCTGCCTCTCCGCGGCGGCGCCCGTAACGGGGCACTGCACGTACTCGTAGGCGCGGTCCTGGTGCGCAGGCGCGGAGCCGGTTCTGCTCTCGCAGGCTGGGTCCGACGGCTTGTCGCTCACCGGACAACCTGAAATCCAGGGTGAAAATGATGTCACCCTAACGGCCAGCGGTGACCACAGCCAGAGCTGGGTGGCGGCTGCTGAAAGCTGCCCTCGGCTACGCTGGCTGGCTCCCCCATATCCTGAAGGCCACCGCAGGGTTCTCGGAGTTTCCTATGCCCAGCCCTCCCCGGCGTGGCTCCCAGAGTGTGGGCCCAAGGACAGGAGCGCCCCGAGTTGGATTCCCACGAAGGGCACGTGTGCATTTTGGGGAATGGATCCCCAGCGTGGGGCGTGTGGGAGGCAGCGGACCCATGGTTCTCTGTCATCACTGATGTTTCTATTTCCCCCTCCCTCTCGCTTCCCCTCCGACGTCAATAACGATGTTTTATGATGGTGACTCACTGGATGCAGGAGGGAAGATGTCTTGTTTTAAAATACTTTTTTTTATTGATTTCAGAGGTGACGGGGAAAGGGAGAAAGAAAGGGAGAGGGAGAGGCATCCGTGATGCGAGAGAATCATTAATAGGTTGCCTCCTGCACACCCCACACTGGGGACTGAGCTCGAACCCAGGCATGTGCCTCGACTGGGAATCACACGGTGACCTCCTGGTTCTTAGGTTGACACCCAACCACTGAGCCACACCGGCCGCGCTCAAGTTGTCTTGGTTCATCAAGACAGCTAGATCTAGACCACGGTTTCCCAAGCACAGCCCCGTTGACATCTGGGGCCAGGTGAGTCTCTGTTGAGGAGCCGTTCTGCGCACTGGAGGTTGCTAAGCAGAACCCATGGCTTCTCCTCACTAGATGTACGTACCTTTCCTCACCGCTGTGACAGGCAAAATGCCTCCAGGCGGTGCCAGTGTCCCCTGGGGTGAGAGGGGGTCACCGCCCACCAAGTTGAGAACCACAGACATAGACACACACAAACTTTGGGGGCGTCGGGGCCGATGTGTGGAATGGACACTGCCCTGTCATTCATTATCTCAATTCATTGTCATCATAACCCTGCGAAGCATGTTATAGCTTCATCGGACAGGTGATGCGTTGTCTACAGTCACGTGACTTGTAAGTAGCCAATAAGGGCCTAACCCAGGGAGCCTCACTAGCCCGCGCTCTACCGCCTCTTCCCCAAAATCCTTTTGAGGATCCCCCTCTGCTCTTATTTTCTAGACCAAGGATCGATTACCTGTCACTTTCCCTTCATGCATCGGGCATCCTGAAGGCGGGGCCGCAGGCTGCTGGGCGGAAGCGCTGGTCTGCACTGCCGCGGCAGGGGTGGACGAAGACAAGCCCATGGCGAAACGCAGCGCCGAACCCCGACAAGCCTAGTTCACACGGGCCAAAGCGGAGAGATTAACGCTGAGGTCCGGCTGCCCAGCACCCCCTCCCCGGCAATTCTCCATCCCTGCCAGCCCTCCCCACATCTGCGGGCAGGGTGCCATCCAGCCACAGCCTTAATACGGGACCCGCTCTGGGCAATGCTGGTTGTGATATGTACACCGGCCTTTGGGGGAACGTTTCTAACGGTACGTGGATTTGGCGGGGGGGGGGGAAGGAGGTCCCTGTGAGCCAGGGGGTGAGGCCGAGGTAGATGGTCCTTGGCCTGCGATTGGACAAGAGAGGGGAGGTTTACTGGGGGTGATGGGGGGAGGGGAGGTTTACTGGTGGTGATGGGGGAGAGGGGAGGTTTACTGGTGGTGATGGGGGTTAGGGGGGGTTTACTGGTGGTGATGGGGGAGAGGGGAGGTTTACTGGTGGTGATGGGGGTTAGGGGGGGTTTACTGGTGGTGATGGGGGAGAGGGGAGGTTTACTGGTGGTGATGGGGGAGAGGGGAGGTTTACTGGTGGTGGTGGGGGGAGAGGGGAGGTTTACTGGTGGTGATGGGGGTGAGGGGAGGTTTACTGGTGGTGGTGGGGGGAGAGGGGAGGTTTACTGGTGGTGATGGGGGTGAGGGGAGGTTTACTGGTGGTGGTGGGGGGAGAGGGGAGGTTTACTGGTGGTGATGGGGGAGAGGGGAGGTTTACTGGTGGTGGTGGGGGGAGAGGGGAGGTTTACTGGTGGTGATGGGGGAGAGGGGAGGTTTACTGGTGGTGATGGGGGGTGAGGGGAGGTTTACTCAGGCCAGACGACACCCCGCCCCGGGGTTTAGCGAGCGTCTGGGGAAATAACGGCGCAGAAAAGGGATTCAAGGAAGGAAAGGGCGGCAGAGGGCGCGGGGCGGAGTGTCTTCCTCGCCTGGTCCCCAGCGTCCCACCGGCTCCCCGGCGTCCCACCTGCCCCGGCCCCCGCCCCGTCCCCACATCCAAGGGCCCCGCGAGCCGCGCTCCGCACCTGCCGGGCCCGCCTCTCACTTCCAACTCCGGCCCCAAGCGGCTCCGACCGGCCACAGCCGCCTTCCCCTCACCCGGTCACCGCTGTCGCCTCGGTCACCGCAGGCGCTCGCGCCAGGAACGATTTCCTTTTCCGAAGGCGGGACTTCCGGTGGTGTGGGAAGCCAAGCGCCAGCTGGAAGGAGCTCCCGTCAATCAAGAAGGAGCGGGCCCCGCCCCCGCCCGCCTCGGCCTATAAGCGCGCGCTCGCCGCACTCTGGCCCCGCCCCCCGGCCTGGCACCTTTCTCGCGGGCGGTAGGCAGAGCCAGAAACTTCCCTAGAGCAGGGCTTTCTAGGACAGAGGGATGCTGGCAGCGGTCAGGGAGTGCTTTGCGGGAGTGCCTTTTAAAACGGCCACTTTTGTCAGTTGTCTGTCGGCAGCTTTAATTGGAGAGGTGACTCCAGGAGCCTCAGCAGGGGTCCAGAGCTGTGGCGGCCCCTGGTGACCCCAAGATGAACCCAACAATCCCCCCCCCCTCCCCAGGCCCTCTGCCCTGGGTGTGTGGACTCCAAGGTCTGTATTGTCACTTACCTCTCCCAGAAACTGAGTGTGTTTCTTTTCCCAGCAGGGATGCAGGCAACCAACCCCGGTGGCATTAGCTACGCTTGGCACTAATAGCCATCACAGAGAAATGGTGTCACATGATGGTTGTGTGGGTCTCAAAATGCTACTCATCACTGCTTTCCAATCAAGGTATAATTTCACCTGGCTCCTTAGGGCGTTAATCAGAAGCACATGGCGCCCTGCAGCACTGTACTGGACCTGTGAGTGCACTGCACACCCAAGTGCTCTGCAAGGGCCAGGCAGTCCATCACCTAGGCCCGAGGTTGGCAAACTGCGGCTCTGGAGCCACTTGCGGCTCTTTGGCCCCTTGAGTGTGGCTCTTCCACAAAATACCACGGCCTAGGCAAGTCTGTTTTGAAGAAGTGGTGTTAGAAGAAGTTTAAGTTTAAAAAACTTGGCTCTCCAAAGAAATTTCAAACATCGTACTGTTGATATCTGGCTCTGTGGACTAATGAGTTTGCCCACCACTGCCCTAGGTGCTGGGAGTGTGGTAGCTGACAGCTGTGGGCTGAGGCTGTCTTCAGGATTTGCCCACAGCCTAAGAGAACCTCCTGGGGCAAATCTGCCCCCTCCCCCCACCTCTGTAGCAGATTGCAGCCTATGAGTGGTCTATGCAAGGGTTCATAAGCCGAGGCCCCTAGTCTTTAGGGCAGCCTTGGGCAAACTACGGCCCGCGGGCCGAATCCGGCCCATTTGGCTGTTCTATCTGGCCCTCAGAGCCAAAAGAGTGGAGGGTTCTCTTGCTCTCGCCTCCGCTCCTTCACCAGCAGCCCAAGATGAGAGTGCCAGCATGGTCAGGTTGCTTTTGTTCCGGCCCTCTGGTCCAGTTTAAGAACCCATGGTGGCCCTCGAGTCAAAAAGTTTGCCCACCCCTGCTCTATGGGGACAACTCAGAAGGGCCATCCCAGCTTCAGCCATGAGGGCTCACTCCTTCGCCCTCCGGGTCATCATATTCACCATGTTCTGGGGCCCTGGTTCGTGTAGAAAGGACTTGAAAAACGCAATCACTCAACCACCAGTAAGGGCCTGGGGCCCAGCCTCCCGGCAGACACCTCCAGGGGCGAGTACGCAAGCGCAGTACTTTTGCCCAGTCCTTCCATCACTCTCAGCTGTTCCCAAGAGCACATCTACTCCACGCATAAGTCTTTTAATAAGTTTCATTATTAAGCAGGCTTGGTAAGACCAACAGATCAGGAAACAACTGTCATTGAAGACGGCATGTTCTACGCACAGATCCTAAGAAAAGGGGTGCACGTGACACACAGGGTACCACAGGCACAAGGAGGCACTCGGCCCATCACCAGGCAGAGGGGAACTGTGGGCTAGAGCCTTTACTATGGTTCCCAAGGGAAGAATAGGTGAGATAGGGGAAGCAGGTTTAGGACCTTCGAATAGGAGTAATTTCAGCAGGCTCGGCAGTGCAGGGGTATCCCCTTTGTCTGGAAGCTGGCCATGGAGAGGGAGAGGGGAGAGGGGAGATGGGAGAGAATTAGGGGCAGAGAGAGAATTGTGAGAAAACGGAATTGTGAGAGAGAGCTGAGAGTATTTTGGGAGAAGAGATTTGTGCAGATAATGGGGTGTTGGTGGAGAGAATTAAGAACTGTGGGAAATACAGGGAATTATTAGAGAACCAGAGCATTGTGGAGGGCTGAGGGAATTGTGGGGAAGAACAGAAAATGTGATAGGAATTAGGGAATTGTGAAAGAGCAGAAAATCATGAGAAAACTTGTGAGAGAAAATGGAGAATTGTGGGAGAGAGGAGGAATTCCAGGAGAATTGGGGAGTTATGAGATGTTAAAGCCACAAGTATGAATGGTGATATCCTTCAAGGCTTTTGTTTTTTTCTTTGCTATCATTCCATATTTACCAAAGAATCTTCTGACTTTAGTGGGGTTTTCCTACTAGGAAGAGAATGCTTGACCAGCCAACCTAAATATATTTGTCTCTTTGACAGTTTGATTTCTTGAAAGCATTGTGAATTGATAAATTGGAGAGAATAATTGGGGAGAACATAGGTAAAAGTGGAAGAAAGATCAAGAAAGTGAGGTATGGCCGAAACCGGTTTGGCTCAGTGGATAGAGCATCAGTCTGTGGACTAAAGGGTCCTGGGTTAAATTCCGGTCAAGGGCACGTACCTTGGTTGCAGGCACATCCCTGGTAGGGAGTGTGCAGGAGGCAGCTGGTTGGTGTTTCTCTCTCATCGATGTTTCTGGCTTTCTATTCCTCTCCCTTCCCCTCTGTGAAAAATCAATAAAATATGTTAAAAAAGAAAGAAAGTGAGGTATGAATGGCCGTGGAAGGAGGGGAAGGTTCTCGAGTGGTTTAGACTCCTTCCAAAGTGGGATGGAAGAGCTAGAGCCACAGAGGACAAGCTGGCAAACCATTCCCTACCACCACCACACCGACACAGTTTTCCAAAAAATATGCTTTGGGGATATTCACACTCATATTTTTAACTCTTGAATCCTAGTAGGTACAGATGTTTGTGATATTTTTTTATCACATGGTCTCCTTATGCAATAAAAGCCAAAGATATACAAATTCTAAATGCAGTGTTATTGGCATGAATATTTAAAAGTTATAATCAGATTGTAGCAAAGATTTGGATTTTTCTTCTCTCTCTCTCTCTCTCTCTCTCTCTCTCTCTCCCCCCCCTTCCTCCCTCCCTCCCTCCCTCTCCCTCTCTCTCTTTCTCTTTCCCTCTTTCACACACACTACCGGTGGAAATATAAGGCTTTACATTTGAAGAAATAAATTGTGACTTATAAAGCATTCTTAACATAAATGCTAAAATCTGCTACTCCTGCACTGCTGCTCTGCGGGCTCTCTACTCATTTGCTCAAGGTTCCTCTTCAGTTGTACCTCCCCTGATGCAACAGAAGCAGAGGCAGCCATGTTATTAGGAAGCCCAATGAATGAGGTCTTGTGAGGAGTGCTCTCTTGTCTCCAAATATTTATTATACTAAACTTATCAGCCAGTGTTCAAAGAAACAGAATCAGTAAGAGCTCGCTCTATCTATCTACCTACCTATCTACCTACCCTCCTACCTATCTATCTACCTACCCACCTATCCATCATCCATCCATCCACCCATCCACCCATCCACCTATCAAGAGATTTATTTTAAGGAATGGTTGCACACAGTTGTGAGGACTGCCAAGTCTGAAGTCTGGAGGGCAGGCCAGCAGGCTGGAAACTCAGCAGATGCTGACATTGCAGTCTGGAGTCTGAGGTCGGGAGGGCAGGCTGTCAGGCATACAGTTCCTGTGCCCCTGTCATGTGCCGGATATGGAGCCAGTTTGGGATGCCATGGTGGGTGGGGCACATTCCCCACCTCCTCACCAGCACCCTTGGTAGTGAGACAGCCAGACCTTCCAACGATTGCGCTTATTGTAGTTAATTTATAACATTACTGTAGGAGTAGAAAGGAAATCTGTTTACACATGGTGTCTCCAGGTGATGCCAATGCCGGGAGGTCCACACCATGGCTGCCAAGACTTTAGAGTGCCTTAGGTGTTGTCCATAGAAAGAAGTACAGATATCAAGAGTAAGCCTTTAGAAACTTTTGTATCAGTTTAAGAGTGATTTTAGCCCTAGCTGGTTTGGCTCAGTGGATAGAGCGTCAGCCTGCAGACTGATAGGTCCCGGGTTCCAAGGGTCTGTGGATGAAAGG